>OZ007598.1:22322076-23572076 GCA_963931845.1 Maratus michaelseni
GGTCAGATATATATATATATATATATATGGAGATATATATATATATATATATATATATATATATATATATATATATATATATATATAAATCAACATTTGAACGGAGGGTGGTTTTGGGGTCTGGGGGTCATGATCGGTGAAAATATATCGAAATTTTCCGGAACTGCTTTCCTCCGAACGGCTGCAATAGGTAGCTTTACACTTTTTTGTATTGAAAGCTACCTAAAAGTCAGATTGCTTGATTACCACCAGTTTTTTTAAGTAGAAATGTTCGTCTTATTTAATAGATAGATAAAATAATGCGGGAATAAAGCAAATAAGACTATTTTAAAAAAAAAAACTGGTGTGAATCAAACAATCTGAATAAAACAGGCGCATACTACGCTGCCCGTGAATGTCTCGGGCACGACGATTAAGGGGTTAATACTGAATTTGAATAAAATAATTCGCCAAATTATTGAGCTATTGTCAAGTTGGCTTCATTTATGAAGACTTATTTTGGTCGCCAAATTTGGCGATATTTCGCCAAATGTCGCCAATTTTGGCGAGAATTTGGCGCTAACGGATATGAATATATAGTTTTATGCGTATGATTGGGAAAATTATTACAACAATGAAAGAAAATAATTTGCGAGTAATCGCGTTAATGTGCTGTTTTGTTTCAAAATGTCAGCCACCCTGGAATTTCAAACTGCTGTATCTCAGCCATTTTTTAAGATAGAGGTAAACCGAAAAATGCTCTGGATTCCTTGTATCAAGGCCTAACACGTAATTAAAAAATAAATTTGAATTTTTAACTTTTTTGTAAATTTATTTTAGTTTTAAATCTTTAAGTGGCCGCCATCTTGAAACAAGATGGCGGACCAAGCTGGCCAACGAACTCGGTTGAGACATTGGTGAGCTTAATACAAACAATTAGTTTCATCCAAATTGATTTATAAATACGATTGTTATCGTATGACATAGGTCAGATATATATATGGATATATCTATATATATAAATCAACATTTGAACGGAGGGTGGTTTTGAGGTCTGGGGGTCATGATCGGTGAAAATATATCGAAATTTTCCGGAACTGCTTTCCTCCGAACGGCTGCAATAGGTAGCTTTATACTTTTTTGTACTGAAAGGTACCTAAAACTATTAACTTTTAAATAACAATTAAAACCGACTCAGGTTGCCCACTGGTCTCCTTATTTATTAAAAATATTTCCGAACAAATATATTCATAATGTATTTCTGTTACAAATGTTGTAGAAACCTACCACGGGGATTATTGTTAGGAAAAAGGTTATATTCCTAAACCGGACCAGTGGCGTGACTAATACGCTATTTAGCATATTTAACCCTGTGACTACGTCGCAGTCAAAAAACCATTTAGCAGGTTTCGTTCAGTTTTGACATTTTAATATCACTATTTATGCATTGTAGTGCTCGCGTTATTTAATCGCAGAATTTCTATCATTAAATAAGTCAAATATTACAATAAAAAATAGAGGTGTACAATTTTAAAGACCGTTCAAAACATATGCGCAATTTGGACAACTTACGTTGCCGTCGTCAAAAGGTTAAGGAAGAGAGGTTTGCAACCCTAGCAGGGCTTGCACGACTCAAAAGTATAACAAAAGAAATGGTGAAGAAATGCACAAATCAAACATAAACCACTGCCCCCTGAATACTAGACCTGCGCGCTGACATAAAAATGGCGGTTGTCGTAAATGTTTTTTTTTTTTTTTTTTTTTTTTTGTATTTGTACGGTCCCTTGAATTTGAACACCAATAATTTGTAAAAGTTGTCCACGCCTTATTTGTCTGAGATCAAATAAGTCAAAGAAAACGTTTTAGAAATTACTGGTGTGCAAATTCAAGGGACTGTACAAACGCTTAAAAAAATCGCCTACGACAGCCGCCATTTTCGTGTCAGCGCCCAGGCTTAGTATTCAGGAGGCAGTGCTTAAACCTAAAAGTGTACACTTTTTAAACGGATGATGGGTGTAAAAAAACATAAACTCCCAATGTTACATAGCCGCTTTTTTTTTTTTGCAAAAGAAATGTATGAGTCACTTTAGATAAAAAAAAAAAAAGATTTTTTGAAATGACTGAGATAAAGTATATTTTCTTTACAAAAGAAGCGCAAGCTACTTCAATGTATCGTAAATAAAACCGGTTATTTTGCCTAACAGCCGAATAAATAACAGAATAGCTGCAGGAAAAATACATTTATTTTCAGAAGAAATATATCGAAATTATTTTTGTAAATAGAACAAAAATGTACTTCTCTTTCAAAGTAGTATTTTAGAATAGATATGTTTATAGTATTATATATTGATGGTTTATAAGAAAGTATATATTTTATATATCGGGAATCGTAAAAATACGTTTAATGCATTTAATATTCAAAGGTGTCAAGAGTTAGAAATTTTGAATAATCATAGGAATTTCAGTTTCAGATTTTTCCGTCATGAGTTTGAAAGGCGGGTTGTTGAGCATATTTGAAATCTTCTTTGCTCTACATATGTTACAACAGATTCAACAAACAAAATATATAATGTAATGCTTGAATTTTACAGACCAGCGGACGCGTGAGAGGATTTTGCATAGCAGTGTAATAATTTTTAGCAATATCTAATATATTTTAGATGCAGGTTTAAACTTCTAAAGAAAAATGAAGGATAAAAAATCTGCAAACAACATTAGTCAAGCCCATCATCCCATTTAGTGGCGTAGCTACATATTCAGCGCCCTGGAGCAAGAAAAATTAGTGCGCCTTCTTGTCTCTGAGAAATTTTTGTTCTATATTAGGTATAAATTGGAGTTCAGTGGGTATCAGTGCTTACTTTTGGTTACCACTAATTCCATAAAGAAAATTTTCCTTTATTTAATTGCAGGATTCTGCAATTAAATAAGGAAAAATGTACTTGTCGAATCTCAATATAACGAACAGAATTGCTGGTTCGCCACAATCCAATAATTTGTCTATATATACAGAAAATTGAAAGAGGCAGAAATTATTTTCGTTGTAATTCGATATCGCTACAATGGATGTTTTTTTAACATCATGCCAGTATCTAAAATAATCAAAAGTATATAATTTTTCTGTTTCTGGTTTAATTGTAATAAAATTGTAATTATTTTTTCAAACACTATGTGCTATTCCAAAGTAAGCATACATACGAACCTTAATATTACTCATTTTCCCATGTAAATACTTACTTAATTTATTCTAAATTCTAGGCAATTTAACAGTAAGATATTAAACGCAATAAATACAAATAAAATAATATAATTAATTATAATTAATTAAATACCGAGTATCTACTTATATTTACAACGTATGTGAAGGGATTTACGTTTCATATGCGACCATCAGCCCTGCCAAACCTGTACCTGCCAAACATCAACTTTTGTTGTTCGTTTCAAGAATTTCTGATTTAATTTTAACAGGGGCACACTATCTTGGAGAAATTTTTAATTTTGACAGCACGTTACTTGAAGTATTTTGATGAAAAGTAAAAACGATGAAAAAGAAGAAAAAATACATATCTATACATCATTACAATGTAATGTAATGATAACTATAGAAAAAGTTTTTTTTTTACATTCAGATTTGTGTCAAAGCCTAATTAAGCCACTTTGAGGCCCTAAGGCACTCAGTATTATTCTGTGGGCCTCCCAACAACAATATTATAACTAAGTTCAAACCTCAACATTTCCCTCACATCTTTTCCAAAACTACTAAAATTAAAATTTGCACAAATGGTGCAAATCTTTTTTTTTTTTTTTTTTTTTTTAAACTTGAATCCATTTTTAAAAGCCAATAGCAGGGCCTACATAATAGGGCAAACCTAGCATTTTTTCGCATCCTTCAAATTAGAGTGCCCCCGAAATAGATATAATCCTTAATGTAATTTGTGATGGGAAAAGGGCCATGAAGCTTACATTTGCCCATAACCTGCAGAGTATACTTAAAAATATAAGTTCTGAATGAAATATAATAACACGTATTGAATTCACGTGAAAACTGATTGTTCAAAGTATTTCTCACAGATTTATTAACGATTCTTTTAATAACTATATATAAAGCAGCATACTATCTGGATTGATAAAACAAAGATAAGTTTATCTATATGTCTGTCTGTTTGTGGGCGAAATCTAGCGCACGTAGAGGTCTAAAAATTTGGACCAGGATAGACGAAGAGGACATGACTCAATACGTCTGAGGCTATGATTTGCCAGTTTTTGATATTTAACCAAGATATTAATTAAAAACTCCGATGAACATCGCACAATGTCCAGTTTCCGTCGTTCTGCGAATTGTGCATGTGATGTGCATTTACGGGTTTCCTCGGATCTTGATACAAAGAAAAGCGAAACGTTCGTTTTTTTATGCATTTTGAAATCACGATCACTGAATCCCTCGCATAATTACAAGAAAAAAGAAAAACACAAAACTTTTCACCTTATATTTCCAATTCGAACGTATTTTTCGTTAAAAAAATGTATTATATTTAGTATTTCAAAAAACATTTTTGTTTCAAATTTTCTGTTTTTTGAAATTGTCGCCCCGCTTCCCGAAAGAACATGCCAGAAAAAATACCCACTTATTCGTGGTACCTTTCCCCTTTTAACAGTCTTTAATAATAATATTATTATTTACTTTAAAAGAATATAAAAAGCCAAAGTTCGATTTCAAGTTGTTTTCGTGTTTTCAGACTCCTTTTTAAGTTTTTTTTTCCTACGTTTTAAAGCTGCCGCATATGCCACCCGGGCGGAAATATGAAAAAAAAAATGAAAATACCTTCTTATTCACCGCACTTTTTTGGTTCTGATGGTAACTTTGGTTTTGAAAAATAATAATTATTATTATTTGAGGGGGGTGGGACAATTCGGGGTCAATGCGTATTTTTCATTCATCTTTCTGTTTTTACTTCAGTTTTAAAATGTTCTCCTTTTTTTAGGACGAAGAAGATACCCACTTACTCCCGGTGTTTTCCTGGTTCTAACAATATGTTTGGTTTCAAAAAATATTAAAATTTACTATTTCGAAAAGAAAAATTATTGAAGTCGTTTCACTTATTCCACAAACATTTGTTTTTTCTCTGTGCCTTTGAGTATAGCTTTCCTGTTTTAAGGGAATTGTGCTTTTGAACATTTTCCAAGGGGTTTTCGTTTCTGCAAATGTCCGAAAAAAACTCCTCATTTTCAACATAGGTTGTCAATACACTGGCAGATATTTCTTCGCATTTTAAAAGAGTGTGTGTGGAGGTGGGGATGCTGGTGCGCCCTTTATATTATTTATATTTTCTGAGGATTTTTTGTCAGAATTCAAAGTTTGATATTTCTAAATGTAAGAATTCAAAGTATGATATTTCTAAATGTCAGAATTTAAACCAGCAATCACTATAATGGGGTCCCGTTAGTTTGGAAACATTTTCGTTTAATAAATATAAAATTATACAAATTCAAGGTTCGTATGCAAAAATAGACAGGAGCGTCCGTAGTAGGCCTGGTGTACACTGCCGAAGACAGTGGGGCTTCCAATTATAGGTTTGTTTGAATAGATTTTCGTTTAAAAATGTGAAATCATATAAATTTGAGGGTGTACGCTGCCGAAAGCAGTGGGTTCCTCAACATTAGATTCGTGTGGAAAGATTTTCGCCTAAAAATATAAAATCATTCAACACTTATTTCAAGTATATTTAAGGTTATTATCACGGGTCCGAGAAACGCCGGGAGTGACTGATTTCAAGTATATTTAAGGTTATTATCACGGGTCCGGGAAACGCCGGGAGTGTCAGCTAGTTAATATTAAAAAGCAATATATTTTTTCACTATTAAGCATTTCATTTTATCATGCAATATTAATCCAAAAAATGTTAAATATACTTTTACGTCTCAAATTTAAAAAAAAGTCTTTTTGAAAAAAAAAAATTACATTTTATTTTACATTCTTTTATTCATTTTCAAACCTTAATAAATTCAACCTTACACCATAGATCCTTCAACTTTTACATGATTTTCCAGATTTTACACGAGATTTATTGCACCGGATAGAATTCCGTGAATAAAGATGTTGCTTTTTAAAATAAAATCATAGTATAAGTGGGCTCTTACAGTGGACTTTTAAGTGAATATACAGTCATCAAAAAGTCATCATTAATTCTTCATAGTTATCAAGTTTCTTTTAATGGACTTTACCATTTTAACATAGCCATGCTTTCTATTTCGGTAAAAAGGGTCAAATTTTATATTAAATTATAAGTAATATCATGAAGTTTCATGCATATGAGAAGCTGAATGATAACTGAGATTTCTCATCTTGCATTTGGAAAAAGTATGTTTATGACCAGAGTTAGTCATCAAATGTATCTAAGCGTTTAAGTAGGTCTTAAAAACTTCGTTCTGCTGTCGTTGTCTCCAACGCTAACATTTAAAATAAAATAAGGCATAATGAAAAGTTACTTAAGGTAGCAATGTTGTGGTGTGAATTAAAACTTCACGAATAGAAGTAATTTCTTTTAAACGAGTATAAAAGTGCGCATTTCAAATCGAGGAAGTTGAGATTCAAAATCTAAAACAAGGTAAAATATCACAGGAAGATACGATCATAACAAGTATTATCCATCCATAATAACTTGTTAATACTGATTTTTAAAAAAAATTACAAGTATTTTTACAAAATTTTATTTCGCTTCGCTCTTTTAAATTTTGCGCCCTTTTGACTCGTACGCCTGGAGCAGTTTGCTCCAACTGCTTCACGGTAGCTACGCCCCTGATCCCATTTATTCTATCAAAGTTACAGTAAAAACTGATCAAAAATAGCAAAAGGCACGAGCGAGAAACAAAAATAACAATCGTATTTGAACTGCATTAGGAGATGACGTCATATGCTTTTTCAGGAACATAAAACAAAGGAAAATAAATTGAATGCATTTAAAATGCAATTGAATCTAGTATAACAAACCATACCATTTATTCTACATGTGAAATTCGATCGATCGATGGTGTATTTTTCTTCTAAACATTTCGCGAAGAAATCATACTTTATCTTTTTTGTACTATTTATTTTTTTATAAACATTATTGAGCATCCTATAATGCGGTATTTTATTTTTATGGCAATAGTAATTTGAGGAAAATCTTCCATTTCATTTATGAAAACAGTGCCGATTTCACTTTTAATTAGCAGCAATTTTTAATATAAAAAAACATGTTTTAACGAAATGTGAGTGTACTATGTCAGAAGCCGCTTCAAAAGCCTTTTGAATGGTACTTCATTCGTTGTTGTGCGTTTCGTGAATTCATAGATAAAGGGATTTTGACAAAAAAAAATAATATATACTAGATGGAGCCCATCAAAACTGGAAGGAAAAAAATACTATAACTAGTAAATGGGCAGATCAGGAGACTCAACGTCAGCTCTGAAAGCCATTGATTTTTAATCTCACTTTTCATATTATTTATCATCTTCCAATCCGCAAATTATTTTTTTTTTAATTACAGTGACCTCTCACTTATACGACTCTCAGGGTTATATGACGAATTTTCTGGGTCTCGTTCACGCTTTATGGGAAATAATGCTAAACTTCTCTCAGTTATACGACTGTTTCTCTTACTTATATGACGCTTTAAACGGTTCAGGCGATTTTACATTTCTCACTCAAGAATTCATTTTTATAATCATTAAAGTACAAATGATTAATGTTATTATTTTTATCCTTCTGACTATTGTTAAAGTGTTTATCAATAATGAATAACATTTCTTATCTACCTTGGTGTGTTATTAACGATGAAATCTATGGCGGGAAGGTGGTTGTATAAAATTTTCTTGAGCCTGCCATTTAACAAAACCTATCAACAAAAGCCAAATGACCATCTGCAGATCACGTCTCTGTATAGTACTGAGAGAGAAATCAGGTTTATTGAAAATGCACTTTCCTGGATCAATCTCTATCACATCCAGATGTAAAAGATCTACCTATTTCTGCGACAAATTAAAGTTGAATTTTTGCCAGCAAATTCTACAAACAGTTTAAAGCTATTAGATTTAGGGATTATAAAGAATTTCAAGTAAACTACAGAAGGGTTTTGATTTGTCGTTTTATTTTTGATGGAGAAAACAAAAAGGAAGCTAAAGCAATTTCCATTTTAGATGCTATGCATCTTACAGCATCTGCATAGAAAAACGTGACATCGCAGACAGTTAAGAATTGTTTTAAGAAATGTGGCTTTTCACAATACCAAACTGCTAGTTCAACAAATGAAGCCGATTTTGAGAGTATGGTAATCCTTTACTGAGAAATATTTCACGATATCAATAATGAAGACGTGAGCGAGGAGGGCGAGGAAGATGACAGCAATGTTCCTGCTGTTGTAAATTTTTCAGAAGCAAGTGTCGCTTTAATTACATTAAAGAATTATGTCCACCAAAATGATTATTCCCAAAATAGCTTAAAAGCTTTATTAGACTTAGTGAAAGATATTTTCTCTTTCCGTCGACGACAGAGACAAACTAAAATCCCTTCATTGTTTGAGAAAATCTGATCAGTAAATCTTCAAAATAAACATAGTGGTGAGTGAACTATTTTGTTAAATTTTTAAAATACATTTTGTATTTTGTTTTGTAATATTATTTTGCTGCGAGAAAAATTTTGTTAAAATCTGTTCTTAGCACTCAAAACTTATCGTTTTAAATATAGGTAAAATAATTAATGCATATAAAGTTTGAAAACTGTATAATAAGATGGTCTCTCACTTATACGACTCTCTCAGTTATACGACTTTTTCCTATGGTCCCCTGAAAGTCGTATAAGTGAGAGGTCACTGTACGTATATATTTAGAGGCATATAAAATATTTCGGAGGTTTCAGAAATTAGAAACGTTAAATTAAACACGTTTCATCCATTGATATTCTGACATTCTTATGAACTTATTCTTGTAATGTTTTAGTTAATACAAAAATACATTTATAAAAAAAAATACATAAATATTGCAGCAAATTAGTGCGAGTTACTCGAATTTTATTAGTTTGATATTCTTTGAAATAGGGTTGCCAAGCAACTAATAAATTAAAGACCACAGTAAAAAGAAATGCATTTTAAAATTTGTAAAATATATGAAAGTAAAATGTGTTATATTTCCCTAACAGATGCAAAACATTTTCCAATAATTTAAACAATTAATTTCTAAATTCTAATAAATGTATCGGCAAAATTTCAAAGGTTTTGGATACATTTAAAACATCCATATAAAACATTTATCATCTATAACTTTATGTTTAAATCCATTATTCAAATATGTGATTTTCATTTCAGTTAAAAATGAAATTTGAAAATCGTCTGCTTTCCCATAGGAAAGCATTATGACCTAAAAAGAAATGTTCTATATTTTTCGAACGAATGAACCAAATGTAACTAAAAACTATACAGCTAATTCTGGGTACCTCACCAACATACTCACCAAAAATCAACCTAATCGGATCATTTTTGCGGCAGTTATCGTGGAACAGACAGACAGACAAACAAACAGACAGAAACCAAAAACTTTTCGGGTCTCAACAGTGAGCCTCAACTGACGTTTCAGCAACAATATCAGTAAAATAACCTTCTTTATTATTTAAGAAGAGTGCGTATGAAACAGTCTTTCAAATATTTTATTTTAAAAGTTTTTCCCCCGGTGAAATTCAGTACTATTTCCGACACAAACTCCAAACAAACAATCCGTAAACAACTGTGTAATACAAATTACTTTGACATTACCGCCATATTCCCCAGGGCAAGAAAGAAAATTTCATGGACCTATGAAGTATCATACAAATATTCCTACGTTCATCTCATATTCAGTAAATAAAATAACATAGTAAATAAAGCACACATCTCCCCTCTCTCTCCTGTGATAATGCAACAAAATGAGCTCCTATGAGCATGTGCATTGCATTTGCCCAAAAGTACCGTCGAAATTCGACGTTAAAAAAAGTTTTAAAATGTTTAAATTAAAAATGTTAAATGTTCTCTTTAATCATTGTTCATTTTAAATCCATATCTTGTAAAACGCATCCATTGTTTTAAGCTAATCAATTTTCATGTAAAGATGAATATTTTTTTTACAATAATAAATCAATCTTTAGAGGAGGGAAATATTTAATGTTTTCAAGTGTAATTTATTTGTATGGTGTCTTCGGTCCCTTTACATAATCAGGATGATTAACCCCTTTCCTTCACAGTCGGGGATCTTTTCCTCTTGTATGTACTGTACAAGAGGGAAAAGATCCCAAGAACCCAATGGATCTGTAAAAAAATACAATTCCTAGCATATTCTGATGCAACATATACATCAGCGGATTCAACATATCAATTTTATGTTAAAGTTAAACATAAAAAGAAAATCGTTTTTTTTTCTTTTGACAGATTTTAGTTTAGAGACAAAATGCTCTATCTCATGGATAATCTGATCTTATGATTAGCAGAGTTTATTATTATTATTATTCACTTTTTATGATGGTTAGAGAAATCTATTTTCAATTGTGGCAACTTTCCCAGGGGCTATTTTACATTATTGAAGCAAACTGATGATCATTGTTAAGATAGAATTGAAAAACATTTCATGCTTGAAAATTATTTAAAAAATCGTTAAATTAAGCGTTAGTTTTCAAATAAATTTCAGTCGAAAGCTAATTTTTTTCTAATTGATAATGTAAGAATTGAAATTATAAAATGTAGTAAAAAATAGAAATTTGTAGCTTTTAGAAGTGATGAAAGCTATAGCGATAGCGCCGTTTGTTGTCCCAACCGTTATACATATCTAAAAATTGCCACTGTGTTTTCGCTGGCGTCCAAAAGTAGACTAACATTTTTTGACTTCTAAAGAGAAATTCACAGTGAAAGAAATATGACTTTGTCGCTATTAAGGAATTGTTAAATGAACTCATAATAAACCTACCAAAATAATTCCTATCAAATATTAACCTTACATTGTTTATTCTAGTTTTTTTTTTCCATAACACTATTTTTAATAATTTTAATTTTCCTGAAATCCTTTACTTTTGTGAATTTTTTAATTAAAAAATGAAACTTCTGACCTATAATTAAAAAAAAGTAATTGGTAACATGTAATCAAGGTATGCAATCAAGATGAAGTAATCAATAAAGGATCCAATTCTAATTTTTATAATTAAGAATGGAAAAATCAGTTAAAATTACGTCATGTTGACACAATAATATAAATTTTTCTCTTTAGTTTTATTAATGTTAAAATGCATTTCAAGCTAAGCATAACGTCATTTTCACCGGCGGAAACTTTTCACACGTACTTTATATACGTTACTTTTATGCTTAAACACCATGTATACAAATAAAAATATATTTTGTATTTAATTGTAATGAAAAAAATGGCATTAACAAAGTTATAATGCATAATGATAAAATAAACCTAACGGACAATATTCCCGTGACGTCATAATAAATATTAACTTTTATTCGCTTATAAAACATGCAGATAAATATTTTTACCGAGATTTAACTTGCAAATTAAAAAATTTGGCCTAAAAGCCACGTGCTATTAATATTTATTATTTCTCTTTTATCCTCGCAACCACAGAGTTCCTCGTTACCCTGTGCCTCGCAACAGTGTTAGTTAACCGATTGCCGACTTTATGACGTCATACTTAGAAACAAAATTTTAATTTTATTTACCGCTAATTAACCCTGTGCTTGCGGATTAAAAAAAAAAACCATACAGAACAGACTTATCTGACATTTTGAATAGTGTGTTTTCTGTATTTGTTGACAGATATTCCCTGATTAAAAAGATGCGAGAAGTACTGTTTGAATTTTCTGGTGTAAATTCGAAATTTCTGAATTAAAAATATAAAATCCATGGACAATATTGATGACGAGTCTCAGTCGTCAAATGAATCCAAGGGGTTAATAAAATTTTTGAACAAACGATAATGCACGATAACATATGGGTGTCAAAGTATCTTTCATTTAAAAAAAGAATGCTGTAATTTGATGCAGTAGTTTATTCTCACGGATTGTCGTAAGAAAACGCTTAGCGTTTTAAATATATAGATGATCAGAAATTTAACTTTAGGGATGTATTCTAGATCATTACAGTATGTTCTTATTTCGCCTTCTGCACTGACAGGCCGAATAAAAGACTCATGTGTTGTACGAATGGAAGTTGTGAGTTTAATGATTTTTGTGTTTAGAACAGGTGATTAATGCACAAAAAACAAACAACGTTATAAAATGTATTTAATATAAAGGATGTATACAAAATATTTTTTCTTCAGGAGTACCACTGTCAAGAATTCATATCCATAGTTAATCATTTCCTGTTTGCGTAACAACCTACTTAAATGCAAGAAATATAAAATAAGCTTTTTTCGTTTAACGCTTAAAAATAAATTTATAATTTGATATGTAAAAATTTATAAATTTTAGCTTTCTTTCTTTTATACTTTTGAAATTCAAATTTGAAGTTTCCGTAATACTAGAATTTTATTCTAGTTTCTTAATTGTTCTATATATTTAAAATGTGCGCGATAAAATTTTATATTCGGAAATCATATAATTAGATATTCAAAGTAATATATTTATTATATTCTTACTAGCATATATTATTTACCATGAATTTGCTGCAGTGGGGACCACCAACCGTACAGTCACCGTACAGTTCCAAAACATACAACTTTCATGCTGAAGTATCGGGGTTGAAAAAAGTTGAAAAGTAGCCGAGTAAAAAAATATCAGCCAGGAAATCACGAGAACAAAAAAGCATGCCAAGTTTATTTTTTATTACATTTAATAAGATAAACATTTGATTACATTTTATAGGAAAAATATAAGCTTATATGTGGAGGTGCAAAGGCATATCACTTTTAACAAATTGTTGACCAGCAGTGACCACTTTAGCACGTTTCTGTATTCAAAATATCTACTACAACTTTTCATCTGTAACGTTGGCCTTATTTAATAATAGAAACAGGTTAGGCAGTTAAAACTTTACGCGGGCAAATCAATTCTGTTGTTGAAATGTTGAAGTGATTATGTCAAGTGATTAATCGCCAACAGAATGTACTAATAAATTGATTAAAAAAAAAAGAAGAAGATAATATGTTTTTTTCACGTGCATTATAAAAGCAAAATAACTTTTTTAAAAATTCTGTTACAATTTCGGTAGAAGGTAATAAATATTAAGTGGGAGGTATACTCTCACCGCCTGTGTAAAAGTTAACAGGCTACCTAATTGCCCAGCATCTCCACGGACGGTCTAGGAGTATTTGTATAGTAGATTTTAATTAAGCCATAATGGAGCCATAGTCCATGGTGTCAAGCTGGATTACTTAAGTTACAGCGCCTAGAATACATAGTGTGGAAGACGGCTACAAAATAGTACTAAAAAATTGAATCCGATAAATGTAGAACGATGCTGAAAAGATAACGGGTCGATCACAGCGACATCTTCTGGCGTAGACAGGGTGGAGGTCCAGATGGTTTGGATACCACTAATTTTATAAAAAATATTTTTGCCTTATCTAATCGGAAAATTTTCTGCGATATTGAAGGCGAAGAAAACTTTATAACATGACTGGTTTCCAGAGCATTTGGACACCCCTCCCTGGCTACGCCACTGTCTGCTAGCTCTTTTCAACGCAAACATTGTATAAGAATCGAACTGAGAAAACGTTTCAGCTGGTGGTAAATATTTTAAATAATTAAATTATACCCTATTTCCTTTGACTTAGATAGTGATTTTCATAAGCTTTGAAAATGTGAATGATATTGATTTTGGCCAAAAAACGTGATACGCATTCTTTTTTGACTGGTTGCAGTACTCGATGCAAGACAGCAAACTAGAAACTATCCCTATTTAGCATATCAAAGGATGAATCTCTGCTAGAAGAGTGGAAAAGATTAATTCCCTGATATGACAAAAAACTAACTTCAAAATCAATTACATCTGAAATATACACTTACAAGAAGATTTTATTAACAGAAATTATGTTCATGTTGTCAATAGTGAAACAGTTACTTTTGCTAGAGGTAAATCTATTTTTAAAGCAGATGTCGCTGCGATTATTGTACCGCATCGTTGCACGAACTGGATTTTTGATATTATTAAACATGAGCAATTTTGGCAACAATGTGGTTTAATTTGTATGAAAGCAGCCATATCGCAGCCACAAAAGACGCAGGCCGTGATACTTCCACACTTCCTGGCTGTCACATGATCAAGGTAGGCTTGTTTGTACCCGTTGTCAAGATATCCAGGTAGGATGAAATGTAGACGAATTGGTGCGGTGCCGCCGTCTGTCTCTTTCGTTGGCTGCGATTTACATAAACATTGAGGCAAAACTTTATATTAAAATTTAAGTTATATGAACATGGTTTATCTAATTAATTTTACAAACAGCAATTATATAAACATGGAGGCACATGGTTAAATTCAAGCGTAAATATTTGTCGTACACAAAATATAGAAAATAGGTTAATGCAATGAAATTGAACTTGCACCAGGCTCACTAAAATTGTCAGCGAACACAGTTACTGAATTTTCCTTATACAAAGATACATACATATGCATACATACATACATACAATAAATACGTTCATGACGTGAAAATTTTCTCATCTTCTTTGATGATTATCCGTTCGCATGCAGCGAATAGGAGAGCACCCAAATTTGACTTACATATACACACAAATACACACATTTATATGTGGGTGTTATATAAAAATTTATTTCACGATATTCCTTTAATCCTTTCCGGCACAGACAAATTCTGTTCGTAAAATGAGAAATTACTGGCTGACACCGGAATTTACAAACGACTTTTACAGAAAATAAGAACTCCTAATCTTAAGCTTTCATTCTTGAAACAAATTTTATTAAAATATTCTTGGTGCCGAATGCAAGTTTGGAATTAAAATTAGGTGTGCCCAGAGTGCCCCACTGTGCCCTAAAGGGTTAAATTATTCTAAATTCCGACATATTCATTATTTCCCTAATTCTTAATAAAATCTATTTCTATTTAATTTCCTTTTAAATTCATAACGCGTATATTAATCTTATTCAAAATCTTAATGTAAAACTTTAAGTCAATTCATAAACTTTTATCAACTATCTAATCTATAATATTCTGAGAGAAGCTAGTTTTTCATTTCGAATGTTTTTAAAAGCCATTTTGTTATATTTACTAAACGAATCTGTTTTCGCGCTTTAGACTGTACACTTCAAAAAGCCTTCGTTTCAATGTCAGGGATTCTTGCTCCTTAGACCACCCCCTCTCGCATTCATTAGCTTAGCCGCTCAGATTTCGAGCGAAACTTTCATCAGTTGGTTCGTTTCTCTTCTACGTCGATTGTGTCGTTATCCACATATCTAACAAAAAGCGGAAGAACTGACTTCGGAAGCAGAATTTTGTGTTGTTTTCAAGTGCTGATCAAACAGTTATACGATTGTGTTTTATAATTCGTAGATTTCTAAATTAGCTGTTTAAGATCAATTAAAATGATGTAATGATTTATAGTCAAGCTTTAGAAACAACTTTATCATGCGGGTATTATCATTGATATTACCTTCCCTCTCCTACTTCCACAAAATACGTTCCATAAAAGCAAAAAAAATGTCTCCATTTTTTTTTTTTTTTCCGATAGCTTAAGGCACAGTTATTGCTTTTAAAAGAATAAGATGTTAATTAACCCATTAAAGCCGAAATTATTTTTCTCTTTAAAATGCAAAAATTGCATTTCATACCAATTTTGCAAAATAGCAATTTTTGTCTCCTTTTATTATGGAGTTTCTGTCTTTAGTTAAACAGAATATTTTTCTTAAAAAATATTGGTATACAAACAACAAAATGGACATCTGCTATTCTGGTACCATATGATACCGCTAGGACTTAATGGGTTAAATTACTCATTTTTTCTAATGGATGATTAATTAAATTTTTCACTTGTTAGAATCAACCACTTTCTTTAATCCACAGTTAATTTAGCCAGCCTCCCTTTTCCTATGCATATGCAAAGCGCATAACAATGAATGGGATATTTTTCTAAAGGTTTTTGATCAAACTTTTGAAGTAGATTATTATATTAAAATACGTTGTTTGAATTAATATTGCAGTTAATTAAAAATTAAAGAATAAACACACTTCTCAAAGATGGCAATGGGAAAATCTTGCATATAGGTTTACTGGTATTAGATAGAATTTTTCTTTAAAAATCTTAGTTCTCTAGAATTGTTTTTATTTTTTAATTAGTCACTTTGGTGCATGTATAAATTTTTCTAAATGTTTTTGATCAAACTTTTGAAATCGCATACACATATTACATTAAAATACGTTGTTTAAATTAAAATTGCAGTTCATTAAAAATTAATGAATAAACCCATCTCACAGATGTCAATGCGAAACTGTCGCGCATAGGTTTACTTGTATCAGGTTTACTGTTTTTTTTTTTTTTTTTTTTTTTTTTTTTAATGAATCACTTTGGCGCATGAATAAAATTTGATTATAAGTCAGTTTTACTACGCTTTTATGTATTTATTTATCTGTTGGTTCAGTGTTATTTCTGTGTACTTTTTATGAAATATTTATATTTAGTTAAAAAAATTCTAAAAGTCGTGTTTTTTTACATTTTTTTTTTATTATTATCATTATTTTTACAATTTAATGATAACAAGACACAGAAAAAATAGTTTACAAAATAAGCAATTAATTTACAACATTTATCAATATGAGAAAAATGCATAATGCGCATTTGAGTTCTTTTGTGACAAGTAAAACTATAAAATTCTTTTTTTCTGGAACCTTAATTTAGGAAAAAAAGAACACTGAAAAAAAAAAAAAAAACCTTACGTATTGATGAGAAATTTATAATTAACAAATTTATTTGATATTTATTTATTTTATTTACGTTCTAATTGTTTTATACTAAGCAGGGAAGCTTATTTCTATTTCTTTTACTTTTTTCTTTTTGTCAATAATCATGTATCACACAATCAGGTTTTCTATTTAAGAATATTTAGATATCTATTGATTTTAATCGCAAGGAAATAAATCCCAGATAAAGTTGTGGACGCAATTTGGGTTGAAATTCTTAGATGTTCTCGAAAATATATTCGAAGCACTTGAGATCTGTAAAATATTAGGGTGAACGAGATGAATATTTTTTTTTAGTTGTGTTTAAAGTAAGCATTCGAATTTCCTTAATGTTTTCATTGTAAACCTCGAATAATAGAATTTTAAAGCAAAGCTATCTTTTTTAATTGCAAAAGAATATTGAATTCGTATATGTAAAAAATTAGAAGCCAGCAAATATTACTACTTTAGAATGTAACAGTTAAAGCCGAGTTAAGGAGGATGCGTATTTCTTTTTTCCTACTTTTTTCTTTCTTTCTTTTTTCTTTTTTTTTCTTTTCTTTTCTTTTTTTTTTTTTTTTTTTAACTTTGCAAAATATATTTTGTTGATTTTCTATTTAGCGAAATTTTTATATTAAAATTTGTCTAGAAAAACTGGGACATTTATTAAATAGAAGTTCAACTGCATTTTTACATTTTACAATTTTTACACTGTGACCTTGCACATATTTATGAAAAAAAAAGGACATTAGGGATTTTTAGATTAACTTTATTTTTTGATGCTGTAAATTTTTTTCTAGTTAACGTTTATGTCAAAATCCATATTACATTCTATATAAATTTCACTCAATTTGATCAATGTGTAAAATTCCTAAAGTAATCGAAAACGTATATTAGAAACAAAAAAATGCTCAAAGACAATATAATGTGTTTCAGTATTTCCATTACGTCGTGTATAAAATTCTCCACCCCTCAATAACACATTATAAATAATGATGATTTGAAACTGTATATTGTCATGACAAAATTTCTTCAAAACTTCCGTTCATAGGCGATAAAAAAGAAAAGGCATTGCTTAGGGCGGAGTTTTCTTCAAGCTTTAAATTTGTGTAACTGAGTGGCCCCGCCCCAAATTTCACTTTTATTTTTTTTTTCTTTATGCATTCGAACAAATACACTTTTAAACATTTATGTTGATAACGATAATACAATTATGAGATAGGGATCTCAAACATTAAATATTTGACAGAAAATAGTATCTGAATATGAATATAGTTTCATTAAAAAAAAAAGAAATATTATCGAAAGAAAATTATTAAAAATTGCGATTATATGTATTTTATAGCTGTTCAATATATTGTGATTTCAGGGAAGCGGTTTTGAAAAAAAAATATTTTTTAAATACTCAAAAAATATTTTTTTTACGTAATATTATCTACAAACGGTTATTGAGAGAAAATTTATTTTTGAATAACGAGGAACATCTCAAATAAATAAATAAAGGAAAAATGCAAAATTATTTCAGCGGCATGTAACCCGTACTTATACTTATCTCTGTAGATGGCTACATCGAAAAGAATGCTATCAACCTGAACTTAATCTTGTATGTATGCATGAGCTAAAAGAGAATCGAAAGATTGATAAATATCTGTGTTTTATGGGTCATTTGTCTTTCTGATTTTACGCAAAGTTCTTATGCTACTCTAGAAATAATTAAAAGTGGCTTAAAAATGCTCTTATTTCTATAATGTTAGTAGAGCTATTCTAGTTTTCGAATAATTCCTTAGTTTTAAGGAAGTTCTGCCTAAATAAATATCTTTAATTTACGTATTTTCTCCTAGATCTCAGAATAGCGAATGACAATCAATCGTAATATATATTTTGGAACAACTTTTAAATATTTTGATTATTTAAAGACATTTGATTATCACAATTATTCGTACGTAAATCATTCGATCATCAAAATTGCTCGATCATGGCGTTTACGCTTCGTTTTTATTCTATTTCATCCAGCTTCTCTTTGTGAAAAGCTGATTATTTAATATCTGCTCGACTTTTTGTAGAAGTACAGAGACCGAACAGTTGCCGAACAGTTGATGTCGGTTAAGGGGCTTCCGAGTTGCGATCAACTTTACGCCCAGTCTATATGTGAGTAACCTGTCTTGTAAATATTGAGCCGTTGGGAAAAGTTAAATGTAGTATTAACTACACAAGAAAGAACAATTAAAAATAGAAGAAAAATTAAACAATGGGAATAAAAAAAGTAAAGCTATAGAGATTACGGAAAGAGTCTAATAAATGGAAAAAAGTAAAATGGTATAGCTGTAGTTAAAATTAACTACTGAAAAAAGTTGAGAAAGTGTAAAATAGGGTTCGGAACATGTTCAAAAACAGTACATAAATGCCAGGTGGAAAAGGCAGGCAAAGCTAAGCTTTAACAAAAATAGCACTTAAAAAGAACAAACATATTTATTATTTACAAAATTTTTTAATTTAAATTTATATTTTATTATTATATTGTATAGCATAGGAATAAGATATATAAAAGTAAGAGAGAGAAATTTGCAGAATGGTGAGCACTAATGATCATAGTCAATAATGCAAGAATATTTTGGACGCTTGCGGTGATGTGGTTCGAATGCGTCATAATCCGGCAATTCTGCGATTATATCATTAGGGAGGTCATATAATTTTTCGTAAAATTTTTTGGCAAGGTGGTTGATTCTTTTATTTAATGTGGTAGTTTTGAGGTCTCTGCGAACAGTGCTATTACGGAGATAGCGAGAGGCATTTCTGACAGTACGCAGATTTTTGTTATGAAGTTGGCTGAGGTTTTTCATGGAGGATTTGCAGATATAGCCCCAGACCGGACAGGCGTAGGTGATAATTGGTAAAATGCAGGAATTATAGAGGAGAAGTTTGTTATGGATATCCAGTGTTTTACTATTAAGAAGAGGTTTTAGTGCAATCGTAGCTCCAGCGACTTTCCCCCTGATGGTGAGGATATGTTTTTTGAAAGAAAGTCTTTGGTCAAGGGTGACCCCCAGGTACTTTGCTTCATTAGTCCAAGGTATAGTGATATCATTAATGGTTATTCTATTGGGATATGTTAGTTTTCTAGAGAAATAAACAGCAGCAGTTTTGTTTTCATTGATTTTAATGCGCCATAGGTCGCACCAGTCTAAGAAGGCATCAATGTGAGTCTGTAGGTACCTGTAAAGTGTGTATGGGTGATGAGCGTAAGCGTAGATTGTAGTGTCGTCCGCATACAGTGCAAGGTGGGTGTTAAGTGAACGAGGAATGTCGTTAAAGTATATGTTGAATAACAAGGGTCCGATGACGCTCCCTTGGAGGATGCCTGCTAAGATACGGAAAATGCTAGAAAGAATGTTGTTAATGCGGACGCGAAAAATGCGATCGCTAAGGTAAGAGAAAATAAGGTGTATAAGTCTAGCAGGGAATTTAAGCCTAATTAGTTTGTATATAAGGCCCACATGCCAGACTTTGTCAAATGCCTTAGCGATGTCAAGAAAAATGGCAGCAGCAGGAATCTTCGAGTTTAGCTTTTCGCTGAGAAATTCGACTACTCGAAGTAGTTGATGTGTTGTTGAATGTTTTGGGCGAAAGCCAAATTGTTCAGGCATAAGAGTGTTGTTAAGTTGAATGTGGTTCTGGAGTTGCGACCAAATGACGCGTTCGACAACTTTGCTGAGTGAAGGAAGAAGGGAGATAGGTCTATAGTTTACTGGGTCAGAAAGGTTAGCACCAGGTTTGGGGATAGGAGAGATTATAGAAATTTTCCAAGGTTTCGGAAAATAGTTAAATTTGAAAATGAAGTTAGTAAGTTTCGTAATGTAGATGATATAGTTAGGAGGTAGGTTTTTAAGAGCCGTATTAGAAATTTTGTCGTACCCAGGGGCTTTACGTTTTTGGAGTTTAGAAATAATTTTGTGGATAATAATTGGTTGAATTTCAGTGGGGGGTTCATCAGGGGGTTGTGCCAGGAATCTGTGAACAGTATCGCTGACGTGGGTGATATGATTTTGGTTAGCGAGGGTGGAATTTGGAGAGAATTGGTTAGAGTAAGCTCTGGCCAGGAATTCGGCTTTATCCTCGTCAGTGTAAGCAGTGCTGTTATTGGTCGAAAGGGGGGGGATGGGGGTATGGTTGTTATTGATTTTACGTTTAAGAAGCCAGAGAGAATTATCCTCGCTAAGTACAGAGACAAAACCAGTACAGAAACCTTAAAACTTCAGTACAGAAACCTTAAAACTTTATCTCTATAATAAATCCGGTGTGAGTTAGTTTATATTCCTTCACATTTTATTTCTTCGGTGAAAACTCCATTTGAAAGTTGAAGAATAACAGGAATCTCGAATGTTTTCTGTCGTGAATTTCAAATCAGATAGTGTTTATTCTTTAATCCATTCTTCTTCTATACATGGTACACTGAATTACTGTAACGCTGAAATTTTACTGGCAGAAGAACGAAAATTTAAATTTTAAATGAAATTGATGAAATTTTCAGATAAAAAAAAGTGGAAGATCAGTCGAAAATCCCTCTGTACAATAATTGCCGTGGCACACATAAGTTACTCGCAGCATGTAATACAGAGCATGCTATTCGGAACATAAAATACTGCTCATGAATGCAAAAAATCATATAAAAAATGCACGTTTTGTGTTGCAGTTATTTGAAAAAAAAAATAAATAAATAAATAAATAAAAAGTAAAAAATAATCCCAGCTTTTGTTGTCTTTAAAAAGTGCTAGGTACACGTTGAAATTCTTGCAGAAAAAAATATAGCAACAGACTTTTTTCGTTGTTCTTCTTCTTTTTCTTTTTTTTTCTTTTACTTTTCTTTTTCTTTCTTTCTTTCTTTCTTTTTTTTCCTTTTTTTTTTTTTTTTGTCGATGTGTTTTATTGAAATTTTATCATATAACACCTGAAGTTTCTCGGATAGAGTCTTGCCATCTATACTGAAAAATTAATAATTGCAAATAATATTTGTAAAGAATAACAAATTGTTCAAGTTATAAAGATATATTTCGTAGGCAAGCCATTTAAATTTTGCGAATATACCAAATTTTGCAGAATCTACAGTGATCAACATAATCGCTAATTTTCCGCGCAATTTTATTTTTATGTTATAAGTATATATTTTTTAACAAATCGGCCAAGTTATAACGACATATTTCGTAAGTAACGCTTAGAGCCCTTTAAATCACAATAAATAAATAATGAGAAACTTCGAAAAATCTACAATGGTCCGAATAATCACTAATTTTCCGCACAATTTTATTTCTATGTTTTTGTCCCTCGTCTTTTCGTTACGCGTATTTTTTAATCCTATGAGATACTAACAGCCTGTAATCCTCCCAATTCCCAAGAAATCATGTTTCTGCGACGTGTACATAGAATTCTTATACAATGAAATTGAACTTTCTCATAACATTGACAATTATAACGTGTGTAAATCTGTTATGGAAAATAAATACAACCTGCAATTCACCCCTTCCCATGAATTAAACAAATTCTTCATAATTCCCATCAAAACACGCAGTGGCGTATCCAGGGTGGGGGTCCAGATTCTCTGGATACCACTAATTTTGTAAAGTTTTTCTTTTTCTTTGTCTTATCAAGTCGAAAAACTTTCTGTGGTAATAAAGGCTAAGAAAACTTTATTACTGGTATCCAGAGCACTTGGACCCCCTCCCTGGCTACACCACTGAAAACACGCTAGAATTCGAAGTTCGAATCATGCATTTGCCCCGTGTACATAGAATTTTTCGACAGTGAAATTGAACTTTCTCATGATGTCACTGACGGCACGACAATTGTAATGAGTGTATGACTGTTATGGAAAATGAATACAGCTGTAAAGACTTCCAACTCATCGCAAAATAATCTTATATCCCGATAAATAGAGTGACTTTCTTCTAAAAATAAGGCGTATGTTTTCACAAGACACATAGCAAGGTACTCTACCTGTGGTTTAAACTGCAGTTTAACTGTAATTTTAACCGAGTTAAAATTCGAAGCATATGGTAATGTAAAAAAGGTATTCACAATGTGGTTGTGCAAGAAGTGATTCACAAAACGCTGGTGAAATTAATCATATACTTTTGTCTGTACGTGTTGAGAAAATGAGGACACAAGATTTATCAACCTGCTTTGAACTTTATGTGGGTTGTTGTACTGTTGCACCCAGATCAAATAGTTAACCTGAAATGCTGATGATAACATCATGTTCCAAATTATTTCAGGAATGATTCAATAAGACCATTATTAAGTGTTGAGTATGTTGCTTATAAGGAGTTTGTGAAGGGATATTTTGGTCCTGATGTAATCAAATTATCCTTCTATGATTACCACAAAATCAAGTCAAATATTTTAAAATTTTCCTGATTCTATAAACTACAAAATAGCAGTATTATGCGATTCAGGGTTGCCAGTTTCGCTATTTTTCTTATTCAGAAAATCCGAATTCACACCAGAAATTACAAATAGTAATTTTTGCTTTACTTAATGGCAGACATTTCGCGATTACAAAAACTAAGAATTTTTCTTTTTGAATTTCCGGTATGGATTCGGATTTTCTGATTAATAAAGGGGGCAAACTGGCAACCCTGGATACGTTCTATTGTTTCGAATGTAAAAGACATAGGTTAAAAGAATATTTTGTTGTTGGAATAAAACCACCTTATCTAAAACGTTGGAATCATGAAATACTTTTACAATATTTTATTTATTTATTTTTATATTTTTTAGTGATAATTTTTCTGTTTTTTGTTTGAAACAGCAACAAAAATGTAAAATACGTCAAGGAAAAAAAAAAAGGAAAAGAAAAAAATAGTTTTTCTTTCAGCTCTAATTAATTCAAGAAAAAAAAAAGAAAAGAAAAGTGCCATCTTAATTCGAATATATTTGCATTGCATGTTGTTTATTTCGTCATAAGGAGTCATTTATACATTATATTGAATCATAACATTTACGTTCTCATGCCAAAAATGTTAAAATACAATTTTACATCAGTTTTGAATAAGTTAGTGCGATATAAATTATTGAAAAATGAACCAATAAAATCAGTGTTAGAGAGAAACATCCGTTTTTAGACATAACTCGGAAAATAATTAATGTATTTCGGAGCTTTTTTTTTTCATATGATACTTTGTAAAGGCCTAAGCCATAAATATGTTTAATAAATATAATTATTAATGAATAATTCCATTATTAAAAATTCATAAATAGCAAACATATTTTGTTCACCAGTATTACATTCCTAATGTTCGAAAACTTCTTTTTAGGGCATAATGCTTTCCTATGGGAATGCAGAGGATTTTCAAATTTTCTTTTTAACTGAAATAAAAATCTCATATTTGAATAAAGGATTTAAACGTAAAATTATGGATGTTAAATTTTCGATATGGAGGTCTTAAATATATCCAATAGCTTTAAAAAATTTCCGATACATCTATTAAAATTTTGAAATTAATTGTTTAAATTATTGGAAATTTCCTTGTAACTCTTCGAGAACTATAAAACATTTTATTTTCATATTTTTTACAAATTTTAAAATGCATTTCTTTTTCTTACCTCTTTACTTTACTAGTTACATAGCAACTCTATTTCAAAGAATATCAAAATAATAAAATTCAAGTAACTCGCATTATTTCGCTGCAGTATTTTATTATCAAAATAACTTATTTTCGGGTGATTAGTATTCTATTGACATAAATGAGAATTTATTTTGATACAAGTTACATTTTAAGTACTATAGATTGATTACCGAAATATTTTTTTCCAACCGAAAATTACAAAAGTATTATTTATAATATTTTTGTAATTATTTAATTATTTTATATAAATTTATAAATACAGTTTATCCGAGCGTTTTGTATGATGATTTCTAAAGGCCCAAATCATAAATGTGTTTAAGACACGTAATTGATAATGAATAATGTCGTTAATAAAAACTCATATATAGCAAACATATTTTTTTCATCTCTATTACAATCTGTATGGTCGAATACTTCCCAATATCTAACATATAAAAATGAAAATTTGTCTGTATGTTTGTATTTCTATACAAATCCACAATTTAAAAACGATAATCATGAAATTATACGTACATGCATATTAAAACACAGCCGAGACAACTAAAGTAATCTGAAAACGAAATAAATTATTGTTAATTTTTAATTAATAAAAACCACCAATCTAACAGCATTTTCCTATCAGATGTAACCGTTTCCGCCCAGGAAAATTCTGTTCGTAAAATGAGAAATTACTGACTGACACCGGAATTTATAAACGGCTTTTTTAGAAAATATGAACTGCTTATTTTAAGCTTTCATTATAGAAAAAATTTTTTATTAAAATATTCTAGGTGCGGAATGCAAGTTTGGAATTAAAATTAGGTGTGTCCGGAGTGGGACCACTGTGCCGGAAAGGGTTAACCCTACAGTGCATAATGTAGCCAACTGGCAACACTTTCTATTTAACGTTTAAGAAATAAATCAAGTTCTTTGCAACCACTATATTTATATAGAAATATTAATCCTGTAAAAAGAAGCATAAATATATTACTAAATAAACTAAACACCCTTAAAAATTTGTCTTAAAATTTCTGGTGTCAAATTCTTAATTTAAGTATAAAAAACACAATTCTAAAAGGAAAATTCATGCACTGTATAGGGTTAAACATTTTTCGTTATAGCAGTTACCAACAATTAAAAATTCACAATAAAATTTTTTCCACAACAATTAATTTTCTATTGAAAGATTTCCCCGTGAAAAATGAAAATGAAATAAAAAGTTTCAAGAAAGAGAAATAAGATGAATATGTCGTCATATTGAAAGTATAGCAGAGATTTTCAAAGAGTTTTGAATGATACAAGGAACATAAATATGAGTAAGCACAGAAAGCAGGTGAAAATGACGTCAGCAGGTGAATATGTAATGTAATATGAGTTTGAGGAACGTAATGAATCATGAAAAAAACCCGGTTATGGAAATATTGGCATATTTTAACAATTTCAGGTTCTCTGAATTCGTTTTCGCTATTTTTAAATTTATTCCACATATGCAGGGTTGTTATAATTAAAGTTCGCCTATTCAGAAGGCACTAGAGCCGGTTCTATGGCACCAACCGAAACAAAATTTCACTAGTACGTAGTTAAAGAGATGCGCTCTGCGAAAATCGAAAAAAAAAATAGTTACATTTTTCGTCAGTAGGTGGCGCTGCGCCAATATTTAAGGCGATGTTTGCAGATTCATTATATCAATTTCAGTCAATCCAGCCGAAGCACACAAATTTAAAAGTTTCAACAAACTTCAACGAACTGCGAATTGTTATAATTAAAGTTCACCTAATCAGATAGCTCTAGAGATTGACCTATGACTCCAAACAATACAGAAAAATGAATATAATTTCATGTGATGTAATCTGCATCAACAAAAATAAAACATGTCGCTCGGCAGCGAGGAAATAACGAAGAATAACATTACGCATACTCAATGAATCCTCCACCATTTTCAATAACGCACTCAGAATTGTGCTTTCTACAGCATTGCGTAAACTGTCCGGTGAGATTGAGCGAATATGAAGTCTAATACTGTCTTTCAGATCAGAGATTGTCTGACATCTGTCTTTAGATACAGAATCTTTCAAAAATCCCCACAACCAAAAATCGCATAGTGTTAGATCAGGCGATCGTGGTGGTCAGACTGTTTGAAAATAAGGACTTATGATGCGTCTTCTGTAAAATGGCTTGTTAAGAAAGTCCGAACTGCTCTAGTAATGTGCGGTGGTGCACCGTCTTGCATAAACACGATATTTTGAAGGCAGCCTCGCTGTTGCAGCTCGGGAATCAGAAAATTTGACAACATATTGAGATACCTTCTCCCATTTACGGAACCTGTAATGGGTCCTGTGGATGTTAGTTCCTCAAAAAAATATGGCCCTATCATAAACGTAGCTGTGAAACTGCACCACACCGTCACTTTAGCTGCATGCAATGGAACTTCTTGGACAACATTAGGATTCTCTTTCGCCCAAATTCAACAGTTGTGTGTGTTCACTTGTCCGTTTAAATAAAAATGCGCTTCATCACTCCATAGAATATTCCAGGGCCAAGAATTGTCCACATTCATTCGTGCAAGAAACTGTAGTGAAAATGATAGCCGACTTTCGGTATCACCCTGTATTAGTTGTTGCACCCTCTGAATCTTGTATGGATAGTAGCGCAAAATTTGACGCATCACTTTTCTCACAGTGGAAATCGGCATATCGACTTCATTCGCAATAGCTGGCACACTTGCATTACCAAATGATGACTGGTTTGCTAAATCCACGGCAGCAGTAGCAATATCTTCAATGCTAGAAATGTCTACCTTTTTTCGTCCTCTGCCAGGAAGAATGTCGAGTTTTCCTGTTTCCTCGAACTTTTTAATCATTTTGTGAACTCCACGATCCGACATTGATCCACGTCTAACATCTTTTAGTTTCCTGAATTCTCGAAGAGCTGCAGCTGCGTTGCTGTTATTTTGATAAAATAACTTTACAAGAAGTGCCTTTTCTTTCAAAGTGACCATTCTCCACAAAGCGTAGATTCAAATGCAGAAACAATCAACTGTTCCAGTGTCAAAGAAATCACAGACACACTTTATCAGCAAGTTTTAAATCGTCAGGTGGTTAGAAGGGTATTTCAAGTTTTCGAAGTTGCGACGTCACTTTGACGTCGTTCGTCGAAAACTTGAATAAAATGTGATCTTTTTCAAGCGTTGGGTGAAATTTTGTGATTTTGTGCGTTTCATCTGGATTGACCGAAATTGATATAACGAATCTGAAAAAGTTTACTTTTACCAACCGTGCAATAAAATTTCCTGTATTTTGTTTTTTAAAAAATAAAGGAATCTGCAAATATCGGCTGAAATATTGGCGCAGCGCCACCTATTGACAAAAATTTTAACTAATTTTTTTTTCGATTTTCGCAGAGCGCATCTCTTCAACTACGTACTAGTGAAATTTTGTTTCGTTTGGAGCCATATAACCGGATCTAGAGCCGTCTGAATAGGCGAACTTTAATTATAACAACCCTGTATACCTGTGTGTATGCATGTATATTAGAATTTCCACAAATGTTGAGGTCCCCAGAGCTCATTCTTAGTGAAGAACTGAAAAAAGATTTCAGATATATATTTTTTTTAAATAAAAATTATAGAATTTCTGTATTTGCCATTTTTTATGATGAAAAACTTATTTAAATAAAAAAATAATCAAAACGTTTTAATCTCAATCTCAATCCAGACCAAAAATTATTTACTAAATAAATGGGTATTCTGTCGTCCGGAATAAATGCAAAATGAGTGAAAATTACGTAAATTAAAACTCAAAATTAAAACTGAAATTAAAACTTTATTTTTACTTTCTTCTATCTTTACAAGAAGAAAGTATTGGATTCATGAAAATTTTCGAATTCCAGTTTTCGACGTATTTATACGTTTTAGAATGCCCTGAACACGATTTGACTGTTTTTTAAAAATGTCTGTCTGTGAGTCTGCGAGTCTGTCTGTGTCTGTATGTGACAAAAATTTTGTGCGCGCTCTATCTCAAGAACTAATGCACAAATTTAATAAAACTTTATATCCAGTTAGTCCCTGATATAAATTGATGCTGATTAGTTTTTGGCGAAAATCGTCCAACAGGTGGCGCTTCTATGCTGTATTTTTCGTGATTTCCGAAATAGCTCTATCTAGAGAACTAATGCACTCATTTTCATAAAACTTCAGATTTAGTTAGACCTTGACATAAGTAGACGCTGATTACGTTTTGGTGTAGATATCCCAACAGGTGGTGCTGCTACACCACTTTTTCATGATTTTTACGATAGCTATATCTCAAGAACGAATGCACGAAATTTCATAAAACTTCTTATTCTGTTAGACCTTGACATAAATAGATTCTGCCTACGTTTTGGTGTAAATATTCCAATAGGTGGCGCTGCTATGCTACTTTTTCCATTATTAACACGATAACTATATCTCAAGAACTAATGCACGGATTTTCATAAAGCTTCAAATTCCGTTAGACGTTGACATAAGTTGTTGTTGGTTAGGTTTTGAGCTAAATCTCCCACCAGGTGGCACTTCTATGCTGCATTTTGCAGGATTTATACGATTTTAGCAATAGTCATATCTCAAAAACTGATGCACGGAATTTAACAAAACATTAGTTTCTGTTAGACCTTGATATAAATTGGTGCTGATTCTTTTTAGTGTATGCGAAACCTGTGTAAGATATAAGAAAGTTTTGGGATTGACACATCCGACTAGTTTTAGAATGGCAGCACATATACTTTTTTTACATGCGAAGTTACATCTGAAGGATTCTTAGCAGTTGTGAATATTCAGCTTTTATTGTTCCTATGAAGAATAGAAACTAGCTGATTTATAGCTGATTTCTGAAGGGTTTATTATATAAATTTATGTATTTTTACAATGGTTTTTCATTTGATTCATGTGCATAATATTTCGCATGCTTCTTTTATTATGTTTTTATACTGCATGTTAATTTTGAGCTTGATTTTTCTAAACAAACATTTTTGAAATCAACTTAAACCGGGTACTCCAGCCAGTAAATCGATAAAGGGATGCGTTCACTTCTGACTATCAGTTATCCGCAAATACGGAAAATCAAAAACTTTCAGGACGAACGTTGTATATACATGATGTATAGGAGGGGGAAGGGGTTAATCCTTGATTTTGTATCGTAATTTTCGTCCCCATTTAATTTCAGAATTTCTGCAATTAAATGAGGTGAGATTACGATTTTCACATACTGATTTTAAAACTTTAAAATTTGGGTGCAAGACGCTCTTCCGAGGGGTTAATAATACTTTAGATTGCAGTTTAAAATATTCTCTTGCATTTTAAACATACAAAATACAGCAAGCCAAATTATAGTTGTGACTTTCCCTATGAAAATTGTTAATGCTGCAAAAAATTAATATTACAACATTATTTTAATATTTTTAAAACCGCAATATTTACTTAATCCTCAAAGTGCATTTCTTAACGTTGACTTATTTCCGAAGATATTGTAACTTATAATTAAGGCGTATTTCATGACAGAACAATACAAATTTGTATTTTAGCTAAATAAGCGATGGGAAATTGAATTAAATGAAGAATCACGATTCATATTGAACACTTCAAAATTCCTATAAGAGTAAATACGTATACTGCCCCTGAAGAAAATGTCACTATAACGGGATTATAGAAAGTGATAAAAAGGGGACTTTGGTGGAAAGAACTTTATTCTGAGACTTTTTGAATTGATGTTATGTCCATCGTTCGTTTTTATTTTATTTATTTATTTATTTTTGGCGTACTGTACAAAAATCTAACTCCCTTGATTATTTCCAGTAGATTTATAAATACAGTATATCTCAGCATACAACCCGCACTTAGAATTGGAGACTGCATTTTTCTATTTTGAGGTATATTCGCTGCATTACACATGTTCTTTTTCGTGCAAAGAAACTTTCATGAGACACGTAGTATAAAAATACAATACAGAATATAAAAAAAAAAAAATACAATAACTACTTCAAACATAAAGAAATATAAACAAATGCAAATCGAGGAGATACTCTACTGCTAAGCTTATCTGCTTGAATCCCCACAAGGCGTTTGAAATTGTACTCTCGTTCATTCAAATAATCACATTTTATTCTCTTGTGCATTAAAATAAAAATTACAATTCTTATTAGACCGGGAGGCGGCAGCACATACAACCACCTCATCGAGTTCACGGCTGAAATTCTAGAATTAGTTAAAACTCGATTCGCATATTAAAACGCAACAGGTCTGCCAAGTCATATCTTGGTGGAAATCACGTGAAAACCCGATTTTAGCGGTTGACTCGTAGGTTTACCATTGTGTTTTCCTGCACCCAGTTCTCCATGTTTTCATACTTTTGGGTGCAGGAAAACACAATGGTAAACCTACGAGTCAACCGCTAAAATAGGGTTTTCACGTGATTTCCACCAAGATATGACTTGGCAGACCGATTGCGTTTTAATATGCGAATCGAGTTTTAACTAATTCTAGAATTTCAGCCTTGAACTCGATGAGGTGATTGTATGTGCTGCCGCCTCCCCGTCTATATGCTTATATTTTCTTAATTTTTAAACTTTCATTTTTATACCCGGCGTATAACGCTCAGTATTAGAATTTGGCCATTTCTCATGCTTTAAAAGTGCACGTTATATGCCGGAATGTGCGCTATATATCATTTTTCAAATCTAAATTTTCTGTAAAAAAAAACCCTTAAATTGAAAGTATTTTTTTTTTATTATTGCTTTGGACTTTATCAAACATATGCTAGTATTTTACCAGGTCGTGATATTTTTTTGTTTTAATAAAATTTTTACATGACTTTTATCTTATGTTCGTAACCATGATATATGAGCATAATTATGACCACATTCTTAAAATTTTTTTCATAAATTATTTGTAATACATTAAATTTTAGATTGGATTTAATGCTGCTGCTGAAGTAAGTTTTTTGCAATTAGTACTAATACATTCGTGCTCGGGATCAAGCATTCTAGTTTTTATAAGAAAACATCATTGACTAAGGGCGTGGTTTCTTTCTTTCAGAAAATGCATTTGATCATGTTGTTCGTACTTTTTTTTTTAGCTTGTAACATATTTTATATTAAATACATGTATTGAAAGATATTTATGGATGAATAAACTTGAGAAATCTTTCTAGTAAACCACTTTACGGAAGACTTTCAGAAGAGGGAAGCGTTTCTACTGTTTTAAAACACACACACACACACACAAAAGTAAATAAGTAAAAAAGTATATATATATATATATATATATATATATACATATATACGGTCATTAATGTGCAAAATGTTATTATATTCAAATTATTATTTTATATTACTTACGTGTTTTTTTTATCTTATCCACGGAGCTGGTGATGCAATATTTTCATAATTTTTTCAGTTATTGAAAAATATATATTAATATTTTACGCACATAACATTTGTAACGTGTTGCTACGTTTAACATATCTACGAGTACCTCTTTCACAGTGACATGCGAAGTGACAAGTTTTTTGTAGTTTCCGTCTTTTGAACTTTTTAGCAGCTATTAACATTCTGTCCACAGACATTCTTGTGGGAAAATTAACTCTTTTTAATTAATACTCAATTTTCCCACTCCATTATTATTTATTTGTCTTTCTTAACTTTTATTTCATTCTGTTTACAATTTAAATCCTTTCTTTTAATTCAATAGTTATCTTTCCCATCCATTGTCCAAGTTGCATTCCCATCTTTGCTTAAAAACAAGCACTGCAACTTTCACTTCGATCTTGGCCTGGCGATCGCATGGTGGAATACGTATTTGGCTTTCGCCAAAATGTCGCTTTCTGCGATCGCAGAACCATCGTTTTTTCAACATCCAATCGGATCTGTTCCCCTGTTGTTCTCGGCGATTTTTGGTTCCTGCTTGGCGTTTTTTGGAACACAACAAGTATGGCAGCCTGTGTTTGTTTAAATACGAACGCACGCTGATTTTCGCCACTAACTACAACTACTACTACAACAACGAGGACTCCATAACAATAACCACATCAAATATAGCCTTCAATATGCATGGAATTGTGTGTATTCAAATTCCTCTTCAGAATAATATATCCAAGGTGCTGTTTTACCAATCCATCTTCATCAATGAATTATTTTAGATGAATCTTTTGCTAATTGTGTTTTCACAAAGCGGTAAGCCTAATAGATTAATATATTTATTTATTTAATATAAAATATTAAAATTCATTTCGAAAAAGTATGTTCATGAAACTCAAAAGCGCAATTTGTTGAAAGCAGAAAATTAAGATGAACAATCTTCTAAGATTTTATTTTATATTCACTATTTCAAGTTTCCAATGTTTAATCAATATGTTTCAAGTTCAAGGAACTTTCAATTTGTTATCTGACAGTCTTTTTTTTTAATAATATATTAACTTTAAACTTAGCATGCCTGCTGATGAAGCATGTACCTCATAGAAACATGTGAGTGGTCTAATCTCAGTTCAAATGTACAAAAAAAAAAGATTAATAAACTAGATTAGTTTATTTCAATATATTTTTATTATTGTGTTTTACATATACATGTATTTGATTTCTTCTCTATGGACCATTTGCAAACATCGGAGAAGTAAAACTACCCATATTTAATTTAACGAACCAATTTCATTTTATATATTTAAATAATTCAGTCTAATCCTTTCCCATGCGCCATAATTATTTTTTTAAATCGTCACAGACATTAATTAATTTCTTGTAACAATACTTTTTATCAAATAAAACTATAAATAGATTAATCTTGGAAACTGAACTTGATATTAGAATATTTTACAAAGGAGCGAATTAAAAATAAGTAATGCATTAAAAAAAGTGTTTTAAATACTTTTTTGACCTAGTAAGTGATGCAAACTAGGCTGTAATAGTCCACAGATATTCCCTCTTCCCCCACCTCCAAGAAATTCCTACTCCTCAACTTTTTCTCACCATACGAAATTAAAACTCTATAAAGCTTTGATATTTCAAAAATTTCATTCACTGGTTTTGTTATTTTGCTGCAAAACAAATAATCATCTAAGTCGACTCCCCTGTCATGAAATTTTGGCTTGCCCCGATTAGTCCTACCAGCGCACAAAATTAAAAATATTTAAAACTCTTTATTTTTTCAAAACTGTCTCTGTCATATCAGTAGTAACGATAAATAATCATTCTTTTAAATGCTCCATACAAATCTCCGATTTTCTCCCCCCCCCCCCTCTTCCGGCAACATGCAAAATTTAAAATCCTTAAAACTGTTTAATTTATTTAAAAAATTCTGCCCTATTTCTTTTTTGGCAGTAAACATAATTAGTCAATCTTCAAAATTTCTCGGCATCTCACATCACACAGCTTAATCTTTAACCCTTTCAGGGGCAAAGTACTGTAACGACCGAAGGAAATTATGGCCTAGCCTGCCTTGTGAGTTGCTGGCCTAGAGTTGTCCAGTTTTGTCCATGATTTTTCCGCCTAGCTTCGGAGGTGGATCGCCGTGTAATCGAGTCGAAAGAACTATTTCGATAGGCAAAGAGACTGCGAGAGATGTTGGTTGGCGAATAAAGAGAAGTGAACCGAGAAAGCTGAGAGATGCAGAGGGAGTTAGACAGACGATGTTGAAGGGAGAAATGGTGTGCGCGCGTGCACCATATAAGATGGTTGTGTACCCTGAAGTTTTAATGGCGGAGTGTAATGTTTTTAAGTTGTTCATTTTATTTTAAACTTGTGTATCAACGATACCTAAATAAAAGTGCTGGATGTTAATCATCACCTTGGATCCCTGGAGTCGTTGATTCATTACAGTCTAAGTAGTTTAAATGGAGGTTCCACCGAGATTTGGTTTTTGTGCATGTGAAACCAGAAGGGGTTTTATGAGAGGTATGTCATTTCTCCCTTTTATCCATCGCAGCATGCCTTTGGTTTTAGTGGTTTTATCTGATTATATTTAAGTAGTTTATATTTGAGTTTTGTGTTAAACTGGTAAATTGAATTATTGTATGTATATAGTGTAAACCAAACTGGTTAAAGTTCTTAAACTGAGTATAAGATAGTATATTGTATTGCTACACCAAACTGGTGAATTGAATTATTGTATGTATATAGTGTAAAACAATCTGGTTAAAGTTCTTAAACTGAGTATAAGATGGTATATTGCTACACCAAACTGGTGAATTGAAATATTATATGTATATAGTATAAACCAAACTGGTTGAAGTTCTTAAACTGAGTATAAGACAATATATTGCTACAACAAATTGGTGAATTGAATAATGGGATATGTATAGTATCAGAGTTGAACTGGTTTAAATTCTTAAACTAAGAATAGAGGTTGAGATAAAAAAAAAAGAGAGTTGGTGATTTCAGAAATTGAAAAATTGTTTAAAGGTCCTGTATTGGTGACATTTATACAGTATTTTGAAAGTAAGGGGATATTGTGGATTGATATTTAATGTGTTTGGTTTAAGCCTTGAAATTGAGTTAAAATTAATTTTTAGAAATTGGAGAGTAACCCTGCTGATAATGTATGTGTAAATTTTAGAGAAGTAAGGTAATATTACTGTTTGAAACTGGTGTTGTCCAGTTATGTCATGATATATACTTGTAAGTGTATAAAAATAATTTATAGATGTGTTGAACTGTTTTGAAAGTTTAATAGAAAGATATTGTGAAAAATATATTTGGTTACTGAGTTAGTAAAATTCATACCATTGAATGAATAGTTTGAAAGTATCAAATTGAATTTAGTTAGTTGGTTGGGTGTCGGTGGCTCTGAGGAAGTGTTTGAACTACGCACTAGAGTGCTTAAATTGAACTTTGAGATGGCGTATTTTGGAAAAGACCGAAAGGAGGACATGAGAGTTCTTGCAGTGGAATTGGGAGAGGTGGTTGACGATGACATGAGAATAATTGATTTGCGTAACTTAATTATGAAAAGTGCTAATTATGAGGAAGAGTTTGTAAAGGGAATGTTTATGTCCGTTGTAAATGAGAGAATAGAGCGAGAAGAGAGGGAGAGAGTGGAGAAGGAGAAAGAGAGAGAGAGGGTGGAGAAAGAGAAGGAGAGGTCAGAGGAAAGAAATTTTCAATTGGAGAAACAGAGATTGGATTTTCAATTAAGGGAGAGCAAGAGCCCTGATGTTTCGGTTAAATCTAGTACAGGTTTTGAATCGAGAGGGGAGATTCAGAAATTGATGCCGAAATTTGATGCGAAAGAGGATGATATCAGTTTGTTTTTGGAACTGTTTGAACGACAAGCAAGGGTTCTTAAGATTTCCCCCGAAAAGTGGGTTACTCAGTTAATTGGTGTTTTGCCATCTGAAATTTCTCAGTTGATAGCTCGTGAACCTGTAGAAAATGCTAGTGAATATCAGTATGTTAAGACATTGTTGCTGAAGCGTTTTAAATTGAGTCCAGAAAAGTTTCGTCAGAGCTTTGTGAAAACTCAAAAATCACCCGATGGTACTTGGTATGATTTTTACTATGAAATAAAAAAATTATCTAGAGGGTTGGTTGAATGGTTTGAAGATAGAGACGTATGATCAATTAAAAGATTTGATGATTGTGGATCAGATAAAAAAGAGGGTACCGTCTGAATTTAAGGAGAGTTTTTTGGATCAATGGACAACTATAATTTCGCCAGTTGATTTTGTGACTAAGATTGAAGAGTTTGAAGATGTAAGAGGGTGTGTTCGGAATAAAGCTTTGATGAGTTATAAGGATCGAAATGGGAAGAAATCATGGCAATCGAGATCCTGGAGGGGAAGTGGCCAGAGAAATGAGACCACACAGGATGTAGGGGGAAAGGAAAATTACTTTAAAGGTAGAAAACCTAATCCTAATTTTGATAGAAGGAAACCTGATTTTAATTTTGATAGAAGGAAACCTGAGCCTAATTTTGATGGAAGGAATCCCGATACTAATTTTGAGAGAAGGAAACAGTTCCGTTGTTACGAATGTGGGGATTCAACGCATTTCAGACCTGATTGCCCCAGTCTTAAAACTAAGAATGGTTTGGGAGTTGTGTATCATGTAAAAAATGAAGTTGATGAGGACTTATTGGCACCATATACGATTTCGGGAACGGAACTAGTATTCCTATTTTACGAGACACTGGAGCAACGGTCGATGTGGTGTGTCAGAAATATGTTTCACCTGAAAGTATGATGGGAGAATATGTGTGGGTGCAGCATCTCTTGAACCAGCGGAGGTCATGTTTGCCTATGGCCGAAATTGAGATTGATTGTGAATTGGGCCATGTTACCACTAAAGCAGCGGTTCTCCGAAATGAATTGGATCAGGGGACATATATCCTTGGAAATAAAACAGCCGTACTATTAAAAAAGATTGAAAATGATTGTGAGAGAAAAAAAGAAATTTTGAGTGCTGCATTGAACCGAGAGCAGAGGCGGATACAGCTTAATGAAAAGTTGGTGAATGGTCAGGAAGAGAAATTTGAATTGACTTAAAAGTTGAGGGAGGAGAGAGACGAGTGTTCTGGTGCAGATGGTGAGCTTTTGCCGGAGATGGTGGAAATTGAGGCCATATTGGATTCGGTGAAGGTGGATTCGAATACATTTGCTGAAGAGCAACAGAGGAGTAAAGAATTGCCTCCATTGTTTACATTGGCCAAAAAGACTGAAACAGAGTTCAAAGAATTTGGAATAGTTAAAGAAGATTTATTGGTTAAGAGTAAAGTTGAGAAGATGGGAATAGATGTGGAACCTGATCATACTGATCAAATATTGCTAGACATTGCTTATTTGTTTAAAGGTGTTCCTGTGAATGGCGAAACAATATGTGGAATGAAAGATATTGCTAAGATAAAAGGAGGGGAGAGTGCGAGTGACGAGATTGTCAATAACGAGTTGCGAGTTTTGGACTTTACTTTAGTCAGGGGTCGGAAAAACTACTTTTTGTTTGTAGCGAACTACAGCTACAACTACTTTATGAAATATGTAGTTAACTACAACTACAACTACTTGTTTAAAAAAGTAGCGACTACAAAATACTTTTCAAAAGTAGTCACTACTTCGCTACTTTTCGCTACTTTAGTTATCATCGCTAATTAAATGCACTGTAAACGATTTTCCCCATAGACCATAATGTAACAGAATTCTTTTGAATGTCCCTGTAAGCGAGATATAAATGCTGCGCACTTCATTTTCAATACTGAAAATTCTATGGTAAACTTCAATAACATATAATACTTTCATGGCAATCCGAGTATATATCCGAGAGTTAGAGCACGGACAGACAGACAAAACGAATTCATAGACACTTTTTAATTATGTTGGAAAGTGTTAAAAAGAGGAAATTCTAAAACAAAAATTGTAATAATCTTACAAATTTATGAGAGTGATATAGCACAGTAGCGCTTAAGGTGGTTCTCAAATTCCTTAATTCCTTGTTCAACAACGCGAAACTTTCTGACTCATTTTCTGACTCATTTTTAAACACAAAGGCATAAAATTGGCAGGCTTGACTATTGAAGCGATTTGGAATCGAAATGAGTTTCCTATTTTTTGAAAAATAAATTACTTTTCAAGTTATAAGCGATTCGTCTCACGTTTTTTCCCTTTTTCCTGCTGCGGCTTCGGAAATTCGGTTGAAAACGCTGATTTTGACAGTGTTTTCTGAAAATCTTCTGTCTTTACCAAAAAATAAAATAAAATAAAATAAAGAATAATGGAAAACGTCTTTCGGTTACAAAGTTTCTGAATAAGAACACCTGCATTTTCATGCGTTTCCGAACAAAAATGAATTAAAGAATATGTCATAAAGTAGCCAGTTTGGATTTGAGAACAATCTTAAGAGTGGTTAAACCTTGGTAAATTTTAACATATATTATTTTTTTTAAATAGATCTAAATAGTTCTATTTCTTTAAAATTTAAATATAGTTCCTGAAAGCAATTTAAAAATTGAACAAGATCATACAGACTTGCATAAATTAAATCCTAGCTTTTCTTTTCCTTTCTATCTCTTTTTGTTTGTTTCCCGTTGAAAACCCGAATTTTAACATACTAGGCTTTAGATAGATTATGGAGACAAAAATAAAGATATTTCATTAAAACACCAAACTAATCAATATTAAATCAAATATAAAGCATTACAAATCAATTATTTTAGCGATAAAAAACCTGTTCAGCTAATGTAAAAATAAATAGCTATAAAAATAAAATTAAGCATTCTTAGGCATTTTTAAAAAGAATATATTTTTATTTCCAACCACCTTTGTTTTACCTATTGGAATCTTCAAAAGGAAATGTACAGTAAATTAATTTGTATGCATACATTGGACAAATATTTCACAACGATCAAAAGAGGTATTAATAAAATAATTTTTTGCGATAATAAACAGTTCGATAATAATATTTTCTGAACGAGGGATCTTAATTCGAAAATACTCTTTTTAATGATTTATGAATTTTAATGAATAATGATTTAGATATTCGGTGCGAGATGCGATCCAGCAATTATTATTAATAAAGAAAATGCTAACTCACCTCAATGTGCAACTTCAGGTTGTAAGCAGATGATTTTGATACTGATAACTTCTTATTAATTGGACAAAGTTTACATGTTACAGAATAATAACCACTTTCTTGTTGTTCTATAACTTCAAAATATTCATTATATGCTGACCGGGGCAGTTCTATACTATTTTTGTCATTCTATTACATCAATCGTAAAAGAAGAATCCTCTCATTAGAGCACAAGATCTAATAATGAGTAAGAAGACAAAGGGTTGCCAGTAAGAAAATTAATATTTTTGATGAGTGAGTAATTTGCGGTTTTATGAGCAAATCCAGCAAATAATAGATGCTGACGCTTTACGTTTCAGCTGCTGAAGGCAGAAATCGTTCTTTCCTAGTTGCACTTTTCTTTAATAATGAAATGGTGTACTTGTTCTTTTTCTGTGCTCTGTCGAATATATATATATTTTTTAATTAGAGCTCTAACGATTTTAAACTGGCAGGAAGCGAGCAGAAATTTTGTTCGAAGGGGAATATTTTAGATGCTTGATTATTTATTTAATGTTACTAGACAGCAAAGAATACGGACTTAACAAAAAAAAAAAGAGTTTTAAATTTTGTATATGGAGAGCTGGGGGGAGATTTTAGGGGAATGGGGTTAATTTATATGACTGATTATTTATCGCCACTAAGATTTTTTTTATATAAAAATAAAAATAACTTAAAGATTTTAGATTTATTTGTATGCTGGGAGGGGGGGAGTAAATTATGGGAGGTTAGGGGACCATTTAGATGATTACTTATATATTATTATTAGGTAAAAACGAATGTGGCCATTTTTTTTAAATAAAGAGTTCTAAATACTTGAAACTGTATGCTGGAGGAGGTGCGAAAAGGGAAGCGTAAATTTTGGGGACAAGGAAATAATTTTTATTTATTGTCATTAGAGAGCAATAAACGGAGTGAAAGATTTTACTTTTGTATAAAAATAAAGATTTAAAAATATTTTAAACTCCTTTGTATGCTACTAGAGGGAAGCGTGAATATGAGAGGTTAGTGATAATTTTGATGATTTATGTTTAGATAAATCCGTTCTTTTTTTTTCTTTTAAATAATAAAGATTTTACACTTCTTTGCTTGCTGGGGGTGGGAAAGGGAGAAGAAATTAGTCAGATAAAGACTTAACATAGACAGACCGCTATATTTTGGTAAAAACAATCATAGTCGTATAAAAATACATTATATTGAGACGATTTCTATGGGTTTAAATACACGAAGTTTCTGACATCCAAACTGTGAAAATGACAGTTAATTTGTGACCGTGCCCGTCGTCTATGGAGAAATCTATGACACTGCAACTGAGATTTGTCGCTGACATTCGCAAATTGTTGTAGCGAACATATTTCGCACAAAAGAAACGAGTTATAATCACGTGATTTGAAGATTGGCACTTTTTTCTTCCCTCCTAAAGTAGCGTCAAAAGTAGCGTCGATGATCGCTAGAAACTACTGATATTTTGTATCGCGCTACTTTCTACACTACATTTTTTTAATGTAGCTCGCTACAGTACAAACTACTAAAAAAAGTAGCGGCTACTGTAGTTTCGCTACTTGTAGCGCGCTACTTCCGAGCCCTGACTTTAGTTGAAAATCAGTCATTGGCTGAGAAACTTTATGAATCTACTAGAGTTGAAACTGATAATGTTGCAAAAGAGAAAGAGGAGCTTGAATTATCTAGATTTGAAGATGTGAAAGGTGACCAAGGGGGCATGATGAAAGAGGGAAGCAAAACACAGGATATGTTAAGCTTAAAGCAGATTAATGGAACTGATAAGTTAATCATTGAAGAAGATAGAGAACTATTCAATTTATCCCAAGTTAGAAATTCTGTAGATTTAGATGAAGTTGGTAACGAGACTAATTTCGAAGTTAATGTTGGACTTTCTCAAACTGATGGTAATGAATTCTGTGGAGATGGTTATCTTTGTAATTGGAAAAATAAGTACAATATAGAAATAGATGATGAGGTTAAAAAAGAGGAGAGTTTTAATTATGATAGAAATGATTTATGTGACGATCATGAATTTGAAAGTAATGATGAGATTAAGAGTGAGATTGCTGAAATGACTGAGGAAATTGTGGAAGGTTATCAAAACCCTATTATGGCTGATTTAGTCAGAAGTGTAAGGGAGGCGAAAGATGAAATTGATGGAAAGATTGATAAAGAGAATTATTCTAATGAACAGAATGATGAAAATCTTGAACCTGATTTGGTAGTTGAAAGATGTGAGGAAAATATGTCAGCGACAAGAAATACTAAGGAAAATTTACCTAACATTGGAAACGCATATAAACAATGCGCATCAAAAGATGAAAATCTTCGTAAGACAGAAAACGGAATCACCTGTGGTGTGGTCAAGAAAAGTGCTCGTAGAAATGAGAGCTATGCTGACGTTAAGGAATGTTACAGAGTGTGTGACAAGAAGATGGAGGGAAAAGTAGTGGTAAAATTAAGGAAAAATAAAATGATGAAGAATCATAAGAAAAGAAGGAAGAGATCACCTGCGGAATTAAAGGTGCGCGCAGTTAAGGAGTTACAGAAGGAATTTATACTGCAAATTGATGCATCGGACACTGGTCTGGGTATAGTTTGGCGCAGATTAGCGATCAAGGGGAGGAGCATCCTATTTTATACATTAGTAGGAGGCTCAAGCAATCAGAGCAGAAATATTGTACCACTGAAAAGGAGTAGTACTGAAGGGTATGGCGGCACATTCCATCCGGCTATAGTGTATGCAGTAAAGAAATTGAGGTGTTATTTGAATGGCCATTTGCCATTTATAATACAAACTGATCACAACCCTTTGGTGTGGCTTAAAACTCATGTAGGTTCTAATCAGAGACTTTTACGATGGGACCTGGCATTACAACAGTTCAATTATAGGATTGAGCGTAAAAGAGGAAAAGATCACTGTAATGCAGACACTCTGAGCCGGCACCCATACACTGAGTAATATTTATTAGGTTTATAAATTATATATATATTCAAATGGTATTATTTGTGTGAAAAAATGTATATTTTTATATTTATTTATCGTCTGTGTTAGAATAAGAAAAAAAAAATATGGAAATAACTTTGAAATGTTAAATTATGATCTAGAATTTATTGGTTTCAGATATATAATTTTTTTTTTTGAAATTGTGTTAATTCATGTGAAAGTTTGTTTCATTTGGTAGAGAGAAAATGTCATATATTTATTTGGTTTTGTATCATGTTAAACTTATATAAAAAGAGAAAAAAAAATCTGTTAATGGTATTGGTATTTGTGTAAAATTGCATTGGTTATAATTTTGTATAGAAGTTATGGAAAAATTTTGTGTATATTTAAATTCTAGTAAATTTGTGTAAATTTTAGATAATATAAATTTTGTTAGTAAATTTAAAAGTTAAGGAATTTAATTAGGGCGGCACATTGCTGTGATGTATTAGGAGAAAGGGGGGAGAGATGGAATGTATGTGACAAAGTAACAAGTTAATCCTGAACATTGTGAATTAAAAGAAAAACATTTGGTGTTCAATGGAACTTGCCACAAATGGAAATTTTCGTCAAGGACTTCGTTTGGACATGTCCAAAATTTGGAAGGAGGAGGAGTCTGTAACGACCGAAGGAAATTATGGCCTAGCCTGCCTTGTGAGTTGCTGGCCTAGAGTTGTCCAGTTTTGTCCATGATTTTTCCGCCTAGCTTCGGAGGTGGATCGCCGTGTAATCGAGTCGAAAGAACTTTTTCGATAGGCAAAGAGACTGCGAGAGATGTTGGTTGGCGAATAAAGAGAAGTGAACCGAGAAAGCTGAGAGATGCAGAGGGAGTTAGACAGACGATGTTGAAGGGAGAAATGGTGTGTGCGCGTGCACCGTATAAGATGGTTGTGTACGCTGAAGTTTTAATGGCGGAGTGTAATGTTTTTAAGTTGTTCATTTTATTTTAAACTTGTGTATCAACGATTCCTAAATAAAAGTGCTGGATGTTAATCATCACCTTGTATCCCTGGAGTCGTTGATTCATTACAGTACTTTCCGTAGTAAAATATTGAAATAAATGAATATGGCACCGGAATTTACGAAAAAAAATATTTTTAAATATGAAAAAGATTATATTTGACATGCATATTAAATGGAAAATATTTTAGCAAAATTCTGGTGCCACTGTGGCATTTGGGAATGAAAATTAAGTGGCTTCATAAACATACCATTGCCCCTGAAAGGGTTAAAGTGCTTTTATATTTTAAAATTATTCTGTTCTGTTTGTTACTTTGAAGTAACAATAAATAAACGATCATCTACATCCTCTTGCTCCATGTTCATATGCCCCTCCCCACATTGCTAGCGAAGCATACAAGTTCAAAAACTAAAAACACATTTTTTTTATTTGTTATTTGCCCTGTTGTTATTTTGTCGTAACTATAATTAATTAATCAAGCCATAACGTGCTCCAAAATATGACTATCAACTTTAATCAAATTGGTTAAACTCGATTAAAATTTTTCTTTTTTAACAGATTTGTTTTAGTTACACACATATAATAATCATTGTTTGTGTCTACATTTTTTATCAGTCTAATATCTACCAAAAGTATACTTTTAATCCAAAATAAATATTTGTGAAAATTTCCTAAAATTCTTCCCTACGATTTTCCAAAACTTTGATTCTTGTCCTATATATACTAAACTTTATTAAAGATACGCATTCAGTTTTACATTCTTTGCCATCTAATTATTTTTTTATTTCTACAAGTTAATATTTCTGGAAAAAATGTATAATCACATATAACATTCACTAATTCTAAAGTATCACTCTCCTAAAGCCTAGCCTCGCAGTTAACCAGTATACAGTGTGGGAGAGGAAGGAACTACATCATTCCTCACTCAATTCTAGATTTTGCGAGTAAATAACGTTTTGGAGGTACGTCGCAAAAACTTTGCCCCCCCCCCCCCAAGTGCTACCAGGTAACGCTGCACAGTAAGTAAACTAATGTTTTTTTATTTTTTTCCAGCTTCTCACTTAGAAAAGCTGTTTATTTAGTTTGGGATAAAAAGAAACGTACTACAATACAGAACTTGAACTTGTGATAAGTTCAATGGGCTTCCAAGATCGACAAAGACACAACTGAAGATACTGGATAGCAAGAGAGCGAGAATAACACACCCCCTTTCTAAACTTCGCCCGAACACGCAGCAGTCGAAATATGCAGAAACTTGACACTCAGAGCGTCCTGACATCAAAATCCTTATTGCATTAGCTCATCCGTTGTGGGAATGTACAATACCGCAAAAACGAATACAATTAAAAAAAAAATTAGTTGAATAATAAATCTGGTGTAAGTTGTTTTATTTTTCTTTATAATTTATTTCTCTGGCGAGGAACGGAAGGAATCACGAGTGCTTTTCCTTGTGAATTTCTAGTCCAATGGTGTCAATTTTTCCCCCTAAAGCCTAGACTCACAATTAACCAGTATAAATCCAGGGAGAGGGGCAAAAACTTATTGTCCGAATACTACCAGCTAACACTACAAAACTGCTATTTTTATTTTATTCAGCTTCTCAATCTGAAAAGCTGATTATTTAATCTAAATATGGAGAACGACGAAAGCGATTTAGCTTGAACAGTGAAGTAGCATTGAGGGGCTTCCTAGTTGAGACCAACTTAACGCCCAGTCAATGGATATGATGTCTTATTAAATATTGAGCAATTGGGGAAATGATATAGACTGTAGTTTTAAACTACATAAGAAGTTACGTAAAATAAGAAATGTTTAAAATGGAATAAATTAACGTTAGAAAATAACAACAACAACAACAACCTTAATAATAATAATAATAGTAATAAGATAAATTAAAATAGTAGAAATTGCAAATGAGTATAGATCATTTAAGTTAAAGTAAAAAACAATAAGCAGTAGAACTTGAACTTGTGGTAGGGTCAATGGGCTTCCGAGTACGCCCTGGCTATGAGTACATGTACAGCAAATCCTGAGAGAGCAACTAAAGTGACTAGCCGTAGTCAAAGACTACGTAAAAAATGAGTGAAGTATAAAAGTGCGGAAGTGCCTGTGGCAACCCGATGCACATGGCCTGTAAGCCGCCGCCGGCGGTCAGGAACTAGTCTGGGAAAAGACTAACCCCGTCGATACAAGCAGCCCATCGGAAGAGATACCGCGGGTGGCTGGAGACCAGTGGTGTTGCCAGGATAGAGGGGGGGGGGGGGTCCAGATGCTCTGGATACCACTAATTTTCTAAAATTTTCTTTGACATCTAATCGGAGAACTTTCTGCTATAATCAGTGCGAAGAAAACTGTACATTATTACTGGTATCCAGAGTATTTGGACCCCCTCCCTGGCTACGCCACTGCTGGAGACGGAGTAGAGCAGTAGGAACGGGGGCTATTTATACGGGAAGGCTGGGTGCGCAGTCAATCCGCATAAAGAGGAGGCGGAGCTTCGCAGTAAGCTGGGAAGTCCGAGAGAGAAAGATAGGAAAAGTATAGCTAACAATTTAGTTTTTAAGATAAAAATAAGAATAGTTCATAGTTCAAAATACCAAAAATGTCAGACGAGGCAAAACAAAGATGTTAGGATAAAGTGGGGTGAAAAGACCCCAAGGTTTAGAAAAAAAGGCACTTTACAGTTACATACAATATATATATATATATATATATATTTAAATTTATAGAAATTAAGTATAACAAATAGACATGATGCCTGTTCTAAGCTAAGTATCAATACGTCTTCCTAAGTATTTTTTTTCAACAAATAAAAAAGAGATAGAGGAAAATTTTGAGAGAGAATTTTAGCCTGAGGTTCCGAGCGCATTAGCTCAGAGGATACCATGTGGTATGTTAGTCAGTGATATTAAACTCGTTAGCGAATAAATCTAGCTCTTTGATAATTATGAAAATTTTTTCGAATGGGTTTTGGCATATTTTGGATTTTTGGGCAATTTTTTGAATGCATTTAAGGAGTTTGGAGATTTTTAGAAGTTCCTACAACTCTTTGAAGACTTGGAAAATTTCGTTAAAAGAGTTAGGGTAGGTATTTGAGAGAGGAGAGTTTTGAGAATTTTCGTCAGGGTTGGTAGAGCTAAAGCGCCTAGAATACATAGTGTGGAAAACGGTTTTACCTTTTTTTAATTCTAAATTTTCGAATTCAAATCGGAAATTCTGAAGCAAGAATTTTTACTTTGAGAAGTCACAAAATATCTGCCTTTAATAGACATGATGCCTATACTATACTAAGTATCAATACGTCTTCCTAAGTAATTTTTTTCAACAAATAAAAAAGAGATAAAGGATCGCTTGGTATGAATGCGAAATTTCGGAATTTAAAAAAAGCCAAACTGGTAATGATTTAAAAAGTTTGTAAAAATTGTAGCCGATAAACGTGCAACGATGCGGTACAATAATAAGGCGATCACAGCGACATCTGCTTTAAAAATAGATTTACCTCTAGCAAAAGTAACCGTTTCACTATTGACAACATGAACATATTTAATAAAATCTTCTTGTAAATGTATATTTCCGATGTAACTGATTTTGAAGTTATTTTTTTATGGTTCTGCGTCAATTCGTCGCTCACAATTTATCGCGCACAATTCATCGCAGAGTCAATTTGTTGCAGCGACAATTCGTCACGGCGACAACTGATCGCAGCGTCAGTCCGTCGTGGTGTCAATTCGTCGCGACGTCAATTCGTCGCAATGAAAATGTTTTTGAAGGCTATGATGATAAAATAAAGACAATTTAGAAAAAATGTTTTATGGTAATAGAAAGAATGAATAAAAAATAAAGAGTGTAATGCATTTTTTAAATACTCTTTTATGATTTAATATTTAATATTAGCTAAATTACGATTTTAGATAAGAAAGCAATTTAGAAATCCTGAATAGATAGTTTGAATAATGCTTTTTATCTTTCCTGTTGCCATATCTTAAAAAAAAGAAACACAGAAAAAATTATAGCTTTTTTTAATAAATTCACTCGTTCGCACTTTCTATCAAGCGTAAATCAAAATGGTGAATTTTCAAAAATCGGTACCCACGCCAAATTAATGTATTATAATATAAATTAATATATTATAACATAAATTCTTTGGAAGTACGTACATGAATTGCAGTCATGAAATTAGGCGTGATAAAAAAATATATATATTGTATGCGCATAAAAAAGTGTTGAAATAAAAAACTAGTCTTATATTTATTAATCTTATTAGGAATAAGGTTTTTTTTTCTTTGTTTCAGTTCTTAGACCATTTTTTTTCAGCGTGATGGAAAAATGTAGAAACTCCAAATTATTTTACACGGTTTATTTAAAAAGACTTAATCCTACATAATCCATACTTTTTTCAGTAAATATCATATTATAAATAAATATATATATATATTTTTTGCTTGAGCTTGGTTATCTTTCCCTTTTTAAAGATTTTGTTTAATCTCAGAAAAGTAACAATATCATTATAGCTGTGGAATTTTTTTTAACATAAATATCATTATACTTAGTGACCTTAATCAAAGCAAGGCTGTTTGGAGGTTGATTGCACAAAGATTCACAGAGACATGTGGATCAAAATTGCTGTAAATGCCATTTAGTTAATTTCGATTAGCTATATTATGAAAAAAAAAGCTCTGATTAATTTAAACAAATATTTTGATATTATTCCAATTGATTTTTTAATCCCCTGCCTGACAGATTTCGAAATGCGAACGAATGCAAGATCTAATATTAAGTTTGTTAATTTTAAGATACTCAAAAAAAAATTAACAAATTACATTAACCATTGGGAAAATGTTCTGAAAGATTAAAAGAAAAAAAAAACCGTATTTGTTATAGCGGCCCCAACAATTATGATTATGCCAAGGTTGCAGTTATGATTTCGCCAAGATGATCGCAAAGCTTACATATGCATCCTTACGCATATTCCAAACACTCCTATATGTGCCATATACGTAATTATACACATATTATTTACGTCTTATATGTCGTATATACATCATATATACATGTCATATATATACAACATATATGCATCATATATGACTAAAACTTGGCAACATACGTCAAGAAATTTTATATATAAATATCATATATTATTATAATGTCATACATGCTTTATAATTTGGTGAAAAATCTTGGTCACTTGGCGATTCATCTTTGGGGGTCGCTATAACACGAAAGTACCAAATTTACAATATATTAATGAAAACAGAAACAACAAAAAAATATATATAAGACGATTTCTCAACCGATGTCAATTTTTGAATTCGCACTTTTTTCCTATCTCATCATTTGCATCTATCCTTTTTGTAACTTTAACATGTTTGTAACGATTTTATGCAATCCTATTGCCTATTCAAAGAAAAAGTCTTCTAAAGTTACAGAATTTCGTTAAAAATTGTTATAAAGTTAAAGAATTTCGTTTAAAACGATTAAAAATGAAGTAACGACGTCAAGAGGTTCATTCTCGACCGAAAACAACAACCATTTTCCCAATGGTTAGAACAAAACAAAACAAAACAAAAAACAAAACATGCTAAAATGTGAATATTAAATTAAAATGTACGAAAATATAAAGTCTGAGTTTTTGAACAGAAAATGGATGGAGCAACATTAGTAAAATAAGAAAGAAATCTCCAATAAAAACACATTCTATTCCAGTAGAAAAGCATATCAAATCTTCTTTATTTAATTGAAGTTTCTGAAACATAATGAAGCGTAAAGTTAATAACATCAACATGTCTTGATTAAGAATTTGTGTAAGTGTGTTTTTTGTCTAAGAGTGTGCTTTCATTTTCCGGAATAAGGTTTTTTTCTTTCTTACAGTTCTTAGGAGTACCCCTTTTTTCAGCGTGATGGAAAAACTTAAAAACTGGCAATTTGTTTTACACGTTTTATTTGGAGAGAAACTTAATCCTACATAATCCATACTTTTTTTCAGTAAATATAAACTTATAAATAAATAGGAAAATAATTTTTTGCTTCAGCTTAGTTTTCTCTCAATTTTAAAGATCTCGTTTAACCTTGAGGAAAAAAAAGCATTATTATACTGTGAACAAAGACATGTGGATCAAAATTGCTGTAAATGCCATTTAGTTAATTTCGATCAGATATGTTATGAAAAACAAGTAATATAAAAAAAAAATTAAAGTCAATTCCTATTTAGGTCAAAAAGATTTTTTTTTTTTTCCAGCGATCTACATGCTTCGCCACTGACATTATTTATTCCTAAATATCTTGAATAAGATATATTTATTTTCGAGTACGGGAGAATTTAATTCCGTCACAGGCAAGGCTCGATCCTGGGACCTTGCGGTTACGAGCTCAGGGCTTAACCGACTGCGTCATCAAGACATGCAAGTGAGCGCTTTTAACCCGTTGGGGGCGAGCGACATGTATACGTGACGCATAAGATGCTCAGAATCCTCGATTATTCCCACCAGTTATTTTTTATTGTAAGATTTGCCTCATTAAATCTTAGCATTTCTGCGATTCAATTAGGCGAACATTTCTGTTTTGAATAACCGGTGGTGAAAGATTAAAAATTCTGTAAAGGACGCTCGTCGCAAAGGGGTTAAATGGAACTAATATTTGAAATAAGTCTGGTGCGTGTTGATATTTTTTCTCCCATATAAAACTAAAATTAATTAATGTAATTTAATTAATAAATTAATATGTGAAAAAACTGTATTAACATCAAGTGTCATCCACTACAAGTTTAAAAAACTGTATTTGAACTTGAGTGGATGAATAAAAAGTATTTTATTAACGATTGAAAATTTGAACAAGATATATAAATATATATAGGAAGAGTGTGAACTAATAGTAGGAATTGAATATAGGGAGAGTATGAACTAATAGTAGGAATTGAAAAAGCTCTGAATAATTTAAACATTGTAAAAAATTGTATTATAGCATTGTATTATAGAATTGTATTATATAATTGTTTTTTTTCCCTTTTTTACAGAAATGTCATTATATTTACTGACTTTATTCAAAGCAGGTCTCTTTAGAGGTCGATTGCAAAAAAGATCCACAGTGCTACATAGATGAAAATTTCTGTAAATACCATTTAGTTAATTCGTTGATTTATTTCAAAGAAAACAAAACACCCTGATTATTTTATTTTTACTCCAATTAATTTTTAAATACCGTGCCTGAGAGATCTTGAATTGAGAAGATCCAACAGAGGTTTATCAATTTTAAAATACTCCAAAAAATTTACAAACATGTTAAAATATGAAGTTCAAACTAAAATGAAAGAAAATATAAAGTCTGAGTTTTTGAACTGAAAATAGACGGAGCAACATCATCAAAAGAAGAAAAAATATGAATATAACAGCGTAAAAGTTACCCAGCCGAATGATTTAAAATTTAATATACATAAACGTTGCATAATTTTTTCGAGTCATTTGAAATTTTATGAAAATCGATTCAAAACGTAAAAAGTTATTAATGAAAGTTTTCTTTATTATGTTTAATCCTATATTATATAATCTATATAATAAAAGCGCAAGTCATGTGACTGAGGAAAACAAATACGGGTTAACCACATTTTTTTTTCATATGCCAAACGGCTATTTTTATTCAGAATTATTTTTTCGAATTGCATAAAAGTTACATTTTCAGAAAGATCGTTAAAAAAATTTGTTTGCTTGAGTTACATTGAAAAATGCATAGATTCTGAGATAACTTGAGTGGAAATTAGATTAACAGCCAAATATCTCAATCCATTACAGTAAATAAACAAAAGAGATTCATTTATCGTGAGTCATAGAAATATTAAACTATGGAAGTAATCATTCGCAAAGCAAGATCTCCATGGTCAATTGTGCAGTGCTGCACGTTGTCGAAAAAAAAAATTTGCATCTGTAAACGTGGCATACGTAATAATAATTTTAAATAAAGAAAACTGCCCAGTTAAACTGAGGGCATTGAGTTCACAGGCTATTCACACTAATTGTATATTATGCTATTTTTTCAAAGAATAATCGACAATATATTAAGGGGGGGTAAGCACCCGTTCCCACCCTTTATACTTAACCAATAACCCCCCCCCCCAAAATCTTATCAGGCAAGCGCCTTAACACAATGAATTTATACACAAAATTTGAAAAAAATCGGATAATTTTGCTTGAAAAACCCATTTATCTAAATTAATGGAGGTAAGCGCCCCCCCCGTTCCACCCTTTATACTTAACAAATGAAAACCCAAAACTAATCAGGCAAGCGCCTTACCACAATGAATCTATACACAAAATTTGAAGAAAATCGGATAATTCTGCATGAAAAACCCATTTATCTAAATTAAGGGGGTAGCCCCCGTTTCCCCCTTTATACTTATCCAATGAACCCCCCAAAACTAATCAGGGAAGTGCCTTATCAGAATGAACCTGTAAGCAAAATTTGAAGAAAATCGGATAATTCTGCATGACAAACCCATTTATCTAAATTAAGGGGGTTAGCCCCCGTTTCCCCCCTTTATACTTAACTAATGAACTCCAAAAACTAATCAGGGAAGCGCCTTATCACAATGAACCTATATACGAAATTTAAAGAAAAACGGATACTTCTGCATGAAAAACCCGTTTATCTAAATTAAAGGGGTTAGCCCCCGTTTCCCCCCTTTATACTTAACTAATGAACTCCCAAAACTAATCAGGGAAGCGCCTTATTAAAATGAACCTGTAAGCAAAATTTGAAGAAAATCGGATAATTCTGCATGAAAAACCCATTTATCTAAATTAAGGGGGATTAGCCCCCCGTTTCCCCCCTTTATACTTAACCAATGAACTCCCAAAACTAATCAGGGAAGCGCCCTATTAGAATGAACCTGTAAACAAAATTTGAAGCAAAACGGATGATTCTATCACGAGTTATTGCGTTACGTACATACATACGTACATACATACAGAACGGGCGGGCACATTACCTCTCAGGCTTTGATAGCCTGTGAGCTAAATAAAAAGAAAACTGCCCAGTTAAACTGAGGGCATTGAGCTCACAGGCTATTCACACTAATTGTATATTATACTCGTATTTCAAAGAATTTGAAATAAGCCCCTTGAAAAATAAAGAAATCGACAATATATTAAGGGGGGCTTATCCCCCCGTTACCCCCTCATAGTTAACTAATGAACCCCTTAAACTAATCAGGGAAGCCTCTTATTACAATGAATATATATATACAAAATTTGAAGAAAATCGGATAATGCTGCATGAAAAACCCATTTATCTAAATTAAGGGGGATTAGCCCCCCCCCTCCCCCCTTTATACTTAACCAATGAACCTCCAAAACTATTCAGAGAAGCACATTATCACAATGAACCTATATACAAAATTTGAAGAAAATCGGATAATTCTGCTTGAAAAACCCATTTATATAAATTAAGGGGGATTGGCCCCCGTCCCCCCCTTTATACTTAACCAATCAATCCCGAAAACGAATCAGGGAAGCGTCTTAACCCAATGAACCTATAAACAAATTTTGAAGCAAATAGGATAATTCTGCATGAAAAACCCATTTATATAAATTAAGGGGGGGTTTAGCACCCCCCGTTCCCCCCCACCTTTATACTTAACCAATCAATCCAGAAAACTAATCAGGGAAGCGTCTTAACCCAATGAACATATAAACAAATTTTGAAGCAAATGGGATAATTCTGCATGAAAAAACCATTTATATAAATTAAGGGGGGATTAGCCCCCGTTCCCCCCCTTTATACTCAACCAATCAATCCCGAAAACTAATCAAGGAAGCGCCTTAACACAGTGAACCTATAAACAAAATTTGAAGGAAAAAGGAATAATTCTGCAGGGAAAACCCATTTATATAAATTAAGGGGGGGACTAGCCACCCCCGTTCCCCTCCCCCCTTTATACTTAACCAATCAATCCCAAAAACTAATCAGGGAAGCGCCTTAACGCAGTGAAACTATAAACAAAATTTGAAGGAAAACGGAATAATTCTGCATGAAAAACCCATTTATATAAATTAAGGGGGGGATTACCCCCCCATTCCCCCCTTTATACTTAACCAATCAATCCCGAAAACTAATCAGGGAAGCGCCTTAACACAGTGAACCTATAAACAAAATTTGAAGGAAAACGGAATAATTCTGTATTAAAACCCCATTTATATAAATTAGGGGGGATTAGACCCCCTTTTCCCCCCTTTATATTTAACCAATTAATCCCGAAAACTAATCATGGAAGCGCCTTAACACAGTCAACCTATAAACAAAATTTGAAGGAAATCGGATATTTCTATGAAGAGTTATTGCGTTACGTACGTACATACGTACATACATACATACATACATACATACATACATACATACAGAACCGGCGGGCACATAAGCTCTCAGGCTTTGATAGCCTGTGAGCTAAAAACCGTCCAGTTAAACTGAGGGCATTGAGCTCACAGGCTATTCACACTAATTGTATATTATACTCGTATTTCAAAGAATTTGAAATAAGCCCCTTGAAAAATAAAGAAATCGACAATATATTAAGGGGGGTTATCCCCCCGTTACCCCCTCATAGTTAACTAATGAACCCCTTAAACTAATCAGGGAAGCCTCTTATTACAATGAATATATATATACAAAATTTGAAGAAAATCGGATAATGCTGCTTGAAAAACCCATTTATATAAATTAAGGGGGGATTGGCCCCCCGTTCCCCCCCCCCTTTATACTTAACCAATCAATCCCGAAAACTAATCAGGGAAGCGCCTTAACACAGTGAACCTATAAACAAAATTTGAAGGAAAACGGAATTATTCTGCAGGAAAAACCCATTTATATAAATTAAGGGGGGGTGGATTAGCCCCCGCCCCCAACTTGATACTTAACCGATCAATCCCAACAAAAACTAATCAGGGAAGACTCTTAATACAATGAATATATATATATATACAAATTTGAAGAAAATCGGATAATGCTGCATGAAAAACCCATTTATCTAAATTAAGGGGGATTAGCCCCCCCCCCTTCCCCCTTTATACTTAACCAATGAACCCCCAAAACTATTCAGAGAAGCGCATTATCACAATGAACCTATATACAAAATTTGAAGAAAATCGGATAATTCTGCTTGAAAAACCCATTTATATAAATTAAGGGGGATTGGCCCCCGTCCCCTCTTTTATACTTAACCAATCAATCCCGAAAACGAATCAGGGAAGCGTCTTAACCCAATGAACCTATAAACAAATTTTGAAGCAAATAGGATAATTCTGCATGAAAAACCCATTTATATAAATTAAGGGGGGGTTTAGCACCCCCCGTTCCCCCCCACCTTTATACTTAACCAATCAATCCCGAAAACTAATCAGGGAAGCGTCTTAACCCAATGAACATATAAACAAATTTTGAAGCAAATGGGATAATTCTGCATGAAAAAACCATTTATATAAATTAAGGGGGGATTAGCCCCCCGTTCCCCCCCCTTTATACTTAACCAATCAATCCAGAAAACTAATCAGGGAAGCGTCTTAACCCAATGAACTTATAAACAAATTTTGAAGCAAATGAGATAATTCTGCATAAAAAACCCATTTATATAAATTAAGGGGAGATTAGCCCCCCGTTCCCCCCTTTATACTCAACCAATCAATCCCGAAAACTAATCAAGGAAGCGCCTTAACACAGTGAACCTATAAACAAAATTTGAAGGAAAAAGGAATAATTCTGCAGGGAAAACCCATTTATATAAATTAAGGGGGGACTAGCCCCCCCCCCGTTCCCTTCCCCCTTTATACTTAACCAATCAATCCCAAAAACTAATCAGGGAAGCGCCTTAACGCAGTGAAACTATAAACAAAATTTGAAGGAAAACGGAATAATTCTGCATGAAAAACCCATTTATATAAATTAAGGGGGGGATTAGCCCCCATTCCCCCCTTTATACTTAACCAATCAATCCCGAAAACTAATCAGGGAAGCACCTTAACACAGTGAACCTATAAACAAAATTTGAAGGAAAACGGAATAATTCTGCATGAAAAACCCATTTATATAAATTAAGGGAGGGATTAGCCCCCCATTCCCCCCTTTATACTTAAGCAATCAATCCCGAAAACTAATCAGGGAAGCGCCTTAACACAGTGAACCTATAAACAAAATTTGAAGGAAAACGGAATAATTCTGTATTAAAACCCCATTTATATAAATTAGGGGGGATTAGACCCCCCTGTTCCCCCCTTTATATTTAACCAATCAATCCCGAAAACTAATCAGGGAAGCGCCTTAACACAGTCAACCTATAAACAAAATTTGAAGGAAATCGGATATTTCTATGAAGAGTTATTGCGTTACGTACGTACATACGTACATACATACATACATACATACATACATACATACAGAACCGGCGGGCACATAAGCTCTCAGGCTTTGATAGCCTGTGAGCTAAAAAGCATGCTCATTTCTCTCATAACACAAGATATAATTAATTTCACTGAAATAATAACAACTAGTTGCACCCGTCGAAATTCGACGCAACAGAATATATTAAATAAGTATGTTACAATTTAAGTTTATGAATAAAAGAATAATGTAGTGAAAAAAGAAAGTGACTCTTCAAATTTAAAGCATGATATTCACACAAACATACCCAAAACTTTGTACACGAACACCACATTCCATTAAAGTCCTGATCTCAGTAAAAATTAATATTTTGTGTTTGAAAATGCATGTTTTAAAAATGATATCATTTTCATACGCAGACGATTTAGCTTTTAATTTCAGAGTATGTGGAATAGAAAACTTGGAAAATAAAATCAGTTGCACGAAAATGTACAGGAAAATATTACTGTAAGAGTCATTTAACCAATTGTTTTAAAATTTTCATTAAATATTTATTATAATTACCATAATTTCCGGTGTATAAGCCGCGGCTAAAAAAATTCTGTTACGAACCAGAAGTTTTATTTATTAAAAGAAGTCAAATAATTTCCATGTACAAATAGGTTATATCTTATTAAATAAATTTTCTGGTCGGAAACAGATTTATTTGAACCGCGGCTTATACACCGGAAATTACGGTAAATGGAAATTATGTAATTTTCAGAAATATTTTATTTTGTGCATACCAAGGAAGTAAATAAATAGTAGAAGTTCTGTCTATTTAGATACAGGAATAAGGGTAAGTGAATATGACGTCATACTGACACAAGATTAGTAAAATACTTTATATGTATTCATGGAGGAAAAGTCATCTTTTGTTTTCCGAATAACGTCATTTTCTTTATCGGAAGCATTCCATTTTTCACATTACTTCTTATGATAGATTATTTACTGTTATTTTATTTACATAGATTACTTAATATTATTTCTCAACAAATAATCTGTATTCTGCTCTTCTGTGATCACTGCATAATTAAATGCAATAATTTTACTATGCTTAAAAACCATTGAGATTCTTCTTTGAAATATGACGACATTTACGCTGATGGAATTCCGCTTCTAACTGGTGGAATGTGATAGGGCAAACTATTCTTATGTAGTAGAGATACAATCTTCCCAATTGCAACCATTTTAAAGAAATTTCGCTAAAAACATTTAAAATTAAAATTAAAATATAAAAATCGGAATATTTTTAAAAAAATAGATAGTGCGGGTACATCTACAAATGAACAGCTTTCTTTTAAAAAAATATATATTAAAATTAGCTCAGTAGAAAGTTCAGGGCAGATGGCAAAAAACAGCCATCTGTTTAAATATATAGATGATTTTTTTTTTACATTGTAAAACTAGTTATAGTACGAACGAACCTCATTTGTAACGTTTAACGTACAATTTCCAACTTGTTAAAGATTATATTTTTCTTAAGGAAAATAACGATCTTATTGTTGACGATTTATTTTTCTTTGTTGACGATTTATTTAAAATACTTAAATGTCGTTATAAACAGTGAGTGTAAACAAAGCAGTGTTGTTTGGAGGTTGACTGCAAAAAGATCCATAGTACCACATTCAACAAACTTGCTGTAAATACCATTTAGTTCATTTGAATAGATTTATTATGGGAAAAATAGACTCTGATTAATTTAAACAAATATTTAGTATTATTTTAAAAACTCAAATTGCACAAATTGTGCCTATTAGTTGCTAAAATCAGTGTAAAAATTGTTTTAAACTCATAAAAGAGCTAAAATCCTACATGTTTCGGCTTTAAACTTAAAGCCATCATCGGGGAAAAGAAACAACACAAACGACTACTGGTCTTTTTAAAAAGATCAGTAGTCGTTTGTGTTGTTTCTTTTCCCCGATGATGGCTTTAAGTTTAAAGCCGAAACATGTAGGATTTTAGCTCTTTTATGAGTTTAAATCAATTTTTACACTGATTTTAGCAACTAATAAGCACAATTTGTGCAATTTGTGTTTTTAAAATAACTAGTTAACAGTGTAGTGTCCAAATGGATTCAATTATTTAGTATTATTCCAATTAATTTTTTAATCCCCTGCCTGACAGATTTCGAATTGCGAACGAATGCAAGATCTAATACTAAGTATGTTAATTTTAGGATACTCAAAGAAAGAAAAAACAAGAACGAAAAATCATGCGTCAAGCATAGATTATGTAGCACTTTCCAACGCTTCCAAAATAATTTTACAAAACATACCGTTTAATAAGCTAAAAGATAACATCTAAGTAAACAATTTGGAAAACGCATAACATATTTAAAAACATAATTTCAGGAATTTCCAACAGATACAATATTCGGAAAAATATCCGAATACTTTTACTCAGACCTGTATATGATCTATAGATTTGTATACGCTAGGATGCTAAATTTTAGTTTAGTTAGGAAACGCGTAGCACAGTTTAAAATTATCTTTCTGGAGTTTCTGTCAATAAACGGAAATGTGTTCGCGAACTTTTGTGCTGCCCTGTATAGGATCTACAGAATTTATACACACCACGTACTAGACAAAAAGCGAGTTAAAATTAAAATCGCGTTTAGTAACTTAAAACGCACTTCCAGGAATTAGTGTTAATAGACAGTAGAGAATTATTTTGTGTGTCCCTGTAAATGAACGATGACTGCTATACACACACTATTCTGTAGTAAGCCTCTTGTAATGCACCTGCGTTTAAAATAGTGAAACATTATTTAAATAAACCGCAGACGATTTTTCTCCATAGACGTCATGTAACGGAATTATTTTGACTGTCCATGTAAAGTAACTATAAGTGCTATGCACACCCTATTCCATATTAAGCTTCTTCTAATGCACCTTAGTGATATATATAAATTTCAATGCGTTTAAAATAGTGAAACATTATTTAAATAAACCGCAAATGATTTTTCCCCATAGACCGCAATGTAACGGAATTCTTCTGAGTGTCCCTGTAATAAAACTATAAGTGCTACACACTTCCGTTGAAATAGGGAACATGCTATAGATAACGACAATAACATATAAAAATTGCAGAGCAATCCGAGCATATTTACGGGAGTTAGAGCACGGACAGACGGCAGACGGCAGACGGCAGACGGCCATACGGCCAGACAAACCGAAGTCATAAGCACTTTTCAACTAGGTTGGAAAGTGCTAAAAAGACATTCTGAAATGTAAATTTTAAATTAAAATGTAAGAAACTATAATATCTGAGTTTTTGAACTGTAAATAGACGGAAGAACATAATCAAAAGACGGGAAAAAAAAAATCTTCAAAAATAATACATTCTATTCCAGTAGAAAAACGTATCAAGTCTTCTTTATTTAATTGGAGTTTCTGAAACATAATAAAGCATAAAGTTAATAGTACCAACAATACTTGGTTAGGTATTTTTATTTCGTTTGAGTGTGTGCTTTAATTTTCAGGAATAAGGTTTTTTTTTCTTTGTTTCAGCTTTTAGGATTACCCCTTTTTCAGCGTGATGGAAAAAAAAAATCAGAAACTCCAATTTACTTTACACGCTTTATTTGGAAAGACTTAATCCTACATAATCCATACTTTTTGCAGTAAATATTGTCTTATAAATAAATATTAGGAAAATAAAATTTTGCTGAAACTTGGTTTTCTACTTTTTTTTTTAAAGATTTTGTTTATTCTTGGGGAAAATAACGTTCTCATTATAGCTGTGGGACATTAATGAAAAGAAAAACAAGAACGAAAAATCATGCTTCAAGCATAGATTATGTAACACTTTCCAACGCTTCCAAAATAATTTTACAAATCATACCTTTTAATAAGCTGAAAGATAGCATCTAAGTAAATAATTTGGAAAACGCATAACATATTTAAAAACATAATTTCAGGAATTTGCAACCTATACAGTATTCGGAAAAATATCCGAATACTTTTATTCAGCCCTGTATATGATCTATAAATTTGTATATATACTACATAGGATGCTAAATTTTAGTTTAGTTAGGAAAAGCGTAGCACAGTTTAAAATTCTCCTTCTGGAGTTTGTCAATAAACGGAAATGTGTTCGCGAATTTTTGTGCTTCCCTGTATATGATCTACAGAATTTACACACACCACGTAAATACACAAAAAGTGAGTTAAATTTAAAATCGCGTTCAGTAACTTAAAACGCACTTCCAGGAATTACTGTAAACAGACAGTAGAGAATTCTTTTGTGTCTCCCTGTAAATGAACGATGACTGCTATACACACAATATTCTGTAGTAAGCCTCTTGTAATGCACCTTAGTGATATATATAAATTTCAATGTGTTTAAAATAATGAAACATTATTTAAATAAACCTCAGACGATTTTTCTCCATAGACGTAATGTAACGGAATTCTTTTGACTGTTCCTGTAAAGTTACTATAAGTGCTATGCACACCCTATTCCATATTAAGCTTCTTGTAATGCACCTTAGTGATATATATCAATTACAATGTGTTTGAATTTGAGTAACATCATTAAAATAAACCGCAAATGATTTTTCCCCATAGATCGCAATGTAACGAAATTCTTTTGAGTGTCCCTGTAAAAAAACTATAAGTGCTACACACTTCCGTTGAAATAGGGAACATGCTATAGAGTACTACAATAACATATAAAAATTGCAGAGCAATCCGAGCATATTTACGGGAGTTAGAGCACGGACAGACGGCCAGACTGCCAGACGGCCATCCGGCCAGACAAACCGAAGTCATAAACACTTTTCAACTAGGTTGGAAAGTGCTAAAAAAGACACTTAAATAAGGACCCTAGTTGCCAAGGGATACAAGTGACAAAATTTCGATTTGGAGTAAATTGAGTTCTAAGTTTTGAGTCAATAGTAATTCGCTGAAATAATTATGAAACTGTTGCTTATTTCATAGTGTTTTTTGAACTCTTATTTCAATAACTGCTTAAAGATGGTGGCGTATAATTTTTTTTTATTTATAGTTAATCAATATTGATAAAAAGGGGTACAAGTCTCTCGAAAATTTATGTAGATGACCTCCAAAACGCAGCAAATAATTAAACACGTGGGTTAGTGTGACCGAAGATCGTACAAAGGGTTGCGTTTAATATTCCTTTCAAAACCCTTTATCCTTTCTTTAATAAATCCAAATAAATTTACTTTTCCAGTCAATAAATAAATAAATAAATAAATAAAAAATAAATAAAAGTGATGTTTTTTATAAAGTAAAAATTTACCAGTCTATTTTTCTCGTTTTTTCGAAAATCTGAACCGATAGCGAGCGAAGCCCTCTATTATACTCTGTCATAATTATATTTATCATGTGGACTAAATGCGACATTAAGAAAAAAACAATCAATTTCAAAATTAAACATATTGTATAGAGAGCTTCAAAATGTTAGTACGCCAATATTTCCATAATCAGGTTTTTATTATGATTCAATATGTTCCTCAAACTCATATGTCGTTATAATCACTTGCTGACGTCCTGTCTACTTGTTTTATCTGTTACTCATGTTGATACTTTTTTTGTATTATTCTTAAACATTTGAAAAAGTCCGTTAAACTTCCAATATGACGTCAGATTATTTTTTTAATTCTCTAATGGCATCATACTAACCTGCTTTCTGTACTTACACATACTCCTCATTGTATTATTGAGAAATGTTTGATAATTTCCGTTTTATTACCAATTTGACGTCCTATTAATATTTTTTTCAATTGGTGAAACTTTTTATTTCATTTTCATATTTCACGAGGAAATCTTTCAATAGAAAATTAATTATTGTAGAAATAATTTTATTGTGGATTTTTAATTTTTGGCAACTGCTATAACGAAAAATGTTTAAATTTATTAGGAAAAAGCTGTTAGATTTTTGTTTTTTTATCTCTCTATATTAAAATAATACGATTTTTTTTAATTTTATGATTTTCAGCTCTATAGTAGGTATTCAGCTATAAGTACACAAAATTTCTAGTCTGTAAGTTATGTAGTTTCTGAGAACCGTCTCTGTGACGGACAGACAATTTAGCGGGACGAATAGGGTTTCGTGAGATGAACGAATCCTTAAAAATTACTTATATTTTTTTGCGTACAAACAAATAGCCTTATTTCCAGATCGCCTGGTGCACTTAGATCAGTTTTTTCAATTTTATCACTTATACCCCTTGTCTTCTGGGGTCCTCAAATGTCGTTATACATAATGAACGTAGTCAAAGCAGGGCTGTTTGAAGGTTGGTTGCAGAAAGATTAAAAGTGCCGCATGGATCAAAATTGTTGTAAATACCATTTAGTTAAGTTCGAATAGATTTAATTAATAAAAAAACTATGATTAATTTAAACAAATCTCTTGTTATTACTACAATTAATTTTTTATCCCCTTCCTGACAGATTTAGAATTGCAAACAAATGCATAAGTTTACACTCGGTTTGTTAATTTTATAATACTCCAAATAATTAACAAACATGCTGAAATGTGAACCTCACATTAAAATATAAGTAATTGTAATGTCTGAGTTTTTGAATTGAAATATGAAAGATCAACATCAACAAAAGAGGAAAATAAGTTTCCAAAAATAATACATTATATTCTAGTAGAAAAACATATTAAGTCTTCTTTATATAATTTCTTTATATATAGTTTCTGAAACATAATAAAGCGTAAGGTTAATACTATCACCTTTTTCAATTTTTTTTTTTTTTTTTTGGGGGGGGGGGGGGGGATATGCATGTGAGTGCGTTCTTTAATTTTTAGAGATAAGGTGTTTTTTTTTCTTTCTTTCAGTTCTTGGAGTACAATTTTTTTTTCAGCTCCGTGGAAACATTTAGAAACCCGCTTTATTTTAAAAGACTTAATACTCCATAATCCATACCTTTTTTCAGTAAATATCATCTTATAAATTAAGTAGGAAAATACATTTTTGCTGAAGCTTAGTTTTCCACGCTACTTGAAGATTATGTTTAACCTTGGGGAAAATAATAACATTATTATAGCTGCGGAGCATTTTACTTTTAACATAAATGTCTTTATACTGGGTGGTTGAAGAATGGACAATAAAAAATAATTGCAATAATGGCGCTATTGAGTAAGAAATGTAATGTGTAATACAAGAACAAAGAATTAACGCGCAAAACCGGATCGCATACCTAATTTATTGGAAAATGTCACAGTGAATGTAATTACGCTTTCGCATGGCGGTGCCGACCATGTTCAGGTTCCACATGGCCATTGTGCTGGAAGACAAAATCTAGGCGGTGCACGACACGTGCTCCACTGTGGAATGTAACGCATCAGGAGTGATGTTTCGCACATGTTGTGATATGCGGTAAAGTCATTGAGGTTTGCGACACCCCCACGGTACACAATATAACACATTACATGTCACACTCAAAAGCACCATCTGTCGGTGATTATTGCAATTAATTATTTTTATTATTCCATTCTTCTTGTTCCTTCTCGAATAGTAAGTATACCGATTTTGGTTTCATTTTAGCTATTCCTTCAAGCTACAGACAGCTCCAAATAGAGATACTTATATTATAACCACCCTGTACATAGTGAGAGTAAACAAAGCAGAGTTGTCTGCATGTTGACTGTGAAGAGATCGACAGCGCCACATGCAACAAACTTGCTGTTGTTACCATTTTGTCAATCTGAATAGATTTAATACGAAAAGCAAAACCTCTGATTAATTTAATACTCGATTATTATCTTCAAACTAGTCGGATATGCCAATCGCAAAACTTTCTTCTATCTCATGCATGTTAATATTTTTAAATTCGCTATTACAGCGCCAATAAAAGTGGCACAAAAACTGCTATTACAGCGCCCCATTTCGGTAGAATATCGCCAAATTCAGGATGGACCTACTTGCCATAGTTATAAACCTAAAAAAAGTTGGAAATTGTACGTTAAACGTAACAAATGAGATGCGTTCGTTTCGTGCTATAACTAGTTTTACAATGTAAAAAATCATCGTTATTATTTCAGTAAAAATTAATTATATCGTCTGCTATGAACGAAATGCGGATGCCTTTTTTTCCTTATTACGTATGCCATGTTTACAGATGTTATTTTTTTTTCGACTCCATACAGCTCTGTAAATTCACCATGGAGATCTTGCTTTGCGAATGATTACCTCCAATGTTAATATTCCTATGACTCACGATGAATGAATATTTTGTTTATTTACTTTAATGGATTGAGATATTCGGCTGTTAACCTAATTTTCACTGAAGTTATATCAGAATCTATATATATTTTAATGTAAATCATCTCTCAAGCAAAGAATTTTTTTGAACGATCTTTCTGAAAATGTAACTTTTAAGCAATTTTATTTGAAAAAAATATTTTTGAAAAAAATGGCCGCTTGGCATATGGAAAAAGATGTGGTTAGCCCGTATTTGTTTTCCTTAGTTACATGACATCGATAGCACAGTCGAGACATGAGACGATATGCACAGTTCGTCCCGCAACTGCACGCGGTGTTTCACGTGTTCTGGATCTGCCTAATTCAACTGTACGCAATATTCTGCGCTCTGTTCTAAACATGTTTCCGTATCGATTCCAGCGTGTTCAGATGTTGGAAGCGGGAGACTATCAATTACGGCTGGATTTTGCAAATCAATTCCTTATCCGGTACGATGAAGATAGCAGCTGGCCTTTACGCATTCTGTGGACAGATGAGGCGCATTTCTCGTTAACTGGTAACGTGAATTCGAAAAATTGTGTGCACTGGGCAGAGAATAATCCACATGATGTGCATGCACGTCCTTTACACGAGGAAAAAGTGATTGTGTGGTGTCGTATAACGGGTACATTCATCCTCGGCCCTTACTTTTTTGAAGAGGTTACTGCCGGTGATCTGCAAACGTGTACAGTAACGAGTGCTCGCTATCTGGACATGTTAACTCATTACGCGATTCCCGCATTGCAACGGCAAAATGCTCTAACTGAAATGGTGTGGATGCAAGATGGCGCTCCTCCACATGTCGGGTCTTCAGTCAAACGTGTCGTAACTCAACAGTTTGGTGACAGAGTTATCTCTTGTCATTTTCCGTTTCCGTGGCCACCAAGGTCTCCTGATCTGACATCAATGGATTTCTGGCTGTGGGATATCTGAAATCCAAAGTGTATCAGTTTCGTCCTCAAACTGTATCTGATTGGAAAGATGCCATCAGAACTGCGATTCAAGAGATTTCTATTGCCATGATACGTGCTGTAGTACTATCCACCATCAGCCGCATGCAAAGTGGTAGAAAATTTATGAAACACAATAAAATGCTTTATTTTATGCTGCTTCTCTGTCCTTATTGGTTGTCCTCACTTTTCGCCTATCTACCACCGGTGATTTTCATGCTAAAGTTGCCGTTCCAACGCTATTTAGGGTTTTTCACAATGGTGATCATATTCCAATTCAAAAAACTGGGTGTTGCCATTTGATTTTTTCGAAATTTTCTCACTGTAACCGTAAGTGTTTGAGTGACAATGTTGTTTTCCATATCATTCTTGAGCGCATACCTCAAAATACCTTTTGTCAAAATTTCATTCAGTTTCTGTGAATGGTATGATAGTTAGGGGCCCAAACGTCGGGATAGTTTTTTTTATAATCACCCTGTATACATAACATAATTTTCTGCGGAACCTCGATATTGTGTTCGCAAAAAAATTTCAAAAGTTTCACATTTTGACGATTTGTCGTCGGTTGGCGACATAATGAAATTAAAAAAAAAATGCGCTTTTATGCTAAATACTCCTTAACGAAGAACTTTTTGTACTCTTCATACTGAACTAGTTGAAGTAAGTTTAACTTAAATAAATACACTTTTATAACTACAGTTTTGTCTTATACATTTATATGTATTTATAATGAAATTTAACCATCGAATTATACGTTTTAGAACAAAGTTTAAATTGATTAAAATTATTTCAAGCTCAAAATTAGCAATGTAGGAGAAAAGAAAACAGTATTGTTGCTACAGAAACGACGATTTATTCAACATCGAAATTTATAAAGACAGCATTATTAATCAAAAATCTTATCCAGTCGGTTAAACTGCGTAAAATGTAATAACTACAGTAACAAGCAAATATACATTATGTAAGCTTATAGAAATAATAATAAACTATTTCACAGTTTAAATTTGATTTCATTAAGTACTGCGCATTTAAACACTCATTTAACAATCAATTTCCAAATGCATTACAATCGCTTGAATTTGGCGAAGAAAAAGTGCTGAAAGCCAAAATGTTTGCGCCAACTACTCAAAAGTATTTTATTTTTACTGCAAATTTTCTACTGGAATTTCGCAGCTAAATTTTACTGATCCTTTATAACGTACAGTCGCGGAAAAAAACTGACACCTCCCACTAACTCTGCAACAAATTATAGTAAAAGGAAGTGACTGGTACCAAACGATTGGAAATAAAGTCTACTTTTAAATTATGTATCTAAAATTTTCTTAAGGGGCCATCTACATATTAAAACCAGCCTAAACTTTATTTTTTTCAATGGCAACACCCACTTTTGACATAATAATTTAAATCTTCGGTTCAAACTATGCCTAGATACATAATTTTAAGTCATTTGGATGATAAGTTTTTGAGTTATAAACATTCAAATTTTAGAGCTTCTAATGTTAAATTATATTTTCATATTTTTATTAATATCTCCTGAAATTATAATCCTAATGTGCTAACGTTTTGTTTGGTTATAAAACTCAAAAACCCAAACATAACTACATTAAATTTGTAATTTTTAAAATTTTATAATATGAATTATGAATTATGAAATTAATATTCGAAAAAACTATGAATTGCAACCTACAATTTTTTTGATGGATTTATATTTATTATGTCCTGCTTTATGTGTATTCAAAATTTCAAATTTGTCTTCCAAGTAGTTTTCAAATTATGCTTAAAAACGGCAAGATGCTGCTTTCTATGATGTGCATTAAAGCATAGTTTGAACAGGGATGGGAGTGCTCCGACTCGAAATCCCGATTGACACCACTAAATTTTAATAGTATTTGTTATCTTATTCAAGGACAAAATTTCTGAAATTCATTACATTGGAGAAAACTATTAAAATTTAGTGGTAAGAATCGATATTCGGGTTGGAGCGTTCTCATCCCTGTTTGCGAAAATATTATACTCATAGGCTGGGATTATAGTGACTTGATAAACTTAGAGAATGAGTCTGTCTTTCAATATAAACAATGTGTAAACCGTATTTCAATGCTTCGCGATCTTACGTTAAATTGAAAGCTAGCTTAAACTGAAGCGTAAGTGAATAATCGCGGAAGCACAACAAACCTGACAACGACCTGTGATTGTAGTAAGATATAAGATAGCGAGGCACCAGAACCCCAGCCTTTATTAGTATATATATATATATATATTACTTTTTCAATAGTTTCGCTTTTATTTTTAAATTAATAAAACTCATTTTTGAAAAATATGATCAGTTCTACCTTAGAAAAAACTTAATCATTTTTGTTACCTTTAAATGGATTTATAGCTTCTTTCCCAGTCTAATAAAGCTATATTGTTTTTTCTGCAGTATATATGTTTGAAGTGAAGTTTCTTATAAATGCATATGCGTAGAGTATTTGCTGAAGCAAAATGGCCCCACAATTAACTGAAGCAACGAAAGGCCAAATGATTGGCATGTGGCAAGCTGGAAGAAGTTTTAGTTATATAGCTAGGCTTTTTCAAGTGTCTCTTCGAACTGTTTCAACATGAATTGACAGGTAAGCTTTATATTGGTAGTTTATTGCGAAAAAAATTACATTTACATTCAATTTATTTAAATTTAATTTTAATTTACATTACTGGTAATTTTTTTTAATGTTTAGCAATACAAATTTGATAAACCGTCTTTGTAGTAGTGGTCGGCCAAGGATCTTATCAGTCAGCCAAGCTCGAGAAGTTGTTTCAATGGCTATACAGTAGATCCCTATATGTCTTCTAATCAAATTAAATATGAATTGCAACTTCAAGTCAGCATATATAACTAAGAGACGATATAATGTATTATGAATATATATATATATATTTACGGCATACTTTCTTTTTATTATGTATCATCTCGTACCATTCACAACACGCTCAAAGAAGCAAGTTTTTGAATTAGGATGGCGGCTAAAAGACCAGCATTAACTGAAAACCAGCGACTTCAACGCCTTCACTTTGCCCAAACATATATTAACTGAGGCATAAATGAATGGAGCTCATTTTTATTTAAAGACGAAAGCTGCCTTTAGTCAGTCTCCAGTTCTTCATTTCGAGTGTACCGTTGATTGGGATTTAGGTTTCAGCCACGGTATACAAATAATATTAAACGCAGCAGCAGAATTGCAATTTCAATGTGGGACTGCATGTCGGCGCAGGGAATTGCATCTCTGCTATGCATTGAAATCATGTAGACGGAATATCTTATTGTGACATAGTAGAACACGCAATGATACCTGATGTTTTAGAAAATCACTCTCTGGATGGATTTTCTGGATGGCTTTTTCAAGTGTCTCTTCAAACTGTTTCAACATGGATTGACAGGTAAGCTTTATATTGGTAGTTTATTGCGAAAAAACTACCGACGACTTTAAAGACGAAAGCTGCCTTTAGTCAGTCTCCAGTTCTTCGTTTCGAGTGTACTGTTGATTGGGATTTAGGTTTCAGCCACGGTATACAAATAATATTAAACCCAGTGGCAGAATTGCAATTTCAATGTGGGACTGCATGTCGGCGCAGGGAATTGCATCTCTGCTATGCATTGAAATCATGTAGACGGAATATCTTATTGTGACAAAGTAGAACACGCAATGATACCTGATGTTTTAGAAAATCACTCTCTGGATGGATTTTTTCTCTTCCAACAGGTACCGTAATTTCCGGCGTATAAGCCGCAGCTCAAAGAGTCATTTTTCGACCCAGAAATTTTATTCAATAATTGTAGTTAAATATTTACAGCGATCTTTTAAGTTACATTTTATAAAATAATATTTCTGGGTCGAAAAACGACTCTTTGAGCTGCGGCTTATACGCCGGAAATTACGGTATATATTGTTATTTGGTAAATGGTATTATTAAACAATATGGTATTCAGAGCATACTATATGCTATTATTTATTAATATTAATAATAGAAATATATTAAAAATTATTTATTTTATAGTTTTACGCGTTTTAGATCATATTTTTTTTTACTGGTTTATTTTCCCAAAACACCCCCCTCCCCCCTTCGCGCTTCAATATTCAAATCCGAATTATCACTGCTTGCTCTAGAATGTTTATTGATTCGTTCATTAAATGAATTAGGAAAATATTTTAAAAAGCAATTTTCTCTATATGCTATGCCATGGCTTTAGAATTAATTTCGGTTTTATAGAATAACTAGTTATTTTTAATTGCAATAAAAATTCCTTTTTTATAACAGGTGTGCAGATATAAATCCTTTAACTTGTCAGCTTTGGCACACATATCATATCGACTGTGATAAATCAAGCCTTTGGCCCATCTTTACAGAACTGAGTGAAATTTTTCAATATAAATTCAGTAATGAAATTAATTTTCTTTTGTTTCATGTTTAACGATTTTAGCAGATGAATCAGTATAAAAAAAATGCATGTAAATTTATTAAAAAAAATAATAACCGCTGTTTTTTGAAAAATAATTAAGACAAAATCTATCTATCTATCTATCTATCTATCTATATATATATATCTATATATATTTATATCTATATTAATAAGAAATTTTAAAACAACATATTTCCTAGTTTTGTATGTTTTCAGAACTTTTGCTATTATCAGGTTGTAATCGTTCATAGAAATATAATATTTTTTACTAAAAATAAAAATAAGCCATCTACAATTTGTTCACGTTTTGATTTATAAAAAAAAACTTTTCGCAAAATTTACGCTAAAATATTTAGATATTTATTTCATTAACATTTTTTGTTGTAAATATAAATTTTAATGTTATAGAAATCATTATTTATTAAGTGTAGTTCATAATTCATAATTTTGTTTGGAATTTTCAGGATAATAGTGCTATCCACAGAAGTGGTGTAGTTAAAATTTGGTGCGAAGAGAACTGCATAATGAAGTTAGAATGGCGAAGTAATGCAGCCAAATTGAACCCAATGGAAAATGTTCCGGCTCTGTGGAATGATGAAGTTCGCCTGCAGGGAATTAGAACGACTGATTAGTTTTGGAAATCTGTTCCTCATGCTTCTCAAACTATTAACCCCTTGTGGACGAGCGACACTTATACGTGACGCATAAGATGCTCAGAATCCACGATTATTCCCACCAGTTACTTTTTATTGTAAACTCTGCCTTATTTAATGACAGCATTTCTGCGATTCGATTAGAAGAAAATATCTGTTTTAAAAAATCAGTGGTAAAAGATTAAAAATTCTGTAAAGGACGCTTGAAGCGAAAGGGTTAAAAGAGATACTGATATTGTTAACACCCTCAATGAATCAATGCCACGCAGATTGGAAGAAGTTCTTGATAAAACTAATTGCTATACATTAAATTAGCAAATTCCTCCCTCCCCTTTTTGTTAATTAATTACAAAATGCGGCTTATAAGTAGGGCTGAGGATTTTGCCTTTTAATTTTTTGTGTACTAACCAGCCCACGGTGTTCTTCTACTCTTTCGTTAAAGTTTTATGATTTTCTTATTTGAAGTAATCATATTTTTGTTATTTAGATAAATATCAGTACTTTAAAATTTTGGTTGTCAGTTGCTTCCACTGTTGATTTTAGGTTATATTATGTGGGCCAGATAGTCCTTGTACATCATGTTTGCATTTGGAAAAAAAGACAGAAAACATAGCAATTTAATAATGTTAGGTGAAAAATACAATATGATTACAAATCTTTCTATTTGCTTTATATCTTTAATTTTGAAACACGGATTTAGAACATATCAAATCCATAAAATTATATACTTGTTCATATAAATATTCAAAAAACTGTGAAGATTAAATTAACATAAAATTTCTGAGAGCAAAGCTAATTTCGTGGTGTATACACGTAATTATTCATTTCAATGTATTCCACAAAATAGTAGGAGTCAAATGTTTTCTGTTCTTTTTAAATAGATTCCGATGATGCATTTATGAGAAAAAAATTATACAATTCTTGCATTAGGTATCTTTAAAATTTTGGTCAAAAACAATTTACATCATTTAAACCTTTAATATACAGGGTGTTCCGTTAAAGGGGTCCAATATTAATAGGGGTAATAGAGGAGATCACATGGAGCATAAATCAGTATATAAAGCCTGGTCGGATCTCAATAGTTTTCAAGTTACAGCAAATAGAATGAAAATTCGGAAAATTGTAAAAGAACCCTCATTGCTAAACTATCGATAATGCTACATAAAAACGAAGCACATATTTAGAAAGAGCAGAAAAAACCTACAAAATGACATCAATTGTTTTAAAATAGCAATATTTATTGACGAGTTACAAGCCCTGAAACAGTGAAAAAAGTACGAAATCCAATATACATCAAAATAGTTAATCGTTAATTCCAAAAAGACAACTCTAGCTACAACAAGGAAAATGTAGTAAAATTTGGTCCATTCCGAAAACTTTCGAAAAAGCTTACAATGAACCATATCGGTTTAATTGTGTGAGAGAAATTAATCAGTTTCTTAGTTACAACTCCGCTTTCTTTGACACTAGCAAAGGTTAAACTCCGCCCATCACGATTGGAAACACCGCCTTTTTAATTACTCTCAACTACACATTTTCGATCATGCTTCTTCTGAGATACAACATTTTTAATTATTCAAGAGTTGAATGAACCAAAATAACTTTACAATAATAGTCTACATTTTAAAGTGGTCTTTTATTGATATAAAGCTTAAGTTAAATTCCTTAAAATTAAACTGGTGGTAAAAATTCGGAAATAATTAAAAATATTGCGATTTGTAACTATGCAAGAAGTTTCAGTACATGTTTTACATGGACAATTATTGTATGTATATGTGCATCATAATTTATGATAGGAAATAATAATAAGAAATAGCATAATAATTTTATTAATTATAAATTTAAAAAAGACACTAAATTTTAAATTAATTCATACAAACTTTGTAATTTACAATTTGAGTACACCACAGTCTGTGACTTACAAAATACTGTGCCAAAAAGTGTTGAAAATAAAAGAAAAATGACAAATAAAGAATTACATTCCACGTACTTTATGACATATGTGAAGCATAGTCTTCTGGCCTGCGCTGCACAGTTCAATGTCGGAAGGCAGACGAACGGACATTATTATAATAGGTGTTCGAAGTTGCGCCCATTAACAGAATCGCACAGCCGACAGCGACGTCGTAAAGATTGGCGAACACGCCGAAAAACTCCGACGGAGTTGGGAATGTCTCCTGCAGCGACAACGATTCGCGCTAGTAAATCCTCCGGTGTATCCACAGGCGTTTCATACACCAGCGATTTAAGGTGTCCCCAAACAAAAAAGTCTAACGGATTGAGGTCTGGAGAGCGTGCAGGCCAAGCAACAGGTCCACTGCGTCCAATCCATTTCCCAGGATATGTTGAATTGAGGTGATTGCGAACACCTATGAAAAAATGTGCCGGTGCGCCATCGTGCATAAACCACATATTGTGGCGCAATGTTGCTGGCACATTTTGCAGTAACTGCGGTAAGATATCCCGTAGGAAAACCAAGTGCGTACTGCCATTGAGTACATCTGGGAGTAAATATGGTCCTATGAGATAATCGCCGAGGACACCTGCCCATATGTTCACACTGAACTTTTGTTGTGCGTTCGACGGGAAAACAGTGTGCGGATTTGTATATGACCATGTGTGCATATTGTGCGTGTTTACCACGCCCTCTCTCGTAAATGTTGCTTCATCAGTAAATAAAATATTTTCCAGAAATTGTGGATTATTTTCTGTTACATTAAGCAACCAGCGTACGAATTCTGTCCGCTGAGCACAATCTGTTACTGATAACAGTTGTACCCGCTGCACATGAAAGGGGTGCATGTTTTCTGCACGCAGAACACGCCACACACTTTGGTGAGAAACACCGACTTCAGACGCAGCAGCTCGTGTACTCGTGGAGGGGTTATCTTTAAAAATATTTAGTACATCTTCTTCCATTGCAGGTTTTCGTACATGTCGAGGTTTCCCTGCATCAATGCTTGCTGTATTAAACGATCCAGTCTCCCGTAATCGTCTATCGATTTTTATGAAGAGTTTCGAACTTGGGCAACGTCTCCTTGGAAATTGCTCACGGTACATGCGCTGTGCTAGACATGCATTTCCATGAGCTTGCCCGTACATCAGATGCATGTCCGCATATTCTTCGTTAGAGTATTCCGGCATAATTATTATACATCAACTTACTACAATCCCACTTACAACAGCCTCCCTTTAACATAACGCCCACTGATGACTGCTGTTTTATTACACTTTTCTTCCTATACACATAGAAAATTTGCATAAAAAGTACTTCTTCTTCATCATCCTGAAAGTTCATGGAGGAAACGCAGCAGTCACGGAGTTTGCTTTAAGACAAGGAGAGAGCTGCACAATATGTCATTCACTTGACCAGACTGAATAATGAAAGGGTATTGATAGAGGTTGATCAGAAATGTATAATTGAAAGATATTAAAACGGGGTGTTTACAATCGTCATGGGTGGAGTTTCGCTCTTTCCGAGCGTGCAACAGTACAGAGTTGTAACTAGGGAACTGCTTGATTTCTCCCATACAATTAAACTGATATGGTTTATTGTCAGCTTCTTCGAAAGCTTTCGGAATGGACCAAATTTTATTACATTTTCCTTGATGTAGGTAGAGTTGCATTTTTGGAATTAACGATTAACTATTTTGCTAAATATTTGATTTTGTATTTTTTCACTGTTTCAGAGCTTGTAACTCGCCATTAATTCTCAATATTCTAAAACAACTTATGTCATTTCGTAGGATTTTTTCTGCTCTTTCTAAATATGTGCTTCGTTTTTATGTAGCATTATCGATAGTTTAGCAATGAGGGTTTTTTTACAAATTTCCGATTTTTCATTCTATTTGCTGTAACTTGAGAATTATTGAGATCCCGCCAGGCATTATATACTGATTTATGCTCCGTGTGATCTCCTCTATTACCCCTATTAATATTGGACCCCTTTAACGGAACACCCTGTATAAACATTATAATCACTGAGCTATTGATACTTATTAATTCAATTTACTCAAATCTTGTTAAATTGTTTGCAATATTACACTAAATGGTTGTTAGATAAAATATTACCGCGAAAGTATTAGTTTGTTACTTAAAAATGCTATTTTAAAAATGCTTTCATTAACTTTTGTATATCAATCAAAAATTGTAATCTTTACAAATATGTATGGATGTTCAGTTTTTATTCCATTAATAACGAACTTAAAATAATTAAACTTTTTCTTCTATAACTTTCGTATTTAGATCTATTCGATTAAACAGGCTAATTGAAAAAAAAAATTACAAGTTATTTTTATGGTTTTCTGATAGGCAAGATTATTTCCCAATCGCTAGCAGTGTGCAAAAAAATTTAATAATAATAATAATAATAATAATAATAATAAATTGCAAATGGCAAGTTTTCTTGCCAAGAGGCATTAATGAGTTAATTGTAAAATTTCAAATGAACTACCAGAATAGGTTTAATCATAGAATTATTAACCCTATTCCGAAGGAGAATAACGGATGTAAAGCTATTCAGATGTCTTTATAACATAGATTTAGTTTTACGTCTTCAAATAAATCGGAATATAAATCCTGCGAACATATCTCAAAACAAGACCCCCCCCCCCCTCGCTACTAAAAAAAAAAAAAAAACGTATGTCTGGATTTATTTTCAGACTAAAAAACAATTTATCTGCGTTTTTTTTTACTTTGATTCCTTACGCTGCTTTATACTATTTTTTTTAATTCTAAATTTTGTATTTGTCAATATTATTCAAGTTTCTGCCAATAAACTAAAAAAAAAGCGAGTTAAATAGATGCAAAATCTGAGAAAAAGCATTATAAAAGCACCTGTAAAATTCCAATAACATTTACATATTCTAAAACTATTTTAATTACAAATAATCTTATGGCTTTTTAACCCCTTCGTGACGAGCGTCTATTACAGAATTTTTAATAATTTACCACCGGATTTTCAAAGCAGAAATTATCGTCTAATTGAATCGTGGAAATGCTAAGATATAATAAGGCAAAGCTTACAATAAAAAACAACTGGTGGGAAAAATCGAGGATTCTGAGCATCTTATGCGTCACGTATACGTGTCGCTCGTCCCCAAGAGGTTAAAATCGGATAATTGAACACTTGTAAACATTATTTTACCGCATATAACAATAACCGAAACCTATTAAGTGAGTAAAATGGTCATATCGGTAAAACATAATACATTAAAAGAAGTGACATTCTGCAGCATTTCAACAATCGAGTACCGAACTTCAATTTGGATACAGCCCCTTAAATATGCTCATTATAAAGTAATTAATTTCTCAGAAACTAATCGTAGGAATTTAATGAAATTTGGTATCTAGGCATAGTTCGAACTGCAGATTTCAAATATGTTGTCAAATTTGGGTCTTGCTATTGAAAAAAACAAAGTTTGGGTGTGTTTTTATATGCAGATGGCCCCCTAAACAAATTTTATATACATCATTTAAAAGTAGACTTTATTTCCAATCGTTTGGTACCAGTCACTTCCTTCTACTATAATTTGTTGCAGAGTTAGTGGGGGGTGTCCAGTTTTTTTTCCATGACTGTACATGAGTAGTTTCAATAGCATGTTTTTTTCAAAATATACTGAGTATGCGCTAAAAGGAAACCTTCTTTATAAGACAGCCGCAGGGCCAAGCTTCTACCTCTTCTTTCGACTAATAACTTTTGCCTTACTTCCGAAAGAAATTGTGCGTTTAAATAATGATATGATTTCTATTTAGAAAAAGGGGTTTATTACTAGAACTGCGATGACATGTCACTTTGACCGTACCAAATGAGTAAATGTTGATTCGCACCAGAAATTTTTTTTATAAAATATGTTAAATATTTACTACAAAAAAAAAAAAAAACAACTATATAAGTTAAATAGTATTCAATAAAATTTCTGGTGTAAAATATTTTTATAAAATTTGAGTAAAATTTCCCGCGGTTCTAGTGTTAAATATGTTCCTGCGGTAATCATCTTCTGAATAGTAAATTTAATTATTGTTGAGTTCTCTATAAAATTCGCAAGAGTATTGAAATTGGAATTTTGTATTAAAATCTAAGATATGATGATGATATTACTTTTTTTGAAAAACTGAAGATTTACGGTATACAATATGAATAAAAGATAAACAAAAAATCTCTGAACAAGAAAAGCATTCTATTTCAGCAGAAAAACGGCATTCTTTATCTAATTGAATCTTCAGAAACATAATGAAGCTCAAAGTTAATACCATCAACATTTCTTGATTAAGGATTTTATTTTTTCCCCTCAAAATACAAATTGTGCCTCCATTTTAAGCAATAGGTTATTTGTTATATTTTTTGCAATTTTTTTTTTAGTTCTTTTGCAATTTATTTTTCACACTTTATTCGTGAAAGATTAAATCATGAATGATTCTTATTTTTTTCCAGAAAATATTATCTAAATAAATAACAAAAGCAAGTTTTGTTGCTTTCGGCTTTTCTTGTCTTTTTTAAGTTTTTTTTTAACAATGTTATTATAAAGTTACAAATATAAATGCTTAAGTGATAAAATTAAAACACAAAAAGGCTAATGAAAACCGTATAATATAACGATTGACATGTTTCGATGGTCATTATCAAGATCTACAAGATAAACAAACTATTCTCGCTGAAAGTTTTGAAAATAAACTTGAAAAACATAAACCACATGATCATATGTGTAATAAAAGCAGGTACTTAAAATAGTCAACTGTCAACCACGAGATCAATGACTATTGCAATATTAGCCGAATTATTCCTAGAAAAAGGGAGGTGATCAACTGCATTACTGTAATTTATCAGTTGTACCAGAAATAATTTCTATCTTCAGAGAGATACCCAAGAATATGAAAATGAATGTCCTGAGGTCTTGAAAGAATGAAAGAAAGAAGAGAGAGATATGGCCGTTTTAAATACCACCCTCTGTAAGATTTATAACTGAATCATGGAAAGTAAAGAACATAGAAGAAAACCTTCATTTGTTTCTTTCTTTAAATCGGGTTGTGGTCTTTATTAACCATCTTTCTCATGTCTCTCATTACACTGTTAAAATGAAAATGATATGTGAAATCAATGGCTTGAAAATTGCAATGACTATTGCAATATTAGCCGAGTTTTTTCTGGAAAAAGAAAGGTAATCAGCTTCATTACTGTATGTCGTTAATGGCCTTTGGAATTGCTAGCGCTTTAGAGTTTTTGACTTCAGTACTGTGATTTTGTCATAGAAGAAACTGACGAAAAACACCTCATGCCAAATTTTAGATTTAAAATAAAAGTAAAATTTCGCACAAGGTGTTTTTCAATTTAAAAAAAGTAATAAAGAAATATTTATTTTCACGTTTACAGTTGACTATTTTAAGAATCTGCTTTTTTTACTCATATGATCTCGTGGTTTATGTTTTTCAAGTTAAATTTCAAAAACTTTTGCGAGAATAGTTTGTTTATCGTGTAGATGTTGATAACAGCGCCGTTTGTGCGTTCGAAATATGTCTATCATTATATTAAAAGGTTTTTATAAACCTTTTTGTGTTCTTATTTTATCATTTAAGCATTTATATCAGTATTTTAATCAGTAAAAGTTTCACCAATTGCAAAAAAGATTAATATCGCGTCATATTGGTAATGAAACGGAAATTTTCAAACATTTCTCAAAAATACAAGGAGTATGAGTATGTGTAAGTACAGAAAACAGCTTAATATGATATCATTAGAAAATTAAAAAGAAGTTTTTCTTTTACTACCACTCTTTTAAAAATATAATCATCGTGATAGATTTCTGGAACATTTTCAATAGAAATCTACCACGAATATTATTGTTTGGACAAAATGGTAGCTGAAAGTATCTCCAGTGGATTTCCTTTCGAAGGGAATAGAATTCCATTTAAGGGTCAAAGAATCATCGATAGATTTTCTTATATCTATGTTATGTACATCCATCTTAGATGCTTACATACATGGTTTGTCGGAAAAGTAATGTGAGTGATTTTACTGTGAAGCGAATACACGTTGCAGCGGTGGGGATCGGTGAAGGGAGGAGTTAGTTTTCGCACGCATGTTCGCTCAGCAGTCCCCGACCATACGGAGAGTAAGGACAAGCATTTTCGTGAACCTTGTTCCCGTGCAAGCAGCGTTGCAGACAAGCGTCTAGCCCCTGCACTTTCGCTATGATTTTAAAAAATGGATCGTGCTGTGTGCATGCGCATTGCTGTAGACAGTTTCAACGAGAACGATATTAATTTTATTCCATTCCGCGGCAGTTTTTTAAAATTCGTAAGAGGATTTTGATTTAAAACATTTAGCGTAATATAACTAAATATTTTCTTTCACAATTTTCATTTTTTTTTTTTTAACGTTCTAAAAGAAATTCAATTTCAGACTTTTACTAATATACATTTTTTTCCCTCCGGATTTTTCAATTTTTAAGGATTTTTAACGATTTTATAGCGTTTTAAAGCGAATTTTTAACATCCAAAAAACAATTTTTAACATTAAAAAAAAAACATCACTGGACACACGAAACTCGCTTTGCAGCAATCTCTAGAATGCACGAAATTCATTCAAGCCGCGGTCAATAACTTGTGTATGTACGCTTCGCGTACATTAACCCAAAAAGAACATCACTGGACGCATGAAACTCGCTGTACAGCATTCTCTAGAATGTACGAAATTCATTTATAACCAAATTTCATATTTATTTCCATTTTGTTTTAAACTTTCCATCGCTTATATGTTGAAAAATGGAAACTTTACATTTTTTTATTCAAATTATTTTTTATAACTCAAATAAATACTGAAAAATAAAACTTTCCGCCGCTGGGATTCGAACTCAAGACCACAGAACGGAAGAGAAATGATATACCACAGAGCTATACGCACTCATTTTGAAATGGCTTAGAACAAAATTTTAAAGTATCAGACAAGCACGTATGCGCGCAATGATCCTTTTTTTGAAATCGTAGCCAAAGTGCAGGGACTAGACGCTATAGCGTTGCAGCGCTCGATTGAGCGCTGCAATTTTTGCATTCAAGCTGCCATCAAGTTGTTATCATTCAATTGCCATCAAGGTTTGAGTGAAACTCGGCAAGTTCGCAGTGGATCGCGTCCGGCCCGACATCGTGGACGATTGGAAACTTCCCCATGACAACGTACCAGCCCACACTTTCTTCCTCGTGACCAGCTTCAAGGCTGATTCAGAGGTGCCAACAGTTCCACAGCCGCCCTACAATCCTGACGTGGATCCCCCCGACTTTTAATTGTTCCCGAGCTTGAAAACTCCCATGAAAAGACATTATCTTCGAGCTGTTTATTTCACATATCATTTTCATTTTAACAGTGCAATGAGAGACATGAGAAAGGTGGTTAATATGGACCACCGGATTTAAAGAAAGAAACGAATAAAGATTTTCTTCTATGTTCCTTCCTTTCCATGACTCAGATATAAATCTTACAAAGGGGTGGTATTTGAAACATCTCTATCTGTATTTTCTGTCTTTCATTCTTTCAAGATCTCAGGACATTCCTTTTCATTTTTCTGTGTGTGTGGGGTTTCTCTGATGTTTTAGCTCACAGGCTATCAAAGCCTGAGAGCTTAATGTGCCCGCCCGTTCTGTATGTATGTATGTATGTATGTACGTATGTACGTACGTAACGTGATAACTCTTGACAGAAATAACCGTTTTGCTTTCAATTTTGTTTATAGGTTCCTTGTGATAAGGCGCTTCCCTGATTAGTTTTGGGGATTGATTGTTTAACTATAAAGGGGGGAACGGGGGGGCTAACCCCCCTTAATTAAGATAAATGGTTTTTTCATGCAGAATTGTCCAATTTTCTTCAAATTTTGTATATAGGTTCATTTTGATAAGGTTCTTTCCTGATTAGTTTTGGGGGTTCATAGGTTAAGTATAAAGGGGCTAACGGGGGGGGGGGAATCCTCCCCCTTAATTTAGATAAATGAATTTTTCATGCAGAGTTATCCGATTTTCTTCCAATTTTGTTTATAGGTTCCTTGTGATAAGGCGCTTCCCTGATTAGTTTTGGGGATTGATTGGTTAACTATAAAGGGGGGGGGGAACGGGGGCTAACCCCCCTTAATTTGGATAAATGGTTTTTTCATGCAGAATTATCCAATTTTCTTCAAATTTTGTATATAGGTTCATTGTGATAAGGTTCTTTCCTGATAAGTTTTGGGGGTTCATAGATTAAGTATAAAGGGGGTAACGGGGGGTTAATCTTCCCCCCTTATTTCAGATAAATGATTTTTTTCATGCAGAGTTGTCCGATTTTCTTCAAACTTTCTATATGGGCTCATTGTGGTAAGGGGCTTCCCTGATTAGTTTTGGGGGTTCATTGGTGAAGTGTAAAGGAGGGAAACGGGGGTTACCCCCCCCCCTCTTAATTTTGATAAATGGGTTTTTCATGCAGAATTATCCAATTTACTCCAAATTTTGTATATAGGCTCATTGTGGTAAGGCACTTCCCTGATTAGTTTTTAGGGTTCACTGGTAAAGTATAAAGGGGGGAACGGGGGGGACTAACCCCCCTTGATATAGATAAATGGGTTTTTTAAGCAGAATTATCCGATTTTTTTCAAATTTTATATATATGTTCATTGTGATAAGGCGCTTCTCTGATTAGTTTTGGGGGTTCTTTGGTTAAGTATAAAGGGGGGACGGGGGGCTACCCCCCCCCTTAATTTAGATAAATGGATTTTTCATGCAGAATTATCCGATTTTTTCAAATTTTGTATATAGGTTCATTGCGGTAAGGCGCTTCTCTGATTAGTTTTATGGGTTCATTGGTTAATTATAAGAAGGAGAAACGGGGGATGGTTCCCCTCCTCTTAATATATTGTCGATTTCTTCATTTTTCGAGTGCTTATTTCAAATTCTTTGAAATAAGAATATAATTTACAGTTAGTGTGAATAGCCTGTGAGCTCAATGCCGTCAGTTTAACTGGGCAGTTTTCTTTTATTGAATACTTTCTGGTGAAACTGATAAACAACTATGTATACAGTTTAAATTTAGAGATATTATCACTGAGAGACAAAAGTGTTCGATAAGGAAACAATTTCTTTCCTAATTCTATCCTACTTTTCCCCGAAAATCATACTGCTATGAATAATTGTTTTGTTCACAATAACCGTGATTATATTTTGTAGCTCGTAAAAAGCGTGAAAATCTTAACATAGTTTAAATGACGAACTCGACATTATCGACATAGAGTAGTGCAGCTGATCACTTCCCTTTTCCGGTACAAACTCGGCTAATATTGCAACAGTCATTTCAATTTTCGAGCTATTGATGTCACATGTCATTTTCATTTTAACAGTGAAATGAGAGACATGAGAAGGATGGTTAATAAAGACCACAATCCGGATTTAAAGAAAGAAACAAATAAAGGTTTTCTTCTATGTTCAATCCTTGCCATGGCTAAGTTGCAAATCTTACAAAGGAGTGGTATTTGAAACATCCTTATCTGTCTATCCTTTCTTTCATTCTTTCTAGACCTCAGGACATTCCTTTTCATTTTCTGGGATGGAGATCTCCCTGAAAATTTAAATTATTTCTGATAAAACTGATAAATTATTACATGTTGGCACACAGTTGAAATGTAGAGTTATTATCACTGAGTGAGAAAAGTTTTCGATAAGAAAGATATTTCTTTCTTAATTCTATATTATTGTTCGCCGAAAATAACATTGAAATGAACAATTCTCTTGCTCGCATAAACCGTGCTCCTGTTTTTGGTTCTCGTAAAAAGCGTGAAAATCTAAATATAGTTTAAATAAGAAACCATTCTTAAAGCGAACATTATTCTTTTAACCGTGTTCTAATTTTAGTCGTGCTCGTTTTGAACGAGTTCGATTGTACACTTAAATGTGCATTTTGAATTAAAATGTAAGGAAAAAGAAAAACTGAGTTTTTTTCTATCTTAATATTGATGGAACAACATCAATAAAATGGGAGGGGAGTCTGAAAATCTCATTCTACATCACTGCATCAGCAAAAAAAAAGTATTAAGTCTTCTTTTTTTTTAAATTGAAGTATCTGAAACATAATGAAGCGAAAAGTTAATGCCCGCAGCATTTCATGATTAAGGATTTTCTTTTTTTGTTTACCTTGAAAAAAATTCTGCTTCAATTCTGAGGATTAAGATTCTTTTTTCTGGTCTATCCTGGATTATTTTTTCTTTGTTTTCAATTCTTAGAAACATTTTTTTTCTTTTTTTAAACGTGATGAAACTGGAAAATTTTCTAAACTGCGGTTTATTTTACACACTTTAATTCGTGGAACCCAAAATCCTGCATAATCCGTATTTTGTTTCAGAAAATATTATCTTATAAATAAATAAGTAAGTTTTGTTCCTTGCAGCTTTTGTTGTCTTGTTAAGATTTTATTAATATTAAAGAAAATACAGCAAGTGCTGCTAAGAAAGAAATGCATTTGACTGAGAGAAAATTCCATTTTAGAATGGCTTTCGTTTTAACAAATTTCTACGATTACATAGAGGCGCCATTTGGTGAAGGTTAGGGAGGGGGCAGTTGCCTCCTCAAGAAGTTTGAAATTTCAGACATAACGCGTCACACGTACAAAAAAAGTCAGAAGTTGCACAAAAGCTAAGTAACCTGCCAGATATGATTAAAATCAAAGCCTTTATATATTAAGCTTGCGCAAATGAATGGAAGAAACGCAACTTGAAAATAGCGCCCTCTTGCGACTGACATTTCTTTTAGATGATGAAAAATGAGAAGAAAACAACAGAAAAATCACAAAAAGAAATTAGGACATTAATGAAAATGGTAAACTAGTTCACGCGTTTAATCATGGATTGAAAATTCACGCTGCTGTAGGGTCAGTGGAACTACTTAGCAGTTCTGTTTTCCTGCAAGCAGCTGTTTGAGAACTCGTCACAGGCGACGAAAATAGCGCTAATGCGCTAACAAATTTGGCACGTACTGTACCTTCTTAATACGTTGACGGACACTTGCGTCTGTAGCCGTCAAAGCGAAGTTTACAATGTGGCATGACGGCAATAGCCGTCCAAAACGAAACGGTCGTTTTTAGACACTATGGCTATAGCGGCACAAATGTGCATTTACCGGCGTACAAGCAGAAGCCCAGTGTCATGTTTTGGAAACAATTTTTTAGGTTGAAGTTCGTTTTCCACCTGTTATACGAGTTGCAGCTTCAGTATGCACGTGCAGGGTGGTTAGTGTCAGGGAAAAATACAGTAAAAAAAATGAAAACTACCAGTATATTCTTAAAGAAAAATTCAAATTGGTTATTTGATCGGATAATCAACATAAATGTTTCTATAAGAATATACTGGTGTTGATCACTTTTTTTGACTGTATTTTTCCCGGACCACTAGCCACCCTGACGTGGTTGTGAAGGGAGTATTGCAACCTAATTAAAGGTGCTGAATGAATCAAAATTAAGTTTATTTAAGCAGAAAGAGTAAAACTATACTTCTAATATTCTAAAAATTACAAAAACATATAGTGTTAATTTTCGAACTTCACTTGTTCCTACTGTCCGTCAATGTGTTAAGTATAATAGATCTGGTTAAAATAGAGATATCACAATTGAATAAAAACTAGAATGAAAGGAATTAATAATTAATAATTTTCCTAAAGTCTTGCTACTGCAACATTGTCAAACTGAGAAACATGTATTATTAATGAGAACTTTTGCTAATTTTAACAATACATTGTGAGAATAAAACTATACCAGTTGTTTCTCAATTCAATGCTTATCAATTGCTTCTCTTGCTCACAAGACAAAGCAATTTTTGCACTCAAAGAAAACTTTACCCCTTCCCCAAAGTAGGTTTTGAAATGGCCTGTGTTCTTGTGTGATAAAATAAAATAAAAATTGCTATTCGAAAATAGTGGTACTAAAAAGAAAAGTATCTGTACGCACCCAGGTATATTGATAAACATTTTTATTCAGAAAACGACTGAGCAGTTAAAACGCTACATTTACTCTAAAGACACTGCCTTAATATTGTAAAACATTGTAAATTATTTCCCAAACGAAAGAACCGTTTACGAAAACCAGTGTATCTAACCCGGTCTTCCCTGATTACAGAACATACTACCCGGTGTACAGAGCATAAGTGAAAAGAATTTTTTATTGAAATATGTAATAGATTTTTTAAAATTTATTTTACTAAATTTTTAGATCTAATACCAGTGGATCTAACCCGGGCTTACCGGATTACAGAACAAGCTACCCGGTTTGCAGAACATAAGTGAAAAGAATTTTTAATTGAAATCTGTAATAGATTTTTTAAAAATTAATTTACTACATTTTTGGATCAAATACCAGTGGACCTAACCCGGGCTTCCCGGATTACAGAACATACTACCCGGCATACAGAATATATGTGACAATAATTATTAATTGAAATCTGTAATAGTTTTTTTAAATTAATTTAATAAATTTTGGATCAAATACCAGTGGATCTAACCCGGGCTTCCCGGATTACAGAACATACTACCCGGTGTACAGAACATAAGTGAAAAGAAATTTTAATTGAAATCTGTAATAGGTTTTTTGAATTAATTTACTATATTTTTTTATATTTCTTTCTAACAATACCAAAAGACATTTTTATACGAAAAATATCAGTTATGTATTCAAATAAAGTTTTGAAATTTATTAAAATCGGTACTTTCGTATTAGCCACATGCTGTGGGTTAATAGCCACAGAAATTACCTACGATTTCACTATTTACTGCAGCCCTTTTAATTCATATTATTTCGGTGTTGAAGTGTGTAGTTTGACTGTGTTTGTTTAACTGTTAAACAAGTGTTTTATTAAATAATTTTTATTTTGCGAAGTTTTAATTTTGTCATGGAATATTAGCGGGAAATACATGCTGGACCACTTATGTATTGTTTAAAGTGAAAACAGGTTAATCCCCTGTATTCGGGCTGCACGCAATAGATTTATATTTTTTAAAAATCATGCAGAAAATTATTTTAAAAACCATAGAAAATCAAATCATTGACATAGAATTTTCAAACAATTGCATTTAAAAGTATATTTTCTTTTATAATTGATGGTGTAAAAATTGAAATTGTGCAATGTTTAAAAGTTAATAAATTTGCAAAAAATCAAAATAGATTGCTCAAATCGTTGCCACCGTCGATAGGACGTTAGCTTTACTCACGGACACGTTTTTGCTTTATAATATATTGTCGCTAACATCAGAGCCGTCCTTAGCGAAAGCGAGGCCGGGTGCCAGAACTTTTGCGAGGCCCTTCCATTCCGACCATAGTTGTCAATTTAGCTATTTTATTATTCATCTACCAGAAAACTTTAATAGTGAGTGATTTTTGATTTATTTAATGACAGATATTATGTGATAAAATAAAGTTAACTATTCGGAAATTTTTGTAGACATTTTGATTGAAAATAAATCCACTAAATTGGCAACATTGCATCTCACAACGTAATCGGCTTTTGAAAAATCTCGCACTCTCAGGACATACACAGGGACGCATCAAGTTTTACGCTTTTTAGGGTTTCGTTCATCTCACGAAACCCTATTCGTCCCGCTACGTTGTCTGTCCGTCACAGAGCCGGTTCTCAGAAAAACTATATAACTTACTGACTTGAAATTTTGTGTACTTATAGCTGAATACCTACTATGTAGCTGAAAATCATAAAAATTTAAAAAATCGTATTATTTTAATATAGAGAGATAAAAAACCAAAAATCTAACAGCCATTTCCTATTAAATTTAAATATTTTTCGTTATAGCAGTTGCCAACAATTAAAAATCCACAATAAAATTCTTTCTACAATAATTAATTTTCTATTGAAAGAGTTCCACGTAAAAAATGAAAATGAAATAAAAAGTTTCACCAATTGAAAAAAAGATTAATATGATGTCATATTGGTAATAAAACGGAAATTTTAAACATTTCTCAATAATACAAGGAGTTTGAGTATGCGTTAGTACAGAAAACAGGTTAATATGATGTCATTAGAGTATTAGAAAGAAAATTAATCTGACGTCATATTGGAAGTTTAACGAACCTTTTCAAATATTTGAGAATAATACAAATAGAGTATCAATATGAGTAACAGAGAAAGCAAGTAGATAGGACGCCAGCAAGTGATTATAACGTCATATGAGTTTGAAGAACGTATTGAATCATGATAAAAACCCGATTATGGAAATATTGGCATATTTTAACATTTTGAAGGTCTCTATACAACATGTTTAATTTTGAAATGAATTTTTTTTAAATATCGAATTTAGTCCACATTACAGATATTATTATGACAGAGTATAATAGCGGTCTTTGCCCGCTATCGGACCGGTTCAGATTTTCGAAAAAACAAGAAAAATAGATCGGTAAATTTTTACTTTAGAAAAAACCTGACTTTTTTTTTTTTGAAAATGAAATTTATTTGGATTTATTAACCCTCTAAGCGTCTAGAACGTAATATTCCGTTCACTAATCTCTAAGTTTCACTGCAATATATGCAATGTTTAAGATAATATAATTCTATAGATTTAATGATTTTTCAAAACATTGAAGAATGATTAATACTCTCAAGGGTTACATTCATATTTGTAATTAAGTTTTATTTATAATGCTGAAAGAATCATATTTTTTTAGCACTTAAAACAAAATACAGAGAAAACAACATTACAATTTTACCCTTTTTCAAAACACTCAGAGGGTTAAAGAAGAAAGAATAAAGTGTTTTGAAAGGAATATTAAACGAAACCGTTTGTGGGATCTTTGATCACACTTAACTACTTGTTTAGGTGTGAATATTTGTGGGGAGTAGTATATGTTTTAGTAGAGATTTATAGACAATCGGACCAATTTCCTTTCGTAATACTCGGACTGGGCTCGGTCTATTCTTTTTTCAGCAGATTTAGAACGGGCTGAGAATTTATTCTGGCCGTATCGTGTCGGAGCGGTTTTTTCTTTCTTTCTTTTTCTTTATGGTGGGTGAGGGGTAAACTAGTAATATCGTACAATCGTTTAGAAAAAGAGAGAGAACATCCTCATACGTTTTAATCATCAAATTGCCACAGAATGTTGCGAAAGGTATTTGTGTTAATTTGTGTTGCACTGCGAATTTTGTTTATTTTTCGAATTTTAATACAAATTTTGAAAGAGGAGCCATCTACATACTAAAAATTCTATCGACTTAGAAATAAAAATCTTACCATCAGCCAAGCGTCAAACTTGGGTTAAACCAGCTCCCTGGTTCTGTCAATTCTTTATCAAAGACCACCTCTATATTTTAGTGTATCATAAATATAAGGGACTAACAATTTAAAACACTTATAATATGATCCGTAATTATCGTGGAATAGACTTATATTGTGTATGATAAATATAATCTTTATAAAAAAGTTTTGGTTGATTTATGACGGTCGATTATCTATACGAGGGATATAGCCCCTAGGGAAGTGCCCTCCGTGTGTGTGTGTGTGGGGGGGGGGGGGTATCTAAAAGATTCTAACCCGCATTTACGGCAAGGTTCGAAGAAAACCACGGAAAACTCCGAAAGGTTAGGTCGACGAGCGCGACAGAGGTTTGAACCCAGCACCTTCCGTCTACCAGAACCTCTCAGCCACTGGTGGGGTTTGTAAAAAAGGGACTTTGTCAGTTTTTTAAACAGAAGACCCTAAATTTTAGTATAGCACGAATGTAAGGGCTCGTTAACCAAAAACACTTATAAATCAGATCCAAATTGTCGCGGCTCAAGCAAATTTTGTATGGTAAACTTTTTATGGGGAGGGAAGAGGTTCTGTCGAAGCTGCCCATATCTTAGTGTTTACATAAATATAAGGTGGTAACAAATTAAACACTTATAACTCGAGTTGTAGTCGTCGTAGTACACTCATATTTTGTGTGTTATTTATTATATTAAAGCGACAAATTCTCCCCTTTATAAGGATTACGTTTACCATTACCATACAAAATAAGAGTGTTCTACGATAATTACAGCTCGAGTTATAAGTGTTTTAAGTTGTTATCACCTTATATTTACGACAACACTAAAATATGGGAGGCTCATATAAAAAATCGACAGAACACCCCCCCCCCCCTATTAAAACTATTACGTTTTTCATAAGAATTGTGTTGACTGTGACAATTTCAATCCGCGTTATAGTTTGTGGTTATCGAGCCCTTATATCCGCGCTATATTAAAAATTTAGGGGGCTTCAGTTAAAAAACTGACAAAGTCCCCCCCCCCCCACACACACTCTTTATAAATATTAAGTTTATCATACAAAATATGAATGTTTACAGCACGAGTTATAAGTGTTTTAAACTGTTAGTACCTTATATTTATGATACACTATAATATGGATGACTTCGACAAAAAATCGACTAAAACCGCTACCCCCCCCCCCCCACTTAAAATGATAACGTTTACCATAGAAAATTTGCATGGTGTGCGGAAATTTGGATCCGAGTTATAAGTGTGTGTGGTTATCGAGCCCTTATATTTATTTGCACTATACTAAAATTTTGGTTTCTGTTCAAAAAAAAAACGAAAATGTCTCCTATAAAATTATGTCACTTTGTTCACTCTCTCAAAATTTGAGTACGCTGTGACAGTTTGATCTCGAGTTATAAGAGTTTAAATTTTTGTCGGGCTCTTATATTCAGCTTTTTATAAAATTTAGGGGCTTGATAAAAAAATCATAATGGACCTCATGATGTTGAACCATACAACGTTTGGTGGGCCTACGACAAGTGGCTTTTCCGAGCTATAGGGGGGCGAAATGGAATCGACGGGACCAAAGTGTCATGTACTCTAAATTTTATCATGAAATAGAGAACTCGCAACAAAATAAAAAATTATTATTTAGCTATTTTGCATCAATTTGTTTTTTGGGTGCGAGGCCTCCATAGGCGCGAGGCCCTGTGCGGCCGCACCTGTCGCACACCCCTAAGGACGGCTCTGGCTAACATGTCAAACTATTGAATATGAAAAAATGCCTTTTTCATTACTTTTAAAAATGGGCCGATTGTCACCACTACATTTTATTAGAATTATTCGCCTAGTAAAAATACCAACAAAATTTATGTCAAGAACAGGGTTGCCTGTTTGGCCGCCTTTTTTATTCAGAAATGTCGAATTCATACCGGAAATTTTGAGATTTTTTTTTTTTTTTTTTTTTTTTTTTTTTTTTTTTTTTTTTTAAATACTTAATCACAAAATGTCTCATTTAATAAAGCAAAACTTTGTATTTTAAATTTTTGGTATGGATTCAAAATTTCTGAATTAAAAAAGAGGCCAAACTGGCAACCCTGCTGAAAAATATTATTAGAATTTAGTGGTGACAATAGGTCCATTTTAAAAGGTATTAAAAAAAATGCATTTTTTCACATTCGATAGTTTGACATGGTAGCGACGATATATACAGACCCTTCATTTTCCCCTGCATTATGGAAAGCTTTTGCTTTTCTACGAAAAGTTTTTGAGAGAAAAACGAATGAGAAATCTCAGAAGAAAATAGGTTTTCCCATATTAACGAAATCGTCCTTTCTGAATTTTAGTGAAAGCAAAGCTTTATTTCAGAAAGAGTTTGTTAAATCTTGCAAACCTATTATTTTCTGAGGTTTTTGTTTCCTTTTTATCAAAACAGTTTATGACGATATTGGTATACTTTTATACGATACTTTTCGAAATATTGGGTAACTAGGGGATAATATTTAATTTTAATGAACGTCTCTGCTACAAATTAATAATGGAAAATAATTATGGAGCCAACATCCGTTAATTCCTTTTTTTAACAAATTTACTTTTTACTACGTAAATTAAATTTCCGTTTCGTTGATTTAAAATTAGAGGAAATGTAATTTTTCGAGGTTTGTTTTGATTCCGCGATAAATTTTATTCGTCTTTCTACGCTGCTAAAAAAGACCAATGTTTATTAATCTAGCTGTTATCTTTCTTAATCCTCCTAGTACCAGATTTTAAATTTCGATGAGCGTTCTAAGTTTTGCATGATTTACACCAGATATTTAATTTATTGAATTGAGCTGCTTGTAATGGAACAATGTAGTTATCAGAATGAAGTACCTAGTTGCGTAGCAACTGAACTTCCAGGTTATAGTTAAGCGACTTGCGAGGCAAATAGAGAGCCGTGAGATATATAAGCAAGTCTGTAAGTGTGATCGAAGATCGAACAAAGGATTTCGTTTAATATTCCTTTCAAAATACTTTATTCTTTCTTTAATAAATGCAAAAAAAAAAAGTAATGTTTTTATAAATTAAAAATTTACCGGTCTGTTTTTCTTGTTTTCCAGCTATTATACTCTGTCATAATCATACCTGTCATTTGGACTACATGCGATAAAAAAAAAAAAAAAAATCAATTTCAAAATTAAATATGTTGTATAGAGACCTTCAAAATGTGAAAATATACCAATATTTCCATAATCGGGATTTATGATGATTCAATACGTTCCTAAAACTACTATATTCCTATATTTACTATTCTCTATTACTCATATTGATACTCTCTTTGTATTATTCTCAAACATTTGTTAAATCCGTTATGACATCAGATAAATTTTCTTTTTAATTCTCTAATGACGTCGTATTAAGCTGCTTTCTGTATTTACACATACTCATACTCCTTGTATTATTGAGAAATGTTTGAAAAGTTCCGTTTTATTACCACTATGACGTCATATTAATTTTTTTTAGCACTTTCCAACCTAGTTGAAAAGTGCTTATGACTTCCGTTTGTCTGGCCGTCTGTCCGTCTGTCCGTGCTCTAACTCCCGTAAATAGGCTCGGATTGCTCTGCAATTTTTATATGTTATTGTCGTTATCTATGGCACGTTCCCTATTTCAACTGAAGTGTGTAGCACTTATAGTTTTCTTACAGGGACACTCAAAACAATTCCGTTACATTGCGGTCTATGGGGAAAAATCATTTGCGGTTTATTTTAAAAATGTTTCACTATTGTAAACGCATTGAAATTTATATAGATCACTAAGATGCATTAGAAGAAGCTTAAATGGAATAGTAGGTGTATAGCACTTAGAGTTACTTTACAGGGACAGTCAAAATAATTCCGTTACATTACGTCTATGGAGAAAAATCGTCTGCGGCTTATTTAAATAATGTTCCAATATTTTAAACGCATTAAAGTATATATATATATTACTAAGGTGCATTACAAGAGGCTTACTATAGAATAGTGTGTGTATAGCAGTCATCGTTCATTTACAGGGACACACAAAATAATTCTCTACTGTCTGTTAACAATAATTCCTGGAAGTGCGTTTTAAGTTACTGAACGCGATTTTAATCTTAACTAGCTTTTTGTCTATTACGTGGTGTGTATAAATTCTGTAGATCCTATACAGAGCAGCACAAAAGTTCGCGAACACATTTCCGTGTATTGACAGAAACTCCAGAAGGAGAATTTAAACTGTGCTACGCGTTTCCTAACTAAACTAAAATTTAGCATCCTATGTATATATACAAATCTATAGATCATATACAGGGCTACATAAAAGTATTCGGATATTTTTCCGAATATTGTATATATTGAAAATTCCTGAAATTACGTTTTTAAATATGTTATGCGTTTTCCAAATTGTTTACTTAGATGTCATCTTTCAGCTTATTAAACGGTAATGATTTGTAAAATTATTTTAGAAGCGTTGGAAAGTGCTACATAATCTATGCTTGACGCATGATTTTTCGTTCTTGTTTGTCAATTGGTGAAACTTTTTATTTCATTTTCATTTTTCACGTGCAAATCTTTCAATAGAAAATTAATTATTGTAGAAAGAATTTTATTGTGGATTTTTAATTGTTGGCAACTACTATAACGAAAAATGTTTAAATTTAATAGGAAAAGGTTTTTAGATTTTTGGTTTTTTATCTCTATATATTAAAGTAATACGATTTTATCAAATTTTATGATTTTGAGCTTCATAGCAGGTATTCAGCTATAAGTACAAAAAATTCCATGCCTGTAAGTTATATAGTTTCTGAGAACCGGCTTTGTGACGAACAGACAACGAAGCGGGATAAATAGGGTTTCGTGAGATGAACGAAACCCTAAAAAGTTAAAAATAAAATTAAAATATTTAAAATATAATAAAGAAATATAAGTTTTACAATAAAGAAGTAAAAAAAAAAAGGTAAACATTTTCCATTAGATCCACGAAGTATAAATGCATAATAATATTGTAAAAATTACTCGGAAACGTTTCCGAAATTTACGGGCAGCAAAATAAACTTTTGTTTCAGAAATGTTTATTTGAATAACGAAAATCTATGGGTTTCAGAGTCTTCTGATGATAAAGGAACGCTTTTCAGAATCGTTGGTAACTCTGAAGAGGTTTTGTTATATTTTAGTAAACCTTAAGAAAGGTAAGAACTTGATTAAAAAAATATTTGTCTTTTTTACAGTATACTGTCATATAAGTAACTAAATCTTAAAAATAAAATAAAAATAGTAAGAACCTTCTCTTTTGGCTGATTTTATTGACTCGCAATAAATGGTAAAGATTAATAGATTATTCTTAATTTGAAAATTTCCTTTGTGATAAATATTCTATACTTAATACATTATCTTCAAATTTACATATATTGTTTTCTTGTTTGTGCACTTGAATACGTACGTCTTATGTACTAATATTTATCCTATACTTAGTCCTTATAGCGTACATACATGGTCACTTAAACCAACTTTAAGCCCATACAGTAGATACAACCCTACTAAATGAAAAGAATAGTGATTAATTTAGATTTTTTTCCTAATCCCATTAAAAATAAATAAAAATAAATTTAATAAATTTATTAGGTTGGCAGAGCTTAATTTTTTATTTCAAATTAACACCACACAGAAATGAATTAGAGTTTTTTTTTCTCCTTCACAATAGAACAATAGCACAATAATTTCTCCCCTTGATCAAAATGTTTTAATTATGTATAATACGAAGTTTTTTGGAGATTGGAAGAAATGGGCAACTTTGGCAGTTAAAAAAAATATATTCATAAATTTTAATGATTGCAAAGAATTTTTTGAAGTCATTTTAGAAAGAAAGAATAATGTTTCTGATATTTCAAGAAGCTTTTATTTTTTTAATTTAATGACCTTTAACAAAATGCAGACGAAAAATAGATTAACACATTACCGATGAGAAACGTGAAATTTCGTTTTCATTCAAAAAACATCATTGATTAAGGGCGTGGTTTCTACTTTACAGAAAATGCATTTATATCTCGTAGTTCATATGTTTTTAACCCTTTCCGGCACAGTAGTCCCACTCCGGGCATACCTAATTTTAATTCTAAACTTGCATACGGCACCAAGAATATTTTAATAAAATTTTGTTTTTACAGTAAAAGCTTAAAATTAGTTCTTATTTTGTAAAAAAATCGTCTGTAAATTCCGGTGTCAGTCAGTATTTTCTAAACAAAATTTGTCTGTGCCGGAAAGGGTTAAATTCTAAAGTGTTTTTTAATTATTTTTATTAAAACCGTACGTTGAAAGATATTTACTGATGCAAAACAGCGTTCCTACTGTTTCAGGGGAAATATAGGTATTTTGTTCTTGAAAAACTCGAATTATGTAATCGCGCGATTACATATGAGGACTCTAACTAAATACTGGTGTTTATCTGACCTAAAGTCAGGGAAATTCCCTGACCTATGAGTAATAAACTTGAGAAACCTATCTAGGAAATTATTGGGTTGTCCTGAAAATTCATGCCGTTAGGGAAAATTAATTCTTACCGGAAAATTCTATCATTTAATTATTAGAGATTACTGATTAATTCCGATAGCTAATGTCTAATAATTAACTTCCAGAATTTTTCAGTACGAATTAATTTTCCCAAACGGCACGAATTTTTCGGACAACCCAATAATTTAAGTAAGACGAAGAAGAGGAAGGAGCTTCTACTGTTTTAAAATCCAGATTTATTAAAAAGTGCCCAACTGCAATGTGTTAAAATGACATAAAATTAAAATAAATAATGTAACAAAAACAATTTTCTAAGGCAGAGTGTTTTATTCTTTTAGAATGAGATCTTCGTTTTCCAAAGTAGTAATTAATTCAGTTAACAAAATTAATATTCTCTCCCAATGAGTCCAGATAAAATTCTGAAAAATGTCTCAAAAGACAATTAGTTTTAACTGAAACAGTTATTTAGATAAACACTGTCAATTAATTTGAAGGTTTACGGTGACATAGCTGCCAACCTTCCCGTTTTTGAGTACCTGATTTCCGAATACTAATATTTGTCATATTTAATATTTCATGAAATTCTATTTGAAAAAAATGGTACTCAAAAAGCGGGAGAGTTGGATAGCTATGCACTGATTTTCTCTACATATTTATCTGGAGTTGTTTTACACCAATTGTACAAATTAAGTGATGAAATATGTTATACAAACAAATCAATATGACTCCAGTTGCAATCGAGAAATGACGATCTATTAAAATCTTTAATGAATATAAAGAATCACGCAGAAATTATATGGAAAAGGTACTCTAGTGAAAATGCTTGAAATTTTATGTGTTGTAGTTTATGTAGTGCTCATCAAATGTATCAATGGGTACGTTCCTGAAAAATATTTAGTTTTGATGCTATGGTGGTGCAAACATCTTAATTCATATTATATAGCTTCAAACCTTGCTGGTTTTCTTTTCAAGTGAAATACAGCGGCGTAGCGTCAGGGGGGGGGGGGCACGATCATTTTACTACCAGTATAATTATATACTACATTTAGCCTTATTTAATCTTTGAACGGTATGAATTAAATAAGGCCAAATATAGTATATAAAAATACTGATAGTAAAGTGGTCCGTGCCCCCCTTGACACTATGCCTCTGGTGAAATAAATATAGTTTTAACCAGAAAAATTCACTACTTTCTTGTGGTTCTTAATTAAGTTTTATTATTCAATAAAATTTCTGTTTTTTTGCTTGATTTTTAAAAAAACAGAAGGTTGGCAGCTGTACTAGGAATGATGCACGCAAATATGATACTTTTTTAAATCAACCGAAACCAGAAATTTTATTAAACACTAAATTATAATTAAAACCGCATGAATGTTTGCATTATATTTTTCCTAAAAATTCAGTTGGTACGAAATTCGGTATTTCATTTAACTACATTGTTCCATTATACTATCTTTTCTTGTTGTTACTAAAGTTAGAAACTGTGCAATATGAATTATAAAATCTTCCGATGGTCATAGAATCAAAACTAGCTATTTTTCAGAATTTTCCCATTGAGATACTTTATCAGCATCGCATGAAATACATCTACAACATATCAAAATTTTAGTCAATACCAATGATGCCATATTTTTCGTATAATTTGTGCACGGTCCTTTCATATAATAGAGTTTACAATTATCTCTCTCACACATCATTTTGATTCCATCACAGGAACTCGGAATTTAAAAATCTTTGTGCCGTGAAATCTCACCCGATCTTTTTTCTAGCTTTTTGCTTCACTTCTTCCCGTCATTAATTTTAAATTAGAGAACCGAACATATAATTTCAATGGTCTTCTCTTAATTATCTGAGAAACTTTACTTAACTTACTACTGTCGTATAAAAAACTCTTTTAGAAAGGGAAAAATTCTGGCTAAATAAAATTGTTTGTAGTTACTTTTAAAAGCTATGCGATTCTTAACAAAATCCAAAGGAACATTAAATTAACGTCACATCGAAGGTAACAAAATCAGGTGACGTAAACAATTTTCTAAGGTAACTTATTTTATTCTTTGAAGTCTTTGTTTTCCCAAAGTATTTCATTCCTTAACGTAAGGCTTTCTCTTTCTTAGTGATTCAGATAAAGTTCTAGGAAATGTCTCAAAAAACAATTAGTTTTACATGAAGAAGGTATACACAGACGGCCAAGCAAAATAAAAAATAAAAATAAAAGTGCCCAGTTAAACTGATGGCATTGAGCTCACAGGCTACTCACACTAATTATATATTATACTCTTATTTTAAAGAATAATGCCCCTCGAAAAATAAAGAAATCTACAATAATTCTGCATGAATAACCCATTTATATAAATTAAGGGGGGGGGGGGCATTAGTCCCGTTCCTCCTTTATGCTTATTCAATGAACCCCCAAAACTAATCAGGGAAGCTCCTTATCACAATGAACCTATAGACAAAATTTGAAGCAAATCGGATAATTCTTCATGAAAAACCCATTTATCTAAATTAAAGGGGGGGGGGGGTAATTAGCCTCCCCCGTTCCCCCTTTATACTTAACTAATGAACCCACAAAACTAATCAGAGAAGCTCCTTATCAAAATGACATACAAAATTTGAAGTAAATTAGATATTTCTATCAAGAGTTATCGCGTTAAGTACATACATACATACATACGTACGTAGATACAGAACCTGCGGGCACATTAGCTCTCAGGCTATGATAGTCTGTGAGCTAAAAAAGGAGAACGCCCAATACATTTTAATGTCTAAATTGTTACAGATTAAAACTGAAATAGCCATTCGACTGGAAATTATGTTGTTTTTCAATTTAAGTTAAAAAACGCTCAGGGGGTCATCTTCATACTGAAGTTGTAACATACTTTATAATTTTCAACACGAACACCTACTTTTGAATCACATTTGGCTTTTTAAATAAATTTTATTTTAGGATACTAAATATGAAGCCTTTCATTAAAACATGTTGGACATTTGTACCATGAAATGCTATAAATAAGAATGTATTTGCTGGTAATTTGCAGACAGAGCCTACTAATGGCCGGTTGCACCTGTCAATAAATAGTTTATCACCATACCTAGAGAAAATAAGGTGTGGGGTGCACCTTTATCATCACTCAGAAATTACCTGAAGGGGCTTCTGATTGCAGAGGACTCCGTGATCGTAGCTTAATTAGATACTATAAGAAATAAATTATTTATGTAAAGAAAATTAATTATTGCGTTGTGTTAGTAGAGTATCTAATTTATAGCCCTTTTGTTTTGGACAGGAGTGTATAAAGTTCCTAAATTTACCAAGACAACCCTAAAGATAATTTTAAATAAAAATAATTTATTATATTTAAGTTAAGAAAATTAGAGAAAATATTTAGGTTTTAAAATTAATTAGGAGAGCACTTAAATTAAGACAACATATTTTTAAACAAAAAAAAAAACAATTACTTTATTTACATTAAAAATAAACATTTAAAGAAACATAGTAGATATATACATCAACCTTTTTTTTTATAATTTAATTTAACCATTAAACATTATCATTTACTAAATGACAAGTTCTCCTGCAATAAAAACACAATACATATTTGGCAGTACAAATACCTTAATGGAGCTGGTGAGATCATAGCAAGAAGTCATACCTGGATTATTGGGGTTGGACTCAATTCCTCTACTAAGTGGGTTGGCCGGTCAAAAAAAAAAACAACAACTGGTGGTTGCTTGTAGAGAGGCCACTTTTTGGGCATACCGTCATCACCTCACTCGGTAAAAACAAATCTCTTTTTCACTCACGCTGCACACTGTACTTTACCACATTTTTTCATCAACTGCCTTTCACTCCATCTCTAAGTTCTAGCTTTTTCCAATCGGCGGGGCTCCTCCCAATCTCCTAGAATTTCACATCCTTGAATTTGGATGGCCCTGTGTGCCAATCGCCGCACCCACCTTCGATGCTCATCCAATGCCAGGCAAAGTGTCCGGTCAGTGGCCACAAACTTTTTGGCCCCCTTAATTTTACGAGACACCTCGGCGTCTACTATGAGTCCCGTAGTTGTTGAAACTCATGGTACCACACACGAAGCGTGACTGACAGCCCCCATAAATTTACGGTCGTAAAAGTTTCAAAAGTGACTCCAACTCACATTTTGCTTCAGACAGCATTCATAAAAATGTCAGTTATTCTGCTACTTAAATTTACACCAAACATTGTACCACCATAATACATAGGTAATTACAGTGTAGCATAAAAGTATAAAAAAACACAGTAATTACTAATTATACTTAAATGCAAAAAGAAACGTTTACTTATAATAATTATAAAATAAAACAAGTTGGAAATTGTACGTCAAACGTTACAAACGAGGTGCGTTCGTACGCACGTTTTAGAATTAAATTCATGATATCCCGTACGTAGAACGGGTTAAACAGCTAGTTAAGTATATATTTTATGACACTGTTCATACAAATATCTTAAATAGTTATATAAATATTCAGATATATATGTATCAGCTAGTTATATAAATATTCAGATCTTGATGATTTTTAATTATGTGAAATGAATTATATCGTCTGCAGATTCATTTCTGTCATAAAATAAGCATCTCGGTCGCTTGACGATTTAACATCCATCGGAAGCTCCTATAACAAAAAAGCACCGATTTAAAAAAAAAATCAAATTTCTTAATAAATATTTGTATTAATATCTCCTAAAGTTTTGATTCGATTTTAATAAAATTTGAAATGTCTCGACAAAATTCTGCAAAGATAATATATCTTAAATTGCAAACCATTTGGTTGGGTAGTTTTTGCGTTGTTATATGCGGACAGACAGACAGACGGACGGACAGACAGACGGACAGACAGACGGACGGACAGACGGACGGACCAAACGACGACTATAGGTGCTACGTATTTATATAATTACGAACGCACCTAAAAAACCCACTCAAAATATATATAAATATTTATCCAAGTATATAACACATAAAGGTGGTGAACACTTTCCACCAGTATTCATAAAAACACATAAAATTGCTAAATGGTACACATAACAAGAACTTTTATATGAACTTATATAAAAAAAATTATGATGATAAAAACATAATATCTACATTTCGAACTGCTCCTGCAGTCTTCTTCAGGATAAAATATGATGTTGAAGTGATCTAAAAGTCTAGAAACGAAAGCATCTTGTAAGAGAGACAACTTGCTGAGTCTTGAACAATTACATCATTGGAAAACTGCAGCGACGCTATCATCTCTCAAAGTCAATTAGTCCATGGAGTGCCTACGGGGGGCGTAATACCTGCGTTTACTTCGTATCTACAGGGTGTCCCAAAAAGGAGTACCTATTTTTAAAAATGAATAAGAAACAAACGAATAGAGTTAATGAATAAATTCTTGCAGGAAACAGTTGTGTGAAGTCTGAAATTTTGTTTAGAGTACTTTATTATGTTAGTTAAAATTCTTACCGACAGATGGCGCTGCGGATACTGCATTCATCAGAAATAGTTGAAAATTAAATGACAATATTTTCAATATGTCCTCAATTCATCACAATAACATGCCGGAATCTTAGAATGAACTTTCACTGACCACATCTGCTTCTGTCTGGTCTTCATGCATGCTCCGTTTGTTCATATAGCCACCAAAATATGCTGTAGCGCCATCTGTCGATCAGATTTTGAACTATCATAATAACGTGTTCTAAACAAAATTCCAGACTTCACACATCCGTTTCCTGCAAGAATTTTTTTAATAACTCTATTTGTTTGTTTCTTATTCATTTTTAAAAATAGGTACTCCTTTTTGGGACACCCTGTAAGCTGGAACGATATAAGAAGGAAGTATCAAGATTGTACTTGAAAACTAGAGAGTTCTTATCGGAGTCCAGGAGCAGGCTGCGGTGGAGGGCAACTCAGGTAGGAGAGTTTTCAGGATGGAGTACTAATCTCTATGTGCTTTGACAGTGCTTTAAGCGAGGGAGGGGGAAGAGAAGAAAAAAAATAACAAAAAAATCTGAAAAGAGTCCGACAAAAAAGATTTTTTCCTGACAAGGCTTCAAACAATAAATAAAGGGCACTATAACACCAAAAAAAATTAAGACGAAAAAGTACCATTGAATCAAACTCAGAAGTGACGGGGGAATTTTGACCCGTTTAAGAGAAAAAAGAGGAGAATCCATTCTTCACAGTACATTTTGAAGCTAAAAATTACCAAAACTACACATTCAAACAATTGTGGAATGTGTAGTTTTGCTACTTTTTAGCATCAAAATTTATTATAGGAAATGGATACTCTTCTTTTTTTCTCTTAAAATATTCAAAATTCCCCTGACACTTCCGGGTTTGATTTCAAGGCTGAGATTCCCTTCCTTAAAACGTTTGGATTTCTTTTGAACTGTCCGACACTACTCTTGTCCTGGCTCCAAATGCACCAGTTTACAGGACAGCTTCATTGGTTTTAAGGCCAAGTTTAAAATCATGCTTTAAGATACATAAAATCTCAACATTTGTATCACTCTTTACGTAACCTAAAAATGAAAGAAAGAAGCGTGTATGGTAATAGAGGAACATGTATTCTCTTAAATAACATTTTAACTTCAAGAATAGGGGTGATAAAGTGCCAGCTACAGGCTTTGGTATAAAAACATTAAAAAAAAAACGAAAATACTTTTGATACAGCCTAATAGCATCAGTGAAAAATATTAATTTTTTTAACTTCTTGAATGATAGGTATATTATAGGCATATCCGTTTAACGGTGAATAATAGTTATGCAATGTATGAATACGTAGATTGGTATTTAAATATCTTACATATTTATTAATCTTACTAGCAAAACCCGCGGCTTTGCTCGCGTAATTCATGAAAAATGCCAAGTGGTATTCGTTGGCCTATTTTCATTAGAGAAAATTTTACTGCCTCAGATAACTCAGAAATTACTAATTAAGCCACACTAATGTCGAAAAAAAAATCGAAATTTTAGAACGTTTTTCGCTTTTGCACCTCCCTGTGGTAGTGGAACCGACATAAAATATAGCCTATGTTACAGCAGGCACTGTCACCATCAATTTGCTACCATAACTTTTGAAAAGGGTTCGGTAGTTCCAGATATTCCATAGAAATTGTAATTTAGAATGCTTTTAGAACGCTTTACGCTCATCTCACCCTTTTAAATTTCGAATTTTTTAGAATTTGTTCTTAGAGAACATTTACATCTTACAAGTAACTACCATGCTAAATTTCATGTTTCTAACACCTTCAGTATGAAAAAAATCGAAATTTTAGAACGTTTTTCGCTCCTGCACCCCCCTGGGAGTAGTGGCACCGACGTAAAATATAGCCTACATTACAGCAGGGACTGTTATCATCAATTTGTCACTATCACTTTTGAAAAGGGTTCGGTAGTTCCAGATATTCCATAGAAATTTCAATTTAGAATATTTTTAGAACGCTTTTCGCTCATCTCACCCTTTTAAATTTCGAATTTTTTTAGAATTTGTTCTTAGAGAGGATTTACATCTTATAAGTAACTATCATGCCAAATTTCATGTATCTAACACCTTCAGTATAAAAAAAATCGAAATTTTAGAACGTTTTTCGCTTTTGCACCCCCCTGGGGGTAGTGGCACCGACATAAATTATAGCCTATGTTGGAGCAGGGATTGTCACCATCAATTTGCCACCATCACTTTTGAAATATTTTACACCAGAATTTTATTTAGAGGTACTTAACTTTACTGATTACCTTATTTCTTATATGATTATCATATATTCTAATACGAGCAAATCTTGTGTGTGTGTGGTTTTATAATTTTATCTTAAAAACGGCTCTAACGATTTTGACAAAATATTGTACCTACCGTTTTGAGGCACCAGAAAAGCATTGAGATAGGTAACATGTTCGAGAAAATTCGATTAGTGGGTCATTTTGAGTCAGCATGGGTCAGGGTTAAAGTAATTGTATCTAAAAAATGGTTCAAACGATTTTGACTAAATTTTGTATCCTACCATTTTCGGGCACAAGAAAACTATTGGACTTGGTCACATTTTCGAGAACTTTCGATTAGTGAGTAAATTTTGGGTCAATGTGGGTCAAGTTAATTTTATCTAAAAACGGATTAAACGATATTGATTAAATTTTGTATCCTATGAGTTTCGGGAACAAAAAAATCATTGGGCTAGGTCACATGTTCGAGAAAATTTGATTACTGGGTCATTTTGGGTCACTGTGGGTTAAGCTAATTGTATCTAAAAAACGGCTCAGACTGTTTAGACTAAAGTTTGCATCCTATGGTTTTCCGGCACGAGAAGACTGTGCGCTAAGTCATATGTTCGAGAATTTTCAATTAATGGGTCATTTTGGTCATGAGTCATTATGGGTGAATATATTTTTATCTTAAAAACGGTTCAGAGGATTTGAACTAAATTTACTATCTACAGTTTTAGGGAACGAGAAGACAGGGCTAGGTCACATGTTCCAAAAATTTCGATTAGTGGTCATTTTGGTCATGGATCATTATGGGTCAAGCTATTTTCATCTTAAAAATGGCTCAGACGATTTGAACTAAATTTTGCATCCTACGGTTTTTGGGCACGAGAAAATCATTGGGCTAGGTCACATGCTTGAGAAAATTCGATTAGCGGGTCATTTTGGTCATGGGTCATGATATTTGAACTCATAGCTAATTTAGACCGAGCTTAGCTCGGTCTTCCCTGCTCATTTTACTTATTTTATGAAGAAATTTATGGTTTGAATTGACATATTTTCATTTGGTGTGGCATGTTCAGTATTAACCCGTTGGGGACGAGAGACACGTATACGTGACGCATAAGATGCTCAGAATCCTTCATTATTCCCACCAATTAATTTTTATTGTAAGCTTTGCCTTATTTAATTTTAGCATTTCTGCAATTCAATTAGGCGCAAATTTCTGTTTTGAAAAACCGGTGGTAAACGATTAAAAATTCTGTAAAGGACGTTCGTCGCGAAGAGGTTAAAGATCACGCCAGCCAGCAGTTCCATCGAGAAAAATACAAATCGGTAAGGACTAAAAAATTGCAAATAATAATAATAACATTTAATATTAATTACACAAAACGTAATTCAGAAACGCCATTCAATTAAGTGTAACATTTAATGCGTTAGATATAATTTATAAAAAAAAAAAAAAAAAAAAAAAAAGTGGGTAAGTGTGATCGAAGATCGCTCAAAGGGTTTCGTTTAATATTCCTTTCAAAACACTTTATCCTTTCTTTAATAAATCCAAATAAATTTCATTTAGCAGCCCCCCCAAAAAGTCATGTTTTTTATAAAGTAAAAATTTACCGGTCGAACTTTTCTCGTTTTTTTCGAATATCTAAACCAGCCCGATAGCGGGCGAAGCCCGCTATTATATTCTGTCATAATAATTTCTGTCATGTGGATTAAATGCGATATTTAAAAAAATAATAATTTCAAAATTAAACATGTTGTATACTTTCAAAATGTTAAAATCTGCGAATATTTCCGTAATCGGGTTTTTATCATGATTCAGTACGTTCCTCAAACTCATATATTTACTACATTAAAGACGTGAGTATAAAACATCACAAATTTACTGAATGGTGTATACAAACGTTTTGTATTCGGTAAACGTAATGTAGTAATGTTTCATGGTGTAAACGTCCAGCATTTATATCATATATTTACTATTCTCTACTTCTCATATTGATACTAGCTTTGTATTATTCTGAAACATTTAAAAAATCCGTTAAACTTCCGATATGACGTCAGATTTTCTTTTTAATTCTCTAATGACGTGATATTAATCTGCTTTGTGTACATACATATACTCATACTCCTTGTATTATTGAGAAATCTTTCCGTTTTATTACCATTATGACGTCAATCAATTTTATTTCATATTAATCTTTTTTTCAATTGGTGAAACTTTTTATTTCGTTTTCATTTTTCCCGTGGAAATTGTCTGATAGAAAATTAGTTATTATAGAAAGAATTTCATCGAGGATTTTTAATTTTTGGCATCTGCTATAACGAAAAATGTTTAAATTTAATAGGAAAAGGATGTTAGAATTTTGTTTTTTTATCTCTATTTATTAAAATAATACGAATTTTTCAAATTTTAACATTTTGAGCACTTTATAGCTGGTATTCATATTTACACACAAAGTTTCAACTCTGTAAGTTACATAGTTTTTAAGAATGGATCTGTGACAGACAGACAACGGAGCGGGAGTAATAGGGTTTCGTGAGATGAACGAAACCCTAAAAAAGGTCTCTGGACCATCATTTCCGTAGACATCACGGTTATGAACGTAATGTGTCACAAATTGAAAAAAAAAAAAAAACCTTGTTATTTGAGAAAGAAGTATGTATAAGTGTTTTGCTAACCTTTAAATAATAATTTTGAAGAGTTGTTATTAGTTGGATATAAGGAGAAATATTCTAACAGATTCTGAAGCCTTTCCATATTCAGTATTAGTAACATAAAGAAGCAATGGGATATGTCTTGTCTGTCCTCGCTTTCTGTTTGAAATCCTTTTCGAGAATTTCTGAATACAGAACCTTTGTCTTTCTATCATAGTTGTACAATACTACAGCTGAGAGTGAAATTTAATGGGGACATCTCTAGTGAACATATTTATGGGCATGCCAACTCAACAACGAGGTGACAAGTAGAGCCACCTGTGATGGCTCTGGAGCTGTGCAGATATTAAGCCATGGATGTATAATTAAATGGACGAAGACACCAGGCTTTTTAACACAGCCTGCAAGGGATTGAATTAGAGAGAGAAATTTTGGGTAACCACAGTCAAAGAAAGTGTACAATAATGTTTTTTTTTCACACTTTCCCTCCCCCCTCCCCTTTTTTTCTCATTTTGATAGAGCCAATCGTTAAAGTAAACAAATCATTTAAAGACCCTCATTAGATTCATTTTACGTTTGTGTATATTGTATATATATATAATTCTTTTTTTATGTAACTTTAATTTCTTTAATCTGTTTACGTTATTTGTATATTTAAATTTTCTGTACTGTTTTTCATAGTAAAACAATGTTTGTCGATTAAAACTCCTCTTTTTTGTAACATCTTGTATCATTTAATAAACCCCTAATTAGATTAATTTAATATTTGTATACGCTGTGTATATAGTTTTATTTTTTCTTTTTGCAACTTTTACTCCTTTAATCTGTTTATTTTATTTTTATTGATACTCAGTTATTTAAATTTTCTATTCTATTTTACATAATTGTATTTAATTTTTAAAGTAATGTGTGTTGCTGAAATGAGAAAAAAATGCGTATTTATTTTTTAATATCTTGTATCACTCAACATTCCCTCTTTAAAATTTTGTTTTAATAGGTCTCGGCACTGTCTAAGATTTTTATGTTATGATGCTACATTTTCCTATCAGAAATAAGGCCGTAGCAATTAAAATCTACTATATCGAATCTGCTAGAACGAAAAATGTTTAAATTTAATAGGAAAAGGCTGTTAGAATTTTGGTTTTTTATCTCTATTTATTATCTAATACGAATTTTTCAAATTTTAATATTTTGAGCTCTTCATAGCTAATATTCAGATTTATACACAAAGTTTCAACTCTGTAAGTTACATAGTTTTGAGCAAGACTCCCTTAATAGATAAGACTTGACAATCCGGAGAAAGTCTATGGGAGAAAATGTCCGCGGTAATTGCCACTTATTAATTGACTTTCTCCGGAAAGTATCGCCGCCTGGTGGATACTACCGCAGAGTTGCCAAGTCTCCGGCTTTTTGAACACCAGTATATTTTTAGAGAAAATGTTGTTCTTTTAAATCCCAGAATTCTCCGATCAAACAAAACAAAATTGTCCGTACTAAAAAACTGGTATCCAAAAAGAGAATAGAAAAATCTAGCAGCTCTGCTACACCGATACTAGTTCATAAGCAAATGCATAGAACAAATGGAGCTGTGAAAAAATTTCATGTCGAAAATACTCCTATTACTGACGATTGATGGCGCTAGTAGCAGGAGAATATAGCGGTCATAGGAAACTTGCTGATTGTGAGGCCTGATACTATGATAAGGAGGCCTTGGTTTTGAGAATGGCTCAGTGACAGACAGACAACGCAGCGGGAGTAATAGGGTTACGTGAGATGAACGAAACCCTAAAAAAGATATCTGGAACATCATTTCCGTAGACCATGGTTATGAACGTTCCATGGTTATGAACGTACCATCTACGTAATGTATCATAAATTGAAAAAAAAAAAAAAGAAATTTTGTATAAGTGTTTTGCAAACCTTTAAATAATAATTTTGAAGAGAACTCAATTGTTATCAGTTGGATATAAGGAGAAATATTCTAACCGATTCTGAAGCCTTTCCACATTCAGTATTAGTAACATAAAGAAGCAATGGGATATGTCTTGTCTGTCCTCGCTTTCTGTTTGAATTCCTTTTCGGGAATTTCTGAAAACAGAACCCTTGTCTTTCTATCATAGTTGTACAATGCTACAGCTGAGAGTGAAATTTAGTGGGGACATCCCTAGTGAACATATTTAAGGGCATGCCAGTCCACCAACGAGGTGACAAGTAGAGCTACCTGTGATGGCTCTGGAGCTGTGCAGAGATTAAGCCATGGATGTACAGTAGAACTCCAATTATCCGAATCAATTGGAACCGGACCTTATTCGGATAATAAAAAATTCGGATAGTTGGATTTTTTCCAAAAAAAGGGTATATTTTAATTAATTACTGTATGTATGTTGAAAATGGGAGAGAAAAAAATACTTTTTAAAAAAAAAGGAGCTTTTAATTAATTATATGAAAAGGCAACATTATTACATGTTAAGCGTATTTACAAGTGTTACATTAGTAGTACGTTGCTGTACAAGTATGTACGTACCGTACTGTGAATGAATGTCATTACTTGCTGAACATCTCGATCAAATTAAGCTGTTTGACAGTCTTCATCCGTTTTCTGGGAGCGAAGTCGCGCATCCGCTTGACAGTCAGAAGTTGCATGTGGTTACACTCGGGCTGACGCTCCATCCACTTCAACGCAGTTTCAAGGTCGGCAAATTCTTTACTAGCTGATGGTCCCGTGTATGCTTCAACTTCGACATTAAGGTCATCTTCTTCCTCGACACTTTCTTCTCTCACACTTTCAATGAGTTTATCATCATTTAGAATTTGAAAGCCAGGGTCTTCGCGGCGGGAAAGACAGCAGCGCGCGTAGACAGAATCATTATTTTGAGAATCGCAGTACGTTTCCGTCTTCATTTGTTTTTTCTGAAGATCTGAAAGCGATTCGGATAATCAGGGATTCGGATAGTTGGAGTTCGGATAATTGGAGTTCTACTGTATAATTAAATGGACGAAGACACCAGGCTTTTTAACCCTTTCCCCCTTTCCGGCACAGTGGTCCCACTCCGGGCTCACCTAATTTTAATTCCAAACCTGCATTCGACACCAAGAATAATTAATAAAATTTTGTTTCTACAATGAAAGCTTAAAATAAGGAGTTCTTATTTTCTAAAAAAGTCGTTTGTAAATTCCGGTGTCAGTCAGTAATTTCTCATTTTACGAACAGACTTTGCCTGTGCCGGAAAGGGTTAACACAGCCTGCAAGAGATTGAATTAGAGAGAGGAATTTTGGGTAACCACAGTCAGAGAAAGTGTACAGTAATGTTTTTTTTCCACACTTTGCCCCCCCCTTTTTTTTCTCATTTTGATAGAGCCAATTGTTAAAATAAAAGTAAACAAATTAAAAATGTACATACAATGATCTTGTTTGCCATGATAAACTGACGTCTTTCTGTAGTATACTGTTTAAAACTACTATTTAGAAGAAGTTTAACTGTTAACTAAATGATTATTTGAAAAGAAATATCTTAGATTGATGTTATTCTTTGTATATGTAATCTTAATGAAAATCATTCAAATATTATTTATGAACGGAGCAGAAGAACTAAGAAGTCCAAATTTTCTTACCGACTGTTAAAAGTCTGAAAATAAAAATAAAGTGTTTAAAAATAAATTGTTTTAGAAATTAAATACTGGATTTTTGCACATTTTTATTAAAAGTTATTTATTTTTATAATAATTTATTTTTGTTTAATTAAAAACTACATGAAACCACATTTTTTACATTTATATACATTTAGTTTATATTTATACACATGACTAATTATGAACACTTTTCAAAAATGCAGAGCGAATATAAATATTTTAGAAGACATAAGTTTTGTTTGATATAATTGTTTATTCATCTACAAATTATTGAGATTAAAAGTATTATTAATAATCCAAGTTGGCTAAAAGTTTTCATTTTCTATTATTGAAAATTTTGAATAATTTCGTTAGCATCCAACATTTTTTTTTTGTTCTTTTTTTTTATTTAACGTTTGCTACTACTATTAAAAACAGTAAACTTTCTGATATATTTATTTCTATTGCAGATGTTTAAATAACAAATATTTTTGTTTTAAAATAGTGGTATCAAATATAGAAATATTAAGGAACACTGAAAACCCTGCATACTTGTCTTACTGTAGTACAGCTATTTATGAGAAATTATTTTTACATGTTGTATTAAATATCCTACATCATTTAATAATCAGTTTTAAATTAAAAAGAAATTGTATAACACAGCACGATTTGACTAGTTGGTAAAAAGTTTTTTTCTAATTTAATTTTATAGCTTACATCTTATTTAGTATTAAGTTTTAGAGTAATAAAAGAGCGTAATACACAGGAACAGTGGGGCTACTAGCGGCTATTTTTTATTTCTATCTCGCAACACTCTCTCAAAACAAGCATAATTTTTATACGCGATGAAAACACATGCAAGAGAAATGTACTATACAATTTCTTTTCTAAATATAGTGGTGTGCAATAGAAAATAAAAATAGTTGCAGTGGCAGCCCTGAAGGTGTGTGACAAGTTATTTTGCTGATCTCAATATTAGGCCTATCTCGCAAGTTATTAAAAAACTTGCACAAAAGTTCCACAGAGATCAACATCAACCTTTAATACCCAACGAAGCGTTGCGGTCCATTCAACCTTACATTGTAAATACCAGTAGAGGGAAGAAGAGACCGCTTGCCATCTTGTGTAGAGATGACGGCTTTGCTCCGCCTTCCAAAAGAAGGCGAAGGGAACCACCCTAAACACTTCGTTGTGCTATTCCAAATTCATAAAACTTTGGTACCTGCATTGTTATTCCCATTTGACATTCCTACACTAAATTTTTCCTATTGACGTCTTCCCGCCTTGCTTTTGGCATCGGGTTCTGCTAACTTTCCTTCCTACCTCTTTTGCAATTTTAAGGAAAAAAAATTATACTTATATTATTTTTTGCATCTTAATTGTATTTATACTTAATTATCTTTGCATCTTCAAAATTTAATTATTTGAATCTTATATAAACTAATTGTTTGCATCTTATCTAAATTAAATTGTTTGCATTAGTTTTTTAGATTAAAAAAATATTAATTATGATTTAGAAAAATTGTCTGGCTCTGATGGGGCCTTTCCCCCCCCCCTTCCCCCCTATGCTCACCATTCCGACTCCAATCAAAGTATCAAAGCGCACATCCAGATTGCTCCTACATCTGCATCACTCCACCGCAGCCTGCTGCGAGAGAACTTTTATATTTTTGAATCTTCTGATGCCATCTCCATAGACTGTTCTCATCTAGATGTGAAGTAAACGTGGGCATTACGCCCCACGTAGGCATTCTTCAGTAATCGTCTTTGATCTTTGATCTTTGACAAGTTATTTTATCATAAACCATAATTTAGAGTTTTTTTTAAAGTTTTGCCTGTCACTCTTTTTGTGTCGGATAAGTTAGCATCAATATGTTTCCTTCTTTAAAGAAAGTTTGCAGTTTGAAGAACAGATCCCAAGAAGTTATGTGTAACTTGTTATATCGCAATTCTTTGAACGGAAATTGAGATTAATCTGCATCCAGCCAATGGTTTTCTCTCTCTTTCTTTCTTTGTTTAAGGGGACTCGGTAACTTTTAACTGTTTTCTTTTCTTCATTTAAGTATTTTATAACACCTTTTTGACATATTATTAAATGGTTTCATGAAGGAAAAACAAGAAAAAAGCAATTCTTATGGTAAAATTTAGAAAAGTTTATTTAGTAAAAAGTAAATAAATAAAAATAAAAATAAAACCACACTTCAACAATTTTTAACTTCTTGCAAATTTTGTTTTTCATTATTTTCTTACAGGTGTGCTCTATAATTGTAGGAACCAGGTTTCGAAAATGTTAATTAGTTTAAAAAAAATAAATAAAATGTCATGACATATGTAAAAAACAGAGTAAAGATGACTATTTACTTAATATTTTTATTTTTTAATAAAATAGCATTTAAAAAAATTATTACGCTCTTTATTTTTTTATTTGTTTTATTTTCCACTTTTCAGTGTTAAATATATTTCAACAAGCAAATAAATGAGTAATGCTAAAATTCATCTTAAAAACTAAAAAATTTAAATTACACGCATAATGCGTTTTGTTACTTAAAAGACTAAGTTGTAAAAAATGATGTGAAATTACATTAATATTAATTACTCCAAGAATTTTCATTCCCTGATGATGGTTATGTGTACAACTGAAAGTGCTTGGAGTAATTAATATTAATGTAATTTCACATCCTTTTAAAATTTTGTCATCTTTTATGTAATAAAACGCATTATGCGTAATTTTAATTATCTATTTCATTGCTGCAGTTTCCCAGCCATTTGGCGCATTTTAGCGAGCGTGGATTGGCGCATAATGTTGGCTCTCTTTTGTTGTTGTAACTCGTATGCAGTTGTAACCGTAAATAATATTTGACGATTTATCTCCTGCACTCGCCTAAAGGGAAAATGCATTAAAAATAATTTACTAAATTATAATTAAATTCTAAAAATATTAAAATGCCGTACTATTTGTTTTTATAACATTTTAAACGTTGTACAAGTATTAAAATTTTGTCATAGGAAACACACCTATGTAGGGGAAGATCAGGTAGCCCCGGACACTTGGATAAATTTCAAATAAAAACAAATGAATGAAATTTCTGTCTTTATTTTATACTTAAAATAAAATTACGAACTTCTTTAATGATTTTAATTAAATATTGCTAAAAATATCGAATTATTTAGCGAAATATACTGAAAATAGTTTGGCCTTATTTTTTTGGCGTCACAAGAAACGGCGGTAGCCCCGGACATGTTAACCCCTTCAGGGGCAAAGTACACTTGTAACTAAAATATTGAAATGACTGATTTACACCAGGATTCACGAACAAATTTATTTTTAAAATATGTAAAAGATTTTCCTCATGTACCTTATAAATTCAAAATTTGATTATAAAATTCTGGTGTCATTGTGCCATTTTGGGATTAAAATTAAGTGGTATATATAATATACCGGTGCCCTTCAAGGGGTTAATCCAGACCTGCCAAGTCTCCGGCTTTTTGGATACCAGTAATTTAGTACAGAAAATGTTGTTTTATTGAATCGGAGCATTTTTCGCTTTAAAAGAACAACATTTTCTCAAAAAAATTACTGGTGTACAAAAAGCCGGAGACTTGGCAACTCTGGGTTAATCGATGGTGTCCCAACCGTTTTTTACCTTACAAACATCACATTTATAATACAAATACGATGCATATATATAAACACAGTCATAATGTCTAATAAAGATCATCTAAAATAAGATCTAATTAATCTAATTAATCTTTCTTAATAACCTGCAATAAAGTTTGACAGGAGCAACGAAATTTATTGACGAAAACAAAACACTCACTCACGACTAACTTACTCGGCGCCCACGTCACAATTAAACTATATTTGTTTCGACAATAACTCTTTATTTACGCAACACTTTCAATTTCTTAAAAATTGAAATGTCCGTGAACTTTCCTTTGAATGAATGAAACTTTCCCCTACATAATTTTTTTAATTCCAGAATATCAAGAAGTGAGTGAAATATCGATTAAAAAATGTTATCCTTGCATTCAAAAATCAAGTTAAGTTAAATAAAAGTGTGTAAAAACAAACTATTTATCTTACTGAGAATCCGATCGTTAATTTTATGAAATGCACCATAAGGACCGCCCATTAAAAAAATCGAGTCAATTGAAAAAAAAATATATGTTGAAGTTTTAGCATTTTGATCATATTGATGAATTGAAAATACACAAACTGTGAAAAATGAATTTAAAGATTGTAACCTCGAATCATTTAAAGATAAATGGATGCAGTAAAAAGCACTTTTCCATATTTTTGATTATTGGATGTTTAACAAACAGTTGAAACAGAAAATACGTCTCTCAATTCATGTGAGGCAAAAAATCGGATAATTTATTTACATCATTTTTGCAAAATATTACATATTTGGACAATAGTGTTAGAAAGAAAATATGATATTCAAATATTTTAATATTCACTGTGGTAATGATCATGGCTTAAAAAGTGATTTTAACTAATATTAAGATAGAAAAAAATGCATGTTTAGATAGTCAAATTCTTAACCGATATAAAGTATAGTTTATTCGCGATCTTATTTTACGCGTTTTCGCTACTGCGCGATTTACGTTTAAAATAAGAAGGCATTGACCATGGAAAATTTATACAGTAATTTTGCATTCGCTCTGTAATTAGGCCCCGACTTACCGTTTTTAAGAGCCTTTCGCCACAAATTCCGAACAGTAATATTTGCCTTATTCATGACAGAAATTCCGTGTTTAAATAAAGTGATGTTTACTGTTTGATAATAGTTGTTCTTACTATCCGAGGCAGTTGTTTCGCATGATCCTGCAATAATCAAATATCAAACTGCTTGTAAAACGGTGACTCGACCTGGTGCGCGAACACATTTTTCGCCGAAGAAGATATTGAAGTGGAAAACGACTGAGAAAATGATGAAGAAGACAGCTTAGTGTTGAGCCACCATCCCCTGAATTCTAGGCTTACGCGCTGACACAAAAATGGCGACTGTCGTAGGCGGATTTTTTCCAGTGTTTGTACGGTCCCTTGAAATTGAATACCAGTAATTTCTAAAAGTTTCCTCCGCCTTATTTTTCTGAGATTAAACAATTGAAAGAAAACTATTGAAAAATACAAGAGTCTCAATTCAAGGGGCCGTACAAGCGCTTAAGAAAATTCACCTACGACAACTGCCATTTTTGTGTCATCACGCAGGCCTAGTATTCAGGGGGGCGGTGGTTGAGCCCATGGAAAAAATCTTTCTAAAACTCATCTGACTGTTCGTTCAGCACATCCAGAATCCGATTAAAAGACTTGGCGATAAAAATTCGAACACCGACTGAAATGCAAAAGTTCCAAGGGGGATTCATTATTCTTTAGCTGGCTTTAAGGAACTACAGACTTCGTTTTCTAAAGAAAGATCCAGTCGTTCCTATTTACTTATAGATAACAAATAATTACATCAAATGTGTCATTAGATTAGGAATAATGTTTTCTTTTCGAATATGGAAGCGTTTAATATACACTACTGGCCAAAAGTATTGCAGAGTTGGAAATTCTACCGTTTTTTTAAGAAACCCCCAAAAATTAAACTGATTTTTTTAATGTAAATATATTAAATTAGTTTAAAGACAAGATTTGAGTAAGTTGTTAAACAAAAGTAATTATTTATTTTTATACAAAATAGCGTACAAAAATTTTACAGGTTATCAGAAATTGGCATACATTTTGGTATCCTGTCCGGGCCAGGATTCGAACCTGGGATCTCTTGGCTGAAGCTGCCAAAGCTCTAACAGGTTATCAGAAATTGGCATACATTTTGGTATCCTGTCCGGGCCAGGATTCGAACCTGGGATCTCTTGGCTGAAGCTGCCAATGCTGTAACAACTGAGCCATCCCGGTAGAATCTGGAGGACCTAATTCATCCAGTTACCCTTATCGATCCCAGCATCTGGTCTGATATCTGAATCAGCTCAACAGAATAAATCGCAGGTAATTCGGAACTGCAGTAAACACTGGATACGTGATTACACTAGATTAATTTTGACACAATTATTCAAATTGGTAAAGAAATAATATGAGATGTAATTTTCCAACTGGACGAAAAATGTCCGGACCAGGATTCGAACATGGGATCACTTAGCTGAAGCTGCAACGCTCTACCATAAGCAACTTCAGACAAGATATCCCAGGTTCGAATCCTGTCCCGGACAGTTTTCGTCCAGTTGGAAAATTACAAATCATATGATTTTTTTTTACCAATTTGAATAATTGTGTTAAAATTAATCTAGTATAATTACGGTACTTTTATCAGAAACCACAAAATTGTTTTAAAAATTTTCGCAGAAGTTATAAAGAAAATTAATTAAAAGAATCGACAGATAAGGTCTTTTCTACAGGTCTAATCCACTTAAGCTTGGATTAGGGAAGAAAACCACATGAAATGAAACACCAAAAGAACCGTACTTACAGCCTGATAAGGGTCTATACATTTAGAATAAAAACAAAAATGACTCTTTATATAGCAAATTTTTGTATATTTCAATTGTAACAATTTGAATTATTTGTATTATGAAGCGGTTATAACATCATCGTTGTTATTATACATGTTTTCCTTTATTTTTCGTATAGTAACCTATGTAAAAACTATGATGGTGTTATGAGTGTAAAATATAAATCAAATTTATATATCTGAAATATGTTAAAATTTGCTAAATAAGCTTGTGTTTCTGTTCTTGCATAACATATTTAAATAATCTTTAATCCTGCAGTGCACAGTGTAGCCAATTGGCAACACTTTCTATTTAACTTTTAATAAATAAATCAAGTTTTTTGAACCACTATATTTATATAGAAATATTAATCCTGTAAAAATAACGTAAATATTCTACTAAATAAATTTAAAAATCTGTCTTAAAATTTCTGGTGTCGAATTCTTAATATAAGTATAAAAAAATACAATTCTAAAAGAAAAATTCATGCGCTGTAGGGTTAAACAAAAATCAATCACAGAAGTAGAAAATATACATCCTGAATTATATCAAAGCATTCCAAACATCTTAGAAAATAGAATTTTTTTTTACCCTATTGGGAGAGGAGGAGGATTGAAAAATCAAATTTGCTTATCAACCAGTCTCCTTTTTAAAAAAAATGAACTACGAAGGAAAGTAAAAGAATCTGAAGAAACACATCTTTGAAAACCTCCTTTTTTAGCTTTAACAAGAAACCTAAACTTTCTCGAAATATATTATTTTCACAAGCTACTTATTTCTTTTTTGATATCCGGGACTAATGTGCTCCCATTTCCTTCCTGTCATTTACACACTCAAATGCTTTCCTGGCAATCATATTCAGGGAAAAAAAACAGATTTTTTTCTTTTTCAAAAACACTGCATTTCCGTTATTTTAAGAAATATCTTACAGTGAATTAGTAGGAAAAAAGGAAAAGAAGTTGAAAAAATTATAAACAGGAATTGTCTAGAAAGTTATTTATTTTTACACAATAAATCTTATATTCCAGAAATTAATATAATTAAAACAAGAAAGAAAACAATATACTACCTCTACATTATGCCTCTCTCTTTTTAACACTTTCCAACCAAGGCCGTAGACAGAAAAATATTTCGGAGGGAGATTTGGTGCCCATAATTTTATTCTTCTCTTATTTTAGAATTGTTATTTACTAATTGAAGCGAGGCGTGTGTTAACCCCTTGGGGACGAGCGACACGTATACGTGACGCATAAGATGCTCAAAATCCTTCATTATTCCCATCAGTTAATTTTTATTGTAAGCATTGCCTTATTTCATGATAGCATTTCTGCTATTCAATTAGGCACAAATTTCTGTTTTGAAAAACCTGTGGTAAAAGATTAAAAATTCTGTAAAGGACGCTCGTCGCGAAGGGATTAAGAGTCTTATTAAATTTTATTGCGAATTCAAATAACTCAAGAACTAGAAAAGAAAATTTAAGACTTTTTCATTGTAAACAAAGTTATAATCTTATTTACATAATTTTTCGGTAACGTATTGACTTTAGTGTCAACCAAATTAATGTTTGAAATTTTGTACTATGTTTTTAAATGTCTTATTGCCAAAATGTCAGTAACAGTTGTCGGAACAACTCAGTTTGTAGATATTTTACAACTTTCATTGCATTCTTCAAGAATTTGTTGTAAACAAATCAGGTTGTTGTCATTTTATTTTGAGATTTTCCTTTTACAGAGTCACATTCCGGAAAATTTGAATGAATTTCAAATATTTTATAGAAATTGCATTTATTTTTTAGACATACCAACGAAATCAAACGATGAAGATAATGCTAGCGTAGAATTTTGAATCTTGACTGCAGTTGATTTTCTATTCTTGACCATCTTGACTGCAGTTGATTTTCTATTCTTGACCATCTTGACTGATAGTTAATTAATAGCATATTTATAATCATTGTGGCAGAAATTTCAGAGGGGATCAAACCCTGGTGATCACCCCATTGGCTACGGCCTTGTTTCCAACCTAGTTGAAAAGTGTTTATAATTTCGGTTTGTCTGGATATCTGGCCGTCCGTCCATGTTCTAACTCTCGGCATTATACTCGTATTTCCCTTAAATTTTTGTACGTTATTGACGTTTATTATAGCATGATTATTATAGCAATGACGAGTACTGCGAGCAGGCACAAAAAATGGCAAGAAGGAATCTAGAAAAATATACTTTTCAGAACTAATTTTTATGAAAAAAAAAATTCAGTCAGGGTAAAAAGTGTATTTTTTTCTTAATTATAGTTACTAAATTTTCCTTCGGACTATTACTGACACATTTATAGTTTTAATTTTTTTTGATATAATAAATGGTATAAACACAGTGATTAAATGAAACTTATTTTCATTTTTCTTATGTTTCACATTTTAATTTCAAATGTTTAAGACTGTAATGTGCTAAAAAGAACAGAAAACTTAATCTGTATAATTATATTTTGTTTAAATTCATAGAGTGGAGAAATGATATAAAATATGGAAAATATCTTATTTAAATAAAGGGGAAAGTAATTAGCATTCCGGTGATATCAAATTTTTGTTTATAAAATAGAAGTAAAATTGTGTTGCAGCTAAGCATAAAATTTTGTCAAATATTTGTTGCCCCTGCCCTGTTCTTAGCACTGTCAAATCCTGCAATTTGTAAATCATAAAATATATTTTGGAGTTCAAATATTCACACTTGTTCCATATTTGTAAATTCATTTGCAAAATTAATTTCTTATGCTGTATATAATAAATGTTTTTTCATATGTATATAGGTAGTTAGTTTTAATTAAATAATAAAAGTGTTATTTACTCGAAATTTTGATGGTAAAATTTCAAATTGTTGAAGTGCTCTCTGTATAACGTCAGGCTTTCCCTACTTCTGAGTCTTAAGCGGGCCCTGGCCGTACCCAAGTTATCGAGAGCTTATATCGCGTGCGCCAGGTGGACTAAAAGTGCTATTACACGGGATAGGTTGAAGCGACAAAAATTGCCACTACTCTTCCGAGCATTTAAATGGCTGTTCCAGGAAAGGCTTTTCCCTCGTCAATTTTGCAAGCATTTTATTGGCTGTTTGCAAGCAATTCTTTGCACCCTAAAAAAGCATCACAGATGACAAAATTGTTACGACAATAAAATATTGCTTTGTTTTCGAGCAACTCTTGATCAACGTCACTCAAATTTTTATATCCAAAAAGTCTGGAAACGGTTGAATAACTCTAGAGATGTACATTCTATTGAAAAACGGCAAAATGCATGTTCAATAGTTTTGAAAATTTTATTTAGGTATATCAAAGCGCTGCCCCCCCTCAACTCTGCCCCCCTGGGGGAAAGAGGGGCAACTTTGAAATCTTAAATAATAACCCCCCTGTTTTATTGCAGAATCGGATTCTACGGGAAAAAATACGTAACTTTTGTATTGAATATTTTCTTCGGAAAGTTGTAGATGGCGCTGTAATCGAGTGCAATGCAGTAAGAATCGTTTCCAATTAAAAGGCTGAAAACGCTCGAATAACTCGAGAAATATATATCGGATTTTAAAACGGAAAAATGCATGTTAAATAGTTTTGAAAAATCTATTTGGGGATATAAAAGTTGCCATTTTTCTAAAATATTAAACACGTATTTTTCCGTTTTTTAATCTGATGTATATTTCTCGAGTTATTCGAGCGTTTCCAGACATTGCAATTCTCACTGCATTTTATTCGATTACAGCGCCATCTACGATATTTCGAAGAAAATGTTAAATTTAAAAGTTGCGTATTTTTTTCCGTATAATCTGAATCTGCATTGAAAAAGTGTGTGGGGGGGGGGGGGTTATCATTTAAGATTTCAAAGTTACCCCCCTTTCCCTCCAGGGAGGCAGAGTTGGAAGGGCAACTTTGATATCCCTAAATAGATTTTCCACAAAAATATTGAACATGCGTTTTGACGTTTTTCTATCCGATGTATATTTCTAGAGTAATTCGACTGTTTCCAGACTTTTCGGTTAGTTGATTTTATGACGGCCGAATCAACACGAGGTATATATGCCCTGGGTTGAGTGCCCTCCGTCTTTCTAAGGGATCCTAACCCGCATTTACGGCAAGGTTCGAAGAAAACCACGGAAAACTCCAAACAGTTAGGTCGACGAGCGCGACAGGGAATTTTCGGACACCCTGTATTTAAAATTCTGAGAGCCATATGGTAAAGTGCTGCGTTACAAATTTTTATCTGTTAAGGGTATTTGTTCTGATTTTATTTTCCCACCATACTAGGTGAAACTTTATCACCCCTAATGGCTACTTTTATTTTTTCGCTTTCCACATAATAAATTATAAACAAACAAACATAAAAAAACAAGAATGATAAACATGCGTTAAGCATAGATAATTAAACACTTTCCAAAACATTCAGTACACTCTAACAAAACTTCGTAGATTAATAAGATGAGAGATGATATCTAAGTAAACAAGATCAAGGTCAAACTGGGCGGGGTGGTCTACCTTTTGGCTTAAGCTCAACTAACCCCTCCCAGATATAAATAAAGAATTTGGAACAACGCATAACATACTTGAAAACCTAGTTTCAGTAATTGTCATTAATAATCTGAAAAATATCCGAATATTTTTTGCAGCCCTGTATATGGCCAATAGATTTGTATATATGCTACATAGTATGCTAAAATTGAGTTCAGTTGGGAAACACACAGCACAGTTCAAAATTTCCATTCTGCAATTTCGGTCAATGAACGATAGTGTACTCAACATCTTCATCTTTTGTGCAGCCCTGTATTTGATCTATAGAATTTATACACACAAAGAAAAATGCAAAAATTTTGTTAAATTTAAAAACGCGTGCCCCAACTGAAAACACGTTTCCAGAAATTATCGGTCATATACAGTACTGGACCGAATTCTTTTGTGCCATGTAAATGAACGATGGATGCTATTCACTCCATAATCTACAGTAAGCATCTTGTAATTCACCTCATTGATATATATCAAGTTCAACAGGGTTGAAATATTTTAACATTAAAATACACCGCAAACGATTTTTCTCAATAGGCCGTAATGTAATGGAATTCTTTTGAGTGTCCCTGTAAATGAACTATAATGCTACACACTTCATTTTCAATACCTAATATGCCACAGTAAATCTGAATGACATATATAAATTGCATGGCAATCTGCGTATATTTACGGGATTTAGAGCACAAGCAGACAGACAGATGACAGAGAGACGGCAAACAGACGGACAGCCGATACACAGACAGACAGACAGACAAATCGAATTCATAAACACTTTTCAACTTTGTTGGAAAATTTTAAAAACGTTGGTTTGTATTTAAAACATATTTTAAATTAAAAAATATATATATTAATCTATTGGGGAAGTACGTTTCCCAAACGTGACTCTGGCGCACTTTTGAAGACACTGAAGAAATACGATACAACAGAAACATTGAGATTACCTCAGCTGATGCTATATAAGTTACAGCAACCACTGGCTAAAATGATTTAATAGCTTCGTTACCTAGCGGAATTTGATTTCAATCAGTAGCTTTTATTTTAAACCTACTGATATCGCTTTTATTCAGAAAATGCGTATGGCAATGCCCCATACGCACTTAAGCTGAAATCACACTTACCAAAATACGGTAGACAATATCAGATATTTCCTCATAAACCGCTTTTTCCGTTCGAAAACCAACCGTGTAATAGTTTAGCCATCGTAAATTTGTCAGTGATGAACTTATCGCAAATTTGTATTTCCTACGGTAGATATCAGTTCCAATTCCACTAATCAGGGCGCTCTAAAAATAGTTTAATCTCAGTTCTTGGATTTACACAACTTTTGAAAACATTTAGAAGCAATTACTCGCCAAATGTTCCACGTGTTGCTATATAAACGAGTTAAAAAAATTCAATTTTATAGAAATTGCAGTAAAATTACAGTAATATTAATATTAATATTAATATTAATATTAATAATATTGTAATTAACTTAAATTTTAAATTTTCGCGATCTGTTATCGGATCCTTGCGAATAATTTATGTTGGTTTAAGATAACAACTGATCATATTCTCGAAGGAATAGCTATTAAATACATACATCTAGTCAGATTTTAATATATAAAAAGTCAAAAAAATAAATTCAAAACTTTGTTGAAATATATTTTATAGATATGGAGAAAGAATGAATAAAAAATAAATAAAATATATGCTAATCACAGAAATAACATAATCCACTCTAATGATTTTTCTAATAAATATAAGAATCGTAATAAATACAACAGTCGTTGTTACAAAATATTTATTGGCCGTACAGATAATAAATTAGCTGAGAAGGTTTTTTAATTCTAGGATGAAGTTATTTAAGGCCAGCATTTGTGCTTGAGATCGCTGTAACCCTTCGCCAAAGTTAATTAAAAAGACTTCCATCTTTGCAGCGGAACAAAATTAAGGTAATTCAATTTATGTAAAACGAGAAACTCTGAAGTAACCTTTTAATGAATTTACATACTGAATACATTCTGTTAACTACATTTATTTCCTTAGATAATTTAAAAAAGGTTTTTAATGCATAGAGGGAATTTGCCTGCAACATAATTGAACTGCCTAAAAAACAAATCGTTATAGATAAATTTTCGGTATATGAAGCGTTCAGAACCAAAGTGATTGAAGTCTATTTTTTTTATATATATAAACCGAAATTGAGATGATTTCTTGCTCTTTCTATATATATAGATAGATCATAGACAATAATGTTTAAAATATTAATCTCATAATCAGATCATGCATCATAAAGAACGATTTCATTTCATTGAGAAATAAAGAAAAAAAAACTTAATAAAACTTAAACTTTGATTAAATCTTTAATCAAAAACTCATCTCTTCTTCATCGCAGCGAGAAACCTATTATAGTGATTTATAGCCACTGAACGTCAATCACTAATAAACTCTAAATAAATAAAAAAACTCTATTAAATATTGTTTGTGAATATGCTGAAGATTAGAACAATAATTATAGCGGACTACAAGGAACTTAATTAACTGATTTCACTCTTACGAAAAAAAAAAACCCATGTTATGTGAAATCCAATGACGTAAGAGTGGAATGAAAGCAAACGATTCTTCAACTGAACTAATAACTTTCCCTTCAGTCTTGAATTAAGATGTAACTAATGCACACGTGAGCTCCAGGGCTCTGATCAAATATATTGTTATACTTTATACTTTAAATCTAAACTTAATTTGTAAATCTTAATGAGTGTAATTTCAAGCACTCCATAATCCAGAATAATATATAATAAACTTAAAGAAAGATGTGGGCATTCATTTAGCCTTTTACTAATCAAATAATTTAGTTTACAGCAGCAAGCAAATAAGAGATATATGCTGTGTGAACGCCATTATACCATTAGATATCCTTACATGGATTAAGCGCTAGTTCCAGCAAACAGAATGTAGATAATTCGACTAATTAAATGGTGAGAGCACCTTCAGAAAAGGTAAGATAATTTTCTTATCCTTATTGAACTGATTGAAAATTCCGCCGAACTGATCATTAATTTTAAAACAAATTTGAGACATTTTTATTCGCACTGCCACGAACTTCGACTTCAAATTATCTATTCCTGCCGTAATAAACCAAGTCCTAGGTTAAAAACCTAAGCAACAAATGACTCTTGTCTGCTATGATTATAAATGAAATACATGTCCTTAACTTTACCTCCTAATATCTCTGGATATTGTTTCATGGATTTGATCCTCTTTGATTCAACGCACCTCACATACAGGGCAAAGATTAATTCCAAATGTAAATAAATATTATAGTGTTGAGTTCAGGGGGTGGCCCTGGGGGACATTCCCCCCGGAGTATTCAAATGTCTCACCCCAGAAAATTTGTGATTTTATGTTTTTAATGGTGAAAAAGTGCAATTTCCCCACTAGAATTCTGTAATCCCCCCCCCCCCCCCCGGAGCCACAGGAATCCCTCCCGCAGAAAAGTGTTTGAATTCAACTTCATAGCGAGGCCATAAATAACTAAGCAATTTTTTGTATTAATACATTTCGAAGTAATGTCGCTAAAATTCCCATTTTTACGTTAAAATAAAATTTAAAACGTGTAAATTATATAAAAATATTTTAGGTAGCTTTCAATACAAAAAAGTATAAAGCTTCCTATTGCAGCCGTTCGGAGGAAAGCAGTTCCGGAAAATTTCGATATATTTTCACCAATCATGACCCCCAGACCCCAAAACCACCCTATAAATACGATAACGCTCGTATTTATAAATCAATTTCGATGAAACCAATTGTGTGTATTAAGCTAACCAATGTCTCGACCGAGTTCGTTGGCCAGCTTGGTCCTCCATTTTGTTTCAAGATGGCGGCCATTTAAAAATTTAAAACTAAAATAAATATACAAAAAAGTTAAAAATTCAAATTTATTTTTTAATTACGTGTTAGGCCTTGATACAAGGATTCCAGAGCATTTTTTGGTTTACCTCTATCTTAAAAAATGGCTGAGATAGAGCAGTTTGAAATTCTAGGGTGGCTGACATTTTGAAACAAAACAGCACATTAACGCGATTACTCGCAAATTTTTTTCTTTCATTGTTGTAATAATTTTCCCAATCATACGCATAAAACTATATATTCATATCCGTTAGCGCCAAAATTGGCTACATTGGCGCCAAAATTGGGCGACATTTGGCGAAATATCGCCAAATGTGGCGACCAAAATAAGTCTTCATAAATGAAGCCAATTTGGCTATTGCTCAATAATTTGGCGAATTTCTTATTCAAATTCAGTATTAACGAATCTTTTGTAAACGTTTCTTTGCATTTTAACTTGCTGTTTTCGTGTAACATTAGCTAAAATTTTAAAACGAAGACATAGGAAAGCTACCTTTTCCTCCCGGTATAGGCCGGAAGGTCTTTTTCAATTTCGTTGCACTCATACTGGGTGGATATAAATAAAGTTTTACTATTTAGACCAATCTGAAGCCCGTTCTGGTTGTCGGATTTCATTGAAACTTTGTATATACGTTATATCGACGATGGGGGGGGGGGGAAAGAAAATCCAATAAAAATTAATAGATCAAATTTCGACCACTAGATGGCGTTTCGATGTAATGAAAAGTGGGCTTTATGCAAATTAGTAAATGTTGTAAATTCATTCTCCACTATGCCTTGTGAGATGAAAGATCGAGTCTTACTGGTTAAGTTGTTCCATTAAAAATCCATTAATGGTTGTACTGCACTACGAGAATTCTGAAGAGGAAATACCGAATAGTAATTTAATAATCTCTATAATCACGGAATGTCTGTCTGACATTAAATAAACCAAAAATTACTATTCGAAATTTCTGAATTAAAAAAAATGTATACATAAAGTATATATATAAGTATGTGTATGCATGTATATACATATGGGAAATTGATAATATAAAGTAGGAGTAAAGAAAATCACAGAATTACTGAATCTATGCTAATACAGTGACTTTTTATTTAAAATATTAAGATTTTAACTGATGGTTGTTAGAAAATATTAATTTTTTGAAAATACATTAAATTAGCGGAGAAACGTTTTTCTTAACTCAAGTACAAAGCTATAAAGCGAGTGTGTGTTGTTGAGATTGCGTCTACCTTTGGCTAAAGTTAATTAAAAATACTTTCATCTTTGCGGTAGAAAGAAATTACCGTAATTTAATTTATGTAAAACCAGAAACTCTTAAGTAAGATGTTAATCAATTTGCGCCCTGAATAATGTTTTTATAACTTGATTCTTTTCCACAGAAAATAAAAATATATATAAAGTTAATATTTTAATGTATGCGATAAACTGTATCATACATTAAGCTCTATTAATGTTGCCGTTAATTAATATATTTTTAAAAATCATAAACCACATTAATTAAGTTCTTATTTATATTAAAATAAAATATAGTGCGGCTGTTAAAAGGAAATAAGATTTTATCACGTTTTATAACCCTGTGAACTTCATTGCTTTGATGAAATATAAATGAATGAGTAATTTTTTTATAAGTATTACTCAGGGGAACACAAATGCACAAAAAAAAATGTGCAGTATTACATATCTTTGGTGATTTTAATATATATAAAAGTTTATAATTATTTAGTTATGGTTAGTTGGAATGGCTCTGGTTCTTCCAATAATTCTTCTTCAAGGTATCTCCTGTGTTAAAAACTTGATATTGGACACGGTTATTTAGGTAGATTTCGTGAAAACTTGAGTGATTATAGTAAAGATGAAATTTAACGGTTCCACCGAGATATCAGAATAAAGAACAAAAGGTACCAAGGACGTTGCGATCGCTATATGATGTCTGACTACTGTTGGACCTTATAAAGATATTGTCTTGAAGAGAAACATTATAGAAAATCACACAGGAAATGGTTTTAACAGGGTTCGTACGGGGTCCTGGAATTTTCTGGGTAGTTACCAGTATTTTCTTATAGAAAAACTCGCTTTTGTAATCACGCGATTATATAAGGCGAGATTTTCTTTAAGAAAAAACTGGTAATTACCCTAAAAATTCCAGGACCACGTACGAACTCTGTTTAATAGTGATTTTAATCTATATTGTCATTGTGCAATATCTATTTCACTCAAAATACAATGTTACAAAATATGTAAATTATAAAATAAATAAGTGTTTATATGTTTAGTGTTACCTTTTTGTATTTTTGCTATTATCGGGCTTTATTGTTGGCTTTACGTTGAAAACGAGAGCCAATACAGGAAATTTAATATTGTTTTCACATTCAGTGAACCAAAATTATTCGAAATCCGTTATCCAACACCGCACCTATGTTATTTTGGCACGTTGAAATTATGAATTAAAGAGTAAAATATTTTATTGATATGAAGGAATAAGGGACTCCGTGGCCGAGTGGTTTAGACACCAATCCGCTAATCGCTTGAGAGCATAGGAGCAGGCAGCAGGTTCGTTTCCTGCTGACTCCATTACACACTCTGTATCTATGCACTGCTGTATTCTCCAGTGATGTCTACTTCCTTGTGTCTATCCTGTCCTCATCAAGAAGATTAATGTAATTGTCGATGTCCTGTCTGCATTTCTGTGAATAAAACTAAATGAATCTTTCGAGACAACAGCGTTTCTAGCTATAGGTCCCGAAGAAACCCTCCTTCAAATAACCAAATGAAAGGAAATCGGATCCGGATAGGATTGATTCAATTTCGTTGTTGTGGAATGGGGGTTAAGAGGATAAAATTCAAAGTATTTTATTATCATAAATATGCATTATATAATGTATACATGCTTTAATTGTTACAGTATGGAGATTTCTAAATACAACACATAGGCATCAGTGACCATATGAGAATTGAAATTCAGTAAGTTTTACATTAACCCCTTGGGGACGAGCGACACGTATATGTGACGCATAAGATGCTCAGAATCCTCGATTATTCCCACCAGTTATTTTTTACTGTAAGCTTTGCCTTATTAAATCTTAGCATTTCTGCGATTCAATTAGGCGAAAATTTCTGTTTTGAAAAACTGGTGGTAATAGATTAAAAATTCTGTAAAAGACGCTCGTTGCGAAGGGTTAAGAGCCTACGCTAGTCACGCGAAGAAACGCTCCAGCTAATGTTAAGTCTATGGGAAGGTTATCACGTGATTTCTCGCTCGCATTTTAATATTTTTAAATGATTCTTTTGGCATGGGATAGCTGAGGTCGATCTCTAACGTTGTTAGTTTTTACTTTTTCGATTTTAGTTCCAGTTTTTTTATATAAGGGTACTGTTACTTTGAGAACCGGTTCCAAGTGGTTCCAAAATTAGAAATGTCCGCTTATAAAAAAACTGTAACTAAAATCGAAAAAGTAAAAACTAACAACGTTAGGGATTGGCCCCAGCTATCCTATGCAAAAAAAATCATTTAAAAATATTAAAATGTGAGCGAGAAATCGCGCGATAACCTTCCCATAGACTTAACATTAGCTGGAGCGTTTCTTCGCGTGACTAGCGTAGGCTCTTAAATAACTTTATTGACAGAAATGGCTTTTAGGTAGCTTTCAATACAAAAAAGTATAAAGCTACCTATTGCAGCCGTTCGGAGGAAAGCAGTTCCGGAAAATTTCGATATATTTTCACCGATCATGACCCCCACACCCCAAAACCACCCTCCGTTCAAATGTTGATTTATATATATATATATATATATATATATATATATATATATATATATATCTGACCTATGTCATACGATAACGCTCGTATTTATAAATCAATTTTGATGAAACTAATTGTGTGTATTAAGCTCACCAATGTCTCGACCGAGTTCGTTGGCCAGCTTGGTCCGCCATTTTGTTTCAAGATGGCGGCCAATTAAAAATTTAAAACTAAAATAAATATACGAAAAAGTTAAAAATTCAAATTTATTTTTTAATTCAGTGTTAGGCCTTGAAACGAGGATTCCAGAGCATTTTTTGTTTTACCTCTGTCTTAAAAAACGGCTGAGATAGAGTAGTTTGAAATTCTAGGGGGGCTGACATTTTGAAACAAGACAGCACATTACAAAAGTTTTCATTGTTGTAATAATTTTCCCAATCAAACGCATAAAACTATATATTCATATCCGTTCGCGCCAAAATTGGCGACGTTGGCGACAAAATTGGCAAAATTTGTGACATTTGGCGAAATAATTGTGAATTTGGCGAGTTTCTTATTCAAATTCAGTATTAACGAATCTTTTGTAAACGTTTTATTTGCATTTTAAGTTGCTGTTTTCGTGTAACATTAGCTAAAATTTTAAAACGAAGATGTAGGAAAGCTACCTTTTCCTCCCGGTACAGGCCGGAAGGACTTTTTACATTTGAAACAGTCGTATGTATCTAAAATCAATGATTTAGAAATTATCTATTGGCGATGCATATCTTGTTTATATATATATATAGATATATAGATATATATATATTTACATATATTCTATTGATTTTCACAATATCTCTTCCTTTGTTTTTCACACATGTGATTTAGTTTTAAATAAATATATATATACATATACAGGGTGTTTCAGAAAGGACACCCCAACTTTGAAATGATATAACTGCGAAACAGTCAGAGACAGAAAGATGAAACAAGTGGTATGTTGGACAGAAAGGTCTGGAATTTGTTATACTCCGGTTTGCAGAAATAGTCCCAAGATTCGACATCAGAGGGCGATGCAGTCACAGAGCAGTGTCTTTGAAATATTGTCTGAAAGTGTGCTTTGTAAACAGAGGTCAAATCACATTATTCGATATGGTAACCTTTCTTAGCAATAACATGATGCAACCGAAGGGTAAAATGTTCGAAGTCACTCGTTGCAATGTCTTTACTGAAACGGATGCATATGCCTCACAGATTAATTGTTCAAGCTCTTCCAACGTTTGAGGATTCTTAGAGTAAGCAGTGTTTTTCAAGCAGCCCCACAAGAAGAAGTCACATGGGTTGAGATCCGGGGAATATGGGGATACTATCCATACCAATGCTTGTCACATGGAAAAAATGACTCGATCACTGAAGTATTCCTCAAGGAACTCAAACACTGCAGTAGTACGGCGTAGTCGGGCCCCATCCTGCATAAGCCAAAAATTCTCGGGTGCATGCTTTAGAGGTCTAGAGCTTGAAACGTGGCAAAAAATTGCTGCAAAATTTCAATATATCGGAATGAGTTAATTATTTCCCTCATGAAAAAGGGCCCAATGGTCCCGTTACTGGACAGTCCAGCACAAACTGTAACTTTCGCAGAGTGCAGTGGTTATGACACACAAACGGGTTTTCAGTGCCCCATATTCGGCCGTTTTGTTTATTCACAAATCTGTCTAAATGAAAATGGGCCTCATCGGTGAACCATACGCAGCCGACATCAATTTTACTCTCATTAGACATCTGGAGTAACTCATTTGCGAAGTCTCCTCTTCTTCGACGAGCTGTATTTGTGATCGGCTGATATCACTGTATTTTATCACTGTACAGCTTCAGACCCTGTTATGAATCGGTGAATTAATATTTTATTTATGCAGACGATTTTAGCTAACGCCGAAAAAATTGTTTCTTTTATATTTTATTTTATTTGTTAAATGCGGCTCGTTGCTATAGCAACGTAGTTGTTTTTTCTTTTGCCTTCTCTTTACATTTTATTATCTCGAGAAGAGGTTAAAAATTTAGGAAAAATAAATTGGCATCAGTTTTTTTGTTGTGTAGTTAAAAAAAAATGTTTTGTTAGTAGTAGCTACGAATGTGATTAAAAAGAATACCGTCTAATTTCCTAGAAAAAGAATGATGGCATAAAATAAAGTGCAACTAGAAAATATAATTTAGGATCATCTTTTATTGGGTATAGTACGATGATCAGAATCAAGGTAAAGTTAATCTAGAATTTGTACATATGTAAATAATTGTCTGTATCAACATCTCGTCGAATGTCCCATAAGTGTATTTTATAAGTGTGTAAATAAATTTTGTGATAATTAAAAGGATTGAATATTAAAATATATCGAATCCATCATAGTGTTTGATAAGATGCAAACAGATCCTTTCGCATTATTCTATACGTATTGGTGTTTGAGAATCCCGTTTCAGCAACGGCTCGTCTGATAGATTTCCGAGGACTAAGTTTAAAAATTTCTTCGACTGCTTGCACATTTTGAGTTGTCATAACTGATCGGCTGCATCCCACATTTAAGGCTATATCCTCAGCCACACTGCCTGTCCGTACAAACTTGTTAAATGAACTGCGAATTGTTTTCTGGTCTGGAGCTTTTTTAACTTTATTATTATTTTTTAAAGCTTAGCTTTGTCATCGTCGGACTACGACCTAATCGATGGTATTCCAGTACAATAAAAACACGTTGCTCCAAGGAATACCAAATTCTTCAATTTCCGTATAATAACTAATTCGACACAATTTCCTTAAACGTGTCAGCAATGAAACAGACTCACAAATGAACTTTGTGTACTTCTGAGTACCATTTAAAGCTTCGTGTGCTTGTGCTGCCACTTATTTGCCAATATTGGAACTAATTCGGCAAACCGGAATATAACAAATTCCACACCTGTCTGTTCAACATACCACTTGTTTCACCTTTCTTTCTCTGTTTTGCAGTTATGTCATTTCAAGTTGAGAAGTCCTTTCTGAAACACCCTGTATATAGTAGGTATATGTGTGAATATAGTACATATGTAACTTTGATAGTATAAAATAGTAGTAAAGAAAACCACACAATTATTGAACCCATGCTAAGACAGTGATTTTTATTTAAAATATTAAGATAATAAACTGACGGTTGTTACAAAATATTAATTGGTTGTAAAGATACTAAATTAGCGGCGAACGTTTTTTTTTCTTTCAATTCAACGATAAAGTTACATAAGGCGAGTGTGCGTTGTTGAGATTGCAGCTACCTTTGGCTAAAGTTAATTAAAAATACTTTCATTTTTGCGGCAGAGAGAAATTACCGTAATTCAATTTATGTAAAACGAGAAACTCTCTTAAGCAAGTTGTTAATCAATTTGCGGCTTGAATAATGTTTTCATAACTAGATTCCTTCCCACAATATGTATAAAGTTAATATTTTAATGTATGATGTGAATCTTTATTAATTCTGGTTTTTATAAATATGTATTTTATATCATAAGTAACATTAATTAAACTTAATTTTATTATTTTTATTATAAAAAAATATAGTTTGGCTGTTAAAAGGAAGAACGATTTTATCACGTTTTATGTCCTTTAATGTTTTATAATCCTGTAAACTTCATTCTTTTGTGAAATATAAATGCATAAGTAATTTTTTAATAAGTATTAAGATATGAAACCCGTCGAATGTCTACGAAGTAAAATGTTTAAAAAGGAACTGTTACATTTATTTATAATAAACCTACAAAATTAATTACAGTAAAATATCCATCTTACATTGGTTTAATCTAACTCTTAAAACAAATATTATTTAAACCTAAAGATACCAAAATATTATTTCCATAAACTTCAACTGTTCAAGTTACTAAAAAATTAAACTTTATTCGTAGACGTATTCAGTCAAGTATACGAAATTGAGATTTTACGACATTTGATCGCTACTCACATAATCGAGATAAGTAATTATGATGAAATTATCAATTGAGGTATGCTTGGTATTACGGAATGAAAAATCAGCAAATATAATTTCACTTTGATACAATCATTGAATTTCTTTCTATGAAATCTAAACCTGAAGTCATTTTACCCACTCAAAATTTACGTTCTCACCCCTCATATCCGTATTGATCATTTAACCACATTTTAACGCGAATACTTTGGCGTTTGTTGCGAACGCATTTTAAAAATACGTTTTCTTAATAAATATGTTTCGAAACTTGAAATAACGTTTGTCAGCTATACTATACAACATTGCATCTAAATATTCGCACGCTTGACTTGAGGTTTTGATTCCAGTACCGTTTAGTGAAAATTCCAGAAATTTATGTTTTTTAGACGCATTTGTGTTAAAATATTCAGTTTTATCAACGGAAATAATTGTATTCTTTTAAATATGGCGTCATTTTCACTCACTGAAATATTTCGCCTAGCGTCTCCAACTCAATATAAGCAGAATGAAAAAATATTGTAATCTGACAGTTTTGTAGCGGGAAATGGATGTTTAAGAAAATAATTAGTAAAATTGGCTACGTAGAAAGCTTAGATGCAAATGAAAGGCAGATGACTAATGTGTTTTAAATAAATAGGTTATTTGGCGCATTGAAATTATGAATTGAAGGGAAAAGATTTTACCGAGATAGGGAAATTGGCTGTTGTGGGCTGGTGTTTAAGTGAGTAAAATTCAAAATAAATTCGGACCATAAATATAAGGGCTGCCCAAATGAAAAATGAACACAGAGTGGAGAAGTGAGTATTTTGTTGCAACTCTAAAAATAATCACCGCATTTGTTCAGGCATTTGTCCCATCATGTCACCAGTAAGTCTATACCCCTAGGGTAGAACTCTTAGGGCTGCTATCGGAAGAATGTTCGTACCCTATCCTTCACTTCGTCGTCCGAAATAAACCGTAATGCAGATGTTCGTGAAGGATTGTGTGCATTGTCCCTTTACTCAACCTCTTTAGTTCCGAAATTGTATGGGTTGTCACTCAGCATTCATTTCTAACCATCTGATCTAAAGCGGCGACTGGTGCATCGGTGATGGCTGCGTGGACCAGGCCTGGTCACGGTGCATCCTTGGTTGTCGGTCTGCAATGTCTGAAACTCTTGCACCAGTGTTTCACAACTGTACGGCCTAAACAGTGTTCACCATGAACATGCTTCATTCGGTGAAAAATGTCTGCGTTCGTTTGCCCCTTCAGCCACCAAAAAACGCACTACGTCTCGCTTCTCGACACAGGATGCTTCCATACTGTTCACTCTATATTCAAGTCGTCAGTTTTAACTTATTTCCAAACGACGCAACTTTGTCTAATTCGGCACTAACCCTGCGCGAAGCCAAAATAAAATGAAAAACCAGTTCGGCAACTTTGATAACGTCGCTATGTCAGCTGTCCACTTTTCAATTAGGCACCCCTTATACACCGGGTGCTCTAGGTATAAGTATCTCTATTTGGAACTGTCTGTAGCTTGAAGGAATAACCAGAATGAAACCAAAATCGGTACATATGCTATTCGAGAAAGGGGAAAAAGAATGGAACAATAAAAAATAATTGCAATAATCGTCGACAGATGGCGCTTTTGAGTGTGAAATGTAATATCTAATATTGTGTAGACGTCCAGGTGTTTCAAACCTCAATGTCTTTACCAGATATCACAACATGTGCAAATCATTACTCCTGATGCGTTACATTCCGCAGTTTAGCACGTCGTGAACTGCCTGGATTGTGTCCTTCAGCAAAATGACCATGTGAAACCTGAACATTATCGACACCGGCATGCAAAAGCGTAACCACGTTCACTGTGACATTTTCCAATAAATTAGGTGTGTCATCCGGTTTGAAGCCTTAATTTTTTTTATCTTGTATTACACATTACATTTCATATTCAGTAGCGCCATCTGTCGGTGATTATTTCAATTATTTCCTTTATTGTTCCATTCTTCTTTCCCCTTCTCGAATAATAAGTGTACCGATTTTGTTTTCATTCGGATAATTCCGTCGAGCTACAGACATCTCCAAATAGAGATACTTAAATTATAACCACCCTATATATTATATATATATTCTTTAGTTAAGTAATTGAGAATGTAGTTACAAGATGGTGGCTGTTGTTTGTTTACATCACATAAACAAGAGCTTACTTCTCCACTAATAAATTTGAATGGAAATTGTTGCCTTATTTAAACGCTTTATTCATGCAATATTTCTGTCATAAACTAGGCAAAATTTTCTATTTGTTTCTACTGGTGGAAGTTTGCCCCTGTACTATTATAATCGCTTTCACTTACATTGACAGGAAGAGGTATATGTAGTTAGAATATGGTGGAACCACAGGGCCTGATTATTGCCGGGGAAAACTTCCCCCAGTGTAAACGGATAGATATTTTTGATTTAAATATGAAAAAAATTCTGAATAAATAGGGCGAAATAAGGAGAAAATTTCTATTCATATTTACTGGTGGAAATTTGTCCCGGTGGTAATCAACCCCTGGGGAACCGGTTACAGTTGAAGTTTCTCCATTTTGAGGATATATGATTTTGATGATATATATATATATATATATATATATATATATATATACATATATACATTTTCGTAGGTATATGTGTGAATATAGTACATATGTAAATTTGGTAATATTAAATACGAGTAGTAGTAAAGAAAACTCCACAGTTACTGAATTTGTACTAAGACAGAGTGATTTTTATTTAATAGTACTAAGATAAACAAAAAACAAAAAAATTAATAGCTATAACAACAGTTACAAAATATTTATTGGTCGAAAAGCTATTAAATTCGGGGAGAATAATTTTAATGCAACGATAAAGCTATTTTGAGAATGTGGATACCTTTGGCTAGAATTAATTAAAAAGACCTTCATCTTTTCGGCAGAAAGAGCTTGCCATAATTCAATTTGTGTAAGAAGAGAAACACGAAATAAGATTTTAATCAATTTCCGGTTTCAAAAATGTTTTGATAAATATATTCCTTTCCACATTTTTTTAAACATTTTAACCCCTTCGCGACGAGCGTCCTTTACAGAATTTTTAATCTTTTACCACCGGTTTTTCAAAACAGAAATTTTCGCCTAATTGAATCACGGAAATGCTGTTATTAAATAAGGCAAAGCTTACAGTAAAAAATAACTGGTGGGAATAATCGAGGATTCTGAGCATCTTATACGTCACATATACTTGTCGCTCGTCCCCAAGGGGTTAATGAATATGATAAAGTTATTTAAGGCAAGTGTATTGTTGAATATGTGGATACCTTTGGCTAGATTTAATTATAAAGACTTTCATCTTTGTGGCAGAAAAAAATTACTATAATTCAGTTTATGTAAAAAGAGAAACTCGAAGTAAGATTTGAATCAATTTCCGGTTCCAAAACTGTTTTGATAAGTATATTCCTTTACGCAAAAAAAGTTTAACATTTTAATGAGTATAACACCTTGTAATAGTATATTACTTTTAAATGATAAAGGTGTAAAATTAACAACTATAATATAAATTAAAATAACTTTTATTAGTTGTTTTACATGTTTCGACTCTTCTGAGTCATTTTCAAAAACAAAATGAGAATATTCTAAAGCTGCACGGGCTTTGAAGTTATTATTTTCATGTACTTTTTAAAAAATTACGCACGTTATCTATTATTTTTTACTTGATTGTTTATTTTCATATCTTTGAGCATGGAGTAATTCTAGCCACAGTTTCGGTAAATTAAAAGATGCCGCATCGTTACATATTGTATTTTTGCGCGTGAGTATCTCTATGGTTTCTCTTATTATGGATGGATAGTGTAGACTGGAGGGAAATATTATTTTACTTTCATTGAAATTTATTTGGATGGTTTCTTCTTGATATAATCTTGCTAGGGCTGTAGTTTTTCTGTTGTATTTAATATCAGCTACATGCTCTTTTTTTCTGCAATTAAATTTCCTGCTGGTCATGCCTATGTAGTAATTCTTGGATCCGTCTTCTTTAATAAAAGGTATTTCATATACTCCTGAATAATTCTCAAAATTAATTGGGTCAATTTTACTGCAAATGATATTCTTTAATTTCTTAGGTGGTTTGGCTATTAAGCAGATATTGAAACGTTTAAGGCTGTGTTTTAATTTTTCGAAAAAGCTTGGATAATATTGCAGAGTATAAAGTTTGTATTTTTGTGAATCAAATTTCTTTTCTGAATACTTATTATTGGTGATATCTATGATTAATTTATTAATATGGTGTACTGTAAAACTATTATTATAGGCAATTTTACGAATATTATCTAATTCATTATTCAATTTATTTTCAGTACATATTATAAAGGCTCGTTTTATGAGAAATCTGTAGGCTGAAATTTTGTATGTAAAGGGAGAACATGCGTTATTTGGTATGGTAGATTGGTTAGCCATGTTTTTCCGGAAAACAGCTCTGTCGATAGATTTATTTGTTCATGTTAACATAACATCAAGGAATGGAATACTTTTATTATGTTCAATTTCAATAGTGAATGTAATGTTATTGTCGATTGAGTTTAGTTGATTAATAAATATTTTAAGTTCATCAAGACTATGCTGCCAAATTATAAAAATATCATCAACATATCTGAGCCAAGTGTGAGGTGTTAAGTGAAATGTGCCAAAAACTTTATTTTCCAATGGGCGAAGAGTATATTCAGCTAATAATCCTGAAATAGGTGACCCCATTGGAGCTCCGTGATTCTGCTTATAATATTTACTATTGAATGTGAAATAGTTATTATGGATGATTAGATTAAGTCCTCTTTTTATTGTTATTTTCATATCATCACTAAATTCTTCTATTTGTTCAATATCATCACAAATCTTATTACATACTACATGTGTGTCAATTGATGGATACAATGATATAATATCAAGACTAGCCATTATATAATTATCTGGTAGCTGTATATGTTTGATTTTTTGAATGAAATCTTCCGTTGATTTAATAGTTAATGTAGAATCTGGTAAAATATCTCTTAAGAAGGGAACATAAGCTTTTTCTAAGAAGTAAGTCGGTCCTGAGCACTATTATTTCGGTCTAATATATCCACGGTCCCTATTTCAGGCTTATTAGCTGAATATACTCTTCGCCCATTGGAAAATAAAGTTTTTGGCACATTTCACTTAACACCTCACACTTGGCTCAGATATGTTGATGATATTTTTATAATTTGGCAGCATAGTCTTGATGAACTTAAAATATTTATTAATCAACTAAACTCAATCGACAATAACATTAAATTCACTATTGAAATTGAACATAATAAAAGTATTCCATTCCTTGATGTTATGTTAACAAGAACAAATAAATCTATCGACAGAGCTGTTTTCCGGAAAAAACATGGCTAACCAATCTACCATACCAAATAACGCATGTTCTCCCTTTACATACAAAATTTCAGCCTGCAGATTTCTCATAAAACGAGCCTTTATACTAGGACTTCCCTCAAAGGGATTAGTCTGAGTGATATTGCTGAGAACATAAAGTTAACAATTACGATATAAAGAAGATATCAACAAGAATCTAAGTGAATATACAGCATATGATAGACAAGAGATAGATAAAGATACAACATATGAAAAATAGCAAATTAAATGATATAATTACAAAATATCATATATAAATTCATATACTGTTATGTTTTCATATGCATTTTTTTATAACATTTGGCAAATAATCTCATTTTCTTAAGCGGGAATTGCTCAAAACTTTTAAAAAAAAACCGCCGGATCTTTTAAAACGATATTTTTAAAGTCACATAATCAGATTTGCAGCCAATAGCGTATTTTAGCAAGCGTAGTTTAACGCAAATTTAATTTAATTTTTGCAACATTTTCTTTGTGACAAATATCTAAATAATATATTAAAAAATAAAATATTAAATATTGAAATATTAAATCAAATATTTAATATTTGAATTAAAAAAAATTCCTTTGTTTATTTATATAACTATTTATAGAAACTCGTATACTTCAAACCACATTGATAACATGCTTTGCTACAAACGTGTCTACCAGTCTAACTACTCGTATGTCTTAGCTGTGTCTCTCTCCGAACTCATCTGTCTACTGTCTCTCTACTCTTCTGTATACCCGTCTCAGTATCCGTCTGTCTTTCTACCCGACTCTTTAATCGTGTCTCTACCTGTCTCGCTTCCCGTTACACTACTCGTCTATCAACACGTCTGTCTGTCTATATACCCCTCTCTCTACCCGTCTGTCAAGTCGTCTCTGTACTCGTCTCTCTATCCACCACGCTACCCGTCTCCCAACCCATCTCACTACCCCTCTATCAACCCTTTTTTGCACCTGCCTCGCTACCCGTCTGTCTATTCGTTTCGCTACCCGTTAGCTTATCTCTGTCGCTATCCGTCTCTCTACCCGTCTGTCTACCCGTTTGTTTACACGTCTATCTATCTCTCGCCAACTCTTCCCAATATTTAAACAATTTAGTAAACGGAAGCCGTTTATCTGTTATTAAATGCAAACAGGAGTAATTTATCTAAAGAGTGTAATCAGATGCAATTTTTTTAAATACATACATAAACCAGCATAAAAATTCACCAGTTTTATTTTCATAGTAGTTTATGTCATTTGACAGTAAATCTCAACTTCTTCAACCCGAACTGCGTCAAGCTTTTTAAAAAAGCCCCAAGGTCCGTATAACTGGGAAGGGGAATTGTCCTCAGGGCTATTAGATACATGTTATTAAGTTAAGTGAAAGTTTCGTAATCGGGTTCGCAGCCAATTTCTTATGTCAGAAAGGGTGGCTTCACGCCATTTTAAATTCATTTCTGTAACTTTCTTTTTCTTTTTTTGGTGGGTGGTTGGGGGGTGGGAGGGTTCCAAATATATACACTTAAATTCAAACTTTTGCCCCATGTTAATATTAGTGTTCACTGTCAAAAATAAATCCGTTAATTCACGGGAAAAGTACTGTCAGCTAAGTTGCCGGACTTTTTCCGTTCCGTTAGTAGATTTTCCGTTTTGAAAGATTGAAGAAACGGAAACTTTCTGTTATGAATGACCTCGGTTAAAAAAAAAAAAAAAAAAAAAAAAAACTGTTTGTGCTGCCATCTGTTGACTATAACAGGAGTATTTAGTTTAATACTTGATATTTTAATATTAAATACTCCCTGGTACAGATACCTGATACTGGTTGCCCTTGGGGTTCGAACTAGGGATGACAGCGCCTTGAACCGAGTGCTTTACCTCAAGACCAGCGGGACCTTGCAAGAATAGGAGTTTGAAAGGATGATACGGGGATTTCTTCAAATCGCTGCTTGGAACTTAAACAATCTGGGGTTCAGAAACCTAGTAACTTTGAAATTGAGTGGGAGATTATTTTGTTATAAGATTATGACTGAAAAATTTAGTATTAATAGAGGATTGAAACATGAATTATATTAATTCTTAATTTGATTGTTAGATGCAAAATATGAATATTGTATTTTGAATTAAATTCGATAAAGTATGTTGGCTTTTTTGAGAAAATCGATTTTTTTCAACTATTATATATTTTTTAAATGTGTTCTGTTAGAATATATTTTCATTGAGAGTGTCTTTTATAACTTTAAAAAGCAAATTACGAATAATTTCAAAGGAATGGGAAAATTATTTCTTTTTTTTTTTTTTATTCGGAAGCATTATTTTTGTTTGTTGCTTTTTTGCGTAAAATCGATTTTTTTTTTTCACTTAATTTAACTATTATATATATATATATATATATATATATAAGTTAAATTAAGTGAAAAAAAAATAGATTTTACGCAAAAAAGCATATATATATATATATATATACTAAGCTATTTGTTTCGAATATATTTTAAGTGTGAATATTTTTTTGTAACTTTAAAAAATAAATTGCTAATAATTTTTAAAGCATGGGAAAATAAAGTGTTGCTTTTTAAATTCGAAAGAACTATTTTGTTCTTTTAAATAAACTCGAATTTTTAATTTATTGAATTTTTAGTTCTTCTGTGCTGCAACATGTCAGTTTTTTAAACATTGGAAATAAATATGCAGCAGATAACGGAATATCTCCGTTAGCCACTTTCTTCTCCTTCTGTTCCGTTGTTTTCAGGAAATATGAAGAAACTTTCTGTTTTTAACGGAAAATGCCCTTTTGTGGTGAAAAGGGACTTTTTCTGTGAAATTCAGGAAAAAAATACCCGTGAATTTCAGATTATTTTTAACAGTGTTGTTTGTATTATCAATTAATACTTTGTTGATCGAGCTTCATTCGAAACAAATGTAAAAGACTTCTACAGTTTTTTTTTTTCTAGGAGAAAGTTCCGTAATCGGGCCCTAAGCTAATCGGGGAATTTAATATCATTATTGTTTCTAACTCTTATAGAGTTAAAACAATATTGTTGCTAGCATTACTCTTGTTTGTGACCAACCTCTTCTGTGTATCTGAATAGGGAAAAGTTCCGTATCATGTACTGGTTGGTGCCAAAGGCAGTTGTAGAATCTTACAAATTTTTCTAGAGAGCGGAAAAACATGTTTTTTAAAATATTTACAAATATACGTTTATTAAACCATGTTTTTGAGCCATTTTAAAAAATTAAGTACGGTGCTAAAATAAAATTTTATTGCCATTTTCGATATTTTAATAAGAAATGAAAATACATAACAAACAAATTTAACATAACTAAGCCATTTTTGGGTACTTCTCTATTATCCCGTCGACCACTTTTCACAACAAAAAACTATCGCCAAACTAAAGTTAAACGCCAAAAATACAGTCCCATTTACTTGATACCAGAAGCATTATACGTATTTGTTATGCCATCAAGTGGTTTTTAATTCGACATTTGCGTGTATTTTTCATTATGTTTTACTGATTTATTAGTTATTTCATTCATTAAAGTAACAATTGTGTCCTTAAATTCTTATATTTTATTTATTTTGATATTTCAATGGCAACGTTCTCCCGTTTATTTAGCGTTACAGTTTGGCGATAGTTTTTTGTTATGAAAAGTGGTCGACGGGATAATAGAGAAGTACCCATTTTTTGTGATAAATAATTGTTATTGCCAGGGGGGCAAATTGTAAACAATTAATAAGCGAACTAAAAAAATTACCGGAAAACACTTGTGGGAATCTCAAGAAAGAAATATCTGATATAAATAGCATTTAAAATCTTAAAATGGAGAAGTGGTCCGTATAAAAATGCAAAACATTATACACCTGATATAAGAATTTTTTAATTTTTTTATATTTCCGAAAGCACAGATAAAAGGGTAAAAATCCCCGCACAGATGCCATATACTCACCACGTTGGCGCGATTTTTCCCCCGCCCCTTTGGCGAAACCTGTTGGTTGTGTTTGTTTACTTTTATTTTTTATTTTAATTCTATAGATTATTTTTATATGTATATCAATATTAATTTAGGCACAGATGTCATATACGCACCAGATTGGCGCTATTTTTCCCCCGCCAATTTGGCAAAAACTTTGTTTTTGAATATTAGTAACAAATACCATACAATAATAGCATGTAATTTTTTATTTCAATATAAAAATAAAATAACGTAATAAATGAATTAGCTCCTATTATTCAAAAATGGGAAATAAAAAAAAAATAAATGATAGTTTGATATAAATAAATATTGATATATATAATAAAAACAATTTATAGAATTAAAATAAAAAATAAAAGTTAATAACAATATAATAAAAGTAATATACTAAAAGTTAATAAACAAAAATTGAAACAAAATAACCGGGTTACCATGTGAGGCATAAAATTGCCATTTTGTTGCAATCGCGCCAATGTGGTGCGTATATGACATCCGCGCCAATGTGGTGCGTATATGACATCCGCGCCTTTATTTATATCAAACTATTATTTATATTACTTTTAAATGCTAAAGGTGTAAAATTAACAAATATAATATAAATTAAAATAACTTTTATTAGTTGTTTTACATGTTTCGACTCTTCTGAGTCATTTTCAAAAACAAAATGAGAATATTCTAAAGCTGCACGGGCTTTGAAGTTATTATTTACATGTACTTTTTAAAAAATTACGCACGTTATCTATTATTTTTTACTTGATTGTTTATTTTCATATCTTTGAGCATGGAGTAATTCTAGCCACAGTTTCGGTAAATTAAAAGATGCCGCATCGTTACATATTGTATTTTTGCGCGTGAGTATCTCTATGGTTTCTCTTATTATGGATGGATAGTGTAGACTGGAGGGAAATATTATTTTACTTTCATTGAAATTTATTTGGATGGTTTCTTCTTGATATAATCTTGCTAGGGCTGTAGTTTTTCTGTTGTATTTAATATCAGCTATATGCTCTTTTTTTCTGCAATTAAATTTCCTGCTGGTCATGCCTATATAGTGCTCAGAAGAGTCGAAACATGTAAAACAACTAATAAAAGTTATTTTAATTTATATTATAGTTGTTAATTTTACACCTTTAGCATTTAAAAGTAATATACTATTACAAGGTGTTATATTTTATTATATTGTTAAACTATTATTTATTTATTTTTATTTCCTTTTTTAAAATAATAGAAGCTGTTTCATTTATTACGTTATTTTATTTTTATATTGAAATAAAAAATCACGTTTATTTTAATTCTATTGGTTATTTTTATATGTATATCAATATTAATTTAGGCACAGATGTCATATACGCACCAGATTGGCGCGATTTTCCCCCCGCCAATTTGGCGAAAACTTTGTTTTTGAATATTAGTTACAAATACCATACAATAATAGCATGTAATTTTTTATTTCAATATAAAAATAAAATAACGTAATAAATGAAATAGCTCCTATTATTCAAAAATGGGAAATAAAAATAAATAAATGATAGTTTGATATAAATAAATATTGATATATATAATAAAAACAATTTATAGAATTAAAATAAAAAATAAAAGTTAATAAACAACAATTGAAACAAAATAACCGGGTTACCATGTGAGGCATAAAATTGCCATTTTGTTGCAATCGCGCCAATGTGGTGCGTATATGACATCCGCGCCTTTATTTATATCAAACTGTTATTTATTTATTTTTATTTCCTTTTTTAAAATAATAGAAGCTGTTTCATTTATTACGTTATTTTATTTTTATATTGAAATAAAAAATCACGTGTACTATTTGTCACACTATTTGTAACTAATATTCAAAAACAAAGTTTTCCCCAAGCTGGTGGAGGGAAAAATCGCGCCAACGTGGTGCGTATATGACATCTGTGCCTTGTTTCATTTCACATAGAGGTACTGCTCTATTATCCCGTCGACCACTTTTCATAACAAAAAACTATCGCCAAACTGTTAGATTAAACGCCAAAAATGCAGTCCCATTTACTTGATATCAGAAGCATTATACGTGTTTGTTACGTCATCAAGTGGTTTTTAACGCGACATTTGCGTGTATTTTTCATTATGTTTTACTGATTTATTAGTTATTTCATTCATTAAAATAACAATTGTGTCCTTAAATTCTTATATTTTATTTATTTATGTATTTTGATATTTCAATGACAACGTTCTCCCGTTTATTTGGCGATAGTTTTTTGTTATGAAAAGTGGTCGACGGGATAATAGAGAAGTACCCACATATGTATTGGTACTTTTATGTTAACTTGGCGCAGTTGATAAATCGCCAAATATTTTTCTCATAACATCTTCATATTGCATTCATTTCATTTAAATATAAATCTTTCACTGATTTCATTTGAAATACATACATTAAAAATACACGTCTTTCACTCATTTAATTTAAAATACACGCCTTTCACTAATTCCATTTAAAATACTAAAAAGGAAAAGAAAATAAGAAATAATGCCACAAATCGAAACCTTTTATTTAAACATCAAAGAATTGTTCCTAACATACACATGCGAAATAAAAAAGCTGCTAATGGTGTGATTTACGCCAAATCTCTAATACTAATACTACTCTTACTAATCTCTAATACTTTTCAAACAGAAAAAATTCCAGATTAACTTTCCATTTTTATTAAATTGAAATATATTTTATTGTGCTGAATATTAGTGCTTGCATATTTTTTTGCTCCATGTATTCCATGAACTTTTCAATTCCGATTGTCTACGAAAATCTCCCGCCGGTGAAAATGACGTACGCACAAAATTTAGTGACGTATGTACTTTAATTGTGCTTTTTTATCTATTTTTTTAATATAACTTCCAAACGGTTTGACACTTATTCTTGGTAATAAATAGACGACGTTGTCACCTTTATAGGTACCTGCTGTAAAAATTTGAACGAAATCCGTTAAATATTTTTTGAGTTATGCTTGACGAAAGGTTTTAATATCCATCGTAGCTATATATGGGGCAAAGTAATACTGCGCTGTGTATGAGTCTTCGTTGCACTCAGACAAATATGTACTGAAAATAAATTGAATAATGAATTAGATAATATTCGTAAAATTGCCTATAATAATGGTTTTACAGTACACCATATTAATAAATTAATCATAGATATCACCAATAATAAGTATTCAGAAAAGAAATTTGATTCACAAAAATACAAACTTTATACTCTGCAATATTATCCAAGCTTTTTCGAAAAATTAAAACACAGCCTTAAACGTTTCAATATCTGCTTAATAGCCAAACCACCTAAGAAATTAAAGAATATCATTTGCAGTAAAATTGACCCAATTAATTTTGAGAATTATTCAGGAGTATATGAAATACCTTTTATTAAAGAAGACGGATCCAAGAATTACTACATAGGCATGACCAGCAGGAAGTTTAATTGCAGAAAAAAAGAGCATATAGCTGATATTAAATACAATAGAAAAACTACAGCCCTAGCAAGATTATATCAAGAAGAAACCATCCAAATAAATTTCAATGAAAGTAAAATAATATTTCCCTCCAGTCTACACTATCCATCCATAATAAGAGAAACCATAGAGATACTCACGCGCAAAAATACAATATGTAACGATGCGACATCTTTTAATTTACCGAAACTGCGGCTAGAATTACTCCATGCTCAAAGATATGAAAATAAACAATCAAGTAAAAAATAATAGATAGCGTGCGTAATTTTTTAAAAAGTACATGTAAATAATAACTTCAAAGCCCGTGCAGCTTTAGAATATTCTCATTTTGTTTTTGAAAATGACTCAGAAGAGTCGAAACATGTAAAACAACTAATAAAAGTTATTTTAATTTATATTATAGTTGTTAATTTTACACCTTTAGCATTTAAAAGTAATATATTTTAATGAGTGTAATAAAGTTTTTTAAGGCAAGTGTATTGTGACAATGTGGATACCTTTGACTAAGTAAATTACAAAGACTTTCCTCTTTGCTGCAGAAAGAACTTACCATAATTCAATTTAGGTAAACAGGGAAACTCGGAGTAAGATTTTAATCAATTTGCGGATTCAAAAATGTTTTTATAAGTATATGCTTTTTCACAAAAAATGTTAACGTTTTAATGAGTGTGACATACTTTATTATATAAGAATCTTCATAAATACTGCCATTTAATAATGTTTATTTTTTAGAATAAACAATATTAAACTTAATTCAGCTGCCTATATTTCACGAAAATATAGTGCGGTGAATAAACAAAAGAAGGTTTTTTTTAAAATAACTTTTAATGTTGTATAACCCTTCAAAATTTGTTGCTTTTATTGAATATAAATGTGTATATAATTTTTTAGTATTATTATTCAAGTGTCGACATTAAATTTTAAAGGGACTACAGAGTTCGTACGTATTTACCACAAATTTTGTATAGAATATTTAAATAGCAGAAATTGTAAACACTTCGTTTATATGCAGGGTATGTAATGTTTTTCTGCATTTAAATAAGACGAAAAATTATATTAAAAAATCGTGGTAAAAGAATTCGAACCCTGGACTACTGTAAAAGATTCATCGATTTTCAAAAGGCTATATATTCAAAAGTATTACGTGTACAAATATGAGTGATATATGAAAATAACGGCAAACTCACACAGTCTGTATTGTGTGCACCAGGTGACAGCACGCATTTGGTGTGGATGACCTCGTTTTTTTCCCATGGCCATCCAAGTTACCTGATTTAAAGCCTTCTGACTTCTTCCTTTGGGGGCACATTAAGGACCCTGCTCATGTACCCTCACTACCAAACACATTAGAAGAGCTCAAGGAACGGATCAAAGCTGCAGTGATGACCATTAGCAGGATGTCGCTTCAAAATGTGTGGAACAAGTTCAACTACCGCCTGGACGTGTGTCGTGTGATCCAGGGAGCGCAACAGTACATTTGCAGAGTGTGAAGAAAACTTTGTGAGTTTGCGTTTATTTTCATACATAACTCACATTTTTATGTGAATATATAAGCTACACTTTTTAATATATAGGCTTTTGAAAATTAATGAATATTTTATAGCATCCTAGTATATTTTGTAGAGATAAAGAAAGTTGGCTGTTTTTGCTCTCGGTCAGGCTCGTACCGTATTAATTCAATTTTGTTGTTGGTGGTTGCGTTTTGGTTAAATTTTGATTCTTGCAGGTTGAGTTTGCTTCGTAGCTCATTTTTTTACAAGAACGTACATGATATTTTTAAAGAGGAAAATAATTACATATTTGAATTTAAATGGATATATAAAAATTCCATTCGCGTCTTAACACATAAAATTTTTCTAAACAAGATTGGAGACTGTTCCACATTCACATAAATAGATATAAACAAAGTAGGGGAGACCGGGGCATGTTGGCCATAGGGGCACGTTGGCCCATCCGCGATATTTTTCAAACAATCCGGTGGATAGAGTTAATAGCTAAGTGACATGTGTCTTATCACGTCTTCTTTTAACCACAACATTTTCAACAGTGAAGAAGCAATTAATCAAAAGGCTTTTAAAATTTTCACTCAGGTATGTTTTTTTTTTTTTTTTTTTTTTTTTGCACTTATAAATAATTGTTTCTGATTTGTTTCTAAATTCAAGATTCACTTTGTCACGCGATTTGTCTCTCCCTTTGTCTACAGTACGAAAGGTTATTGGATCCATTATAAAGTGGTATCCATACAAGATTCAAGTAGCTTAGTCAGTGTATATTTTAATGAAATTTCAGCATTTTCTGGCACAAAAATATTGTTTCTCTGATTTTTTGTTGTTGGTGTTTTACTTGATAGCGTAAATATATTTTTTATCTTAAATATAACTTATAAGACCTAGGGACTGTAAAGAAGAAACCAAAAAGTTAAAGTTTTCGTATTTTAATATGTATACAGCCCCTTATACTACAAATGCCACATATAAAAGTTGTACTTAATTTGACTACACTTTGTATTTGAAAGTATGCTTTTAACTATGTTTTTTTTTCAGTTTTTAAAAATCTTTTGATAAGTATATTTCGTTCCACAATTTTTTTAACGTTTTAATGAATATGATAAAGTTATTTAAGACAAGTGTATTGTTGAGAATGTGGATACCTTTGGCTAGATTTAATTACAAAGACTTACCTCTTTGCGGCAGAAAGAAATTACTATAATTCAATTTATGTAAAAAAAGATTCTCGAAGTAAGATTTGAATCAATTTCAGGTTCCAAAAATGTTTTGATAAGTATATTCCTTCACGCAAAAAAAGTTTAACATTTTAATGAGTGTAATAAAGTTATTTAAGGCAAGTGTGCTGTGACAATGTGGATACCTTTGACTAAGTAAATTACAAAGACTTTCATCTTTGCGGCAGAAAGAAATTACCATAATTCAATTTATGTAAAAAGAGAAACTCGGAGTAAGATTTTAATCAATTTGCAAATTCAAAAATGTTTTTATAAGTATATTCTTTTTCACAAAAAAGTTAACGTTTTAATGAGTGCGATATAATTTATTATATGAGAATCTTCATAAATACTGCCATTTAAAAGTGTTTATTTTTTAGGATAAACAATATTAATTAAACTTAATTCCGCTGCCTATATTTCACGAAAATATAGTGCGGTGAATAAACAAAAGAAGGTTTTTTTTAAATGACTTTTAATGTTGTATATCCTTGCAAAATTTGTTGCTTTTATTGAATATAAATATGTATATAATTTTTAATAAGTATTATTATTAAAGTGCTGGCATTAAATTTTAAAGAGAAATACAGGACTACAGAGTTCGTACGCCTTTACCACAAATTTTCTATAGAATATTTCTATTTAATATTTAAATAGCAGAAATTGTAGACGTATCGTTTACTTGCAGGATATGTAATATTTTTCTGCATTTAAATAAGACGAAAACTTATATCAAAAAATCGTGGTAAAAGAATTCAAACCCTGGACTACTGTAAAAGATTCATCGATTTTCAAAACGCTATATATTCAAAAGTATTACGTGTACAAATATGAGTGATATATGAAAATAATGGCAAACTCCCCAAGTCTGTATTGTGTGCATCAGGTGGCAGCACGCGTTTGGTGTGGATGACCTTGTTTTTTTTTTCCATGGCCATCCAAGTTACCTGATTTAAAGCCTTCTGAATTCTTTTTTTGGGGGCACATTAACCCCTTCGCGACGAGCGTCTTTTACAGAATTTTTAATCTTTTACCACCAGTTTCTCAAAAAAGAAATTTTCGCCTAATTGAATAGCAGAAATGCTGTCATTAAATAAGGCAAAGCTTAAAATAAAAAATAACTGGTGGGAATAATCGAGGACTCTGAGCATCTTATGTGTCACGTATACGTGTCGCCCGTCCCCAAGGGGTTAAGGACCCTGTTATACAGGACTACAGAGTTCGTACGCCTTTACCACAATTTTTTTATAGAATATTTCTATTTAATATTTAAATAGCAGAAATTGTAGACGTCTCGTTTACTTGGATGACCTCGTTTTTTTCCCATGGCCATCCAAGTTACCTGATTTAAAGCCTTCTGACTTCTTCCTTTGGGTGCACATTAAGGATCCTGTACAATTACTAACAAACACATTAGAAGAGCTCAAGGAACGGATCAATGCTGCAGTGATGACCATTAGCAGGATGACGCTACAAAATGTGTGGAACGAGTTCAACTACCGCCTGAACATGTGTCGTGTGAGCCAGGTAGCGCAACAGAACATTTGTAGAGTGTGGAGAAAACTTTGTGAGTTTGCGATTATTTTCATACATAACTCATATTTTAACGTGAATATATAGACTACACTTTTTAATATGTAGGCTTTTGAAAATTAACGAATATTTATAGTAGCCCTATATATTATGTAGAGATAAAGAAAGTTGGCTCTAAAGGTTTTTGCTGTGAGTCAGGTTCGGGTTGTATTAATTCAATTTTGTTGTTGGTGGTTGCGTTTTGGTTAAATATTGATTCTTGCAGGTTGAATTTGCGTTGTAGCTCTTTTTTTTACGAGAACGTGCATAATATTTTTTAATATGAAAATAATTACATATTTGAATATAAATGAATATTTAAAAAATCTATTCGCGTCTTAACACAAAAAAATATTCTAAACAAGATTGGAGACTGTTGTTCCACATTCACATAAATAGGTATAAACAATGTAAATAGAGGTTGATGCTATAAGTTGGACTTTTTTTCTTTATTCAGAAAGAGACCACAATTTCTGAATAGTAATATTCAGCGTATTAAATTTGTTATAAAATAATGCGAATGTTGCCATCTGGGTATAGTGGTAGATGTTTTCAAGGAAACACCCTGCACACTTAACAATGCTGGCCGATTCACTTTCTTTCGAGTTTCACTAACTCCAAATAGTTGCCTTCGAGTTATTTAATCGCATAATTCTACTGGTATTCCAATGTAACGCACTCTTATAAAATGTTGTGTATTTCGAATTTTATTCTACGTACTCTTTAAATTATGTCTAGTTTTGTATCGATATGAATCTTAAGGAAAATGAATTTGCATATTCAGTTTAACTTCAAATATAGAGTGTGGATTGAATACTTTGAATCGTGGATTTTAAATCAGATTTTAAAATCAGCGATGTTTTATATGTAATCCATCTTTTTCAAGAATCTGCCGATGTGATTGAGTAGGACAACAAGATTACAAAAAGCACCTCCTAAAAATCTGTAAAAGGGCAAAAAAAAAATGTATGCATAAAATGCTGTGAAAGAGGATTATAGATTATATATATTATTTTTACTGTATTGCATTCTATGGTGTAGCTAGTCCTTTACTGGTCCATTTTTTGAATACAAGTACGTCTAAAGAAAATTTTTCGTAGTAAGTTTTTAGAATACTTACAAAAAAAATAACCGTCGGTGTAGAATTCTACAAAATTTGCAACAGAATTAAAAAAAAAAAAAAGGAATATTTCTCAAAAAAAAAATGTATTTAAAAAACGGATTGAGTGGGATCCCTCTAACATACCGTAATTTCTGGTATATAACCTACGGCTCAAATAAATCGGTTTCGAACCAGAAATTATATTTATTAAAAAAATTCAAATAAGTACCAAGCAAATGCGTGTTATATTTTGTAGCTGGTATCTCTAAATCACTTTCACCTCTCTTTCAAAGTAATACCCTTTCTATTAAAAGTAAAGTTATTTAATATAAGGCATGCATTTCATCTATCCTGACATGTTTTTCCGATCTGGAGCTTTGCTAGTAACACCAATATGAATTATCTATACAGAGCCCATAATAAAAATCTTAGAATTATCAGTAATGGCCACCATTACCTAAGAAACACTACTATCCCCCGAGATCTCTGCACCACCTCTTTAAAAATACGAATATGTCAAATAAGTATCAAGCAAATGCGTGTTATATTTTGTAGCTGGTATCTCTAAATCACTTTCACCTCTCTTTCAAAGTAATACCCTTTCTATTAAAAGTAAAGTTATTTAATATAAGGCATGCATTTCATCTATCCTGACATGTTTTTCCGATCTGGGGCTTTGCTAGTAACACCAATATGAATTATCTATACAGAGCCCATAATAAAAATCATAGAATTATCAGGAATGGCCACCATTACCTAAGAAACACTACTATCCGCCGAGATCTCTGCACCACCTCTTTAAAAATACGAATATGTCAACTTTCCAAAAAGATTTTATAAAACTATTTACAACATCCCTAACGAAATCATAGAAGAATTGCCAGATTATGAGGTATCCGATCCCAATAACCACAAACGCCCTAAATATTCCTTATTAATTGATGATGAAGATTGAGTTTTCCTCTCTCTCCAATTACATTTAATTTTTCTTGTATTTTGTTTTTGTATTATTTAACACTTTCAATGCGGAATTTTTTTTGGGAGGTTAATGCCCTGTGCGGTATATTTTGGTCAAAAAAGCGATTTATTCAAAAACAACAGGAAACTCCGTGAACCCCTAGGCAACTTTTGCCGACGCTTAATGTAGTCTACAGCACCCAACTCCTAGATGTCGACATTAGTCGACTCCCGCACTCGGACCCTTATGTCGACTTTTGTGGACGCTTTAATGTAGTCTGCAGCACCCAACTCCTAGATGTCGACATTAGTCGACTCCTGCACTAGGACCCTTATGTCGACTCCTGCATTAAAAGAGTAAAAAAAAACTCTATCTTTAGTTTGCATATTAATTTTTTATTTTTAATGTTTATTATTTTGTATCTTTTAAACTAAATGTATGGTCTCTGAAACGAGTCTTTCTTTTTTCTCTTTTTTGAGATAGGTTCGACCCTCGGTAGATTCGCGACCTACGTTATACAGGGCCGGTGCATGACGTTTAAAACGTCACATGGAGTGGATCAACTTTACACGTCTCTTGGTGCAAAACGGAGCCGTGTAAAGTTGATCCACTCCATGTGACGTTTTAACCCTTTCCGGCACAGACAAAGTCTGTTCGTAAAATGAGAAATTACTGACTGACACTGGAATTTACAAACGACTTTTTTAGAAAATAAGAACTCCTTATTTTAAGCTTTCGTTGTAGAAACAAAAGTTTGTTAAAATATTATTGGTGTGGAATGCAAGTTTGGAATTAAAATTAGGTGTGCCCGGAGTGGGACCACTGTGCCGAAAACGGTTAAACGTCATGCACCGGCCGTGTACCGCCCTCTGAATAATAGGCCTGCGCGCTGAAAAAAAATGGCGGCTGTCGTAGGCGGAATCGTTTGTACAGTTCCTCGAACTTCAACACCAATAATATCTAAAAGTTATCTTTGACTTATTTGATCTCCGAAAAACAAGGCGAAGAAAACTTTTAGAAATTATTGGTGTGGAATTTCGAGGGACCGTTCAAACGCTGAAAAAAAAAATCGGCCTGTGACAGCCGCCATTGTTGTCAGCGCTCAGGCCTAGTATTCAGGGGGCGGTGGGCCGTGTATAACGTAGGTCGCGGTAGGTTTCGTCTGTCTTTTTTTTTTTGATCTAATGAAAATTTCTTTATTTTATTTACATTTTTGTTAAACTTATATTTCATTATTATATTTTTAAATATTTTTATTTATTTATTTTTTAACTTTTTTAATTTCTCACGGCTCCCTTTTTCCTCGCAAGTCAGTTACTTATAGCCGGGAAGTTCATTTGGTACGCAACTAGGTATTCCATCCTGCGAACTACATTGTTCCTTTCAGTTACATTATCTTAAATAAAATTTCTGGTTCGAAATCGATTTATTTGAGCCGCTGGTTATACACCAGAAAATACGGTAATTAATTTACCGTAATAAGTAGATACCTACATACAAGAAAGAAAACGCATAATTCACTGCTATTAATTTAGAGTTACAAATATGTATAATCATCTTATAATAATTGAGAAATTCTTGTATCGTAAGTAATGTTTGAAGAAATTCTTCTTAAATATGTTGTTATATATATAACTGTGACTCAAATTCTATTGAATATTTGAATGCCTTATTTTTTTAAAGAATGGTTATATGCATATATATATAATACATACTCAAATATAAATATTCACACCAATCACATAGAAAAAATTCCAATAGTAATAATTCACCTAAATTTTAACATAAAACCACCTTAAACTATAACTCCAACAGAACATAACTCAAAATCACTAACATAAAAACAAAACTAGGAAAACACAATCTATATATATATATATATATATCAGTGTTTTAGTGTATATTACTTACATAAATCAATAATTTTTGACCGATTTGCACGAAACTTGATATATATGTATACGTTTTAGAGTAAGAGTAAAACTACTGCCTCCTTTAAAAATTTCTTAAACTACTCTTTACACCTTTTCCAACCACCTGCCGTAATCATCTTTATAGAAATCTATTTTTTTTTAAACATTTCTAGTGCATTTTTTCTTTACTTTTGCCAAAAAAAAACAAAAAAAAACCTGCATATGGACAATATTTGTATAATCCAATAAAAATTCAGACTCATTCGCTATATTTTCAAATCCTCAATTGGTGCTTTTTGATTGTAGGGGAAATCCGGTTTCGTACACAATACTACAAATAGTAAATGATTGCTGGTTTTATTTACACAGAATATTGCTATTAACCAGATTGTTAATACGGATGAAAATTAGTAAGAGAAGTAACAAATTTCAAAGTAAGTAACTTTACAGGGTTCGCACGCTCTTAAGCCACGCCCCATTTTGTAAGAACCAGTATAATTGAACCACCAGTATAATTGAAAGATCATTTTCTTCCTAATGTTATTCAAGATTCATTAGGTAGAATATAGTTTTATGCGATTACTGGTGGAAGAGTCCTTACAAAATGGGGCGTGACTTAAAAGCGTGCGAACCCTGACTTTATTTCACCAACAACTGAGTTCAAGAGAGGGTTTTGGAAAAAAAAAAAAAATTGATCCAATTTTCCTTCAAAGAAATCGAGGATGAATCAGATCTCATGGGCAAAACGTTAAGGGGAAATAGAACACATCTAAACAACCAATGTTTTCCCCAGTCAATGCATGCGTACATCACAAGCGGTGAACCGATAGATGACGCTGTCATTAACTCTTCTTTGCATGAGTTTTTCTTTTAGAATTGTGTTTTTTTATACGTATATTAAATATTAGACACCAGAAATTTTAAGATAGACTTTTAACTTTGTTCAGCAACATAGTTCACGGGAAATTTACTGGATTAATATTTCTATATAAATATAGTGGTGGCGAAAAAGTTGATTTATTTATTAAAAGTTAAATAAACAGTGATGGAAATTTACATCACTATGCAATTAAGGGTTAAACACATAAATCGTTGCTTTTTTTTAATTACATCTTCATTTCTACTGTGAATTGCGAAAGGGGTGGTTAATTTTAATAATCAAGAAAATGCGTACAGGCAGAGCCTGATTACCACAGGGGCAAACTCCCACCAGTACATTTGCATAAAATTTTTCAATTTATTTATTTCTGTTATAAATAAGGGAAAATTTTCCATTCTTTTTTATTGGGGAATGTATGCTCCGTTGGTAATATGGCCCTATTTCCTATATGAGGACGTGAGTTTCAAAACTCGCCTTATCCAAAATTTAAAAAATCAACTTTTTTCTATCAACTTTCCTATTGGTAAATCTTCACTGAAAAAAACACTACAATCCGCAGTAAATCTAGTTATAGCATGTATTTCTGGCGTTCTAAAATCTTCGTTTACAAAGAAAACCAATGGCAGCAGTCAGAGGTTTTTCGCGATTTCCTCGAATTTGATTTTTTGGATAAGGCGAGTTTTGAAACTAACGTCCTCTTGGGAAGCTCAAATTGTGTAGTACTCGTAAACAGGGTTTTCTTCCACAATCAGAAAGCGCTCTGTAGCGCTGTAGTTAAAAAAAATGTAATTAATAAACGCTTTTTAGATCTACTAGAAATTACATAAATAGTGGTTAACGAACTTTTGTCAAATTCCGATTATATCACGCGAAGGAAACTTGATTTCAAACTCCTCCATCGTTTTATTATGATTCCAATCAGTAAGTTTTATTATGAATTCAAAGTATTCGAAAATTAAAAAAAAATGTAATCAATAAACGCTTTTTAGATCTACTAGAAATTACATAAAAAGTGGTTAACGAACTTTTGTCAATTTCCAATTATATCACGCGAAGGAAACTTGATTTCAAACTCCTCCATCTTCTTATTACGATTTCAATAAGTAAATTTTATTATGAATTCAAAAAATTCGAAAATTTAAAAAAAAATGTAATTAATAAAGGTTTTTTGATGTACTCGAAATTTCATAAATAGTGGTTAACGAACTTTTGTCAAATTCCGATTACATCACGCGAATGAAACTTGATTTCAAACTCCTCCATCGTTTTATTATGATTCCAATCAGTAAGTTTTATTGTGAATTCAAAGTATTAGAAAATTAAAAAAAAATGTAATCAATAAACGCTTTTTAGATCTACTAGAAATTACATAAATAGTCGTTAACGAACTTTTGTCAATTTCTGATTATATCACGCGAAGGAAGCTTGATTTCAAACTCCTCCATCTTTTTATTATGATTCCAATAAGTAAGTTTTATTATGAATTCAAAGTATTTGAAAATTTAAAAAAAAATGTAATCAATAAACGCTTTTTAGATCTACTAGAAATTACATAAATAGGAGTTAACGAACTTTTGTCAAATTCCGATTATGTCACGTGAAGGAAACTTGATTTCAAACTCCTCCATCTTTTTATTATGATTTCAATAAGTAAATTTTATTATGAATTCAAAGTATTCGAAAATTAAAAAAAAATAATTAATAAAGGTTTTTTGATGTACTGGAAATTTCATAAATAGTGGTTAACGTACTTTTGTCAAATTCCGATTATATCACGCGAAGGAAACTTGATTTCAAACTCCTCCATCTTATTTTTATTCCAGTAAGTAAGTTTTATTATGAATTCAAAGTAATCCAAAATTTAAATAAAAATTGAATTATTAAACGTTTTTTAGATCTACTAGAAATGACATAAATAGCGGTTAACGAACTTTCGTCAAATTCCGATTATATCACCCGAAGGAAACTTGGTTTCAAATTCCTCCATCTTTTTATTATGATTTCAATGAGTAAGTTTTATTATGAATTCAAAGTATTCGAAAATTAAAAAAAAATGTAATTAAAAAACGTATTTTAGATCTACTAGAAATTACATAACTAGTGGTTAAAGAACTTTTGTCAAATTCCGTAATAATCTTTACATTAGTTAATCTCGACTATTTCTAAATAATAATCTTAGGCTTATTTAATCGCAGAAATATGCGATCAAGTAAGTCGAAGATTAGTATTTTAATACGGTCGTGCAAAAAATGTTGCTGCTGGCAGTTATCTAGATAATTAAATAACAGGCAAATATCATAAAAAAATAAGAAGTTCCTTCTATGACTAAGTTTTTTGGAATAAAATTTAGGAAATCAGTAACACTAATTCGCATATAACATTATTTTTAAAAACAAGGTAGATAATTTCGTGATATTTTATTATAGAAATGGTCGGGGTTTAATGTTATATTCAACCTCTTCCAATTGACACTATTGAAAATCTTGAAATGTTTAATTTTTTCTTAACTTTTGAAGTAAACTACAGAAGAAAAATGACCCTCATATTTATATCACAGTTACTTTTATATATTAAAAAATATATATTTAATGGGTGGGAACCTTAAAATTTAAAACTGTAAGGTTTTAAATTCAACACTAAACATACAACTACTTTGAAAAAATATTCATTTCCCACCACTATTATTTTTTAATAATTATTTTATGGAATAAATGTTAAACATAACCTGATGTTTAAACATTGGTAACTCAACCGATGTCATGTAAGTTCCATTTCTATAAATGGAATAAGGAAATAAAGTGAAACTAGAATTGAATTATCTTAACCCTTTCAGGGGCAAGCAGTTGTGCTCCTGTAACATTGAATTCCCACCGGAATTTAGGAAAGAATTTAGTTCAAAATAAGAATAAGCAATTTTTCAACATTTTCTCGTCAAAGTTTAAAAAGTAAAATTTAATTAAAAGTTTCTGGTTTGAATCGGATTAAAATTAGGTGGTATATAATATATACCAACGCCCCTCAAAGGGTTAACCGTTTGTATTACCGCTTTGCATATCTGCAACATTCCCACAAATCTATATTATTTATAGAGTGGGCATTAAAAGGTGATTTTATTGATTGCTGCTATCTTCCAACGCAGCAGTTAATATAAATTGCTCATAGATTTATGAACAGACGGCGATACTGTGTTCATATTTCATGACAAAGTTTATTTATCATTTGAGCAGTCTCACATCCTTATTGCTAAAATGAACTTCGCAAATTTTGTCTAATTAACCCATTGCCTGCTAATGGTGCGTTTTCGAACTATTCAAAATAAAAGTGTATGAAAAAAAAAACCCTGCAAAGCTGTCGCTATTTTAAAATCTTAAAATATATTTTATTTAATGACAACAAATTTGCTATTAAAGATACCGAATATTATCTTTCAGAATTTTTGGTGGCAAACGAATTTCAGTAAAAACATTGATGACTCCGCCCATATAGTTTCGGCAGTTAATGGGTCAAAAAGACTGGAGACGTCCAAAATAGACTTTTTACAAAGGTAAATTCGTAGCTATACTAATACTAGGACTTCCCTCAAAGGGATTAGTCTGAGTGATATTGCTGAGAACATAGGGTTAACAATTACAATATAAAGAAAAAGAGCAAATTAAATGATAGAATTACAAAATATCATATATAAATTCATATACACTGTTAAAAAAAAATAGAAAAAAAGTACCGTTCATCAGATGTGTTGTCATATTTTTTTTAACATGTGGCAAAGAATCTTCTTTTCTTAAGCGCGTATTGCGCAAAACTTGCAAAAAAAAAAAAAAAAAAAAAAAAAAAAAAAAAAAAAAAAAAAACCGCCGGATTTTTTAAAACGCCAAGCTTTTTAAAGTTACGTGATTGGATTTGCAGCCAATAGATTATTCTATCAAGCATGGCTTAACGCAACTTTAATTTCATTGTTGCACCTTTTTTCGTGTGTGAATTTAAAATTTTTCTTCCTTGATTATATATCTATTATTTGTATAACTGTTTATAGAAACTCTTACACTTCAAACCACATTGATAGCATGCTTTTCTACAAACCAGATTACAAAACTATAGTCTAAATTACTATTAAAGTATACAAAAAATCTTTCGATGACTTTTGTAAAATAACTTTTACATTAAATCTCCATATCAGCAAAATTGAAAAATTATATATATTTCAAAGTTAAGCTTAACAGATACTTCTTGATTATTCTCTAGGAGGCCCTGCCCCTTGCGCCTTTACTGCGCCAATCCGCAGACTTTTCTTTTGCCTGTCTGTCTGTCTCTCCACAATCTGTCTGTTTCCCTATCCGTTCTTCTGCCCGTCTCTCTAACCGATTGTCTATCTCTCTACACGTCTCGCTACCTGTCTCTATATTTCTCTACCGGTCTAGCTACCCGCCAATCTATTTCTCTAACCGTCTGTCTATCCTTCTAACTACTTGTATGTCTAGCCGTGTCTCTATCCACTTCGCTACCCATTTGTCTATCTGTCTCACAACTTGTCTATCTATCTCTATACACGTCTGGCTATACGCCTCTCACCCATCTTCTTACCCATCTCCGTACCCATCTACTGTCTCTCTACTCGTCTGTACCCGTCTCACTATCCGTCTGTTTTTGTACCCGACTCTTTACTCGTCTCGCTACCAATGTCATTACCCGTCAGTCAACTTGTCTCTGTATCTACCACGCTACGCGTCTCGCAACCTTTCTCGCTATATTCCTGTCTACCGGTGTCGCTACCCGTCTCGTGACCCATCTCGCTACCCCTCTGTCAACCCTCTTTTTACCTTTCTCTCTAGCCGTCTGTCTATTAGTTACGCTACCCGTCAGCTTACCTATGTCGATACTCGTCTTTCTACCGATCTCACTACCCATCTGTCTACTCGTTTGTTTACTCGTCTTTCTACCTCTCGCCACCTCTTCCCAATATTTAAACAATTCATTTAATATACAGAAGCCGTTTATCAGTTATTAAATGCAAACAGAAGTAATTTATCTAATAAGTGTAATCAGATGCAATTTTTTTTAATACATACATAAACCTGAATAATAATTCATCAGTTTTGTGTTCATAGTTGTTTATATCATTTAACAGTAAATCTCAACTTCTTAAACCTGAATTGTCTCAAGCTTTTTTAAAAAACCACAAGGTCTGTATAACTGCAATGTACCCTGAGGGCTATATTAGCTATATGTTATTAAGTTAAGTGAAAGTTTCGTTATCGCGTTTGCAGCCAATTGCTTATGTCAGAAAGCGTGGCTTAACGCCATTTTAAATTACTTTCTTTAAATAACTTTCTTTTTTCTTTTTTCTTTTTTTTGGGGGGGGGAGGGTTTCAAATATATACATTTAAATTAAAACTTTTGCCTCCATGCCATTAGTGTTGTTTGTATTATTAACTAATACATTGTAGACCGAGCTTCATTTGAAACAAATGTAAAAGACTTCTACAGTTTTTTTTAGGAGAAACTTTCGTAATTGGGCCCAAAGCCAATCGGAGTATTTAACATTATTATTGTAACTCTTATAGAGTTAAAACAATATTGTTGCTAGCTTTACTCTTGTTTGAGACCAGCCTTGCCTGTGTATCTGACTGGGCAAATGTTTCGTATCCAATGTCGGTTGGCGAAAAAAATTTTAAATGGTGCCAAAAGGTAGTTTTAGCATTTTACAAAATTTTTCAAGAGAGCGGTAAAACATGTTTTTCAAATATTTACAAACATACGTTTATTAAAGCGTGTTTTTGCACCATCTTAAAAATTTAAGCACGATGCTAAAATAAAATTTTATCGCCATATTCGATATTTTAATAAGTAATGAAAATACATAAACAAACTTATTTAACAAACCTAAGAGGCCTTTTTGTGATAAATAATTGTTATTGTCAGGGGGGTAAATTGTAAATAATTAATAAACGGCTAGTAAATAATAAATAGCATTTAAAATCTAAAAATGGAGAAGTGGTCCGTATAAAAATGCAAAACATAACATTATACGCTTGATATATGTAAACCTTTTTTTATTTTTGGTACTTTTCGGTTAGCCGGGCGCCAGTGATCTATATACATGTATATATACATACATATGTATATATATATATACACATATATCTACATGTACATATATATATACATATGTGCATGTATATGTATATGTATATGTATGTATATGCATATATGTTTATATATGTACATGTATATATATATCACTGGCGCCCGGCTAACCGAAAAGTACCTTATTTTGTAATATTTCCGGATAAAAAGTTAATAAAAATCTCTTTTCCAAATGCCATTACAATTTAATATATATATATATATACAAAATAGAAAAATATCTGCAAAAAAATATATTTACATAATACTACATCTGCAAAAAAATAAGATTTAGAAAAAGTAAGCCAAATCCTGCAGATCCCAACAATCACATCGAAAAACTTATCACCAAAAAAAGAACTCGCCAAAATCTTACGGCACAGGAGATGGATTTTTCCCTTTGAATGCAGAATATTAGTTTTTTTTCTTGTACGATGGGTGATTATAATATAATTGTTTCATTTCTCATAGTACATACCGTTTGATATATTGGTACTTTTATGTTATCCTGGCGCAGTTGATAAATCGCCAAATATTGTTCCTATAACATTTTCATATTGAATTCATTTAAATTTAAACCTTTCACTCATTTAATTTAAAATACACGCCTTTCATTAGTCCCATTTAAAATGCTAAAAAGAGAAAATAAAAGAAATAATGCCTGAAATCGAAACCTTTTATTTAAACACCAAAGATTTTTTTTTTTTAATTTACACACGCGAAATAAAAAAAGCTGCTATTGCTGAGATTTGCGCCAAATCTCTAATACCAAGTCTACCAAGTTATTGCGGGGGTTTTCTTTCAAACAGAAAAAAATCCAGATTAATTTTCGATTTCTACTAAATTGAAATATATTTTATTGTGCTGAATAATATTGCGTGCATATTTTTTTGCTCCATGTACTCCATGAACTTTTCAATTCCGATTGTCTACGAAAATCTCCCGCCGGTGAAAATGACGTACGCACAAAAGTTTCGTGACGTATGTATTTTAATTGTGCTTTTTTATCTATTTTTTTAATATAATTTCCAAACGGTTTGACATTTATTCTTGGTAATAAATAGACGTCGTTGTCACCTTTATAGGTACCTGCTGTAAAAAGTTGAACGAAATACGTTAAATATTTTTTGAGTTATGCTTGACGAAAGTTTTTAATATCCATCGTAGCTATATATGGGGCAAAGTAATACTGCGCTGTGTATGAGTCTTCGTTGCACTCAGACAATTATAAAGACGTAACGTTTGTTTGTTTGTTTGTTTGTAGGGGGTAATCTATGGAACTATTGAATCGATTTCAAAAGTAATAGCGGCAAATTAATGGAGACAATCTCTGTTCCAACATAGGCTATATTTTATGTCGGTGCCACTATACCCAGGGGGGTGCAGAAGCGAAAAAGTTCTAAAATTGCGGTTTTATTTATAATGAAGAAGCTAGGAACTTGAAATTTGGCATGGTAGTTCCTTATAAGATGTAAATACTCTCTAAGAACAAACTTTAAAAAAATTCGAAATTTAAAAGTATGAAATAAGTAAAAAGCTTTCTAAAAACATTCTAAATTACAATTCCTATTTAATCTCTGGAAATACAGAACTGTTTTCAACAGTGATGGTGACAAATTGATAGTGGCAGTCCCTACTGTAACATAGGCTATATTTTATATCGGTGCCACTACCCCCAGGAGTGCAGGAGCGAAAACCGTTCAAAAATTGCAATTTTTGCGATACTGGAGGAGCTATAAACTTGAAATTTGGCATGCTAGTTACTTATAAGATGTAAATGCTTAAAAGTAAAAAAAAAAAAAAAAAAAAAAATTAAAAGGCTGAAATGAGCGAAAAGTGTTCAAAAAACATTCTATCATAGATTAAAATTTTTTAAAAATTTCTAGAACTACCGAACCGATTTCAAACGTGATGGTAACAAATTGATGGTGACAGTCCCTGCTCTAACGTAGGCTATATTTTATGTCCATCTCACTATCCCTAATCTGTGATACCTAAAAACGTTCTAAAATCGAAATTTTTGTAACAATAAAGGGGCTAAAAATTTGAAATTGGGCATGGTAGTTACTTATAAGATGTAAATGCTCTCTAAGAACAGTTTCTAAAAAAATCTAAATTTTAAAGGGTGAAATGAGCTAAACGAGTTATAAAAACATTCTAAATTTCAATTTCTATGAAATCTCTGAAACTACTGAACCGATTTTAAACGTAATGGTCGCAAATTTATGGTGACAGTCTGTTCTCTAACATAGGCTATATTTTATGTCAGTGTCACTACTCTCAGGGAGTTGCAGGGCAGGAGCGAAGAACTTTCTAAAATTGCAATTTTTATGATACTGAAGGGATTAGAAACATGAAATTGGGCAAGGTAGTTACTTATAAGATATATATGTTCGTTAAGAACAGTTTCTAAAAAAATTCGAAATTTAAAAAGATGATATGAGGGAAAAGTTCTAAAAACGTTCTAAATTACGATTTCTATGGAATTGTTAAGGACAGAAACTTGAAATTTGACATGGCTGATACTTTTTAAGACGCAAGTGCACACACAGAACAGTTAAAAAAATCGAAATTTAAAAGGGTGAAGGAGGAAAAAACTTTCTAAATTACGATTTTTTTTTATACTGACAAGATTAGAAACTTCAAATTTGGCATGACGGTTACTTTTAAGATACAAATGCTCGCTAACAATGGGTTGTAAATAAATGCAAAATTTCAACGGGTCAAATGAGCTGAAAACGTTTTAAAAGCGTTCTAAATTAAGATGTCTATGGAATTGTTAGGGATAGAACGTAGAAATTTGACATGGCTGATGCTTTTAAGACATAAATGGTCGCACAAAAAAAAAATCGAAATTTAAAAGTGTGAAAGCGCGAAAATCGTTCAAAAAATATTCTAAATGACGATTTATTTGGAACTGTTAAGCATGGCTGTTACTCACGAAAAATGATCACCCAGAACAGTTTACTAAAAATGCGAAGTTTAAAAGAACAGTAGCAAAAAAAAAGTTCTAAAATTGCAATTTATTTGGTACAGCTAGTAAAGAAACATCGTATTTAGCATGGTGGTTACTCTTAAATTTCAAATGCTCGCTAAGACCGGTTTCTAAAAAATTCGAAATTTAACAGGCTGAAATGAGCGGAAAGCGTTCTAAAAACATTCTACATTATGATTTAATTGGATTTATTCGGGTTAGAAACTTGAAATTTATTATAGTGGTAACTTTTAAGATGCAGACGCTCAGTATAAACAGTCTATTAAAAATTCGAAATTTTTATTTAATAAATAAATAAAATAGAGAAGAGGGACTTAAACAATAGCAATATTTCAATTTTGTTATATTTTATTAAAACGTATTATTTTTACTCTCTTACTCTTTTAATAGTAACGCTCTGTATACACGTTACTAGCCGCATAGATTACCTGCACTGTACTAGGACAGCACTTCTCAACCTTTTTTCTTTCACGTACTCCTTGCTTAGGCTTTTTATTTCGGAGTGCCCTCGTTTCTCATAAGCACGCCTTCCTCCCTCACCCGCATAACGCAAGCATGCCTTTGTTTTCTTCCTGGTAATCTTTGCATAACTAAATAACAAATCGACACAAATTACATTGACATTTCTAACCTTTTATTTTTTATCTCACATCTTAAAGTTTATATTACTTTTTATAACATTAGCTAAACATCAAAAGAAATTAGTGTAGCACTAAACGAATTTTTAATTAATTTATGGTAAAAGTTTACAACAATTTTGTATCATGAAGTACAAGTAGTCAAACATGTCTTTTATTACTCTCAATGAGATACTCGAGCTTCTTTCATGGAGATGAATTTTTTAAAAATAAAGTTTAAAAGAAGACACACACAGATATAATTTCAAGTCAGGAGCAGAATCACGCTTATTTCGATATTTGTTCTATATACATATCATAGTTACCAACTTCCCCAGTTTTTAATACCAGTAAAATCTTACAGAAATTTCGCTTTATTAAATTGCAGAAATATATTAATATATAATAAATAACAATTCATTAATATACAGGATCATTCATAATTCCCTCCGGGGTTTCGAAACGTTATAGTTAAAAAACGAAGACGAATATGAAAAAAAGAAACATATGAAATTATTCCGAAACTATTCAAGTTTTACTTACATACATTACAGGTGTTCTATGTGTGAACCCTTGGTCACACGGCATACATCCATGCGATAGTCCAGTTCCTGCCATACTCAGTTTCTTTAAATTTCCGGTACCACACATGAATTGTTTTGTCAGTTGGTCCCTGTTTTCGATATTTATTACGAAAGGCCCGTTGAACTGACACCACTGATTCAGATTTAAAGAAACGGAGTATAGCAGGAACTGGACTATCGCATGGATGTATGCCGTGTGACCAAGGGTTCACACATAGAACACCTGTAATGTATGTAAGTAAAACTTGAATAGTTTCGGAATAATTTCATATGTTTCTTTTTTTCATATTCGTCTTCGTTTTTTTACTATAACGTTTCGAAACCCCGGAGGGAATTATGAATGATCCTGTATGTAATCATCTTCCATTCTATCTATATTGTTAGATATACTACATCTTTTAAATGACTTTTGAATTAAGTCAGGTTTAATTTCCTTCCTGCTTTTATTATCCACACTGCAAAAAATAATTGTTGATTTTACAGTATAAAACTGGCATCCCAGCTGCCAGTATTATACCGTAAAATTAACAGTATTAAACAGTAAAATAAGCAGTAATAGGCTGCCGTGCAAGCAGTAATACGCTACCGCGCATGCGGTTCTATACTGCTTGTTCGTATTACTGCTTGCACGGCAGTTTTATACTGTAAAATCAACAATTATTTTTTGCAGTGCACTCACTCACTATTTCTAGATTGACATGACGCATTTGGTCTCCTTTTGTAAATGTTTTGTCACCTTCTAATATCCACATATTTCATTGCCGTTTTAAATTTCCTTTGAATGATTTATTGATACACACATCTAAAGGCTGAACTAAGAAAGTTAATCCGCCTGGAATAACTGCCATGTCTGTGTTATACCATAGATGCCAACCTCTCATTAATATTCCGTAATATGCAGGTTAATTTGACCCAGTTTAACAACACTTCAAACCAGAAAAATTATTGGATGAATCTTCATTTATTCAATTTTAGGTTTCTACGTGGAATTGATTTAATTTCATTTCTTAAAAAAAATTCTGCTGCGACACTTGTTAAACTTCGGTCAAATTAACCGGCATATTACGGAATATTAATGAGAGGTTGGCACCTATGGTTATACTCTTTCACAAATTTCTTCGTATCATCTGTTAAATGGGATCTGAACATGAACTGAAATGAGCTGAAAAACATTGAGACTGTTTTTTGCTTTCGTATCAAATGGTTAACGCAGTTTCATCTCCCTTAAAACTATTGTAATGAAACTAAAATACTGCAATAATCCTACCTTTTTTATGCTAATAGCGTATTATAGCTGTACATAAAAGTATAAAATAGATTAACAGCTTTAATAATTTTAGTTGTATGAGTTGATTCAAATAGGATTTAGTATAGATAAGTGGAAATATGATATTTGTTTCATATTTTGAGTAAAAAGTTCTTGTGTTTGAAAATATTGTTCCCCTTATCGCTTGCTTGTCACTTCAGTATACCATCATTGTTCGAAAGCCTAGGAAAATCCTTGGAATGAATGATTTCAAAATATAAGAGCATCGCATATGTACGTAAATTTCAGGTTTCTTTGTACAGAAAAGGTACGCGTTATACGGTGAATTAACCTAAAAATAGAAAAATACAGTCTCAAATCGTAGGTGCGTGTTATACGGTGGTCCTCGTTATAAGCCGGATTTTACGGTATACATTTTTGTACGTATATGTGTGAATATAGTACATATGTAGATTTCATAATATAAAATAGTAGTAAAGAAAATCTTACAACTACAAAATTTGTACTAAGACAGAGTGACTTTTATTTTATATAGTACAAAGATATTTAAAAAAAACATAATAGTTCTTAACAACAATTACAAAGTATTTATTGGTCGAAAAGCTATTAAATTAGAGGAGAAAGTTTCTAATGCAAAGATAAAGTTATCTAAGACAAGGACATTGTTGAGAATATTGATACTTTTGGCTAGAGTTAATTAGAAAGACTTTCATCTTTGCGGTAGAAAGAAATTGCCATAGTTCAATTTATGTAAAAAGAGTTACTCGGAGTAAGATTTTAATCGATTTCCGTTTTAAAAAATGTTTTGATAAGTATATTCCTTTCCACATAATTTTTTTAACATTTTAATGAATGTGATAAAGTTATTTAAGGCAAATATATTGTTGAGAATGTGAATACTTTTGACTGGCGTCTACTTTCTGGCGAGATACTTTCATCTTTGCGGCAGAAAAAATGGCCATAATTCAATTTATGTAAAAGGAGAAACTCGAAGTACGATTTTAATTAATTTCCGAGTTTCAAAAATGTTTTGATAAGTATATCCCTTTACACAAAAATGTTAACATATTAATGACTGTAATAAAGTTATTTAAGGCAAGTGTATTGTTGAGGATGTGGATACTTTTGACTAGAGTTAATTACAGATACTTTCATCTTTGCGGCAGAAAGAAATTGCCATAATTGAATTTATGTAAAAAGAGAAAATCAAAGTAAGATCTTAATCAATTTCCGGTGTCAAAATATTTTGATAAGTATGTTCTTTTCAACAAAAAAAGGTTAAGATTTTAAAGAATGTGATAAAGTTACTTAAGGTAAATGTATTGTGATATTGTGGATACCTTTGACTGAAGTAAATTACCGTTACTTTCATCTTTGCAGCAGAAAGAAATTGCCATAATTCAATTTATGTAAAAAAAAGAAAATCAAATTAAGATTTTAATCAATTTTCGGTTTCAGAAATGTTTTGATAAGTATGTTCTTTTCAACAAAAAAGGTTAACATTTTAAAGAATGTGATAAAGTTATTTAAGGCAAGTATATTGTTGAGAATGTGGATACTTCTGACTGGAGTTCATTACAGATTCTTTCATCTTTGCGGCAGAAAGAAATTGACATAATTCAATTTATGAAAAAAGAGAAACTCTAAGTAAGATTTTAATTAATTTCCGAGTTTCAAAAATGTTTTGATAAGTATGTCCCTTTACACAAAAATATTAACATTTTAATAAATTTCCGGTATTGAGATAATGTGGATACCTTTGACTGAAGTAAAATACAAAGACTTTCATCTTTGCGGCAGAAAGAAATTGACATAATTCAATTTATGTAAAAAGAGAAACTCGAAGTAAGATTTTCATTATTTTCGGTTTCAAAAATGCTTTCATAAATATATTCCTTTTCACAAAAAAGGTTAACATTTTAATGAATGTACAAAAGTTATTTATGACAAGTGCATTGTTGAGAATGTGAATACTTTTGTCTGGAGTTAATTAGAAAAAGTCCTTCCGGCCTGTGCCGGGAGGAAAAGGTAGCTTTCCTATATCTTCGTTTTAAAATTTTAGTTAATGTTACACGAAAACGGCATGCTAAAATGCAAAGAAAACGTTTACAGAAGATTCGTCAATACTGAATTAGAATTAAGAAATTCGCCAAATTATTGAGCTATAGCCAAATTGGCTTCATTTATGAAGACTTATTTTGGTCGCCAAATTTCGCGATATTTCGCCAAGTGTCGCCAAGTTTGGCGAGAATTTGGCGTTAACGGATATGACTATATAGTTTTATGCGTATGATTGCGAAAATGATTACAACAATGAAAATTTTTGTAATGTGCTGTCTTGTTTCAAAATGTCAGCAACCCTAGAAATTCAAACTGCTCTATCTTAGCCATTTTTTAAGATAGAGGTAAAACAAAAAATGCTCTGGAATACTTGTATCAAGGCCTAACACGTAATTAAAAAATAAATTTGAATTTTTAACTTTTTTGTATATTTATTTCAGTTTTAATTATTTATTAAATCTTTAAGGGGCCGCTATCTTGAAACAAGATGGCGGACCAAGCTGGCCAACGAACTCGGTCGAGACATTGGTGAGCTTAATACGCACAATTAGTTTAATCGGAATTGATTTATAAATACGAGCGTTATCGTATGACATAGGTCAGATATATATATATATATATATATATATATATAACATATGGGCTGATAAGTTCCCGGGCTAATAAAGAAAACACAACTTTTTAACAAAGCTTTATAACTTTATGACTTCATAACTTTATAACTTTAATAAATAACATAACTTTAATAATAAATAATAATAATTTAATAATAATAATACTAATTTAAAAATAATAATTTTATAATAATAATTTAATAAAAATAATTTAATAATAATATTTTTTTAATAATAATTTAATAAATGATTAATAATAATAATTTAATAATAAATAACATAATTTTGGAACGAAAAAGCTCCAAACAGTGCTCAGAACTCGTTATTGTTTTTGGTCAAAAGTCAACACGCGCGGCAGCCACTTTGACAACAGCTTTTTCATAAACAAATGTTCATTCAAAATAAAACCTACACGTACCTTGGATATCTTTAGAGTCTGAACTATCTCCTGCAACTTCACTTTACGGTTCCCCAAAACGATTTTGTGAACTTTTTTTTATGTTTTCCGGAGTAACCACCTCTTTTGCATGGTGCATCGCTGTTGTCCGTACGACCACGTTTAAATTCAGAAAAACAGTCAATAATGGTTGATTTACCTGGTGCAGCGTCCGGATAACGCTTATCTAGCCAAGCTTTTGTTTGAACTGTATTTTTTCCCCATCAAATAACAATTCTTGAAATTCTTGTTATTCATTTTGTTGTTTATCAACAAAGTCGTTCAACTAAAACCACTATAACGTTTTATCCACACGGCGAATCATCATGGCATTTTTTCTACTACCTTTTAAAGGTTAGTATTTATTTAAAAAAAACATCGGTTCGGCGATTGCAACGCCATCTGTGTGCCAGACCGGGAACTTATCAGCCCATGTGTTATATATATATACATACATATACTACATATACTACATATACATATATATATATATATATATATATATATATATATATATATATATATATATATATATATAATTCAACATTTGAACGGAGGGTGGTTTTGGTGTCTGGGGGTCCTGATCAGTGAAAATATACCGAAATTTTCTGGAACTGCTTTCCTCCGAATGGCTGCAATAGGTAGCTTTATACTTTTAGGTAGCTTTCAATACAAAAAAGTATAAAGCTGCCTATTGCAGCCGTTCGGAGGAAAGCAGTTCCGGAAAATTTCGATATATTTTCACCGATCATGACCCCCAGACCCCAAAACCACCCTCCGTTCAAATGTTGATTTATATATATAGATATGTCTATATCTATATCTATATATATATATCTGACCTATGTTATACGATAACGCTCGTATTTATAAATCAATTTTGATGAAACTAAATTTGTGTGTATTAAGCTCACCAATGTCTCGACCGAGTTCGTTGGCCAGCTTGGTCCGCCATTTTGTTTCAAGATGGCGGCCATTTAAAATTAAAACTAAAATAAATATACAAAAAAGTTAAAAATTCAAATTTATTTTTTAATTACTTGTTAGGCCTTGATACAAGGATTCCAGAGCATTTTTTGGTTTACCTCTATATTAAAAAATGGCTGAGATAGAGCAGTTTGAAATTCTAGGGTGGCTGACATTTTGAAACAAAACAGCACATTAACGCGATTGCTCGCAAATTATTTTGTTTCATTGTTGTAATATTTTTCCCAATCATACGCATAAAACTATATATTCATATCCGTTAGCGCCAAAATTGGCGACATTTGGCGAAATATCGCCAAATTTGGCGACCAAAATAAGTGTTCATAAATGAAGCCAATTTGGCTATTGCTCAATAATTTGGCGAATTTCTTATTCAAATTTAGTATTAGCGAATCTTTTGTAAACGTTTCTTTGCATTTTAACTTGCTGTTTTCGTGTAACATTAGCTAAAATTTTAAAACGAAGATATAGGAAACCTACCTTTTCCTCCCGGTACAGGCCGGAAGGACTTTTTTATATTGAAAGCTACCTAATACTTTAGAAAGAAAGCCAATTTTTCTTTGCGGCAGAAAGAAATTGCCATAATTGAATTATTAAAATAAAATTATTATATTGAATTGTAAAAAAAGGAAATTCGAAGTAAAATTTTAATCAATTTCCGGATTCAAAAATGTTTTGATAAGTATATTCCTTTCCACAAAAACATTTAACATTTTAATGAATGTGATATACTTTATTATACGAGAATTTCATTAATGCTACTATTTAACAATGTTTAATTTTTAGCATAAACAATATTATTTACACTTAATTTAGTTGACATATATGGCACGGAAATATAGTGTGGCGAATAAAATAAATGTTTTTTTACTAACATTTAATATTTTATATCATACAAAATTTATTGCTTTTATTGAATATGAATGCGTACATAATTTTTTTAAAAGTATTTTTGTTAAAGTGCTGAAATTGTGAATTAAAGAAATATATGTTATGTAGAGATGAAGTAATTTGGCTCTAAATGTTTTTGCTGTGAGTCATATTCAGATCGGATTGATTCAATTTTGTTCTTTTGTGTTATGTTTTGGTTAGGTTTTGATTCTTTCAGGTTGAGTTTGTGTTTTAGCTCAATTTTTACAAGATCCTACATAATATTGTTTTAGAGGAAAATAAGTATATGTATTTGAATCTGAATGAATATTTAAAAATTCTATTCACATCTTAACAGATAAAATTATTGTAAAAAAGGATTGTAGGAGAATGTTCCACATTCACATTTAAAGAGATATAAACAGGATGCGTTGAGGTTAATGCTGTATGTTGGGTGGTGTTTTTTTTTTTCAGAAACCCGCATAGCATGCACAGTCACAGTGACGTCATTGTGACGTCACTGTGAGTCACGTACGTCACGTCACATCTGTGACCAAAATGACACCACTTTGTAACGTCACACTGTGATCAAAATGTGAACGTCTTGAGATCTAAAGAAAACTTAAAATAAACTTTAGAACATCTTATGGCATGAAGAAAATTACTTTTTGACAGCTTTAAAAAATTTTGTGACGTTGCAATGACGTCACTGCAAGTCACATAAGTCACGTAAAACCTATGACCAAAATGCCAACACTCTGTGACTTCACGGTGTGATCGGAGAGAGAATTTGGAAAAAAACTCATAAAATATAGAATTGAATTATGTCATGTACCTAAATCATTAATAAAAACATTGTCACACATTATTTAAATATATTGTATTTCCAAAATAAAATAATAAATAAATATTTGTCTACATATATGAGGCAGATATTTTTTTACAATTTTCATTGCCATTTTCATGAAATTTAACAAAATATACTATATAATACACAGGTAAAAATCCTTAAATAGAAATTTAGTAACGTAGGAAAGTTTTGGCGGAAAGTAATTCAGAAATAGATCTCCCATTCTAATAAAGCTGTTAGCGATTTAGAGATTTTTTAGCATTTTAAATACAAACATTTAATTTTTTTTCCTACCACCGCATAGAACTCATTTGCTAATTTTGTGATACTAAAAATATCCAATCTCTTATTATTTTGAGGGGCCACTCAACCCAATCATCAGCTTTCTGTTTAAAAAGTGAGGACACCATTTTTGCGAGTTCGACATCGGGGGTGCTCGGGGTGACCGTCGAACGCGTTCAAGATTTTTCTTGTACTGAATATTTAAGGTGGTTCTCAACTGACCTGCTCCACAACGCGAAGCTTTCTGACATAATTTCTGACTCATTTTTAAACGCAAAGGCATAAAATGGGCAGGACTGACTATGGAAGCAATTTGGAATCGAAATGAGTTTTCCATTTTTTGATAAATAAATTACTTATCGAGTTATAAGCAATTCGTGTCACGTGACGACTGGTTTTTCTCTTTTATTTCCCTGTTACGTCGGGTATTTGGTTCAAAACGCTGACTTTGACATTCTTTTCTGAAAGATCTTCTGATTTTACTAAAAAATGGAAAACGTCTTTCAATTACAGAGTTTCTGAATAAAAACAAAAGCCAATTTCATGCGTTTCCGAACAAAAACGAATTAAAAATATGTCATAAAGTATGTCATTCCTATAGCAATTTATTCCAAAACTGGTCAGTGCTTAATAAGATATCACCTCTGTTAAATATATTGCTCTTTTCAATAAAGTGTAAAAAATGAAAAAATCGTATTTAGGACATCTGATTGCAGAATAGTATTTATATTTATGTCGTAATTATTTTAAAAAGACTATTAAATCCATTTTTATTTAAAATTTATGTTTACTTTGGACGCCTAAAACAAATGCAACTGATTAAAAAAATGTATAAAAATTTAAATTTTCACAGCTTATTTCCAAGAATACTAAACTCTCTCATATAAAAAACAGAATATTATAGTTTTATTAGAAATTATTTGTCAGCCATATAAACTATAAAGCATTTGAAATGTCTTTATTTAACTGTTTTCTTTCTATTCTTTTTTTGGAAACACCTGCTAGATGTTACTTTGTGGTAAACATTACTGCGCAGATCATGATCGCAGATGTTGAGGGCAGACGATTGTTTTCATCGGCGGATTAGGGTGTGTGGTGGTCTTTTAAGTTTGTGGAAGTATATTGTGGAATTTATACCGTGAAAGTAAATTACGTTTTAAAGTGAATCATCCCTTTTAACCTATCCTTATGTCTAGCTGGGTGCGTTATTAAGGTCTGCGTGATATTTGATATCTCAGATCTATGAACACACCTATGCTGGACACTTTGAAAATTAAAGCAGTGGATTTGAGTCTCATTTTTCAATGAAAAGGAAGCAGTCAACGACCATTAAAACTTGACTAGAACTGGTGGTTTTACTTATAGATTAGCAGGTAACTTTTAATGTCTTCGCAGTTTTGTTAATAGTGCATATTTAGTAATGGTAGATTAATAGTGCATTATTTAAATGTTAAGATGTTTAAATCTTTTTTTTTTATCACTTGTATAACATTTTATCTTTAATGTGTTAAATCGTTTTAAATAGAGAGTTTGGAAAAAAGCTTAAAGTATTTACTAACAATATATATTCTAAATGTAAAGTGTTATTTATAACGAGGAATGTATTTATATTTTGCGTTTCTCAGTTCAATTTTCATAGTTATTCATTGTAATTAAAAACATTGCAATTTTTAAAACTATTAATATTTGATTTACAATTTGAAAATTTCTTAGCTAGTGGAGGTTTTGAGAAATAATTTTCTGGTATATTTGAAATAATTGCGACAAGTTAAGTCATTACAAATTTAGTTGTCAAGATATGTCAATATTAGGTGCACAAAAATAATGAATATTGATGAAACAATAAAACAGCTATTCAGTTAAGGTAATTTTTCCAGTTATGTTATCGAATTTTTTCTATAGTAAAAATTTATATTTAAGCTCTGCATTTAGTATTCTATCAAAAACTATAAATGAAATAATTTGTAAAGAAAAAAATATATTTTTTTTTCTTAGCGTTTATGATCCTAAGTTTTAAATTTCATTTGCTTCGAAAAATGTTTTATTGCTTGATACAATGTTTATTATTTAATAATATCGCACAATAGGTAGATCTGTTATTTAAATGGATTCCTAATATAAATTTTTCACAATGCTTATTTAAAAATCTATACTTTTATTTTCATCAAATTTGTAATCAAATCCAAAATAACTAATTTCTGAATTCATTTTTATTCGGAAACACATGAAATTGGCAGGTGTTCTTATTCAGAATATATGTAATAGAATGGCATTTTCCATTTTTGACAAAAGATGTTTCAGAAAACACTATCAAAGTCGATGTTTTGAACCGAATTTCCGACGCGCAGCGTCAGAAACGGAAAAAACGTGACCAAAATTGCTCTTAAGCATTTCATTTATCTAAAAATGGAAAACGCTATTCATTCCAAATCGCTTTAATAATCAGGCATGCAAGTGCCAAGCGTTTAGAAATTTGTTCATAAATGTGTCAGAAAGTTTCGTGATACTGAACGAGGAGAAATATGGCAAAGTATACACATTTAAAGACACTTACAAAAACTTAACAGCAAAATAGCATAGTTTTAATTATTGTCAATATTTTTGGTGGTTACATAAAACAAATGGAAGTAGAAGTTAATTTAAAAAGTTGTTGTTTGCACAATAGAATTTCATATTATTGAAATATTTACATTTATTATAATTTTTAATGGATTCATCTTTTTTTATATATTAGTATGCGTATTTTACATTTATAATTTTCTTGCTTAACGGCTTCATTAGCCGGTTTCCCAATCAGATGCAAAATTTCAAACTGAATACGAGTTGCATCAATAAAAGTTATTGCCGTTCCAATTCTTATCGTTGATCTTATCCGGATCTGGTAAAATCTTGTTATCCTAATCTTTGCGAAATCATTTATCAGGTTCGATCGGGTTGTGGGCCTACAGATTTGTTGTTGTTGTTGTTGTTGTTGTTGGGTTAGGGTAAGAATACGGGTTGAATCGAAATATAGTTTCAGTCAACCATCATTCATGTTCAAGTAGACATTCAATCATGTTCAAGAAGTATATAACCGGATTCGTGTATGACTCTAGATCCGAGCCGACATCAGAAATTGTATCGTAACACAATTTCTGATAAAATCTGGTTACTTGGTCGTATGCAAGATTCTATTCCAAACAAGACTTACAGTAAAAACATTATACCCGACTCGGGTCAGATCGGGTTCACGAAAATCAGGTCACACGACAACTAATCCAAATCTATTCTGTAGCCAAACAAATCCAAAAAGATCGATCCGAAGTTTCTGGATTGGATTCGGGTAAAATCTGGTCACCCGACCCGGTGCAGTGTCGTCACAAACTTGAACATTAAAAAAATTTTGATCCGAACAATCCGTATAGGATTCGGGTAAAATCTGGTCACTCTATCCGATGCAGATTCGTCACATTTTTCACATTGAAGTCGCACGGTGACTTCACAAAGTAGTCACATTGTGAGGTCACAGAAAGCCTTGAAAACGGCCATAACGACCTCGCATTTACGTCACAGTGACTTCACATCGACGTCACTTGACGTCACGATGACTGTCACAAAGTCATAGTGTGACTTCACAGTGACGTCGCCGTGATGTCACCATGCCTTACGGGAAGTGATAACAATTTTCGAATAGTGATGTTCGACTTATTAAATCTGCTACAAAATAAGGTGAATATTGCCATTCGGATATAGTAGTAGATTTTTTTGTAGAAAATACCCTGCCAAATTAACAACGCTGGCAGATGCACTTACTTTCGAGTTTTACTAATTTTAAATAGTTATCTTCGCCTTATTTAATCCAATGATGGAACAGTGGCGCAGAAGTTGGGCAATTTTCACCACTAAATCTTAATAGTATTCTTCGAGTAAAGAATTACTACATAGGCTATAGGCATGACCAGCAGGAAATTTAATTACAGAAAAAGAGCATATAGCTGATATTAAATATAATAGAAAAACTACAACCCTGACAAGATTATATCAAGAAAAAACCATCCAATTAAAATTCAATGAAAGGAAAATAATATTTCCCTCCAGTCTATACTATCCATCCATAATAAGAGAAACCATAGACATACTAATATGCAAAAATACAATATGTAACGATGCGGCATCTTTTAATTTACCGAAACTGTGGCTCGAATTACTCCATGGTCACAGATATGAAAATAAACAACCAAGTAAAAAATAATAGATAACGTGCGTAATTTTTAGAAAATAATAACTTCAAAGCCCGTGAATTTTTGGAATATTCTCATTTTGTTTTTGAAAATGACTCGGAAAGAGTCGAAACATGTAAAACAACTACCGTAATTTCCGGCGTATAAGCCGCAGCTCAAAGAGTCGTTTTTCGACCCAGAAATTTTATTCAATAATTGTAGTTAAATATTTACAGCGATCTTTTAAGTTATATTTTATAAAATAATATTTCTGGGTCGAAAAACGACTCTTTGAGCTGCGGCTTATACGCCGGAAATTACGGTAATAAAAGTTATTTTAATTTGTATTATGTTGTTAATTTACACCTTTAGCATTTAAAAGGAAACCAGTATTCTTCGTTTTAAAAAATCTCTGAAACTCAGTCCTTAATTAAGGCAAAGCGTACAATTTAAATTTAACGGTGTCAATTGATTCTCTGCTGTGCCACTGTTCCATCACTGATTTAATCGCATAATTCTAGTGGTATTCAAATGTAAGTACCTGTACGCACTCTAAAAAATTGTCATTTATTTCGAATTTTATATCACGTTTTCTTTAAAAAAGGTCTAGTTTACATTGTTTTGAATGCTAAGGAAAATGTTTTTGTGGATTCTGGTTATTTTCAAATATCTAAAAAAATTCTTTCAAGCCATTGCGTGTGGGATTGAGTATAACAACAAAATAACAAAAAACATCTCTTAAAAACTCGAAAAAAGGGCAAAAATATAAATAATATGCATAAAATGCTGTGACAGAGAATTATAGATTTTTTTTTTTTTTTTTTTTTTGAAGTGAAAACTTTTTTAGGCGCGTTTGTCATTTTTGAGATGGGAAAAAACCACTGAATTCGCGACACTGTTACCGACAACACTGTATATGTTGCCAATTCATACAATGAAGCGAAAGTATCAAAAGGAAATAGTTCACGTGCAGAAAGCGAAATGATTGGTATTATGAATAAAAATAATTCAGAAAATAATTTCAAGATAAATTTAGCACGCGCGGTGATAACAGATAAAAGTGACTCAACTCGCGAGACCAAATCAAAGGATGAAAATGAAATAACAAAACACGGAAAATATTATAATTTAACGAGCACGAGAAAAATCGACGGAAGTAATATAAAAAAAAATGAAAATAATGGAAATATTTCACGAAAGTTTTAAGAAACGTGGTTACTGATACGGAAATGAAGTGAAATCATTTTATAGAAAAGAAAAGTTTGTTGATGTTGATAGAAATTATAGATACCGCAAACAATACGCGCAGTATGAAGATAGAAAAAAGCATAATGTTCACGAATACCATAAACAAGACAGGCAGCAAAGAAGTCATTTTTGCAGTGATAGGAAGCGGGAACCCTATTTTGCAGATAAATGTTATTACAAAAGATATGAAACTAAATCTCATGGAAGAAATGATGAATGTATTGAGAGTTGTTTAAATTGTGGATGAAAATTCATAAGTTTCATTGGTATTCATTTCAAAGAATACCAATTAATTAAATTTTATATTTCATTTATTTGTAAATTTACGTTTTAAGCAATAGATTGCAATTTTTGTATGTAAAATAATATGCCTTATTTTTCATGTACAATAGCGCATTAAATGAAAATTGTAATATAATTTTTGTAGTAGTAGTTTATAATATTGAATAAAAAAAACACTTCATTTAAAAGTATTTCCTGCGCAATAAAACGTTTCCTGACGATTCAAAAAATACACACGCAACTGTTCAAGTTTTCACTCCTGTCGGCACTCCCGGAGTGCCATTGTTTTTTTTTTTTTTTTTTTTTTTTCAGTATAGCATTCTGCATAGTACATATTTAGGATACTAGTATATCTGAAGAAATGTTTCAGTAGTAGGGTTTTACAACATTTGCAACGGAAATAACCTGAGGGGTAGGATTCTACAAAATTTCAAATAAAAATATAAAAAGAAAATTTCCCTCCGAAATAAATGTATTAAAAGAAAACTGACCGAGTGGGACACCGTTATCATAATTAATTTACTTCAATAAGTAGATATGTACATACAAGAAAGAAAATTCACAATGTCTATTGTGAATCTCAGATTCATTTCATTCAGATTCTCAAGAATCTCAGAATGATTTAGTATATAATAAAATACTAATTAACAACTTAGTTAACTTTAATAACAACTCTAATTCACAACTTAGAAAATATATTGTTTAAACTACTTCCTGTATCCTCTTGCAGCAGATATTTTAAACCTCTTGATGCAATGAGGTACTTCGAAACCTTCAAATTCCAGTGATTGTTTATGATTTATTTTTGAAGTTTGTTCTCCTATGAAATTAGATAGCAGTGAGATTAAGATATATGTAGTCAATTATAGATGAAAACAGAGTGTGTCCAAGAAACAAAAGTTTTTGTGGGAATGATTAAAGTATATGCCTTCTCTATTATTGCGGAAATACTTACGTGGTACTTATACATTGGGTTGTCCGAAAAGTTCGTGCCGGTTGGGAAAATCAGTCCGTACCGGAAAATTCTATCATTTAATTATTAGAATTTAATTCCGATGTCTAATCTTTAATAATTAACGGGCACAATTTTCCGGTACGAATTTATTTTCCCAACCGGCACGAACTTTTCTGCGTATTAACACTTTATTGACCGGAAATTTATAAGAAATCATATTTTAAAATTCTTTTTTCTCACCAGTATATTTAAAAAGTAATCTTTACCGTAGTATCTTATACCAAGACTGAGCGTAGACACAAAAATGGCGGCTGTCGTAGGCGGATTTTTTTAAACGCTTGTACAGTCCTCTGAATTTACACACCTGTAATTTCTAAAAGTTTTCCTTGATTTATATGACCTCGGAAAAATAAGGCGAAGAAAACTTTTAGAAATTATTGGTGTTCAAATTCAAGGGACAGTACACATAATTTAAAAAAATCCTCCTACGTCTGCTGCCATTTTTGTTTTAGCGAGCAGGCCTAGCGGTGCCGTGGTTTGCAGAAAAGGTGTTTTTTTTTTTTTTTTTTTTTTTTTTTTACTAATCAGAAAAGGCGGACAGGCCAGAGCCTGATTATCAATGGGTTAAACTTCTACCTGTAAATAGGAAAATAAATTTTGGCCTTATTCATGACAGAAATTCTGAATGAATGCATAAGGGAAAGTTTGCCCAGATTTCTGAAATTTCTGCAGATTTCTGACGATTTCAGATCTCGGCGATTAAATAAGGCGAAGATTAATATTGAGATGTCATCCCAAAATATTTAGCAGTAGGCAGCTATGTAGCTCATTAGTTAACTCGCAAATGCCATTAAAAATTAGAGAACCTTAAGTTTTTTGGAAATACGTTATTTGGAATAAAATTTAGGAATTCTGTAACACTAATTTGCGTTTAAGGGAATTTTTTTAGAAGCTCGTTTAATAGTTTTGTGATATTTTACTTTGAAAATGGTAGGAATTAAATATTACATTCAACCTGTTGCCATTGACACTACTGAAAATCTTGAAATGCTTAGTTTTTTCTTTACTTTTGAAGTAAAATATCAAGAAGAACAAACACTCTTATTTATATCACTCAGTTATTTTTATAAAAAAAATACTTCATTGAAATTTACAAATTTTAAACTGTGAGGTTATAAATGCAGCTCTAACCATGCAAGTACGTTGAAGAAATATTTTTTCAGTACCACTTTTATTTTGTAGTAATTACTGAGTGGAAAAAATGCCAAATTTTTAACAATATTACCAGTAACTTCTGATAGTGAAACATATCATGTAAATTCCATTTTCATGAATGGAAGAAAGAATTAAGTTAATACTAGAATTATCTTAATTATTTTCTGCGAAACCAGCAGGATTACCAGATTATCAAGTACTATCAAAACCCGTGGCTTTGCTCGCGTAATTCTTGAAAAAGGCCAAGTGGTATTCGTTGGCCTATTTTCATTAGATGAAATTTTAATGCTTCAGATATTTACAGCTTAATGACATTCTTTAAACTAATTTTTAATGGTTCAAGCCACTTTAACACTTAATAGATAACTTAAAAAAAATAACGAAAAGTTCGATGATAGCAGCTTTTATGAAAGATACATCTAAGAGAAGTTGTTTAACAAATGATGATTTAGCATTAATTAACGGGGTCTTGGAGAGTGGTGGTGGGGAAAGGGAAGGGGAGCTGTACAAAACACAAGTGCTCTACGAGATCTTTATAAGGAATCCTCACTTACAATTGAGAAATGGGACTTTAAAAGGGATGCCCCTTTTGCGCCCCTCTGACGGGCCCTCCTCAAGAGATACATGAAAACCGAGGCGCCAAAAGAGCGTGGGGAAAATACCTTTAGGTGGTGTACAGCTAATTTTGGGGAAAATTTGAAGCTGTCCGGCTCATAGAAACAGTAAAAAATGGGAAAAACTAAAATAATTATGAGAAATTGAAAAAATTAAATAAGAAAAGTGCTCCTGACGGGGGGGGGGGGGGGAGGGGAGAGAAAAGGAGGAGGGAGAGTAAGACCAGACAAAAGTGCTTGACGAGATCAAACTTTTGATATGTTACTTGATGGGGTTTGAACACCTTGAATGTTTCCCCCAGGTGGGGGGGGGGTAACTCCGTTCCTATGGAAGATAGGGCCTCGGGACTCTCTTAGAAATGTCAGCCTCGACGAATTTAACTTCGTTGGATCCTTTAAAAGAGGCCTACGCCCTCTGTGGGGCTTAAAGGGGCTGAGAAAGATGGGAAAAACTAAAATTTAAAAGGAGTTGAAACAGAGAAAAATGCTTCTTAAGGGAGGGGGGAGAGTAGGACCAGACCATAGTGTTTACGAGATATATCTATTGATATGTTACATGAAGAGGTTTGAGCACCAAAAAGGTGTTCCTCCCCAGGGGGGTTAACTTCGTTCCTATGGGAGATAGGGCCACGGGACCCCCATAGAAATGTCCTCCACGACGGGTTTAACTTTGTTGGATCCTTTACATTGTTTAATTGGGTCTTCGCCAGCTTAGGGCAATTAGTGACTGAGAAAGGAAATACAAGTGGAAGTATCGGCATAATAAAGAGATACAATTTGATTTTTAATATCGTCAAGAACAACTATTTGTATAGCTATGTATAAAGAGTGTCCTCCTTTATATATGGAGTGGCTGTGACTTTTCATAAACATGAATAAAAATTTTTATAAACTGTAGACTGAAAGAATTAGCCCTGTGTGTGGCTAATAATAATATGTAATGTAACCTTTTAATTGTGAAATAGCTGAATTTGTCATATTTAAATAAGTAATTGTTATTAGTACCAAATATTACTTTTATGAAATATATTCCACTTATCATGAAAAATACAAAGCAATCGATAAAACATTTTTAAATAAAAAAAGTAGAAAAATCGAACGGAAATTTAGGGGAATCGAACCCGCAACCTCCAGAATTAAGAGCAGTGCTTCAACCATTCTGCCATCAAGTTCACTTCTAGATCTTAAGAAAATATCATTAAAATAGAAAAATTAGTCAAATCAATGTTTCGAACACAGGCCTTTCAATTTCACTATGCATACATTCACAGTATAGACTCACTCCATATTTTAGTCTCCTTCGCCCGCGCGCCGCCTGAGCTTCGTCCGTGAACAGCCCCATTATTTTTTTATGCGTGAAGGTTTCGGTATGGTACTTCATTGTGAAGTTTGGTAATTTTGGAAATTCAATATTTAAAAAACGGCATAACCATTAGATTTGAAATTTATATCAAGAAATATACAATTTTTTACCTTTCTAACGCAGTTTGTGTAACAATTTTGTGACAAATACTTCTCGAGCTATTAATTTTTTCAATAACTTCAAATGTTTCATTTTCCGAGATTAACCTGTGACAACGATGGATGGCTGTGATTTTCCATAAACATGCAAAATGACAGAGATTGAAAGAATAAGCCACCCTGTGTGTGGCTAAAGACAAAAAAACAAACAAACAAAATCTTTATTTCTTTATAATATTAGTATAGATTAGCAATTTTATTTCTTCAGAAAACATTTATCGCTTTTTTCTAACTGGTAATCTTTGCCTCTCTCAATCGAAAATTCCTGATTAAACAATTAGTAAAAAAAAATGGTACACATTTTCAATAAAAAATTTCCTCAATACTGGTGACGGTGTGAAGAAGGGATTATGCATGCTGTTTTCTGAATGCGTGTTTTCCTAATTGGTTAATTTAGTCGTTGTTCAAATAAAACGATTAAAAAATCTCTTTTATTTAATAAATAAATAAAATAGAAAACAGGGATTAAACGACAGCAATATATCTATTTTGGTATATTTTAATAGAACGTAATAAGATTAAATGAACAAAAACATAGCTGAAAAGTGGAATTAAAATAATAAAAAGTTAAAGAGTTAATTATTTTTAGAAAAAAATAAAATAAATTACAAACACAAATGAAATTTAATAGGAAAATTCATGGAGGTCTTATAAACAAAACTACCAAAGTAAAATTTGTTTATACTCTCTTTTTATATATCATAATGAGACAACAAATCAAAATATACGTCTGTAAATTAAATGCCATTAATGTACAATAACCTAACGCTCAATCACCTACGCTAACCTATCGTCAAATAACCTAGCGCTACAATTGGTGTGTTTTTGAACACTATGTTTTCAAAAAACTAGCTACATTTTAGATTTGTCTTGTAATTTTTGTAGTAAAGTTTGACGAACGTTATATCTTTAGTAAATGTTAAAAAAACGTAGTACGAATTTTGTTTTTGAAAATACTGGTATTTAAAAAATGGACCAGTGGGGACTTTGATGACACCATAAAGTCCAAAAATTGAAAATAAACTTCTTCAAATTGGATGGTGATAGAAACTTTATACGTTTTCTTGTCTAGCCCCTTACAATCAATGGGAAACACGCAATGTATGTTGAGACACAGAATATTGCTTAATATGTGTTAAACGATGATTTTTAAAACTTTATTGTGAATGAATTTTATACCATTGAGGCTATCATATTGAACATTTATTTACCTTACAAATAAGCATTTTTAATAATTGATATTTTTTATCATGAAACGTGGAAAAATTAGCCCCTGGAAGATGGCAGAGGTTAATACTTACACTGATACTGGATAGTACTGCATCAACCCGTGTTCCGCGAGCCACGATTGGCGTGTCATGTTATTCCACATACTAAGAACAAAATTTACAAGGCATTAAACGATTTCCGACTTGTCTTATGAGAGCAAATCCATAGCTACATACTTTTTCGCTTTCTTGCGTCAAATAATTTTTCTTTTGGACCAGAAAATATATTTAAGGAGAATGTTCATGTTTCTATAAGGTTTATTAATTAAAATTTCTCATTCAAAAAATTTATTTACTTTTAAAAAAGGCGTAAAAATTGGTAACTATGGCAGTTCTTTTCATCAGAAAAAAATATTCAAGAAACAGAAAAAAATCACTTGGCACGTTTAAATTTAAACCACATCAACTCAAATGATAGCGAATTGGATTTGCCCCTTTCGGGTCATACAAATATGGTACATATTGAGAGAGTGAAGCTATGAATAAAGAGGAGGCGACAGATACTGTAGTGTCTACCGGTTGTGAGTGAAGTAACTGAGAATGTACTCACAAGATGGCGGCTGTTATTTTTTTTACATCGGATCAGGAACTGATTAACGCCAGGGCAAAGTTCCATCAGTTAACTCTTTGAGGGGCGGTGGTATATATTATATACCACCTAATTTTAATCCAATTCAAACCAGAAACTTTTAACAAAATTTTACTTTTTTAACTTTGACTGGAAAAAGTTGTAAAATTGCTTTTCCTTATTTTGAACTAAATTCTTTCGTAAATACCGGTGTGAATTCGACGTTACAGGAACACAATTGCTTGACCCTGAAAGGGTTAAAAAAGAATATAATTTTTTATGTTATATAAGAAAGAAATTTTGCATGAATAAGGCGATTAAATAAGGCGAAAATTTCTTTTCAAATATACTGGTGGAAGTTTGCCCGGCGCGATGGTAATCAAATTCACAGACATTGACAGGAAGATAGTTTATGTTGTCACAATTTGGTGGAACTGCAGAGTCTGACTACTGCCGAGGCAAATCTCCACCAGCATAATAAAATGGATACTTTTGCCTTAATTATGACAAAAACTTTGTACGATTAAGGCGATTAAATAGGGAGGAAATTTATTTTCAAATTTAATCGTGGGAGTTTGCCCCGGTGGTAATCAGGCTCTGTGGAACCTGTTACAGTTGAAGCTTCACCATTTTTAGTATATGTCGTTTCCTCTTTATTTATAGTTCCATGACTGATACCGACAGTAGCACTTTATGCTGTTCGCTGCCAGCGTCGCTCCCGTTAAGCCGGCGCATATGTACAAAAGTCACTGTTTAGCACAGATTTAGAAATTGTATGCTTTGCCATATACATACTTACATACACACGCGCATATACATATATATATTACATGTATATATATATATATATATATATATATATATATATATATATATACAGGGTGATTTTTTTTAAAGTTGTGAAAGTAAAGCCCTTTAACAAAAGAACCACTGATCCAAATGACCTGAAATTTCACCAGTGTGCTCCGAAAGCAATGGGAAATTATTAGGCGTGATTAAAAAAAACTTAAAGTTTCACCGACAGACGGCGCTGTAAGTTAACAGAAACAAAGAATATAATCAGTGGGAAGAAAACAATGGACGGTACTTTGAGAAAAAGAAAAATGTACTAGGCATATCAAAAACATACAGAATACAGCAATTGGGAAAAGGAACAGCGAACACCTTCGCAGAAACAGAACGAAATAAAAATATGGAGTAAAACATTCGGACAGAACTGCGCAATTAACGCTTAAGATTTTCAATGTGCTATCCACCGTTTTCAGCTACGAGTTGGAAACGTGAAACCGCATGTTCCACAACAGAGCAATGAGTATCCACTGTACGTGTGTCGTGCGCAAGCTCGTCTCCCGACTTTGTTGCATATACAGTGCCATCTGTCGGTGCGATTTTAAGTTTTTTGTAACCACGCCTAAAAAATTGGAGCATACTGGTGCCTTGCTTTTGGAGCATACTGGTGAAATTTCAGGTGATTTGGATCAGTGGTTCTTTTGTTATAGTGTTTTACTTTCACAACTTTAAAAAAAATCACCCTGTATATATGTATATCCCCACGTATATGTATGTGTATGTATGTATGCGCATATGTATGAAAGTATATTAATGGTAAAGAATACAATTACTACGTCTATTTTATACAATGATTTTTATAACAATATAACAATGATATGATTTTTATGTTAAATATCAAAATAAGAAAATGGCAGCTGTTGTTAGAAAAATATTAACTGATCAAAGATGTATTAAATTAGCGGAGAAAGTTTTAAATTCTACGACTGAGTTACTTAAAGTAAGTATTTCTATTTGTTTTTACTGGTGGAAGTTCGTCCTAGCGTTAATCAGTTCCTAATTCTATGTAAATACACTGTCCAAAATTAAGGTCATAAACATAAAATTTGTGAAAACTGATGGACTGTATTGCTACGAAATTTGGCACAGAGGTATATTACAATGGGAGAATGAATATAGCAACATAACAATATGGAAAAGATTTTAATTGTGAAAAGATACAAGGTATATCAAAAAGTGTTAAATCATGAATCAGAGATAGGACATTTATCTCGGGAAAAGTATGTCTAATATGGACTCAGACCACTGTTCACTACTATACAAGCCTCACAACGAGCTCTCATACTGTTTATGAAGGTGTTAATAAATGTTTGTGGCACCAAACCCATTCTTCCAAAAGTGTGGTTTTTAACTACTAGCTGGTCATGGCAGAGGGGTTACGCTGTGCAATGGCTCTTCCTAGACCATCCCAATGTCACCAGGAAGTCCGGCCAAGACCGCTATAAATCAACGACACTTGCACAGGATAGCTACTTGGCATTAAGCGCAAGACGGCATAGGCTGGCAACGACTCCCAAACTTGCTCGTGACCTTACTGCTGCGTCTGGAATAAGAATTTCCAGGCAAACATTATATAGACGTCTAGCAGAGAGAGACCTTTACGCCCGGCGTCCGGGCGTGTGTGTCCCTTTCACTGCATCGAACAGGAGGTCCCGGTTGTTGTGGAGCCGAAGACATCAGTCTTGGACACTACAAGAATAGGGTCGTGTTCTTTTCAGTGATGAGTCGCGATTCACAACGCAAAGTGATTCTCGTCGAATCGTCATCTGGTGATAACGTGGACCTCGCTATCATCCCTCCTACGTAAAAGAAATCGACAGATTTGGTGGCAAAGGAATCCTTTTCTGTGGCGGCATAATGTTGGGCAGCCGTACCCTGCTGCACGTTTTCGATGCGGGTACTGTCAATGCACATCGCTATAGGGATGAGGTGTTTGAATCCTATTTGAGCTTGCTCCGGGGTGCTGTAGGCCCAGACTTCATTTTTATGGACATAATGCGAGGCCCCACAGAGCTCACATTGTTGATGATTTTCTTGAAGAAGAGGATATTTGCCGTACGAATTGTCCCTCGAAATCTCTGGACCTCAATCCTATTGAACATGTTTGAGATGGTCTAGGAAGAGCCACTGCACAGCGTAACTCCATTCCCAGGACCCGCCAGGAGTTAAAAGCCACGCTTTTGGAAGAATGGATTTGTTGCCAGAAACATTTATTGATACCCTCATAAATAGTATGAGAGCTCGTTGTGAGGCTTGTATACCAGTGCACGGTGGTCACACTCCATATTAGACAGACTTTACTCGATATAAATGCTTTATCTCTGATTCATGATTTAACACTTTTTAATATGCCCTGTATCTTATAATTCACAATTAAAATCTTTTTCATATTGTTATGTTGCTATATTTTTTCTGTCATTGTAATATACCTCTGTGCAAAATTTCGTGACAACACCGTGAATAGTTCATCAGTTTTCTCGGATTTTATGTTTATGACCCTAATTTTGGACATGAGTGTATGTTGTTGAAATAGGGAGATTAAGTTAATTAAAAAGACTTTCATCTTTACAGCAGTGACAAATTAAGGTAATTAAATTTAAGTAAAACCAGATATTGTTAAGTAAAGTTTGAATCAATTTGTGATGGAGTACTGTTTTGATAAATAAATTCCTTGCCTTAGAAATCTAAAAAAGTTACTTTTTAATGTTCTCGAAACACCTTATTAAGTGAAATAATTATGGGGAAAAAATAATGCGTGAAAAGTTTCGTATGGAACGTTATTATGTTTAAAACGAGAAACAATGAAGTAAGGTTTCGTAAGTAAGGGCTCATTGAATAAAGTTTCGATAGATAGATTCTTTTCCTGAGAAATCTTAAAATTATTAATTTTGTGCCAGAAAATAGTGAAATTTCATTTAAATATACACGGACTAAGCTAATAACTTTACAATAAAGTATTAACATAAAGTTAATATTAGCTTAGTCAGAGTATATTTTAATGAAATTTCAGCATTTTCTGGCAAAAAAAAAAACGTGTTTCTCTGATTTTTTGTTACTGGTGTTTTACTTGATAGAGTAAAGATTATTTTTTTTTAAATATATCTTATAAGACCTAAAAACTGTAAGAAAAAAATAACAGTAAAATAAAGTTTGTATTATACAAATGTCACGTATAAAAGTTGTACTTAATTTGAATACACTTTGTAGGTTTAACATAAGTGTGGGGAATTTGAGATATCACTTTCCCCTTTATGGGAGAAATATCGAACAGATAATAAAAACTGAAAATATCAGTTTTGTAAAACGAAAAATAACCGTCCTGAAAACTGAAAATGTCAGTTTCTAAAACAGAACATTTCAATCCTAAAACTGAAAATTTCAGTTTCTAAAACAAAACATTTCAGTTCCTAAAACGGAACTTTTCAGTTTCAAAAAAGGAACTTTTCAGTTTCGAAAACAGAACTTCTCAGTTTCAAGAACGGAACTTCTCAGTTTTAAAAACGGAAAAAAACCACGAAAGTGAATGTCTATGAAAAAACGGAAAAGTTACGGCAACTCTGCTGCCAGTACCTTTTCCGTTTTTTTCAGGAGTTTGTTTTTACAGTGTATTTGGAAGTATGATTTATCATCCACATAATCGTCATAACCTCTATTATGAATCACTAGGTATATTTGTCCTATCCATATCTGGCAACTACTATGTTTTTTGAACACTAGTAATTCGGTAAAGCAATCTTAATCTTATTTAATCGCATATTTCTCCGATTAAACAAGTCTAAGATAACTTTTAGAAAGTGCTGGTGGCCGCAAATAGTTTGACTCTAAAACCCTGATATTGAAATTTGCTGTTTGCAGCTAACGATTTATAATGCATATATTTTTAATTAATTGATTTTTTTTTGTCATTTCGTACATTATTTAATTATTAGATCATGGATATCAGGGTAATTTCCTTTGGAGTTTCTCTATGAATATTTTTCTTCTTTCTGTTTTCTCCCCTTTTATATTTTTTTTCTTACGAAAAATACTCATATACTTTTTTTAAATTATATATATCAATATCTTAGTATATATATATATATATATACAAGACATCTTGATTTTTGTCATACCAAATATAGCAAAATAAACAATCGATAATTACATGCACAATCTTAAAATTTATTTTTTTGATATTAAATTAGTAACAAAAATACAAATTATATAAAGTCTCCTCCTGAAAGGAAAATAGGACATTATTGAAATGAATTATCTTATCGCCAATAGAATAGCAGAAATCACTCTGGCAAGCCGACGATCAAAACAGAGAACTAGAGCTTAAACACGAAGTCTTAGACCACTCAACAAACCTGACATCGTTCCCGTTTACTCTAAAACTGAATAAGTTCTAGATTTAATTTTGCGCATGCGCAGTTATGTCTTTTTCGTGCTAATCATAAAATGTCAGGCTTGTGTATATATATGATTTTTTTATTAGCTTGTGGTGATTTAGTCCTCACAATTTAATATAAAAGCTCTGTTGCTTTCGAAACAACGGAAATTTTTTAAATGAATTTGAAAGTTTAATTTTCGATATCTATTTTAATTACGGTGTAAATGTTAAGGGCAGAGTAGTGTAGTTCCAAGTGTGGCCCGCGTAGTACTACTATTTCCGAACAATAATATTCTCCTTAGTTAATCTGAGAATGGTTTAGGGTTATTGAAAGTTTATTTCAGTAAAATTCAATTATTCAAAGTACAAATATCCAAATTGCTAAATATCCGCATCGACATCAAGAAATAAAAATTACATTTAAAAAAAAAAAAAAATTTTTTTTAATGAGAATTGCTTGTATTCATACTTAAAATTATTATTATTTTTAAATTCCTATTTGATTTAATCATAAAATTTACATTTAGCTGTAATCTTTGAAATCTATTTGGATATGTCTAATTCTGTATTTCAAAAATTTTAGAAATGCTGTATTTCTCTATTTTCATATTGTTACAGATTCCTGAAGTATTTATTTGTATTTTTAGAATTGTGATTTAACTTTATTGCGAAAAAAACGCAGTGTTTGAATTTTTTAAACGAACGCAGTAGGAATAAGTAAGAAAGATTACTGGCATTTTCTACTCTTCTGTTTTTTGTCTAAGGAATGCAGTTGTTACTTCTTATCATACTGGTACGAATATCCAAGATTCAACTAACATCTCTAAATTAGTGTTTTAACTGCGGTCGCATTTTTCAAAAAATGCGACAAGTGTGACTTGACTGTGACAGTAAAACAAGAGAATGTTTGAAAACACCTCCTTCATAGAATTTATTCCAATGCACACACTTTATTGTAAAACACGTTTTACATGTTTTAATCTAATAAAAAGGTGATATTAAGAACAGTATACAATGTGAGCAATATGCTGACGATAAATATTGGTAATCTTGAAAGAGGTTTGTTAAACTTTCAGGATACATTTATGACAATGAAAAAAAAATTACAATTTAGGAACTATAATGTTTGAAAAATTATAAGCAAGTTAAAATCATGTTATTGTCTATTATTAATTAATAGTTACAATTATTACACAGTGTGTCCACTGATAATAATAATTATAAAGATAAAAAGAAAATTATCTTCATTTTGTTTCCGTGAAACAGGTGGGGTTGACAATTGCTTTGACAACTACTAGCCACGTTTTTTCTCAGAACAAATGATAGTTTGATGTAAATAAATATTGATATACACAATAAAAATAATGTATAGAATTAAATTAAAAAATAAAAGTAAATAAACAACAATTTATTCAAAAACAAAGTACCGCTTTTATCCTCCCCCCTCCCCCCCCCCAAAAAAAAAGCACTCAATATACCACTTTTACTAACTCATAATTTTCGTCTTTTTCAAACGCAGATTTCGGAGATTATAGGAAAATGTACTAGATATTTTGAATAAAACAATGCCACAATCTGGCATAACTAGGAACAAGGTATTATGCATGCTGATGAAAACATGTTTCCCTAATCGGTTAATTTAGTGGTTGGTCATAGAAAATAAAACTACTAAAATAAATATCTTTTATTTAATAACTATAAAAAATAGAAAAGAGGGATGTAAATAATAGCAATATTTCAGTTTCGCTATATTTTATTAAAACGTATTACTTTGATACTTTTAACCATTTACTAGCAACGCAGTAACGTAAGTTACACCGAAATTCACTCGACAAATTATTAGGACTTTTCTTAAAAAGTAAGTCCGCTCCACCTACATTAAGTTCAGAAAGGCTACAGCTCTATAGTGATAGATGATTCGAAATCTTTAATCTTATCTTTCGAGACATAAGTGACACAAAATATTGTGTTAGTTTTGTGTTTATCTATTCAAAGTAGTTTGACAGACATACAGGAGAAGACGCTCAAATTAAGAGTATTATATCGTAACCAGATATATTTTTAAACCTTTAATTATTTATAAATAAGAAAATACACGAAAATCTCTCCTCAAATGCTCTATTTCCACTAATTATGTTTTTATTAAACCTAAATGCAATAAGTAGCACAGCAGTGACGTCGGGGAGACACATCTGGTATAATTTAACACTAGAACGACGGGAAATTTTACACAAGTTTCATAAAAATATTTCACACCAGAATTTTTATTTAGGACTTTTAACTTATTTATTTAACTTATTTTTGTGCGGTGAATATTTAACTTATTGTATGAAGAAATATCCGGTTCGAATCGACATTTTTTTCTTTTGGTAGGGGCCAAAATGGCCCCTCACCGTCGTTCTAGTGTTAATGTGTCAGTAACATGCAAATTTGAACCGAAAATTTGTCATCTTATTTTTTGCAAAAATTTTACGATTTCGCGATTATTGAGTGGCAAGTATGTCTAAGCAAAGATGTACGTGCAATGGTTACGCGACCAGATACCTAGTTCAATTAACCCTTTGATTACGGTGTTGGGACATTCGTCGCTACCATGTCAAACTATCGAATATGAAAAAATACATTTATTACTACTTCTTAAAATGTGTCAATTTGCACCACTAATTTTTATTATAATTCTTCTCCTAGTAAAAAAAATAATAAAATTTCTGTGAAGAACAGGCTTGCCAGTTTGGCCTCTTTTTTATATTCAGAGATTCTGAATTTATACCGGAAATTTTGAGAATTTTCTCTTACTTTAAGTAATTCCGAAATGTCTCTCATTAAATAAAGCACAAATTTCTATTTGAAATTTCTGGTATGGTTTCAAAATTTCTGAATAAAAAAGGAGGCTAAATTGGTAACCACGGTGTTGAATACTATTAAATTTTAGTGGTGACAATCGGCCCATTTTTAAAATTAATGAAAAATGCATTTTTTCACATTCGATAGTTTGACATGATAGCGACGATATGTCGTCCCAGCTCCCAGGGACTATTTATTTACTGTAATTGCACCACTTTTAGAAAATTAATCTCTGCCATACAGTTAACTAGAATACTTCAAAAAAAAAAAAAATCTACTACAAAGGATTTTTTTTTTTGCGAGTTAATATAAAAATAGTCGCCAATCGTAGCCAGTAAGGTTCCAAAAGTTAAATAAAATTCTTTAATTAAATCATATTATATCAAATATTTAATTTAAAAAGTGATGACAATGGGGTTAGGAAATGAATCCTGTGTTCATATCCATGAAAAATGTATTTTAACACTTTGTATGTGGTTGGCATTTTCAGTGTTTTTGAACGTGTAGCGGGCGAATTCAGTTATTGCGCATGTGATTCAATCAACTTAATAATTTTCGAATTTTATTGATGTGAAGGAACTTAATTTTGTAAATAAAAACTTGACTAATTACTTACAGATTTAACTAATTATACATAGACAATAATAGAGAGATGCAGGTAATTTAACAGCAATGTTGCCAAATCTATCGGAATTTCTATTCAGAAAAATTCTCACCAAAAAGTTTGAGTAATTACTTTTTTTATATAATAATGAACATTCTCGAGTAATATAAAATAAAATTACTATTCAAAATTTTCTGGTGTGAATTTGTAATTTTAGAATACAAAATCTTCAAGATTTCGTAATACTTCTTTCTTATCAGCAATTTTTTCTCTTTCATCCCTATCGAAATCGCACAAATCCATTTTTAAAATGTTTAATATTATAACAAAATACAATAAAACACAACTTTCTGAAAAGTCACAGAATTTAGTAGTCACTGCTATTGATCACGCAACTAAGATTACAATCTCTCGCTTTCAACGTTTGTTCTACTCAAGACTGTGGTCACAGTCTTCCGCCTGCAAAGTATTAAGTAAACATACTCAATAAGATAGTATATGTAGATTTTTGGAATTAAAATAAAAACATAACACAGACAGAAATCTAAGAAAAACATGAAAAAAAATTGAATTGAGATTTACGCACTGCAAAACAGTCTTTTTTGTTGTTGTTAGATTCGAAAAAATAGACATATTTTAAATCAGAATTTTTATTGATAAAAATAAGCTGCAACCTTACCAACCAATAAAAATTCAATTTCTTATTTAATTTTATATTCTTTTAATATTATAAGAACGTATAAATACATAAAAAAATAAATAAGTACATTTCCCGATTTGTGAAAGTATTGGATCGTGTTTCATTATCATATGAATTTTTAAGTTGTGCACTGTGAAAAAAATGCTATTAAGGGATATGATGGATTTTCTGCATGTTTCCCTTGACATGTAAAATGCAATTTCTATTCCCGAAAAATCCAGCCATCTTTCTGTTATAACTGCTACTTTTTTACTCTTTTATTTAACTAAATTTGTTGTTTGTATGTAAAATTGGAATTTTGCAATTGATTTTTCACTCACTTCCTGATGTGCCAGAGTTATCAAAAATTATGTTCACAGGTGTGTTTCCGGTGACAATACAATGTTTTGATATTCATAAAAGGATTTTTTCTATTAGCCGACCGCAGATCATAAATCGCCAAATAATTTTTATGGTTACAATTGTGTACGAATTACAATAATAATGGAGTTAATAATGCGCCAAGCCACATTTGCTAAAATTTGACAACTGGCTGTGAAACTGCAACAACGAAATAAATTAAACGCTATAAAGTAGAAAGTATAAATACAAAATAAATAGTTTAATACTTTTTTTTTAAAGTATGCTTTAATCAAATAATAGTTTAATATTATTTATATTATGAATATACGTTGAGAAAACAATTTAGGAATCCTGAATAGATAGTTTAAGTAATATATATTAGGTAGATTTCGTAAGAAATACTACCTGTTACATTCTCCCCTAAGTGGGAATTCCTGAAAAAATTTTGCAGATCTACACCGATCATGACTCCTAGAACGCAAAATCACCCCCAGTTCAAAACTTTATCTATCTATCTATATCACTTTTTTATGGACACGATACCTTCCATAATTCTGCATAAATCTCTTCCAAACTGGTACATAAAATCAAGCGGCATAAAATCTCTTCCAAACTGGTACATAAAATCAAGCGGCATAAAATCTCTTCCAAACTGGTACATAAAATCAAGCGGCATAAAATCTCGGACAAGTTCGTTAATGGGCAAAATCGAACCAAGGGGGGAGGGCAAATATGAGGGGATTTTTGTGAAAACAGACAAAAACTCATAACTTCTTAATTTTTATACATATCGAATCCGTTTAAAGTTATTATTACTTCTTGGAAAAGGGCCAAAAAATTATGTATGGCAGATTTTTTATTTCATTAAAAATGCCCCAAGGTAGGTGGGGGGAAATACGGGTTTCAGAAGAAAAAATTTCATAACTTCGTCAATTCACAAGATATAAAATCCGCTTAAATTTATTATGATTCTTCTTGATATTATCTACAACTTTTATATTGACAAGTTTTTTATAGGACCAACTCTTACAGCAAAGAAAAAAAATTAAAAATAAAAAAATCCCTGCTGGGTCCGCTTACAGACAGAGGTATATTTCGAAGTGGTTGTTTTCAACTGCCGTAGCATGGCAAATGGGTCTTTCTTCTGCAATTCCCAATAAACAGGCGCCCCACGGTCTGCGTCTTCCAAATCTACCTGTGCCTGTAGACTGAGCCGTCAGCGATATTTTTTATTTCCTGTTGCCATATTTAAAAAAAGAAACGGAGAAAAAATTATATATTTTTTAATAAATTCACTGAGAGCTTTCTACTAATCGTAATTCAAAGCGGTAAATTCTCCATAATCGTGGGCTACGCCAGATTTACGTGCTAATAACGGATTTTTTTTTTTTTTTTTTTTTTTTTTTTTTTTTTTTTTGGAACAATTTGTAATGTGGTATGATTTTTTAAGATAAACATTGAATATTCAATTGATTTTGTAATTCAATGTTCCCAATAGAAAACATTGGCCTCTAAAAAGTTTTAATCTTGAACTTATTTTGTCACGGGATTTATTCTTTTATCTCCGCAAATATTTCATGCACGTTTCAATTTGTAACAGAAGTCCAATTATCTGTAATTAAAACACCACATCATGTGAATATTTTTTGTTTATTTATTTTACTTCAGTTCTTAAACAAATATGAATTTGTTTTCCCTTTTTTTTTCTTCTTTTATATCTTTTTTATTCAAAAGTTCTTCAATCTTTTCAGTTCACGCCAATCATCAAAACAAATACAGTATTTAAATCGAAAGTAAACGTTTATCCGTAAACATTGTTTGTTTGCCCCGCTTCTCTTATCTAATGAATATAATTACACGTTCAAAGGTGAAGATTATCTAACTGCATTTTAGTGTTACAAAACACCAAGGGAAAAAAGAAATAGAAGAACTTGAAAGTGAAGAATGTGAAATCTCCTGGGTTAAATACAGGTGCGTCATAAATTCGTGCAAACTTTAAAAAATCATAATAAAAGACGTAATGCCCGAAAAATATTTCAGTTTGTTCGAATATGATCAGAGGGACATTGGATTTTTTCCCTATGTATAAAAAAAAATATTCCAAAAGAAACCGAAAAAGGGCGCTCACACGTCATACTGGCTCTGAGACGTTTTATGCAAATGACACGTGGGCGATCTTTCAAACTCCCCGTTTCCTCAAAACGTCGTACTCAGAGCACTATTAACCCAATCGCTGCCGACCACGAGTACACTCGTGGTTTTTTAATCTAAAATTATGAATTCGTACCGGAAATTTCGAAAGTAGAATTTTTATTTTATATAATAACGAAATGTCTGTAATTAAACAAAGTAAATATTGCTATTATTATTTTCTGTTGTGAATTTGAACTTTCGAAATAAAATAAAATTTTGGTAATTTTAACCCGACAGTGAACGTGTTAAATAAATTATATCGCAATATACTAATTATATTGTTTGACATTCCTATTCCCTTCAAGGTGGTTTCTGCAAAATTTGCGAGAAAAATCTAGAAATAAAATTTTTCTAAGAAAATACCGGTATTCAAAAATTGGACCATTTGGGAGCCCTGCTAGTTTAACAGATGTGTATCGAACTACGTACTTAACCTTTTGAATAGCAGTGGCATATTATTTACATTAAGATATTGAACAAACTGATATGATATAAAAAAGGCAAAAAAACTTTCTTAATAACACTATATAATTAAGAAGTGCGCGAGGCCTAGCGCATTTATTAATTATATGGTGTTGTTATTAAGAAGTTTTTTCCCCTTCATTGTATGTTATTTAATTTATTAATTTTAATTCCAAACTGCTAAGTGGCACCCAGAATAATTTAATAAACAATTACTTTTATAATGTTCGTGAAGAAAAAAAAATATCTCATAATGAACAGAGGAAAGTATTTTCAACTAGGTAAATTATATCCAATGATGATTGGAGAATCATAGTTGAGATCAAGATCTCCTTATCATAGTATCAGACCTCTCAATCAGCAAGTTGCCTTTGACCGCTATACTTGTCCTGCTACTAGCGCCATCAATCGTCAGTAATAGTATTTACGACACGAAATCACACGAAATTTTTTCACAGCTCCATTTGTTCTATGCATTTGCTTATGAACTAGTGGTTTTCCTACCACTAAAATTTTATAGTAAATTTTATCTTATTAAATTGACAAGATCGTGTGATTACATGACGAAAAAAATTCTATTAAATTTTAGTGGTAAGAAAAAAGCGTAAGAGTTGGCAGCTATGCGGTAGCAGATCAGCTAGATTTTTCTATAGATTTTTCTATTATATTTTTGGATACCAGTTTTTTTAGTAGAGACAATTTTGTTTTGTTTGATCGGAGAATTCTGGGATTTAAAAGAACAACATTTTCTCTAAAAATATACTGGTGTTCAAAAAGCCCGAAACATGGCAACTGTGCGGTAGTATCCACCAGGCGGCGATACTTTCCGGAGAAAGTCAATTAATAAGTTGGCAATTACCGCGGACATTTTCTCCCATAGACTTTCTCCGGATTGTCAAGTCTGATCTATGATAAGGGAGTCTTGGCCATCAACATGGTGTCTAGGTATAATAAAGTAGCAAAGCACTTCGCGACGAAACCGCTTACAGCGACACCTAGCAGCAAACTCCTGAGTTCCTTATTTCGAAAAAAGTACGCAATAGGAGAAAAAAATCCTTTTTTTTGTTCCTTATTCTTTCAAAAATAATTTTTCTTTTGTGTTTGCTGTTGTTGCGAACTCGCTCTCCTGTTCTCGTGGACTAACCGTAACTAACGCCACCTTTCACAGCGACCGTAACTATCGGAATCAGACAATAAATAGAATAGACTAGAACGTGTAGAGTATAAGATGTTTGTCATCACCCTGGCAATTAACACTTTGCTGTCCGGTGACACCACAGTGGTGTCGTCTTAAAGTAACTTAATTTTAATCCTTAAAGGCTACATTGGCACCAGAATTTTGGAATAAAAATTCCCTTTTATCAAGTACATGAAGAAAAAATGTTACTTATTTTCGAATAAATATGTTTCGAAATTCTAACGTCAATCAATCATTTCACATTTTACGAATAGAAGTATTTTTACGAGACATGCGGACGGCAAAGTGTTAAGAACAATATAAACGATCGAAGAGCTTCTTTAGTCCAAATTTTCTAAGAACTGAATTTTAACCTAGAATATTAACGTAAATATTTTAGATCAGAAATTACATTTAATCTATATTTGTAAATATTGTGAAGGTCTAAGTTATGTATGCTTCGTAATGTTTATTATTCATCATAGGACAGTCTTTTTAAAGTATTCATTAGCCATTATTTTGATTAATTAAGACGAATTTTCTAATAGAAAATAAGCCAACCGCACTGGGACCTTTGCAAAAATTAAGGTGAGATCATTTTAACTATTTTTAATAAATTGAATCAGAACTAATATTGTCGAAATATAATAATATGACATCCCATTAACACGTTCACTGCCGGGTTAAAATTATCGGAATTTTATTTTATTTAGAAAGTTCGAATTCATAACAGAAAATACTAATAGCAATATTTACTTTATTTAATTACAGACATTTCATGATTACATAAAATAAAAATTCTTCTTTCGAAATTTCCGGCGGGAATTCGTAATTTTAGATTGAAAACCCACGAGTATACTCGTGGTTTGCAGCGAATGGGTTAACAGATATAGAAAAGGGCAGCATGTTAATATAGAAAGAGAGTATTTCATATATCAATGTAGATTTGGAAATTACCTTTCTATGAGAAAAGAAACAGCGACATGAACCAAAAAACACATGTATGAAAGCTAAATTTGTAGACACTCCCGTGTCAGAAAAATCCGTGAAATAGCGTCACTCGAGCTGTAGTAGCAATTCAGACGATTCCAGTGTTGAATTGAGGGGGTGGCCCGGGTGACATTCCCTTCTGGAGCATTGAAATGTCCCCCCGGAAGATTTGAGATTTTACGCTTTTAATGGTTAAAAAGTATAATCCCCCCTCCCGGAACTCTACAATGTCCCCCCCCCCGGACCCACAGAAATCCCTCCCGAAGAAAAGTGTCTGAATTCAACACTGGACAATTGTTTAAGCATATGAATTATTACATACGTATTTTTAAATTCTGGAGCATCGAATGAATAAGAACGTGAACAAATAAAATCAAAGGTTACGCAGCAGTCATTGTACTAAACTAAAATTCTCGAGATTTATCTTTATTTTATATTTTGTAAATAAATAGAAAATTTGCTATAAATCCATAGGCATAGCTGCCAACTTTTACGCTTTTTTCCTACCACTAAAATTTGATAGTAAATTTTATCATATTAAATTGCCAAAATCGTGGTATTACTTAAGCCAAAAATTTCTATTAAATTTTAGTGGTAACAAAAAAGCGTAAAAGTTGGCAGCTATGCATAGGCAAAAATTGGCAATTTTTTAACAGATGTTTTTTAAATTAAAAGAAAAACTGAATATATCAAATTTTGTTCATGCTATTTAATGTTCAGTTACTAATTTAAAAAATAAAACTTTAATTTTACACAATTTTCTAAATATCATCTGCACAGGTTTGAAACGATACTTTAGAAAGATAAAACAAAAATAGAACCCAAATGTTTTAGTTAAAGAAAATGTAGAATAAGCGATTAAATTTCGAGACTTCATAAGAAGAGACACCAGTACAAAATCATTTTGTACCGAAGAATGTATTTTGTATCCTGCTTTTGAAGCTTTGAAATTATTTTTTGATTATTTGTGATTATTTTATAATTTGTTTTCATGTCTCTTAAAATGTTGATAAGTCTATTATAAATTATACCTAGTTGTTTAAGCTGTATTAAACCCATGAAAATATTAAATAAGTTAAATATTACTTCATAATTTCATAAAGTTCAATCTCCATTTAACCCCTTGGGGACGAGCGACAGGTATACGTGACGCATAAGATGATCAGAATCCTTGATTATTTCCACCAGTTATTTTTCATTGTAAGTTTTTCATTGTAAGATTTGCCTTATTTAATGGTAGCATTTCTGCAATTCAATTATGCGAAAATTTCTGTTTTGAAAAACCGGTGGTAAAAAATTAAAAAATCTGTAAAGGGCGCTTGTTGCGAATGGGTTAAGAGCGATATAAAAACAAAACTTTTATATAATTTATATAATTCCTTTTAACTTTTATATAATAACTTTTATATAATTGAGTTTATATAATTCCTGGGTAAATGAAGAAAAATACAATTATGAATTATATAACTTTCATTTAAAATATTTGTCTGAGTGCAACGAAGACTCATACACAGCGCAGTATTACTTTGCCCCATATATAGCTACGATGGATATTAAAACCTTTCGTCAAGCATAACTCAAAAAATATTTAACGGATTTCGTTCAAATTTTTACAGCAGGTACCTATAAAGGTGACAACGTCGTCTATATATTACCAAGAATAAGTGTCAAACCGTTTGGAAGTTATATTAAAAAAATAGATAAAAAAGCACAATTAAAGTACATACGTCACTAAATTTTGTGCGTACGTCATTTTCACCGGCGGGAGATTTTCGTAGACAATCGGAATTGAAAAGTTCATGGAATACATGGAGCAAACAAATATGCAAGCACTAATATTCAGCACAATAAAATATATTTCAATTTAATAAAAATGGAAAGTTAATCTGGAATTTTTTCTGTTTGAAAAGTATTAGAGATTAGTAAGAGTAGTATTAGTATTAGAGATTTGGCGTAAATCACACCATTAGCAGCTCTTTTATTTCGCATGTGTATGTTAGGAACAATTCTTTGATGTTTAAATAAAAGGTTTCGATTTGTGGCATTATTTCTTATTTTCTTTTCCTTTTTAGTATTTTAAATGGAATTAGTGAAAGGCGTGTATTTTAAATTAAATGAGTGAAAGACGTGTATTTTTAATGTATGTATTTCAAATGAAATCAGTGAAAGATTTATATTTAAATGAAATGAATGCAATATGAAGATGTTATGAGAAAAATATTTGGCGATTTATCAACTGCGCCAAGTTAACATAAAAGTACCAATACATATGTGGGTACTTCTCTATTATCCCGTCGACCACTTTTCATAACAAAAAACTATCGCCAAATAAACGGGAGAACGTTGTCATTGAAATATCAAAATACATAAATAAATAAAATATAAGAATTTAAGGACACAATTGTTATTTTAATGAATGAAATAACTAATAAATCAGTAAAACATAATGAAAAATACACGCAAATGTCGCGTTAAAAACCACTTGATGACGTAACAAACACGTATAATGCTTCTGATATCAAGTAAATGGGACTGCATTTTCGGCGTTTAATCTAACAGTTTGGCGATAGTTTTTTGTTATGAAAAGTGGTCGACGGGATAATAGAGCAGTACCTCTATGTGAAATGAAACAAGGCACAGATGTCATATACGCACCACGTTGGCGCGATTTTTCCCTCCACCAGCTTGGGGAAAACTTTGTTTTTGAATATTAGTTACAAATAGTGTGACAAATAGTACACGTGATTTTTTATTTCAATATAAAAATAAAATAACGTAATAAATGAAACAGCTTCTATTATTTTAAAAAAGGAAATAAAAATAAATAAATAACAGTTTGATATAAATAAAGGCGCGGATGTCATATACGCACCACATTGGCGCGATTGCAACAAAATGGCAATTTTATGCCTCACATGGTAACCCGGTTATTTTGTTTCAATTGTTGTTTATTAACTTTTATTTTTTATTTTAATTCTATAAATTGTTTTTATTATATATATCAATATTTATTTATATCAAACTATCATTTATTTATTTTTATTTCCCATTTTTGAATAATAGGAGCTATTTCATTTATTACGTTATTTTATTTTTATATTGAAATAAAAAATTACATGCTATTATTGTATGGTATTTGTAACTAATATTCAAAAACAAAGTTTTCGCCAAATTGGCGGGGGGAAAATCGCGCCAATCTGGTGCGTATATGACATCTGTGCCTAAATTAATATTGATATACATATAAAAATAACCTATAGAATTAAAATAAAAAATAAAAGTAAACAAATACAACAAACAGTTTTCGCCAAAGGGGCGGGGGGAAAATCGCGCCAACGTGGTGAGTATATGGCATCTGTGCCGGGATTTTTACCCTTTTATCTGTGCTTTCGGAAATATAAAAAAATTAAAAAATTCTTATATCAGGTGTATAATGTTTTGCATTTTTATACGGACCACTTCTCCATTTTAAGATTTTAAATGCTATTTATATCCGATATTTCTTTCTTGAGATTCCCACAAGTTTTTTCCGGTAATTTTTTTAGTTCGCTTATTAATTGTTTACAATTTGCCTCCCTGGCAATAACAATTATTTATCACAAAAAATGGGTACTTCTCTATTATCCCGTCGACCACTTTTCATAACAAAAAACTATCGCCAAACTGTAATGCCAAATAAACGGGAGAACGTTGCCATTGAAATATCAAAATAAATAAAATATAAGAATTTAAGGACACAATTGTTACTTTAATGAATGAAATAACTAATAAATCAGTAAAACATAATGAAAAATACACGCAAATGTCGAATTAAAAACCACTTGATGGCATAACAAATACGTATAATGCTTCTGGCATCAAGTAAATGGGACTGTATTTTTGGCGTTTAATCTTAGTTTGGCGATAGTTTTTTGTTATGAAAAGTGGTCGACGGGATAATAGAGAAGTACCCAAAAATGGCTTAGTTTTGTTAAATTTGTTTGTTATGTATTTTCATTTCTTATTAAAATATCGAAAATGGCAATAAAATTTTATTTTAGCACCGTACTTAATTTTTTTAAATGGCTCAAAAACATGGTTTAATAAACGTATATTTGTAAATATTTTAAAAAACATGTTTTTCCACTCTCTAGAAAAATTTGTAAGATTCTACAACTGCCTTCTTATTAAAATATCGAAAATGGCAATAAAATTTTATTTTAGCACCGTACTTAATTTTTTTAAATGACTCAAAAACATGGTTTAATAAACGTATATTTGTAAATATTTTAAAAAACATGTTTTTCCACTCTCTAGAAAAATTTGTAAGATTCTACAACTGCCTTTGGCACCAACCAGTACATGATACGGAACTTTTCCCTATTCAGATACACAGAAGAGGTTGGTCACAAACAAGAGTAATGCTAGCAACAATATTGTTTTAACTCTATAAGAGTTAGAAACAATAATGATATTAAATTCCCCGATTAGCTTAGGGCCCGATTACGGAACTTTCTCCTAGAAAAAAAAACTGTAGAAGTCTTTTACATTTGTTTCGAATGAAGCTCGATCAACAAAGTATTAATTGATAATACAAACAACACTAATATTAACATGGGGGCAAAAGTTTGAATTTAAGTGTATATATCTGGAACCCTCCCCCTCCCCCCCAACCACCCACCAAAAAAAGAAAAAGAAAGTTACAGAAATATTTTTAAAATGGCGTGAGGCCACCCTTTCTGACATAAGAAATTGGCTGCGAACCCGATTACGAAACTTTCACTTAACTTAATAACATGTATCTAAAAGCCCTGAGGACAATTCCCCTTCCCAGTTATACGGACCTTGGGGCTTTTTTAAAAAGCTTGACGCAGTTCGGGTTGAAGAAGTTGAGATTTACTGTCAAATGACATAAACTACTATGAAAATAAAACTGGTGAATTATTATGCTGGTTTATGTATGTATTTAAAAAAATTGCATCTGAGTACACTCTTTAGATAAATTACTCCTGTTTGCATTTAATAACAGATAAACGGCTTCCGTTTACTAAATTGTTTAAATATTGGGAAGAGTTGGCGAGAGATAGATAGACGTGTAAACAAACGGGTAGACAGACTGGTAGAGAGACGGATAGCGACAGAGATAAGCTAACGGGTAGCGAAACGAATAGACAGACGGGTAGCGAGGCAGGTGAAAAAAAGGGTTGACAGAGGGGTAGTGAGATGGGTAGGGAGACGGGTAGCGTGGTGGATAGAGAGACGAGTACAGAGACGACTTGACAGACGGGTAGAGAGAGGGGTATATAGACAGACAGACGTGTTGATAGACGAGTAGTGTAACGGGAAGCGAGACAGGTAGAGACACGATTAAAGAGTCGGGTAGAAAGACAGACGGATACTGAGACGGGTATACAGAAGAGTAGAGAGACAGTAGACAGATGAGTTCGGAGAGAGACACAGCTAAGACATACGAGTAGTTAGACTGGTAGACACGTTTGTAGCAAAGCATGTTATCAATGTGGTTTGAAGTATACGAGTTTCTATAAATAGTTATACAAATAAACAAAGGAAATTTTTTTAATTCAAATATTAAATATTTGATTTAATATTTCAATATTTAATATTTTATTTTTTAATATTTTATTTAGATATTTGTCACAAAGAAAATGTTGCAAAAATTAAATTAAATTTGCGTTAAACTACGCTTGCTAAAATACGCTATTGGCTGCAAATCTGATTATGTGACTTTAAAAATATCGTTTTAAAAGATCCGGCGGTTTTTTTTTAAGTTTTGAGCAATTCCCGCTTAAGAAAATGAGATTATTTGCCAAATGTTATAAAAAAATGCATATGAAAACATAACAGTATATGAATTTATATATGATATTTTGTAATTATATCATTTAATTTGCTATTTTTCATATGTTGTATCTTTATCTATCTCTTGTCTATCATATGCTGTATATTCACTTAGATTCTTGTCGATATCTTCTTTATATCGTAATTGTCAACTTTATGTTCTCAGCAATATCCCTCAGACTAATCCCTTTGAGGGAAGTCCTAGTTTTGTGATCTACTTGTTGCATATTTATTTACTTTATTGTTTATTAAATTATTTCAATATGGAGCAATTATTTTTCAGAGTCATTTGAATCTTGCATCATACCTAACCCAATCCATTGATGCTACGTAATTTAATTTTATTTAAAACATTATTTAGTTTTTTTTCCCCTTTAATTATTATTATTTTTAATATATTTTTTTTCAAATATAAATTTACATTTTCAAAAACTCTCATGATTATTAATATGAACATTTAAATGTCAAATATTTAGATTGTTAGGAATTTAATACACATTCAACAAAACAAAATTATAAAGCATGAGCATTTACCACGATTTCATCCCGTGCACAGTGCAGGAAAACGCTAGCGAGCGCTGCGTTTCACCTTCAAGACCGTGTGTTTAATAAATTAAAGTTCCCGTTGCCAGGCGGTTTAACCCATTCGCTGCCAACCACAGCTATAGTCGTGGTTTTTCAATCTAAAATTACGAATTCGTATCGGAAATTTCGGAAGAATTTTTCTTTTATTTTATGCAATCACAAATGTCTGTAATAAAATAAAATAAATATTGCTGTTAGTATTTTCTGGTATGAATTCGAACGTTGTAAATAAAATAAAATTCCGGTAATTTTAACCCGGCGATGGAGTATGCACAATTTGTAAGTTCAACATCACAGTCATCATGTAAGAATACGCTCTTTAAATGTAAGTAGACACGCGCGGGTATTTCTGCACAGGTTTCAGGTGAAAATAAATCTTATCTGCTTACTGACGTTTTATTTAGCCTCTCAACATAATAAAAGGCTACGTTTTAAATTTAATTACATGTATTTTTGTATTATTAACCCTTTGAGAGGCGGTGGTATATGTTATATACCACCTAATTTTAATGCGATTCAAACCAGAAACTTTTAATTAAATTTTACTTTTTAAATGTTGACGAGAAACAATTGAAAAATTGCTTATTCTTATTTCGAACTAAATTCTTTCCTAAATTCCGGTGGGAATTCAACGTTACAGGACCACAAGTGCTTGCCCCTGAAAGGGTTAATATAACTTGAACTTGAACTTGTGATAGGTTCAATGGGCTTCCAAGTTGCGAAGCAACTGCACACCCTGGCTTTGAGTAGGTGTATATTAAATCCTGAGAGAGCCATATGAAATGTCTAGCCGTAGTCCAATTGACTACATAAAATAGGATAGTGTTAAGTATATCAATAAAATAATGAAAATTTACTAGTTAAAGTATAAAAGTAAAAATAGTTCATAGTTCAAAAAAAAACAAAAATATGCCAGACGAGGTAAAGTAAAGATGTTAAGAGAAGTTTAGGAGAAAAGTCAATATAAAATTATTAGTAAAAAATTATATATTAATATATATATATACACCGTGTCCCAAAAGTTTAGACAATCAATAAAATTTGCATTAACATAAAAAGTAATAAGGTACAATTAAAGTGCCTGAGATAGGTAATAAATAAAAGCAGTTTTGCTGATATACACATATAAATTATGATCAAAGGTTTGAAATTATAAAATATACATTAAATTATATAACAATGTGCTGTCCCAAAAGTATAGACACAATACAGCATTACATGTTTTCTTTTACATTTTTGTTCACAAAATAAAATATTTTTATTTTCGTCTGCTTCTATAAATGCAGAATATTTTTTCCCTTTAATTGAAATATTGACTGCTGTATTTTTAGCATAATGATTTATTGAAATTTTGTGGAATAAATGAGTTCAATGTATTGATTTGTTTGTGATTCGGAAAAGACATTTCCTGCATATTCTGATAAAAATGCCACATTCTAAAGAAATTTCTAAAAATGAAATTATTAAGATTTTACATTTAAAAGCACAAGGACAAGATCCTGTGCAAATATCGAGAAGAATAAAGAGATCCTTGAACAGTACTTATAGAGTTTTGTGATTAGGTGGAACATGGAATGCTAAAAAGCGAGTCGGAAGACCAAAAAAAAACAATGTTACGTGATGATAGAATGTTATTAAAAATGGCTTCAGTTGATAATTTATCTGTGCGTGAAATTGCATCAATTTCCAGAATTTCAAAAAGTACTGTACACAAAAGAATTAAAGCTTCAACAAATATTGTTTACAGGAGAATGAAAGCAAAACCTCGCTTAAAGCAGAGACATAAAGAAGCACGTCGAAAGTGGGCTAGAAAGCATATGTCATAAGGTGAAAAATGGATTTCTGTCATCTTCCAGTGATGAAAATAAATGGAATTCAGACGGCACTGTTGGTCATAAATTTTACTGGCATGACTTAAGAAAAGAACCCAAGAACTGTTTTACCAGACAACAAGGCGGAGGATCCGTAATGACCTGGGGTGGGTTTTCTTTCAACGGCCAAACATTTCTAGGATTTATGGGCAGAATAATGAAATCAGAGGATTATCAGGATATTTTATGTACCAATTTACTACCAATTATGGATTTGCTAGCAGGACCGGACTGTGTTTTCCAACAAGAGGGGGCATCCATCTATATCTCCACATCTTCTAAAACATGGTTTAGGCGAAACAATATCACACTATTAGACTGTCCAGCACTTAGTCCGGATTTGAATCCCCCGGAGAACATATGGGGGATCTTATCTCGTAAAATATATGAAAATGGAAAGCAATATACATGTGTAAATGACTTAAAAATTGCTTTTGACAAAGCGTGGTATGAAATACCTCCTTCTGCAACGCAATGCTTAGTTAATTCTATGAAACAACGTGTATTTGATGTTATAAAGTGTCGTAGAAATACAATTAAATATTAAAAGTAAGCTTTTAGTTACTTTTATAAATGTAAAACCAAAAAAAATTGCAGGTGTCTATACTTTTGGGACAGCACATTGTTATATAATTTAATGTATACTTTATAATTTCAAACCTTTGATCATAATTTATATTTGTATATCAGCAAAATTGCTTTTATTTATTACCTATCTCACGAATTTTAATTGTACCTTATTACTTTTTATGTTAATGCAAATTTTATTGATTGTCTAAACTTTTGGGACACGGTGTATATATATTTTTAATTAAAGAGAAAAATTTTGAGGTAAGAATTATAGCTCGGAAGGACTATTCATCAAGAATAGTGGAGTACCTTGGTTTTTTTCCGGTTGGATGGACTGCAAGCATCGTAGTCAGGTAGCTCATAAATGAGTTCATTTGGAATGTGATTAATGTCATTGTAGAATTTTTTCGCAAAGTGTTTAATGCGATGTTTGAGTGAAGTCGTTTTCAGATCCTTGAGGATTGTGGAGTTTTTGAGGTATCTAGACCCGTTCCTGATGTAACGGAACTGTTTGTAATGGGTACTAGAGAGGCTGTTCATACTGGTTTTGCAAGTGAAGCCCCAGATTGGACATGCATATGTGATAACAGAGAGAATGCAAGCATTATATATTAAGAGTTTGTTGTGTATGGAGAGTGAGTGACTGCGAAGAAGGGGGGCGAGGGTTTTGGAAATTCCGGCAACTTTACCGCGGATATTAAGAATATGCTTTTTAAAGGTAATGCGTTTGTCAATGGTAACTCCCAGGTACTTGGCATCGTCAGACCAGGGAATGGTAGTGTTATTGATGGTTAATCTATTAGGAGTGGAGAAGGTTCTAGAGAAGTAAACAGCAGTAGTTTTAGATTCGTTTATCTTAATGCGCCATTGATCACACCATTCCATGAAGATGTTGAGGTGGTGTTGTAGATTTTTGTAAAGATTGTATGGGTGATGTGCAGTGCCATAGAGAACAGTGTCGTCCGCATAGAGTGCGAGTGATGTGAAGAGTGTGCGTGGAATGTCATTAAAGTATATTATGAATAAAATTGGGCCAATGACTGAACCCTGAATAATACCACAGAGTATTATGTGTAGTAGAGAAAGTGAGTTCTTTACACGGACATAGAAGTCACGATCACCAAGGTAAGAATGGATAAGTCCAGACGGGAACTTAAGCCGAATTAATTTGTAAATGAGGCCCGCGTGCCAGACTTTGTCAAAGGCCTTGGCGACATCAAGAAATATGGCAGCAGTATGTTTCTTCTCGTTGAAGTTTTCAGTTAAGAAGTCCACAAATCGAAGAAGTTGGTGTTGGGTGGAGTGATTGGCTCTGAAGCCGAATTGTTCAGGCATAAGAATGTTGTTGTTGTGAAGGAAGTCATTGAGCTGTGATCTAATGACGCGTTCGATGACTTTACTTAGACAGGAGAGAAGACTGATGGGACGGAAATTAGTTGGGTCATTAAGATTGCAGGATGGTTTAGGAATAGGAGAAATGATAGAGGTTTTCCAGGGTTTAGGAAAATAACAGTGTTTGAGGATAGAATTAGTGAGCTTCGTAATGTAGAGAATACAGTTGATAGGAAGTTGTTTAAGAGTATAGTTAGAAATTTTATCGTACCCAGGAGATTTTTTATTATTAAGTTTTTGAATAATATTGTTGATCATGATGGGTTGAATTTCGGGGAGAGGGATAGGAGGGGTTGAGAGGAAGTCATTAACAGTATCATTGACATTGTTAAAGTGTGCTTGACTTGCGAGGAAGGGATTCGGAGAGAATTGCCTTTCATATGAGATAGCGAGGCATTCTGCCTTGTCCTCGTCAGTATACGCAGTTTGATTATTGGCAGTAAGGGGAGGAATAGGGGTATAATTATTATTGGGTTTCTTTTTGATTTGCCAAAGAGAGTTATCCTCGCAAGTAAGACTTTCGAGAAATTTAGACCAGATTTTTTGCTTCTCTTTCTGAATAAGGGTTTTAATTTTATTGTTGAGCCTGTTGACAGCTGTTTTAAGGGTGGGATCTCTGGTATTTTGGTAGAGTCGACGGAGTGTGTTGCGTTGTTTACAGATATTATGTATGTAAGTGGGTAAGATGTAAGAGTTATTATTTTTGAATTTGGTGTAAGTGGCATCTTTTTGAGCTTTGTAAATGATGTTGTTGAGTTTATTAATTGCGTTATCAATGTCAGTAGTGTTGTTGATTGTGGGGTAGGTAAGGTCGGTGTTGTTGATGTAATTTTGGAATTTATTCCAGTCAATAGCTACTGAAGGAGGAAGAGAGATAGGGTTGATAAGATCAATTTTGAAGAAGACAGGAAGGTGGTCAGAGCTTAGGTCATTAATAACAGAAGTGTTGATAGGGAAGGTAAGATTTTTGGTGATGGCGAAGTCAATAATAGAGGGGTGCTGGTTGCGAGCAACAGGAATGTGTGTTGGTGTAGTAGGTGCGTGGAGACTGAGATTGAAATGGCTAACCAAGTTGTGATCTACCTCTGGTAGTGGTGGAATGACAGTTCCACTGCCTGCTATGTGCATTGAAGTCACCAGCGATAAATGCGTGTTGGTGTTGTGTAATGATGTGTGTCAGGTCATTTATGGGGTATCGTCGCCCGTGTCGTGCGTAAAAAGATGTGAAGTTGATTTTGGCATGGGGCAAGTTGACGACAATGCTGGTGTAGTCAATGCCTGGGAGTGGAATATTTTGAGTTGTGTGATGTGGGATATAATTTTTGATGTAGATGGCTGTGCCACCCCAATGAGAGTTGGCACGTGGTGTATGATGGAGTTTGTAACCTGGGATGGTGATACTGCAGGAAGGGTTAAGTGTTTCTTGGATTAAGAGTATATCGATTTGTGGATTAATGGAAATAAAGGAGCGGAGTTCATTAATCCTGGGTTGCAATGATTGGCAATTCCAGGAGAAAATAAGAAGAGATAAGAAATTTTTATAAGAAAGTAAGAAATTTTTGTTATTGTAATTATTCATAATTGGTAATGTTCAGCTCCGTAGAAAAGGCGTCTAATTCTTCTATTATGATATACATTTTGTCGAATGGGTTGTTGCAATTTTTTGATTTGATGGCGATGTTTTTTAAATGTTTTAGGAGTTTTGTAATTTGGAGAAGTTCCTTCATGTCTTTGAAGGTATCAAACATATCTTTGAATGTGTTTGTATAATTATTTTGTATAACAGGTGGTGTTTTATTTTGTTTGGTTTAACTGGAAGTGTCCTCAACTGGGGCTTCCTGGATATCGTTATTCACGTCAGTAGTGATCTCACTGTTGTTGATATCGTTTGGTTTATCATGAATGGTGTAATTGTAGGGTTTGAAAATGTCTGCGATGTCAGCAATTATATTTGGTTTTTGGTGTTGCGGTTTTGTTTTGGTGTTGAGTGTTGGGGTATTTTTTTTCTTAATGTTGTTTGGATTTTTTGGGCAACCTCTGTATGAGGCCGGATGGGCACCGTTACAATTGGAACATTTTGGAATTATTTTACCTGTCTTGGGGCAGTTATCAGTGAGGTGCTCTTCTGAGCATTTAAGACATTTTGGTGTTAGGCTGCACGTCTCGGAGGCGTGTCCGAACCGTTGGCAGCGGTAACATTGTTTTGGGTTATTGTTGTTTCTGAAGTATTCAATACGAACACTTATATCACAAAGTTCCTCAATTTTATAGATCTTCTCAAAGTTAGTGCAAGGGAGGACAGGACGTTGACCATGTAAATTGGCATACCTCTGCCAGTTTTGCGACTCTTAAGCATGGCGGCCAAAAATGCATACAAAATTAATTAAAATATTCTCTGCAATAAATTCGGTGTGAGTTATTTTATATTCCTTCATTTTGTTCCTTCTGTAAAATTGATAATGTGGATAGAGGAACAATATGAATCTGGAATATTTTCGTCCTGAAATTATAAGCAGACGATGTTTACAAGGCGAATCTACCTATTAAACTGAGCTTGCTCTTTCCCAGCAGTAATTTTTAGTAATTTTTTCTAATAAATTTTCTAAAGTGATTTTACAATTAAATAAGGTGGTGAAGATTTTTTTTGTAATAATTGGTGGGAATCAACGAGACCAGATTGGGAACCGAGATCCGCCACTGCGAATTCTTTAATCCATTTTTATTCTGTACATGATTCATTCGGCTACAAAAAATTTAGTGCAATGCCTTGAATATTAATGGAAGAGGAACAAAAATTAAGGACATGGATGAAATTTATAAATTAAACATGTGCAACATCTCTCGAAAAATACTCTATTCATGATTTCAACTTGAAAAAAAATGAGTAAAGAGAAACACTGTATCTTTAAAAAAAACTTACCGTTAAATCTGTGGTAAGACTTGTAAATAAAACGAAGTATACTATAAGGTAATTGGCGTCTTCTAGAGGAATAGAATTTAGTACAATGCTTTGAATATTAATGGAAGAGGAACAAAAATTTAAACCATAAAGAAACTGAATGAAATTTTTAGATTAAAAATGTAGACCATCACTCAAAAAACCTGCTATTCATGATTTCCACTAAAAAAAGAAAAAAGAGTAAAGAGAAATACTGTACCTTAAAAAAACTTACCGTTAAATCTGTGGTAAGACTTGTAAATAAAACGAAGTATACTATATGGTAATTGACGTCTTCTAGAGGAATAGAATTTAGTAGAATGCCTTGAATATTAATGGAAGAGGAACAAAAATTTAAACCATAAAGAAACTGAATGAAATTTTTAGATTTAAAATGTAGACCATCACTCAAAAAACCTGCTATTCATGATTTCCACTGAAAAAAAAAGAGTAAAGAGAAACACTGTACTTTAAAAAAACTTACCGTTAAATCTGTGGTAAGACTTGTAAATAAAACGAAGTATACTATAAGGTAATTGGCGTGTTCTAGAGGAATAGAATTTAGTGCAATGCCTTGAATATTAATGGAAGAGGAACAAAAGTTTAAACCATAAAGAAACTGAATGAAATTTTTAGATTAAAAATGTAGACCATCACTCAAAAAACCTGCTATTCATGATTTCCACTGAAAAAAAAGAGTAAAGAGAAACACTGTACCTTAAAAAAACTTACTGTTAAATCTGTGGTAAGAGTAAATAAAACGAAGTATACTATAAGGTAATTGGCGTCTTCAAGAGGAAAAGAATTTAGTGCAATGCCTTGAATATTATTGGAAGAACAAAAGTTTAAACCATAAAGAAACTGAATGAAATGTTTAGATTAAAAATGTAGACCATCACTCAAAAAACATGCTATTCATGATTTCCACTGGAAAAAAAAATATGCAAGCGGAAAGAGTAAAACTGCAACAAGGAAAACTTACACTGATAACTATGGCACGTCTTGTAAATAAAACAAAGCCGACTACTATAAGGTAATTGACGTCTTCTAGAAGAGTAGAATAAAGTGCTTCACTATGGATAGAAACTATAATTATAAACTTTCGACAGAGGAACTAATGTGCGTATAATATATATAATCCCCCCCCTACCCTATATATATTTTTGTCTTCCTTTTTTTATGTGTATACATTGAAATCTGTGTGAACTAAAATTGTCTATAACTTAATCATGTCTTAAATGAAAGCATTTTATTGTCAAGACGACAGGAATAAGATAAAAATATACCTGAAAGAAGAAAACGAATATTTTTTGCGGCCCTAACAATTCAGTTTCTCTCTCTCTCTCTCTTTCTCTCTCTATATATACATATATTATATATATACTGTTTTTAGGTGCGTTCTTAATTATATAAATACGTAGCATTTATAGTCGTCGTCTAGTCCGTCCGTCTGTCCGCAAATAACAACGCAAAAATTACTCAACTGAATGGTTTGAAATTTGTTATATACAATCGTTGCAGAATTTTGTCGAGTCTTCTCAAATTTTATGAAAATCGAATCAAAACATAAAAATTTATTAATAAAAGATTTCTTCATTCAATTAAATGATATAATACGTGTAATTAATTCAGGGATATCCCATGATAGGTAATGATTCTAGGTTGCCACTGTGATTATGTCATATTTAAGATGTATCCATATTAATTCCGTTTCTGTATTACGGAATTTAAAAACCGAATTTATATACTAAAATTGTTTAATTATACGAAAACTATAATATACTGACAGATGTTTGGATAGATATTTCCGGAGAAATAGATATTAAATGGAAAAAGAGTTTAAATATGGATTTCAAGTTCTGAAATTTTCAAAGCTAGGCTTAAATTTGTCATGCGAATTTTCAGTAAATGCCAACAAAAGATAAAATGTTGCCAACTTAAAATGTACTTGTTTTATTACGGAATTTAATCATATCATAATAACAGACGGTATAATTCATTTTTTCAGTGAAATAATAACGACGATTTTTACCTTCTTCTATCTTTACAAGAAGAAAGTATTCGATTCCTGAAAATTTTCGACTTCCGGTTTTCGACAGATTTATACGTTTTAAAAGGTCTTGAACACGATTTGACTGTTTTTAGAAAATGTCTGTCCAGGGGTGCAAAAATCAAGGCGCTAATGGTCTGATTCCCACCACTAAATTTTATTGGTATTTTTCGTCAAATTTTATTAGTATACTTCGCCTAAACTTTATGAGTGTTCTTGTTAGGCTAAGAATACTAAAAATTTAGTGGTGGGAATCAGCCCATTGGCGCCTAGATTTTTGCACCCCTGTGTCTGTCTGTGTCTCTGTCTATCTCTCTGTCTGTATGTGACAAAAATTTTGTGGGCGCTCTATCTCAAGAATTAATGCACGAAATTTAATAAAACTGTATATTCAATTCGTCCCTGATACAAATTGGTTCTGATTAGTTTTTGGTGAAGATCGCCCGACAGGTAGCGCTGCTATGCCGCATTTCTTGCGATTTCCGAAATAGCTCTATCTCAAGAACTAATTCACTTATCTTCATCAAACTTCAGGATCAGTTAGACCTTGACATAAATAGACGCTGATTATGTTTTGGTGTAGATATCCCAACAAGTGGCGCTGCTATACCACTTTTTTCTCGATTTTTGTGAGAGCTATATTTCAAGAACTAATGTACGGAATTTCATCAAACTTCAAATTCTCTTAGACCATTACATAAATAGATGCTGCTTACGTTTTGGTGTGAATTGCTCAACAGGTGGCGCTGCTATGCTACTTTTGTCATTATTATCAAGATAACTATATAACAAGAAATAATGCACGGATTTTCATCAAACTTGAGATTCAGTTAGATGTTGACATAAGTTGTTGTTGATTAGGTTTTGGTCTAAATATCCCAACAGGTGGCGCTGCTATTCTGCATTTTGCAGGATTTACAAGATTTTAGCTAATGTTGTGGTGTTTTGGGGTTCTTTCTAAAACACAACTTACTTAAACTTAAAAAGCTCATTTATTACTCAATCTTCACTTGACAATTAAATATTTAGAAAAAAATAAGTATACCCTGATTAGCTCCACTGAAATCTGTTGCCATGGAAAAGGTAGCAAATTATATTAAACTAATCAAAATATCAAAACTTAAGAATCCGAATAGGTTAATACAACAATGATAATTTTGAACTCATCATTTTAAGACAATATTAAATGTAGTAAGGGGCAACAGATTTCTAAATCAAGTAGCATACTGGATTGCATAAATAACACCCAACTCCACTCCAACCCGATCAAGCTCAAATCTCCATACACATTAAATTAACAAAAGTGTAATCATCATATAATTTGAAAAAATGCAGACAACCTGAAATTCCTCAAATATGAGGACCAAAAGGGGAAAGAGTTAAATCCGTTAATAGAATAGGGATATGATGATGTACTAAAATTTTAGAACAACCATAGAGATTCTGAACAAGATCCGATCGGTTAACCAAGAATCGTATAGTGGTGTATAATGACTGGATATTTTTTTTTTTTTTTTTTTTTTTTTTACTTTTTAAAATAAAACAATTTTGGTGTATATTTTAGAAAAACAATGTTTCTGAAAGAGGAGAGTTAAAGCTTAATTTAACATTTTATGAAATTAAATTTAATATTACTGTTTCACTTATTAATCTATCCATCCTTAAATCAAGATCAAAAATACGATTGTATAACATTGAGTGAACTTCAATTTATGTTCATTAAAACAGTCAGTTATGAATTTAAACTTAAGAAATTTTAAAGTCCTAATTTAATAAAGTTGAATTTTCTCTCCCTTTTTTTTTTTTTTTAATTAATCACAGAAAGGTTAGGCCATTCTTATAGGTCTACTGTGAATATAAAAAATTAATTATTTAGAGATTTATACAAAGAAAAACATACCAACTTTGATAATAAACAAAAAAAAAACACAATTTATTTGAACATTTAAAATAATGAAGCAACTAAGTTATCAAAAATAATCTTAATAAAACAATATAACAGCTGATCTTTTAAGTTGAAACCACTCACTGGTTACTTTTAAATTACACATCATATTTTTAAAATTACCATCATATTACCATTTAATGGTCGTTCAAACATACAAACATTATATATTAACCTACAGACTACTTCTGTTCATAATGTTTATTCTTATTGAAATTATCCAAAGATATTCATTTCACTTTTAAACTCTGGTATAGCAAACATATTTTTTTTTTTTTTTTTTTTTTTTTAAAAAAGAGGTACAAATAAATAAAAAGAAAAACTATGCAAATAGTACTTACAACAGGTAGAGAGTTCTACAATTTTAGTCAATGGGCACTTAGGAGCATTTCCTCCTTTTTCAAAATCTGATGAAGCACTTAAGCTGGAGTATTCAGGCTGGGGGAAAATTCAGACGTGGTTTCAAGCTAACATTCATCAATCCTCTCATCTCACTGCATCACTTGCCATCAACTACTAGGTCCATCATCTAGTCCGGAGGGGAAAATCGTTCTACGGTCCAGAACTTCACCGTCGGAGTCAGTAATTTCACCTTCCTGAAGCATGTGTTTTATTCGAAGATAGCCATCACCGTAACTCAGAACACTACGACTTCTAACGACCGGTTTAGTCCAATATCTATGATCACTTTTGATGGTTAAGAAGTCATAATCTTGGAGCGCCACTACGCCAAAAAAAAATAGGCTACACATATCTTCTTCTTAATTTCTCGTTAACAGTTATAGATCCGCAATTCGAAAATGCCCTTATAGCCTCTTTTCATCATAACATCATGATTTAGGATGGTTAATGTAGGGCCATCAATGCCCCACTCTCAAAAAAAAATCTTCCAGAAACCTGTCCGCCTTCAACAACTTCGCGATCCAGCCCACAGGCCAATCTTCGAGCCCCGTAATAAGTCGAATTTTTTTTACGAGTCAAACGACAGGTCTCTTGGCCAAGCAACAAGTGTCGTAAACATTCATTCTCCCGCGCTGCTTGAAAAACGGGACCGATCCACTCTGCCAGGGGTACGGGAATGGAAACAAAAGGAAAAATGGACTCAACGTGAAGACTACAGCTTGCCGCTCCACTCTGCCGGCCGCTTCATGGGGGAAGGAAACCATGCATCACCCCCATGGCGTGTGCTGAAGGGGGGTCCTGCTAGCCTCTGTTTACATGGGCGCCAGCTATCCGCCTGATAGCAGAGCCAATTGAAGCCTGACGTAAACTTACAAAGCCTAATTGCGTGTATAGTACACTCATAAGATAACGTAATTCTTATACAGGGCGGTCGGTCATTCTTATATCAAAGTCAGACTAGATGACTCCAAATTTTCCACCTGTGCAGTCTACTGACAAAACATCCCTCCCTTGCTGTCTGCTTTTCGTATTTGAAAAACAGGAAGCTACGTTAGACTATAAACGTTGAAATTACTTTGCAAAAAGAAAAAGAAAGAAGAAAAAATAAAAACTGATTTTATTATAATTATTACAATTACTTTTATTTATTTAAATTTTTATTAGAAACAGAAAAAAAGAGTGCTTTTAAATAAATGTTGAGAAAGTGATTTAAATAATTAATGTAGATTAAAAAAAAAAATTTGTTGAAACCAACCGTAACACTAAAGTCATATCTCACGAACTAATACACGGAAATTAACAAAACTTTAGATTCAGTTAGATCTTGATATAAATTAGTGCTGATTCTTGTTAGTGTATGCGAAACCTGTGTGAGATAGAAGAAAGTTTTGGTATTGGCACATCCAACTATTTCTACATTGTCTTGTACTGGATATTTGCACATGGTATAATTTTAATGTAACAGAGTTGTAATTACTTGTTTGTAAAAGTGTATTGCATCTTAATTTCATAAAATACAATTACGCATATATGCGTGTTTCTCAGGATTTTTTTTTATTATTATTAAAACATTTCGAATTTCATGAATTCTGAATGGTAATTTTTACCTTGATTCATTTAACCCCTTGGAGGGCAAGCACGTGGTTTAAAAATGCTGCATTTTGCGATGTTTCGACACCAGTAAATTTAAATAATGAATTTAAAAAAAAATTATTTAATAATACTGGTGGCAAAGTTACATATTAAAAAGTGGTATATATTATATACCGGTGCCCCTCAATGGGTTAATGACTGTCGTTTCATGATTACTTAAAATAAATATTCTTCTTTTGGAATTTCCGGCATCGATTCGGAATTTCTGAGTAAAATAGAAATATATGCGCTAAAGGTGCGAATGTTATGTTGTTATGTTAATAATTTAGTGTGTATTTAAAAAAAATTTCTACTTCGGACACAAAAAGCACGTTTATCTGGTTTTAGTTCCAGGAAAAGCACAAATGTCCTAAAATTCAAAATATCATAATTCGGTAAGTTCTTTTTACAGTAAAATATTTTTTGTTTTGTTTTACTTGTTAGAGGAAATATAACTAAATATAACTTATAGGATACTGCGACTGTATAAAATGTTAAATTTCGTATTTTAATACGTATATAGCCCCTTTGTAAAACAAATTCTACAACTGACAGCTGTATACGTTTTGAATGCCCTTCTCACATAGAAGTATGTCTTTATCATCCACAGTTTAACAAATAATCGGCATAAACTCTGTTTTAATATGTTCACTGCCGGGTTAAAATTACCGGAATTTCATTTGATTTAGAAAATTCAAATTCACACCATAAAATATTAATAGCAATATTTACTTTATTTAATTACAGATATTTTGTAATCACATGAAATAAAAATTCTTCTTTCGAAATCTCCGGTACGAATTCCTAATTTTAGATTGAAAAACCACGAGTATACTCGTGATTGGCAGTGAATGTGTTAGATCACCCGGTATAATTGTCCAAATCATAGTTGCCAACTGGTGCAATTTTTGAACACCAGTAACTGCGTAAAACAATCTTCACTTTATTTAATCGAATATTTCTGTGGTTGAATAAGTCGAAGATTACTTTCAGAAAAACTGTCGGCCAGAAATCGTATCAGTTCGTGCGATAATATAATTATACCGGGTGATTTAGTCCTGGATCGACGATTACTTTTAATTTTGCTTTTTTAATAATATGGACGACTAACAAACATATCAATATTGGAATTTATCAGAACTTTTAAAAGTATCATACTCATCTGTATTAGAACTTATCAGATCTCATTTAGAGTTTAATAGAACAGTGTATCAGTTTTCAACAAGAAATCTAACTTTGCTTTGTTTTTATAAAAAACGACGGGTTTAAAAATATCAAAAAAGCATTGGTCAAAGACAAATAAGCTTCAATTACTCATACTTGTAATAACATCAATAGCGCAATGAAATAGGTTCGTCCGTTGTCGAAATATTTCTAGTACCGAAATAAAAAACATACTTTTTCCAGAAAATTGTGTTTAATTTTTTTACTGCAAATATCGCTCGCTGCCGCACCAGGCGATAAGAACCGGTGAAAAATCTACAGGGTGTTTCACAAAGGACCCCTAACTTTAAAAATCAATAACCCGGAAACGGTGATAGATAGAAACATGAAACCAGTGGTATGTTTAATTAAAAAAATCGTAAAAATCTTATACATAAATCTCAAAATTTAGTTAAAAATAGTACCGACAGATGGCGCTGAGAGCGTTAAGAATCCTTCTACAGAGAGTTCAGAAGCATAGAAAGACTAGCCATTGAAGATTTCGCCACAAGAAGAAGTTTTCAAACCCGATTTCAAGTCGCAAAAGGCCCAGATGGTAAAACAATTCGTGAGCTTTTCGAAAAATTTCAACAAACAGACCGGTGACATACAGCAGAGAGTCAATGACAATTTCATTCTTCGTTTGCGATAAGTCTGTTGTGTAAAAGGTGCACCATTTGATACGCCTATTTATCGCAGCGCCATCTATCGGCGCTATTTTTAACTAAATTTTGAGATTTGTGTATTAGATTCTTAAGATTTTTTTTATAAACGTACTACTGGTTTCATGTTTCTCCCTATCACCGCTTCCGGGTTATTGATTTTTAAAGTTAGGGGTCCTTTGTGAAACACCCTGTATATGTGTATATTTTTTTAATATTGTGAAAATTCATTTTTCCATACAATAAAATCGATTATAGCGCGTCCTGTACCTGAATTATTTTGTGCGTCTCTGTAAATGAACGATAAGTGCTACACACTCCATAATGTATAGGAAATGTGTTGTAGTGCACCTCAGTGACCGTTTTTAATTTCATTATATTAGGTTGTTCGAAAAGTTCTTTCTGTTTGGGAAAGTTGGTTCGTACCGGAAAATTCTATCATTTAATTATTAGATATTAATTCTGATATTTAATGTCTAATAATTAAATATCGGAATTAATGTCTAATAATTAAATGATAGAATTTTCCGGTACGAACTAACTTTTCCAAACGGAAAAAAGTATTTTGTCTGTGCATTTAATTAAAAAAAATACTTTCTTTAGTCTGCCTAGTGGCTTTTATTATTAAAGTTTAATTTTTTGTAACTTTTAAACTAAATGTAAGGTCTCTGTAAGGAGTCTTTTTTTTTTCTTTTTTGCGATGGGTTCGACCTTCGGCAGGTTTCGTCTGTCATTTTCTTAGATCTAATGATTTTTTTTATACTTTTTTCCCTTTTTATTGTTAAACTTCTATTTCTTTATTATATCTTTAAATACTTTTACTTAATTTTAAACTTTTTAAATTTCTCAAGACTCCCTACTTGACTCGTAAGTCGCTTACCTATAACCTGGATGCTCAGTTGGTACGCAACTAGGTATTCCATTCTGATAATTACATTGCTCCATTCTTCCTTTTGTCTAATAATTGACGGGCAGAAGTTTCCGGTTGGTTTTCCCAATCAGAAGGAACTTTCCGAAGAACCCAATACATGAAGTTTCATAAGATCATTAAAATACGTCGCAAATGATTTCCCCCATATATCATAATGTAATGGAACATTTTGTACGTTACTGTAAAATAACTATAAATCCGACATATTCTATACATCTGACAAAGCACGTTTTAGTCCACCTCATTGATACATATCAATTTCAGTATGTTTAAAATATTGTAGCAACATTAATACTTCTGAAACGATTTTTCGCCATAAACCATAATGTAACGGAATTCATTTGCATATCCTTATAAACTAACTATAAGTACTATACACTTCATTTTCAATTCCGAACATTCTATAGTACATCAATAGCACACAAAAATTACATGGCAAGTATATTTCTATATTTACCAGAGTTAGAGCACGATCAGACGATCAGACAAACGGAATTGGTAAATGCTTTTCAACTATGTTGGAATGTGTTACAAAATGAATCTTTTGACTTTCTAATAGTCTTAATCATTTTATCTTCTCCTTTGTTGTTTACACGTTGTTTATTTCAGCATCTTTTCATTTTATTTTTTATAGTTTCTTATGTAATGGATTAAGAAATTACATTCAGACGTTTTCATCATGTTTCTTTTTAATTTATATTAGCTAAGAAGACTGACGTGAAAAGTAGAAAATTGTATTACTTAATCTCGTTAATAAAGCGTCTTATTCACGTTAATAAGGTTAATTAAGGTTAATGAGATATAGAAGTCATAAAATATTTTTAAAATAATGAATGAAACTATGCTGAATTTTGGTGAAAACCCAAATAAGGTGATATAAGAAAGATTTTTTATTAACTAGCCTATATTTAGGACACAAAATTTAGCTTAAAAGTTAACTTGTTTTTGAAACAATGGAAAACTTTAAAAATGTATTTCAAAGATTAATATTTGAAATCTGTTTTATTTACCATGTAAAAGTTTAGGGCAGCGTGGCCAAATGTGCCCACGGGGAACTACTATTTCTGAATAGTTATCTTCACCTAATTTAATTGCAGAATGTTTAGACTTATTCGAATTTTATTGCAGCAAAATTCAATTACTATCCGACCTCTAATTACTTAAATAGCTAAATATATGCAAGAGATAAATGTTACATTTAAAAGAGAAAGAAAATTTTTGAATTCGGAATTGTTTGTATATGTTCTGATTTTTTTTTTTTTTTTTTTTTTTTTTTTTTTTTTTATTTGAAAACGACATAATTTTTCTTTTTTTAGATGAGTTCGACCCTCAGCAGATTGCGTCTGTCATCTTCTTAGATCTAATGATTTTTTTTTTTTTTACTTTTTTACTTTTTTATTGTTAAACTGAAGGGTAACAGGATAAACTTCCTTTCAAGTCATTTTTTATCCTGTTTGAATCGATTGCAAAATTTTATATTTAACTGTAATATTTGATGTCTATTTGGTTATTTTTATGTCAGTGTTTCAAGAATTTTAGATATACGGATTTCTCTATTAATTACTATGTCATTATTATTATTACGTCATTATACATTATTATTACGTCCGAATTGTAACAAATTCTCAATTATTCATTTGTATTTTTGGAATTGTAATTAAACTTTAAAGTGAAGAAAAAGCAGTGTTGAATTTTTTAAACATGCGCAGTAGGAATGAGTAAGAAAAATTATTGGTATTCTTTTACTGTTCTTTTTTTTGTGTGAGTGCTAGTAATGCAGTCATTTTCTACTATCCTACTGGTACCAATTTCCAAGAATCAACTAACATCCCTAAATCTGTGCTTCAGCTAGGGTCACATTTTACGAAAAATGTGCAAAAGTATGACTTGAACGTAAAAATAAAGCAAGAGCTTTTCGCCTCTTTTCTAAAGCATTTTACAAAAACATTTTAAAAGACATCCTTCATAGAATTTATTCCGATGCACACTGTTTATTGTAAAACATGTTTTAGGTGCTTAACCCCTTCAGGATCGCTTAATATTTGAAAAAAAAAACAAAAAAAGTACCTATATTTTTTATTACAGAAATTGGATAATTATAAGGTTTCTAATTAAAATATGCAATTAGTTTTTTTTAAAGCAAAAAAAAATGTTATAGAACAAATTCACATTTGTAGAAAAGCCATCATACGAGAGTTCTGTGTCTTGACAAATTAAGCGCCGGCCGCCCCCCGATAAATGTAGGCTACTTTTTTTTTTGTAATTTAGATTATTTGATTCCCACCCCTTTTTTGATGTAAAAATATTCAGCGTAGTTTACGGCAGATGAAATGATGCGAAAATAAAGCCAATTACACTATTTAAAAAATAGTGCTGGGAGTCAAACAATCTGAATGAAAAAAAGTAGTCTACACTGCCCGAAAATCACGAGCGCGAGAATTAAGGGGTTAAATTTTTCTGGTTTCAGAAGTTTTTTCCAGCAGTTAAATCTTGAGCCCGAAAATCTGACGGGCACGAGAAATAACGAACGACACCTCAGTCCGTGATATTGACGGGAGCGAGAATTAAGGGGTTAAATCTAATAAAGATACATTAGAAATGTGAGCCATATGCTGTTGATAAATATTGGAAATTTTTAAAGAGGTTTGTTAAACTTTCAGGATACATTTCTGAAAAGGAAACGAAAAATTACAAATTATCAACGTTTGAAAAAAAAAGCATGTTTAAGTCATGTTACTTTTCCATTATCACTTGATACTTATAATTATTACACAGCACATGCCCACTAAAGTCTTCTCCGCCTCCATTTACTTCAGAAAATCGGCAGCTACGGTCATGAACGCGGTGTCTAGGTATAATAAAGCTGCAATGTGCTACGTGACGAGACCGCTTACAGCGCCACCTAGCAACGCACTAAAGAGTTCACATTTCTATCTTGAAAACGGTACGCGATGAGAGAAAATAATGACTTTTTTTTAACCTATCTTCTTTTAAAAATAACTTTCTTTTGTTTTTGCTGTAGAAAAAAGGGGCAGCACGTTAATATGGAAAGAGAATACAGTAGTACCCCGATTATCCAAATCCCGGTTATCCGAAAAGCGGCTTAACCAAAACACCTTAATTTTTTTCTGTTTTTTTTCCTTATACAGGTATGTTTCTTATGAAATAATTAAAGAGTCAACATACTTATATGGACATTGAGTAAATGCAGGCATTTTTTTGCATAGATTCATACAACACTTCATTTCTTTACAAAATAAGTTGTGTTTCGTTTTTCAACTTTGCATTTCTTCAATGCTGCCTTATAACGCTACCTTTTAAACAACAACACATCTGATGGTGTTGTTGCATCTTCCTGCACTTCAATATATTGAAATGCCATTATCAATTCTTTTCAAACCGATGATATATTCATGGTTATAAAAAGCCGTTTGCGCTTTAACCTTTCTATTACGGGATTGGACTGAAAACTATTTTTATATTCACTCGTACTACAATTTACAAAAGAATATCTTTGTGGTAGATTTCTCTTGAAATTATCTTGGTATAAGTGTTTTGCAGGTACTGGTATTGAAAAAACGGTGAAAATAGAACAAAGAAATAGTCTCAGGGACGACATATGGTCCCAACCCTGTAATCAAAAAGTTAAAGCAATACTCATCATAAATAAAGTCTGGGGGATATTAAAACACGTGTAAACAGGAAGGGGAAATCGCACAGAATACGGACTCTTGCTGTTACTATATACGTATAAGACTATTATAGGAGCTCTAGCTGCATCTACTTGTACAACGTGTTATCTGACTGTGCGGGAGTGAGAAGAGTGGGTAGTGTCATCTGGTAGAATAAATATATAAGAAACCTCCCGGTTAACCGCAAATTCTTTGGCCCCATGCTTTTCGGGAAACCGGGGTTTTACTGTATTTTCATACATCAATGCCGATTCGGAAACTACCTTTCTATGAGGAAAGAAACAGCAGCGTGAACGAAGAAACACGTGTATGAAAGCTAAATGCATCGACACTCTTGTGTCAGAAGGAGCCGCAAAGTAGCAACACTCGAGTTGCAGAGGCAATTTAGACGCTTGTTTAACCCTTAATTGCATAGTGATGTAAATTTCCATCACGTTTTATTTAACTTATAATAAATAAATCAACTTCTTCGCCACCACTATATTTATATAGAAATATTAATCCAGTAAATTTCCCGTGACCCATGGTTGCTGAACAAAGTTAAAAATCTATCTTAAAATTTCTGGTGTCTAATATTTAATATATGTATAAAAAAACACAATTGTAAAAGAAAAACTCATGCAAAGAAGGGTTAAGCATATGAATTATAACATACGTATTTTTAAATTCTGGAGCATCGAATGGATAAGAAAGTAAACAAATAAAAATCAAATGTTATTCTGTATTTGTCAGAATAAAAATACGTTTAAGGAACTCGCACTAATTCCATAAAAACTAAAAAAAAAACTTAAAAAAACCTAAAAAAAACTGCATAGTATAAAAATTTAAAAATAAAAACATAAATAAAAACTGCAGAAAAATAATTTTCTAATTTCACTAAAGAACTACAATAAAAAAAAAACCTACGCAAATTTAGTCTTTCGAAGACGATAAACTTTTGCTAAATAAAATCTATACACAAATCATGAATTTAATTTAGATACCTTTGTATTAAAAAAACAAAAACAAAATTAATAAGCATAAGTGAACGCACATTTAACAAGATTTCATCAGGCGCACGTGCAGTGCAGAAAAACGCTCACGAGAGCTGCGTTACACCTTCAAGACAGTTTGATAAATTAATGTTGCCGTGCGTGTGTAAAACGGGGCATGCACAATTTATTTGTTCAGCATTAGAGGATCATTATCATCATGCGAGCGCCTGTTCTTTAAAAGTCAGTATTCGCGCGCCAATTCCTTCCTAGAAGTGTCCAAGATTTAGGCATCTACCCTCTCATTTATACGCGATACACGGAAATTATTTTTCACCACCATTTTTTTTTTTTAAAGAGCCTACGTTAGCAGGGTTCGCACGCTTTTAAGCCACGCCCAATTTTGTAAGGACTCTTCCACCAGTAATCGCATAAAACTATCTTCTACCTAATGAATCTTGAATACTTAGGAAGAAAATGATATTTCAATTGTACTGGTGGCAGAGTCCTTACAAATTGGGGCGCGGCTTAGGAGCGTGCGAACCCTGCGTTAGTCACGCGAAGAAACGCTCAAGCTAATGTTAAGTGTATAGGAAGGCTCTTGCGCGATTTCTCGCTCGCATTTTAATATTCTTAAATGATTTTTTTTTGCATGGGATAGCTGAAGTCGGTCTCTAACGTTTTTAGTTTTTGACACAGTTTTTTTTATAAAAGGACATTTTTAATCTTGGAACCGGTTTGAACCGGTTCTGAAAGTGAAAGCACCCTTATATAAAAAAAACTGGAACCAAATTCGAAAAAATAAAAACTAACAACGTTAGAGATCGACCTCAGCTATCCCATGCAAAAAAAAAAAAAAAAAAAAAAAAAAAAAACATTTCAAAATATTAAAATAAGAGCGAGAAATTGCACAAGAACCTTCCCATAGATTTAACATTAGCTTGAGCGTTTTTCTCATGACTGATGTAGGCTCTTAAGGCTGGATTATTTTTTAACACAATTATTTCAAATTGGTAAAGTAATCATACAAGTTGTAAATTTCCAACTGGACGAAAAATGTCCGAGCCAGGATTTAATCAATAAGGTTAACTGGATGAATTATGCCCTCCAGATTCGACCGGGATAGCTCAGTGGTAGAGCGTGGCGGCTTCAGCCAAGCGATCCCAGGTTCGAATCTTGGCCCGGATCTTAAGGCTGCTCTTCAGTAAACTTCCCGATTCCCCTTGCTAATGTTATTCCTATGGGCGTAGGATGCATTCGTATTTTAAAAATATCTCCTCGGAAAATTAATATTTTAAACTTCTGTTTTCTTTGTACTATTCTTAAAGAATGTCTCTTTTTTTCTTAGTTGTCAATTTTTTTCTAAAATATATACTTAATTTTATATGAAACGTTAAAATCGTATTCAGTTTCGCTAAGATTTTAAAACAAAAAAATGTCAAATAAGCACTTAATTTAGAAATATTTTGATAACTAAGAAAAAAAAGAGACATTCTTTAAGAACAATGCAAAGTAAACAGTAGTTAAAAATATTAATTTTCTGACGAGATATTTTAAAAATACGAATGCATCTTACGCCCATAGGAATAACATTAGCGAGGGGAATCGGGAAGTTTACTGAAGAGCAGCCTTAAGGTAATTTTCGCTTTATCAAATCGCAGAATTTATAAATAGAATTTTACTGTTTTGAAATAGTGGTATGAAAAAATAATTACTGAACATCGCGTATAAGTGAAGAGAGGTCACTGTATTTACTGTCTTTTTATTTAGCTTTTCACTGTAGTGAAAAACTATTTTATAATTTTTTTTAAATGCATAATAATATAAAGGAATACCATGCATGTAAAATTATTCTAAGTACTTTTTGTAATGAATCCGGTGTGAGTTTTATTTTTTTTAATATTCCTTCACAATCTTCTTTTAGATAAAATCGAGATTGTAGATAGAGGAACAACTAGTGATAGGCGATTCTCGAAAAATCAACAGTAGATAAACTCCATAAATTTCTAAATTCTACTACCGATATGTTCTACAGTTAATTGTCACACCGATAACCTGAAAACAGTAATTACAAAACTTAGCGATCAATAAGTTGACTAGTTTCACGTTAACTGTTTCATGTCAACTCTTTAAACTTTGGAGATCTTGTTTAACTCCTTGAGGGGCACCGGTATATAATATATACCACTTTTTAATATATAACTTTGCCACCAGTATTATTAAATAAAAATATTTAGTATTATTGTTTGCAGATTGAAAAGGTAAAAAAGTTTTATTAAAATTTACTGGTGTCGAAACATCGCAAAATTTAGCATTTTTAGACCACGTGCTTGCCCTCCAAAGGGTTAAGGTTTCAAGAAAAGACGGTGGTAACCCAGACGCATATAACATTAGCTCCCCAGTTTCATCCAACGAAAACAACGTCAAAAATGGAAGCTGAATACAACATGAATGCCAACGCAGAAAATTGCCGCGCCTCCTCGAAGGGTGTACAGAACGAAACTGGTGGTGGTCATGGTGGGGGAACAATCCAAGACGAATGGTCCAAATTGAGTGAGTATCCGACCCATACACTTGAGATATCCAATAAAAAGAAATGTACATTCGTGGGAAAAAAAAACTGGACACCCCCCCTAACTCTGCAACAAATTATAGTAGAAGGAAGTGACTGGTACCAAACGATTGGAAGTAAAGTCTACTTTTAAATTATGTATTTAAAATTTGCTTAAGGGGCCATCTACATATTGAAGCCAGCCTAAACTTTATTTTTTTCAAAGGCAACACCCACTTTTGACATGATATTTTAAATCTTCGGTTCAAACTATGCCTAGATACAAAATTTTAAGTCATTTGGATGATAAGTTTTCGAGTTATAAACATTCAAATTTTAGAGCTTCTAATGTTAAATTACATTTTCATATTTTTATTAATATCTCCTGAAATTATAATCCTAATGTGCTAACGTTTTGTTTGGTTATAAAACTGAAAAACTCAAACATAACTACGCTAAATTTGTAATTTTTAAATTTTTATAATATGAATTATGAATTATGAAATTAATATTCGAAAAAATTATGAATTGCAACCTACAATTTTTTTGAAGGATTTATATTTATTATGTCCTGCTTTATGTGTATTCAAAATTTCAAATTTTTCTTCCAAGTAGTTTTCAAATGATGCTTAAAAAACGGCAAGATACTGCTTTAAGGGGCCGTCTATGATGTGCATTAAAGCATAGTTTGAACAGGGATGGGAGCGCTCCGACTCGAAATCCCGATTGACACCACTAAAATGTAATAGTATTTGTTACCTTATTCAAGGACAAAATTTCTGAAATTCAGAACGTTGGAGAATACTATTAAAATTTAGTGGTAAGAATCGATATTCGGGTCCGAGCGCTCTCATCCCTGTTTGAGAAAATATTATACTCATTATAGTGACTTCATAAACTTAGAGATTAAGTCTGTCTTACAATATAAACAATGCGTAAACCGTATTTCAATGCTTCGCGATCTTACGTTAAATTGAAAGCTAGCTTAAACTGAAGCGTAAGTCAATGATCGCGGGAGCACAACAAACCTGACAACTGCCTGTGATTGTAGTCAGATATAAGATAGCGAGGCACCGAACCCCAGCCTTTATATATATATATATATATATATATATATATATATATATTTTACTTTTTCAATGTCTGCTTTAAAATTTTTCATTAAAATTACGTAAAACGTATTTGCATGAGATGTATGTTTACGTCATTTATGGAAAATAGTTTCGCTTTTATTTTTAAATTAATAAAGCTCATTTTTGAAAAATATGATCAGTTCTACCTTGGAAAAAACTTAATCATTTTTGTTACCTTTAAATGGATTTATAGCTTCTTTTCCAGTCTAATAAAGCTATATTGTTTTTTTTTTTTTTTGCAGTATATATGTTTGAAGTGAAGTTTCTTATAAATGCATATGCGTACAGTATTTGCTGAAACAAAATGGCCCCAAAATTAACTGAAGCAACGAAAGGCCAAATGATTGGCATGTGGCAAGCTGGAAGAAGTTTTCGTTATACTGCTAGGCATTTTCAAGTGTCTCTTCAAACTGTTTCAACAAAAAAATGTTCGAAAAAAAATTACATTTACATTCAATTTATTTAAATTTAAATTTAATTTACATTACTGGTAATTTGTTTTTATGTTTAGCAATACAAATTTGATAAACCGTCTTTGTAGTAGTGGTCGGCCAAGGATCTTATCAGACAGCCAATCTCGAGAAGTTGTTGCAATGGCTATACAGTAGATCCCTATATGTCTTCTAATCAAATTAAAGATGATTTGCAACTTTATTTCCCAATCGCTAGCAGAGTGCAAAAAAATCTAATAATAATAATAATAATAATAATAATAATAATAATAATAATAATAATAAATGTCAAATGGCAAGTTTTCTTGCCAAGAGGCATTAATGAGTTAATTGTAAAATTTCAAATGCACTACCAGAATAGGTTTAATCATAGAATTATTAACCCTATTCCGAAGGAGAATAACGGATGTAAAGTTATTCAGATGTCTTTATAACATAGATTTAGTTTTATGTCTTCAAATAAATCGGAATATAAATCCTACGAACATATCTCAAAACAAGACCCCCCCCCCCCCCTCGCTACTAAAAAAAAGCAATGTCTGGATTTATTTTCAGATTAAAAAACAATTTATCTGCGTTTTTTTTTTGTTTTTTTTTTTAACTTTGATTCCTTACGCTGCTTTATACTATTTTCTTTAATTCTAAATTTTGTATTTGTCAATATTATTCACGTTTCTGCCAATAAACTAAAAAAAAAAAGCCGAGTTAAAAGATGCAAAATCTGAGAAAAAGCATTATAAAAGCATCTGTAAAATTCCAATAACATTTACATATTCTAAAACTATTTTAATTACAAATAATCTTATGGTTTTTTAACCCCTTCGTGACGAGCGTCTATTACAGAATTTTTACCACCGTATTTTCAAAACAGAAATTTTCGTCTAATCGAATCGTGGAAATGCGAAGATATAATAAGGCAAAGCTTACAATAAAAAACAACTGGTGGAAAAAATCGAGGATTCTGAGCATCTTATGCGTCACGTATACGTGTCGCTCGTCCCCAAGAGGTTAAAATCGGATAATTCAACACTTGTATACATTATTTTACCGCATATAACAATAACCGAAACCTATTAAGTGAGTAAAATGGTCATATCGGTAAAACATAATACATTAAAAGAAGTGACATTCTGCAGCATTTCAACAATCGAGTACCGAACTTCAATTTGGATACAGCCCCTTAAATATGCTCATTATAAAGTAATTAATTTCTCAGAAACTAATCGTAGGAATTTAATGAAATTTGGTATCTAGGCATAGTTTGAACTGCAGATTTCAAATATGTTGTCAAATTTGGTCTTGCTATTGAAAAAAAACAAAGTTTGGGTGTGTTTTTATATGTAGATTGCCCCCTAAACAAATTTTATATACATCATTTAAAAGTAGACTTTATTTCCAATCGTTTGGTACCAGTCACTTTCTTCTACTATAATTTGTTGCAGAGTTAGTGGGGGGTGTCCATTTTTTTCCACGACTGTGCACTATGCATCAACGCCCCTGGTGGAGAGAACAAGAATTAACACGTTGGTAGCTTGGAACATATCAAGACGAATGGTCCAAGTTTTGTGAGGATTTGATCTATAGAACCTGAGATATCGAATAAAGCAGAAATGTACACTATGCAGCAGCGGCAGATAGCGGATAGGTCAAAATGCTCGAAAAAACTTTAGAATGATCCGATCCTCACTAAAATTACACAGAAGTTAAAGAAACTTAAAAGAAGTTAAAGAAACTTAAAAGAAGTCTAAAATGATAAAATAAAGGGTACGAAAAACCCCGAGGCTGCATGAGGGGGGGGGGGGGAGAAAATGTGAAAAAATGCCTGTTTCTACCTTAAACAAATATCTGAGAGATTCAAGCTTAATGGAAGACATGCGTCCGTGGCCCATGGGAGAAAAACGAAAGACATACTTCAGAAACCACTGGAAAGTATTGAAAAGCAGAAAAATTGCCTAAAACAGAAAAACTGTTAAAAAAAACCCATAACACGGAAACTAAAGCGCTTAGGAGCCAAAGGACCCCTAGAATAAGGCTTCACCGAACATTTCAATGTTAGACGATACTATATAAGTATTACAGGTGCTGAGATTATCTCTGAAGATGAAAATAGCAATAACCCAAGAAAGAGGCCACCTAGGACAAAAAGGAAAATGGAAGCAGGGAATGAGAGATTAGGGGACCCAAAAGTGCGTCCGGGGAAGGAAGAGGAGGGGGAGGCCAAAATACCATGATGTACAGGAAACTCGTAGTGCATCTCAATGATCATTTTTAATTTCATTGCGCTTGTACCATAGCATCATTAAGACACTTTGCAAACGATTTTTCCCAATAGATCTTAATATAATGGAAATATTTTGCTTATCCCTGTAAACGAACTATAAGTGCTACTTATTCTGTACATCTGAGAAGCAAGTTTTAGTCCAAATAAGTGATATATATCAATCTCACTATATTTCAAGTATTGTAACAACATTGAAATGCATCGGGAAGGATTTTTCCTTATACACCATAATATAATGTAACTTTGCGTGTCCGTTCACACTTAATTTCAATACCAGTCATTCTATAGTAAACATGAGTAACATATAAAAATTACATGATATTCTGAGCTTATACAGGGTGTCCCAAAAAATTGACCTCGGCTTTTATTCCTTAAATATTGATCATAGACATATATTATAAATTACAAAATTACATAAAAAAGTTACAAAATTTTATAAAATCGATTAAAATTTTCAGGGGATTAAATTTGATGAAATTCAAATATTAAATTTTTATAAAACCCCCGTACAAAAAATTTCACAATAAGTAAAATGCGCCCCATACATTAATAAGGTCGTGTACAAAATTTCAGCATTTTATAATTAAAAGTCGTAGATATATGAAAATGCATAAATGCTAAATGAACCACTTTTCGATGCCTGTTTGTGAGTTCGCAAAGGGGAAATATCATGTCGGATGATCTAGTTTCAGGGGTCGTACACAAATTGCAAAAGAAAACAATGATTGCATAAATAAATAATACTTGCGATGATGTAGTTATGATTAAGCCCTCACCAACTTTGTTTAAACATATCTCTACGACTTTTTATGATAAAATGCTGAAATTTTGTACATGACCTTATTAATGTATGGGTCACATTTGACTCAGTGGGAAATTTTTTTGTACGGAAGCCATATCAAAATTTAAATTTTGATTTCTTCAAATTTAATCCCGCGAAAATTTTAATCGATTTCATAAATGTTTGCACCTTTTTTATGTAACTTTGTAATTTATAATATATGTCTATGATCCATATTTAAAGAATAAAAGCTGAGGTCAATGTTTTTAGTACACCCTGTATATAAGAGAGTTAAAGCACAGTCAGATAAACTGAATTCATAAACAGTTTTCAACAATGTTGGAAAGTGTTAAAAAATGAAGCCGATAAAAAGTCCTTTGATCCTATATAGTCCTAATTATTTTATCTTCCTTTTTGTTATTTACACGTTGCTTGTTTCAGCCTCTTTTTCTGTTAATTTGTAAAATTCTTTATGTAATGGATTGAGAAATTACATTCATATGTTTTCGTCCTGTTTCTTCTTAATTTAGTTATGTTAGTTATGAAAACTGACGAGAAACGTAGGACAATGCTTTCACTTAATCTCGTTAATTATGCGCATTATTCACGTTGATGAGGTTAATTAAGGTTAATGATATGGAGAAATCATAAAATCTTTTAAAAAATAAAGAAAGAGAACGACAAAATGAAATACCATGCTGCATTTTTGTTAAAAAGCAAATTAGGCGATATAAGAAAAAAAATATATTAACTTGCCAAAATTTAGGATTCACAATTTTCATAAAATCTCTCTTGCTTTCGAAACAACGGAAGACTTTTAAAATGATTTGAAAGTTAATTTTTTAAATCTATTTTACTTATTATGAAAATGTTTAAGGAAACGTTGTCCAAATGTGGGACGCGGAGTACTATTATTTCTGAATAGTAATCTTAGTTTATTTAAACGCAAAATGATTTAGGTTTATTCAACATTTATTTCAGTAAAGTTCAGTCATAGGAACTCCAATTATCCATGTCGCCAAATATGTGTTATAACATTAAGATACAAAAATTTCCCTAAAAATTAGAAAGAATTTTTTAAAAAAATTACGTATTAGGGTGGGCCGAAAAAAACTCTTTTTTTGTTTTTTGATTGGCTATACCACGGAAAACTTGCCTCTAGGGTAACTTAGTATAATGCAAAAATAAAATAAATAAATTGTTACGTTTGGCGGTAGCGCGTCGGTTTAGGGCTGATGATGACTTGAGAAAATATAAAATTTTTATCATTTTCAAGGGGGAGTGCGAGAATTTTTTTGTTTTGTTTTTTGATTCGCTATATCGCGGAAAATGATCCTCTAGGGTAGCTTAGTATAATACTAAAATAAAATAAATAAGTTGTTACGTTTGGCGGTAGCGCATCGGCCCTAAAATTTGAGAAAATATAAGATTTTTATCATTTTTAAGGGGGAGTGCGAGAATTTTTTTCCTTTGTATTTTGATTCGCTATACCACGGAAAACTTGCCTCGAGGGCAGCTTACTATAACGCAAAAATAAAATAAATAAATTGTTACGTTTGGCAGTAGCGCATCGGCCCTAAAATTTGAGAAAATATAAGATTTTTATCATTTTTAAGGGGGAGTGCGAGAACTTTTTTTGTTTTGTTTTTGGATTTGCTATACCACAAAAAATGAGCCTCTAGGGTTGCTTAGTAAAATGCAAAAACAAAATAAATAGATTTTCGCGTCTTGCGGTAGCGCTTCGTCCCAAAAATTCGAAAAAATAATATACGATTTTTAAAAATTTTCTAATAAATGGAAATAAATCAAATAACTTCTATAACAAGTAGATATAGACATATTTTAGTAGAAAAAAGTATAGAAATGATAAAAAAATGAAATAAAAATAGTTCATTTTACAATTTATTAGTAGAGTATTAAGTTTATTTTTTTTTATTGACAAATTTTTATTGAAACCAAAAATTAATTTTCTGATTGTGTAAATATTGAGTTTGTAATGAAATATGGTGCTTTACTTGTCTTTATTTTCTTTTGATATAATTTAATTAAGTTTGAACAAAGATGAGCTTGAAAAACTAGGCATTGACGATAATGAAATAAGTATAGTTCTTATAAAACCATCTCTGGAATTGGAGCCGATGACTTTTTCTGACGCCTCAGTTCTCCACCTTGAGTAGGAAAGTGTGCACTAACAGTTAATTCTTCAGGACAGCTACCTGAATTTATATTACAACTTCAGCAGGTACAGCTTATCTTTGAATAAACTTTGCTTGTCCATTTCTGGAATCTCATACTCAACACTGTCAAAATTTACTACTGGGAGTTTCTCACACTTACTGAGCTGTGAGCCAATCGACCAACGAAATTATTGTGACTATCTAAAGTTTGAATTTGTATTTATTACCATCTAAAGTTTGAAACAAATTTCGGATTGGCAATTCATTGAAATGTAAGAGGCACACCCACCACTGTAGTGGTCGTTTCACTTGTTCTTCAATTGTGCGTATAACACTGTTTTCCACCTCATATTAGTAACGGTGCTATCACATCCAATCACCCCAGGTAAAAAAATCAGCAAGAAACCTTTAAAAATTTAATGATTTTGAAGGTATTTTGAAGGTTTCTACAGGTATTTTGAAGGAAAATGAAAACTGCAGGTTTCCTTCAGGAAATATTACAGGTTTTTTAAAGGTTTTATTCAGGATTATTTCAGCACGCTTATAACCTTCAATTTACCTTCACTGACTTAGCAGATCTTCTTAAAATCATTACAGGTATTTTGAAGAAAAACGCGAACAGCTTTTCATGCAGGAAATATGAAGGTTTTTTTAAAGGTTTTATACAGGTTTATTTCAGCAAACTTATGTCCTACAAATTACCTTCAGTGACTTAACAAATCTGCCCTAAAATCACTACAGGTATTTTGAAGGGGAAAAAAAACTGCTTTTCATGCAGAAAATTTTAAATATTTTTCTAAATGTTTTATTAGAGCTTAAATGGTTAAGTATCTAACTCATATTCAAATAGCTTTTTACTGGAAAAGGCCAGGGCCACATACAGGGGTGTGGGGGAGGGGGAGCAGAAGAAAAAAAATCTGTTGGTATACCCTTTTTCTCTCAGTGTTTAATTATTTTATGTTATTCAAAAAGATAATAAATTTAAAAAAGAAAATTAGTTAAAATTTTAATTAATTTTTCAAAATTCAAGGGGAGGGGGGGTTGAAATCAACACTGCCCTGAAATACCCTATTTTAAGGGGTTTTTTTAGAACATAAAAGTAAAAAGAAAAACAGGACAAAAAATTAACTGCCATGACTGATTAAGGGGAGCACCCCCTCCCCCCCCCCGCACACTACAAAATGAATATTCATAATTTATCTTTCTCCTAATACTTAATTATTTATTTTAAGTTCCTCAAAAAAGCTAATTTTACTGTCTTTAAAAATTGGAGAAAAAGAAAATTATGTCAATAAAATTATAAAATCTGCGGGGGAGGGGGGGCTTCTTTTTGACTTCATCACTTCCCTGAATCTTAAGGTACTTTTTAAACACATACTCGAAAAGAATAAATTTCACCATCTCTTTCAAAATCAGCGAAAAAGAAAATTACATTAATTAAATTTTAAAATCCGGGGAGGGGGGGGATGCTCCCCTTCCCATCTGGCACTGAATTCAACACTCCCCCGAACCTCCGCTTAAGATAACTTTTAAAGACAAACATATAAACGAAAATAGAGTTAAAAATTTACTTCCATGGGGGATTTACACGGGGGGGGGGGTGAGCCCTCCCTTAACAAAAAATTTTTAGTTCCTCTTTCTCTTAGTGTTTAATTATTTTAAGTTACTCAAAAAAAAACCCAATAAATTTTACAATTTCTTTCAAAGAAAAAAGAAAATTTTGTTTAGCAAATTTCCAAATCCTCCGGGGGGAGAACAAGAATCCCGCGGGCCAGCCCTACCCTAATTCAACACTGCTTTGAACCACCTCTTTGATATAAGTTTTTAACACATAAATATAAAAAATAATAAATAAATAACTTTTATGGGGATTTAGGGGGAAATTCCCCACTTCCCGAATTCAGGAAATAGTAATTAATCCCCCCATCCATGCGAAAAATTCTCAGTTATTTTATTTTAAGTTTGGGGTTATTAACTGCAGACGTGACTTCCAGTTTTTATGAAAATTACTTCAAAAAACAAATGAAAAATGTATTATTCTTATTAATTTATTTAAAATTTCCTTTAGAACATTCGATTTTTTTTTTCGCAACTGACACGGCAGTTCCGACTCCACAGTGATTTTCCAATGGTAGAAGAAACACTACAACTCAACTCAACTCTGAGCTGAGCGTGTTTATGTTTTGACTCCCGGCGTTAAGCGGTAACGTTTGTTGTTAATTCTGTAATTCGCTAGCTTTGTTAATATAATAATTAACACCTTAATTTTTTTAATGTTTATACATAGCCATAAGATGGATAAAGATATGTACCGACAGATACTTCTATAAAACTAGACTCTCTTTTAAAAAAATAGACAGATTCAAAATATTTATAAAAAATACCACGAGGCCTTACTAAAATAAAATTATTTCGGAGGAGATATTTAAGTTCAAAGTATCGGTCATATTATGTTATTATAGACTTTTTTTTTATACTTTAATAGCGATGGAGTTAATTTAAAGTTCATATAACTCATATTTATTACAAAATTAAATTTAATATTTGAGCCTTGTATCGTTACAGTGGAATTTAAAGTATCGTTTTGGTTGAGTTTGGTATTCTACTTCGCATGTGTGTTAATATTAATTGTCAACCCAATTAATGATTTCTCAAGGTTTTTACATGCATTTTCAATTGCTTTTAATCTAAGTTTATGAATAATATACCAAGATAAAAATAATTTTATAAAAAATATGATTTAAAGTAATACTATTTTAAATATTGCTCACTTGAACGATGTTATGTTACATGAGATGTTATTTATGTCAAATGTAAAGGGTTGAAGAATCAATTTAAACTTTTTATTGATTAAATTATATTATTAAAAGAAATATGCATATATATATAACTTTTCAAATGATATTGCGGGTTTTAAACAATGAAAGGTTTGTAACTATTTTACCCCACAGTTTTTACTTTTTGCAAATAATTACAGTTTGTGTTTTTTATAAATTTAGTTTTGAAACCTGCCTATTTTACCCTATCTTACCCAGTGTTCAATCTAGAAAAAAAAAAAAAAGAAAGGGCACTACTCACACCAATATAATGTGCTACTGGAGGAAGAAAAAGCTTTTAATAACATTTCATGTAACATACCATCATTCAAGTGGACAATATTTAAAATAGTATTACTTTAAATCATAATTTTTATAAAATTATTATCTTCCTGTTATATTATTTATGATTAAAAGTAATTGAAAATGCAAATAATAAATTTGAATTCCCAATAACAAACTTTAAATTAACTGCATCGCTATTAAAGTATAAAAAAAAAAAGTCTAAAATAAGATAATATGAACGAAACTTTGTAAATACAAATATCCTCTGAAATATTTTTTTTACTGAGGACTCGGCATTTTTTATAAATACGTTGAATCTATCTAATTTTTTAAAAGAGAGACCAGTTTTGAAGAAGTGTCTGTCAGTACATATTTTCAGCCATCTTTTAGCAATGTATAAACATTTAAAAAATAAATTAAGGTGTTAATTATTATATTGTCAAAGTTAAAACAAATTACGGAAAATAATAGATGCGAATCTAGCTGATAAGACGCATAAAAATCACGAATTTAACCGATAAGGTGCGTAAAAAATCATGAATTTAGCTGATCAGGCATGTAAAAATTGTGAATTTAGCCGATCAGCAGGTAAAAATCACAAATTTCGTCGATGGGATGTGTAAAAATCATAAATTTAGCCGATAGAACGAGTAAAAATCGTGAATTTAGCCTACCAGGTGCATGAAAAATTGTGAATTTCGCCGATCGGGCATATAAAAATCACGAATTTCACCAATAAGGTGCGTAAAAATTGAGAATTTTGTTTAACAAGTATGATTGTGGACTTCGACAAGCTAGTCATTTTTTTGAGTGGCCTGTGAACCAAAAGTGGCCAACATCTTCAGAAATTGTGTATTTCGTCAATTAGTCCGGAAAAAATTGCAAACTTCGTCAATCGGGAGCGTAAAAATCCTGAATTTCCGTCGGTCAGAAGCGTAAAAATGATGAATTTCCGTCAGTCGGGAGCATAAAAATCAGGAATTTCGGCGATCGGCTGCAACAAAATCACGAATTTCGACGATCGGATGAAGAAAAATACTGAATTTCGTCGATCGGACGCGAAAAAATCATGAATTTCGTTGATCGGACGCGGAGAAACCATAAATTTCTTCGATCGGACGTGAAAAAATCCTGAATTTCGTTGATCGGACGTAGAGAAACCATAAATTTCTTCTATCAGACACGGAAAAATCATGAATTTCAAAGAACAGGAGCAAAAAAAATCATAAATTTCTGCGATCGGGCACGAAAAAATTATGAATTTTGTCAAACGGGGGCGAAAAATTCACAATATCAGAAAATCCTGCATTTTGCCGGTTCTTTTCATATTTTTAATCACCAGTTTTTCAAGTTTAATTGACGAGTGGCGACTGGCAGGTGCCCTCGTGGCAGAATGTACGCGACGCTGCGGCGGTAGCCGCAGACTTTTTAGAACACCTGCAGACTAAAAACGGCAAACTTCGTCGAAGAATTGCGAGAAAAACGCGAAATTTATTTAAAGATCACGAAAAATGGCTAATTTCGCTGACAGGTCGCGAAAAAAATGCAAATTTAATCAAAAGGCTGTGGAAAAACGTGAATTTCGTCAAAAGGCCGTCAAAAATACATGCGTTTCGTTGAAGGATCGCAGAAAACTGTGAATTTTGCCGAAGGGCTACGGAGAAAACGCCAACTTCGTCCAAGGATCGTGGAAAAAACTGTTAATTTCGTTGAAGGATTATGAAAAAATAGCAAATTTTGTCGAAGGATCTCGAAAAAACAGAAAATTTTGTCGAATGATCTCGAAAAAACGGAAAATTTTGTCGAAGGATCTCGAAAAAACGGAAAATTTCATCCAAGGATCTCGAAAAAAAAGGTAAATTTCGTCGAATTATTTCGAAGAAACGGCAAATTTCAGCGTATCTAAAAGCGTAAATTTCAAAGTATCTAAAAAAAAAACCCCGCCAATTTTCGCCGAAGGATCGCAGAAAAAATGCGAATTTTGTCTAAAGGCCAAAAGAAAAAAGATGAAATTTATCAAAGGATCTGGGAAAATGGCTAATTTAGTTGACAGATTGCAATAAAAACACAAATTTTGTCAAAGGGCTGCGGAAAAACTTGATTTTCAACAAAAGAATATAAAAAAAAAAGTTTCGTTGAAGGATCGTGGAAAAAAAAGCGAATTTCATCAAAGGGCCTAAGAGAAATGCAAATTTTGTCAAATAGTTGCAGAAAAAAATGCCAATTTCATCAAAATTTCATCAAAGAATCGTGGGAAAAACTGCTAATTTCGTCAAAGAATCACAGAAAAAATGCAAATTTCGTCAAAGAGCCACAAAAAACGAAACAAACAAAAAAAAAAAACATGAATTTCGTCAAAGGATCACAGGAGAAAAAAGAAACGCTATTTTCGTCAAAGGTTCACGAAAAAAAACGTGAATTTTGTGAAATAGTCCCGGAAAGGATGCAGCATTTCTTTAGAAAACAGCAGACGTATAAAGTTCTATGCTTATTAATATAGGCATAGTTTTTAATCTGAAACAATATCCTGAACTAACTTTTGAAAAACTGGGTTAATCCGAACCCAATTTGCAAGGATCTACACTCAGCCTGAAATCGACTCTAATGAAAAGCAGAGTTAATCCGACCTGCAACAGGAATAATTATTGCCGAGAGGGAATTTTCTCCCCTAACCCCTCTGCTGTAACCTTTTAGAATATTTGCTGTGAATTTCAGAAATTCTTTTTACTCGGAAAGGCTGATAAATGCTGATGCCTTAATTAATTAGCACTACAACTACAACAGCAGCAAGAATAGATTTATATGATAAATTGCGTATTGCAGACTATTTTTGAAAACATTATTAGCGTTGCAGACACTTGAAGATAGTTCTGCCACTGGGGCGAGTGCTTATTTTCACCTTTAGCAGAAAGCACATCTTTGGGTCCACACGTGTGCATGGAAACATAACAGCATCACCCTAGCAACTGAAGTGGTCCTTTTGCTAAAGTTTTCCTTTTAGGTGAACTTGTTTTGTTTGCTAATTACATATTTTAAAAATGAAGAGTATGTTTTTATGGGAAATTTTGTGAAGTTGCTATTTTTATTATAATAAAGTTTGTGAAGGGGTCCTGTTTTATTAAGAAGAATTATGTGAAAGCGTGCTAAACAGGCCCGAAATTTTTCCTGGATCAACCCCTTGAGTGTGTAATTTCATTATTTAAATGTAGGGCTGTTATGCTGCATATGGTTGCATAAATAATTAGTGTTGGGATACCATTTCATTGGTAAGTAACTTATTTTATTTTTTTAAATGTAATTGATGTATACAAAGCTATTATTAAAAAGAATTGCTCTGTATATGGGTGAGAATCTTCTATGCTTTAAGCAGATTCATATCTTTTGTTAGGTGTAGAAGTGTAGATAAATTTTATTTTCATGTCAATTTCTGTATTGTTTACATTCTCGCCTGTCAAAAAGTATCACTTTCTCTAGAATAATATTGACTCTAGCATATGGGTACGGTGCAGTGCCAACATCCTTTTTTAACTTTATGCACCTGGCAGAACCCAAAATTGTACAATTAATGATGTTGAAAATATAAAATTTTTGCCTTTTTTTATGAAGCTGTAAGAACAGAATTAATGCCAAAATAGTAGAATTTTCACTTATATTTTTCTTGTGTTCCCTCATAATTTTTCAGTCTGGAGACCCCAAATGATACTTAAACTGTAAAATTTCTGCCTTCTATTTTTGGGGTCTGCACTGCAGGAATAGATATGGAGCCAAAATTAAACATCCTTTCGCCCATATTTTGGTATAATATATATTTGATATTGCCCCCCATATTTGGCTTTTGGCATAAAATATTTTGGTCAACATAATATGTTTGGATTCAACTGATAGATTTTTATGTGTGTTGTTCAAAGTAAATTTTGGAGATTTATGAGATTTCAACTGTTGTTTCTATCTAATACCTTCAAATTTAACTTTTTGATTGTAATTTACACATACAAAAATATTTCACGTACAGTTGTTGCACAGTTTTGACGTAATTAAATTAAAAAAATTTAATGCATGTTGTGTTTTTGTGTGAGTGTGCATGGATTATCTGATAAGAGGGGGAGGATGTTCAAAATATTTTCAGGCTTGATCAGTGCCGATTAATGCAGGGACAAAGTTCCGCAGGCATTTTATAAGAGTATTTTTGCCTTATTTAAAATTTAAAAAATCCTGCGTTTAAAAAAGTGACACTTATACTAAAATATTGCTGGAAGTTTGCCACTGCAGTAACTGGGTCCTGGTCTTGACTACCTATCATCATAGCTTACACCCATATCCAAATAAATGAAACAGGGGAAAAAAGAAAGAAAAAAAAATTGGTTGATGAGTATATCATATGCTTCAAGGTCAAACAGGAATGTTCCAGTGTTGCTAGTTACGTTTTTTTAAATTCCAATTAATTGATTGCTGCCACTTTTTAAAAATAGTAAAATTTCCTTTATTTAATAGCAAATTTAATAAAGCGACTATTACTATTTCAAAACAAATGCAATGAAGCAATCTGAATAATAGTAGGAACCAACAGGCAATATTAGTACTTTCACCATCCCGGAGTCAATCATTTTTTCCATCAACTCTGCTGCTCTGCTAAAAAGGAAGTTTTTTTTTTAGAGTGTGTGTGTGTGTGGGGGGGGGGGGGGTGAGTACTTTGAGAAAAGTTGAAATCTAAATTACAATAGATGTTACATAATCAGTGTTGAATTCAGACATCTTTCCCCGGGAAGGATTTCTCCGCTTCAAGGGGGGGGGGGGGGATTGCACTTTTTAACCATTTAAAGTATAAAATCTCACTGAATTCAACACTACATAATTATTGCCCTGCAAACATTTGCATAAGAATTAGAACGTTTTAACTTTTATAATTTGTTTTCCTATTTTTGCATTTTAGCAAAAATTTTGCTGACACATTTTCATAAATACTTTAGCAAAATGGAAAAAAAAAACCTAAAAATTAAGGTTAAATGTTAAATTTTTAAATTTTTAAAAAGAAACGTTTGAAAATTACTACTTCTCCCTTTGAAGATTTTTTATATAAGGAAATTTCTAAAATGTTTAAAATACTTGGAAATGTTCACAAATTAGATTCTTTCCAACTATACCAACAACATAATACTGTATGCTAATGTGCTATTTATTTTAACCTTGACCGTGCAAATGATTGCAAGAGTATTTTTGCCTTATTTAAAAAAAAAAAAAAATTCTGCATATAAAAAGTACAGATTTTTTTTGTCTAAAGGAAAAGTAAAGGCATTACAGACAAAAAAGTGAATGAAAAGTACAGGTTTTTTGCCTAAAGGAAAACTGAAGGTATTTCGGACAAAAAAGTGAAGGGAAAGCACAGGTTTTTTGCCTTAAGGAAAACTGAAGGTATTTCGGACAAAAAAGTGAAGGAAAAGTACAGGTTTTTTTGCCTTAAGGAAAACTGAAGGTATTTCGGACAAAAAAGTGAAGGGAAAGTATAGGTTTTTTGCCTTAAGGAAAACTGAAGGTATTTCGGACAAAAAAGTGAAGGGAAAGTATAGGTTTTTTGCCTTAAGGAAAACTGAAGGTATTTCGGACAAAAAAGTGAAGGGAAAGTACAGGTCTTTTGCCTAAAGGGAAGATGCAGGTTTTTTTGTCCGAAATACCTTCAGTTTTCCTTAAGGTTTTTTTTAAAGGTTTTTTGCTGACTTTTTTACCTGGGACGTTCAGTTCATGAAGTGAAAATCCAACCTCAATCAAATAAAAAAGAATGCTACTGGAAATGTTTTGAGCAGAACGTGAAGATGGTAAAACATGACCAACGCACACAGGTCAGCAGTACATGCTGGACATAAGTTCTGCTATAAAATCAGGTAGCTGTTTTCAAGATTTATCTGTTCGTGAGTCTGGTACACTTTGCCACTCAAGGTGGTTAAAAACGGCGGTTGTATTTCGGTATTGAAAACACAACAGACGAGAGCAAGATCTTAGTTTTTTTTCTCTTAAAATCATATATACCTCTATGGTTTTATATAAAAAAGTAAATACTTCACAAACAGAACAGAACATGTATTTGAAGTCATAAAATCTTGAAGAATCCTGCCCGAAAACTTGTTGAAAGTTTTTGACGCGGTAACTGAGAGAAACGTATTTTTTGCCCGTCCAGAAAACTTGCTTTTGAGTATGATAGTAGATAAAAGGAATCATATAATACACTTAGGTTACAGAAAAATAATAATGGCTAGAAACTTAGCTTCTAAAAAAAAGATAATCAGGAGTTTTCAACCACCGAAAATCAATTTCCTAACTACAGACAACATTGAAATGATTCGCTGGAACACTACTGCACTTTCACCACCACATTTGCTGCGAAGAATCAAATTTTAGGGACGCTGCACTACCGCCAAACGTAACAATTTATTTATTTTATTTTTGCATTATACTAAGCTACCCTAGAGACAAGTTTTCCGCGATATAGCGAATCAAAAAACAAAACAAAAAAATTCTCGCACCCCACCTTAAAAGTGATACAATCTTATATTTTCTCAAATTTTAGGGCCGATGCGCTACCGCCAAACATAACAATTTATTTATTTTATTTTTGCATTATACTAAGCTACCCTAGAGGCGAGTTTTCCGCGGTATAGCGAATCAAAAAATAAAAAAAAGTTTTTTTCGGCCCACCATATTACGTATTGCGTGTATTCGTATTTAAAATTTTATTTTCTTGAAAATCCTTTTTGAATCAATAACATTTATATTTAACTGTAATCTTTTATGTCTATTTGGATATGTTTAATTCTGTATTTCAAGAATTTGCGGGATGCTGTATTTCTCTATTTTCATAGTTTAACAAATTACGAAGTATTATTTTGTATTTTTGAATTATAATTAAACTTCAAAGTGTAGAAAACGTAGCGTTCAATTTTGTTAACAGATATAGTAGGAGTAAGTAAGAAAATTTCAGAAGAATTTATTATTAGAAAATTAATTATAGAAAAGATTTTCAAATTTAATTTCTAAGCATAAATGACATATTCTTTGCAACAATTTGACTTTGTTGGATAGCCTTGACTTTCGGCTAGACACTGGCTCGAAATTTCTATGATAAAAGAATTTTCTTGTTACAGTCATGTCAGTTTTCCCCGATACCTCTTGTAAAACCGTTCCAAAGTCTTTTCAATGTTCGTGAAATGATTTAACACTAGAACTACAGGAAATTTTACTCACGTTTTATAAAACTATTTCACACCAGAATTTTTATTCAAAACTAACTTATCCACTAGCATATTCCTGCGATTTTCCTATTTAATTTATTTTGAAAAGAAATTTCTGGCTCGAATCGGAATGTATTCGATAGATAGCTGTCAAAATGACGGCTCATGGCAGTTCTAGTGTTAACCCTTTCAGTGTGGAATTTTTTTGGGTGGTTAATGTCCTGTGCGGAATAGCTTGACCACAAAAGCGACATTATTTATCTGATTACCGGGCAGAATTTTCCGGTACGAATTGATTTCCATAAAGGGATAGAACTTTCCGAACGACCCAATACAAAACTATAAATCATATCTTATGGTTATACGAAAAGCACGCTACTGGTTTTGGTTATAGCAAAATTACTGCACTACGCAGGCGCAATACGTCATCTATGCTAAGCCCATGACGCACTACAGTGAGCACAATACACGCCGTGAACGCTTGGGCGACTTTTGTCGACGCTTAATGTAGTCTATAGCACCCAACTCTTAGATGTCGACACTAGTTGACTCATGCCATTCTAGGTAGGGGGGGGGGGGGGAGTGCGTCATGTGATTTTACATGCATTTCTTCAATTGATATACAAATTATTTACGTTTGGGATTCTTTCTTTGCTAAATATGCGTCAGTTGAGTGTTATGGAAGAACGGCTGGGAGGCTTTGTTCATATGAAGCTCAATTAATGTCTTTTTCATATAAAGCTGGAATTTCTTCTTCAAAAATGGGTTCTGAAATATTTTACTGATAATAAAGTGAAATAAGCTTAGCTTTACTGCCTTTTTTACCGTTAATTTAATTTCATAACAAAATCCAGCAGCAATCATGAATTTTTTTGTGAATTTTTCTTTACATTCACAAGTCTATTTTTTTCTTTTTTCTATAAATTAAAAAAAATTGCTCTACTTTTGATACACTCACTTAAATAAAGCCATTATTCATCCAATGTTACGATAAATTTTTATTTACCACCACCTATGTGTTTGTTAAAGCTTGCGTTAGAAAGCGCCATCCACAAGGCATTGGGAGACTTTGGAAAGTTTTCCAAGAGACAATTGATATGATTGCACGAAAAATCGACTTTGGTAGAAATTTCGATCCAGAGTTATAATCAAGAGACAGTGCTATACAGTGGAGTAAAATTGTTTTAAAGAATATGTCATTTATGCGTAGAAATTAAATTTGAAAATCATTTCCATAAAGTGCGAAAGACCTTCTGTATTTGGATTTTCTACTGCTTTATTCTTAGGAATGCAGTCGTCAACTTCTCCCATACTGTTATCAAAATCCAAGAATCAACTAAAATGTTTAAATCTGTGTTTGAGATAAGGTCTGATTTTTCGAAATAGACAAAAAGTACGGCTAAAATGTAAAAATATTTTGCTCTCTTGATAAAACATTTTACCGAAACATTTCAAAGGATCTCCTAAATAGAATCCTTTCTCATGAAATCTTTGATAAATAATAAGCATGTTTTAATAATGTCATTCCCATTATTAATTAATAATTATGGTTATTACAGAGGGTGCCCAATAAAGTCCTCTCCGACACCATTAACTTCAATAATGTGACAGGCATGAATGTGTCTAGCCTTCTGAGCGTCTGAGGACTTTCCTGCATTTTCACAGAAATGTTCATAAAACAAATATTAATTTAAATTTTCATTCACTGTTTGTTTCTAAAATACACTTCATATCTCTTTATTTCACACAGGGTGGTGCAAAATTTTAATTAGATTAAGTATTGAAAACTAACGATTATAAGCTTAATCATGACTAAAGATTGACGATAAAGTTCAACGTCAATCTTTAGTGATGATTAAACTTTTAATCGTTAGTTTTCAATCGTTAGTTAATCTAATTAAAATTTTGCACCACCGTGATTTCACATATATCTTAAAATACAATTATATTGCAAAAATTTTTGTTTACAGCCGATTTAACCCTTTGCATGAGTTTTTCTTTTACAAGTTTTTTTATACATATATTAAATATTAGACACCAGAAGTTTTAAGATAGATTTTTAACTTTGTCCAGCAACATTATTCACGGGAAATTTACTGGATTAATATTTCTATATAAATATAGTGGTGGCAAAGAAGTTGATTTATTAAAAGGTTGGTTTATTAAAAGTTAAATAAAAAGTGATGGAAATTTACATCACTATGCTATTAAGGGTTAAATTGGTTTGGGGAAATGGAAAAATACGGGCAAACCGCTTAAAGGGCTAGATATAATAAAGGGGTTTTGTGCTTTGCAACGAGACCGTTTATAGTGCCATCTAGCAGTAAACTGCAGAGTTAGCGTTCCTATATCTAAAACGGTACGCAATGTGAGAGAAAATGCCTCTTTTTATTCTCTTTTCTTTTAATAATAATTTTCTGCTGTAGAAAAGGGCAGCATTTTAATATGAAAAGAGAGTATTTAACACGTTGAGTGCCACCATATATTTAAATTAAATTTCCATAAGGTGCCATTAACGACTATTTTTTTATTCTATTCGTACCACTATTTAAAAAAAATAATAATTTTGTACTAAATTAAATATTTCTTGCACATGTTGTCAAAGTGTATATGAAAAAATTTTGTTTTGAGTAATTGGTGTGAGATAGAATTAAAAAAAATAGTCGTCATTGGTAGCCCTGCCATTTATCGGTAAACTAATAACTTTACTTTTACTTATAATTTATTTTTTAAAAAATGTGTTTTATGCGCCGCCAGCTGTCAGTTTTTTTTTTATGGAAAATGTAAAAAAAAAAAAATTATGAATTGAGTTGTTTTATTATAATGTTGATGAAATAAAATTTTTAATTGTAACCAAAATATGTTTTTTATTCCTTCTATAAGTCCTCCGAAATATAAGATTATAAATTAATTTCAAAAATATAAAAAAACATGCTTTATCAGTGCGACAGAACAAGAGTAATGTATGTCACTGCAGTACCATAGAAATTAATATACTTTAAATTTAGATTTACATATGAGCGCTGGCAGTACACACAGCACTCTAATATAAGTAAAGTGTGGTACAAAGTGTGGTACGGCGGTACACATGGCACTCAACGTGTTACTATTTCCAAGTATAATTGGAAATGGGTGAAAAAAACAGTGACACGACCAAGAAACACAGGTATCAGGGCTGCCATTTGCTACTAAAAAGCTACTTTTTGCTACCATTTTCAGCTTTAGGAGACTAAGGCAACTTTTTTAAGCAAAAAAGGCTTGAAATGCAACTATTTCTCACAAATAGGCAACTATTTTATGAAAAGGAGACTTTTTGAAAATTTTATTCTAGCTTTTTCAAATACATGTTGCAAGAAATATGAAACAATATTTTTTTTTTTTTTTTTTTTTTTTTTTTTTACCATTCCAGTACATTTTTTCTAGATGTACGATACCATCACCAAACAGCACTTTTCTTGACAAAGAGTCAATTTCACTCATTTTTCTCTTAATTAATTGTTCTAATTGCTGCTGCATAGTAACAGTAAGCAAATAAGCAATTATATCCTTTGATCCCCCAGCATACGTAGTTTTAAATCATTAAAGTTCTATTTCTCAAACGAAGAGAAAAATTGCCCTATTTGTTGCTCACTAATAACAATAAATAAATCATCTAAATAACCTCTTCTGCTTTCTTCTTTGCCCTCATCTCCACTCTCACCCTCAAGCTGTGTTTCAAATGCTTTAAATCTCTATTTATTTATTTTTTAAAGAAAAGACATCTGCCCTACTTACCTATCACTGCTTCTAATAACAATAAATAAATAACGATCCTCTAAATTCCCTCCTCTCTCATTCAAAATATACTCTTCTCCCCCAACATACAAGGGAATTTAAAATCTGTATTTTTATATTTAAAAAATTATCCTTTCCTACTTGTTGCTCTCTAGTGCAATAAATACATAATCGGGTTTATAAAGTACTTCTTCCTTCCAAAATTTTTGGTTCTCCCCTTTGCCCAACCCCTCTAGCATGCATATTTTCAAGTATTTCGAAACTTTATTTTAAGAAAAATAATTCTGTTCCATTTGTTATTAACTAATAATGTTAAATTAAAAATATTAATCATTTGCCTCTCTGTCTCAAATTTACATTTCTCCCCCTTCCCCTCTCCAGTGTAGAAAGAGGTTTAAAATGTTTATTTAGAGAAAAAGCCTCACCTAATTGTGTTATAATGTGGGTTTAAAATATTTAAAACTCTTTATTTTGAAAAGTCTGTGATATTCATTGCTTTCTCGTAACAATAAATAATTAATGAATCATCTAAAATACCCCCACGCCCAATTCCTGTTTTCTCCCACCTCTGCAATTTCAAACTTTTTAAAATTTGAATTTTATAAAGAAAAAAATTTGCTGTATTTGATACTTTGTAGTAATGATAAATACCAATATCTAAATTCCCTCCCCCCTGAAAATTTTCATTTGTAAATAATTTTTCAAATAGATTTTCGTAATCTGTAGTGCATCACCCTAAATCGGGACGCTAACTATGTTGTAGTATTCTACAAAAAATGTCATTTTAAAGTAAGCAAATATATATGTAAAATAAAAACTTCATTTATACTGCAGTTTCAAACTCTTTAAAATCTCTTAAATCTGCATTTTACGAAAAGTTCCAAGAAAGATTTCTTGGAGTTCATTACAGAAGCAAAAATGAAATGCTGGAAATATCACTATTACACCTGCAACTAACAAGAGCTATCAAGTGTTGATCCAAAAGTTGCAGCAGACTAAACTCAAATGTCATGAAAATTAGAATGGATTTCTTTTAACAATTTTGTTACATAATAATTAGATAATATATAAAAACAGTACTCAATTTATGCAGATTGTGTATAAAATGTTGTATTGTGGTAATCAGAAAAACTTAATCTTTTTTAGGGATAGATCAGGGAATAGTCAGAAAATTTGTAAAAGGGAAATCATTATTTACCCTGATCTCAACACTGTGACTATTTTGGATAGTACTTTATATGCACCTATTTTACTACTAAATCAGCCATGATATGCAACTATTTTTGCTACTATTTTTGGCTTCAAAGGCTACTAAAGCAACTATTTTGAATAATTTTTGGAATGGCAGCCCTGAGGTATCAAATCTAAATGTGCCGTCACTTCGTCTTAGAAGATGTCGCAAAGAGCGCCACTCGAGTTGATGTGGTTGCGATGGTAACTAAATTGGTCACTAAAACCACGCTGCAGGCATTCTACTAAACTTAAATTCTGGACATTTTTTTTTTTTTAAGTAAGTAGAAAAACTTGCTTTAAATTCATAAACTAAAAATCGACAATTTTTTTTTTATTAAAAAAAAAATAAATTTATTAAATTTTGTTCATGTTAGTCTATGTTTAATTTATATAAATAAAAATTTAGAACTTCTATTTCACACAATTTTCTAAATATCAACTGTACAAGTTTGAAACAATACTTTGGAGAGAGAGAGAGACAGAAAAAAATAGAGCTTAAATATCGTATTTAAAGAAAGAATAAACGATTAAATTTTGAGACTTCATAAACCCCTTCACGACGAGCGTCCTTTATAGAATTTTTAATCTTTTACCACCGGTTTTTCAAAACAGAAATTTTAGCCTAGTTGAATCGCAGAAATGCTAAGATTTAATGAGGCAAATCTTACAATAAAAAATAACTGGTGGGGAAAATCGAGGATTCTGAGCATCTTATGCGTCACATATACGTGTCGCTCGTCCCCAAGGGGTTAAAGAAACCACTTGTGCAAAATGAAATTATACATTTTATACCGAAGAATGTATTTTGTATCCTTAAAATTATTTTATATTCCTTGAAATTATTTTTTAGTTGATTGTGATTCTTTTTTATTCTTTTTTTTATGTCACTTAAAATGTTGAAAAGTTTGTTATAAATTATGCTTAGTTTTTTAAGACGTATGAAAATCTGAAGTAAAATAAATATTACTGCATATATTTGTAAAGATCCATTAAAGAACTATATAAAAACAAATTTAGAGTGTTTATAATTAATTGGTAAATGTAGAAAAATACAATTCTATAACTTTTATTTGTCCTGAAAATTCGTGCCGTTTGGGAAAATTAATTGTAGGGGAGATTAAGGAGGGATGGGACACGGGGAGAGGGGACATCTGCAGTAATGCTGAAAAAAAGTTTTATTTTTAATTTATGACTCTCCCACCAGATGGCGTAATCATTGCATCATACTTGTTGCTGAAAATCTTTTTAGTTGCAAGCCCCAATGAGTGAATTAAAAGACTATTTTGCAATATCAAAAGTGACTAACTACTCAGATTTTTAATGTAAATTTTCAATCTCATTCTTTGTTGCTAACTTAATTGCTTTCAATTCTTTGTGAACTCAACAATATATATTTCATGAATGAACAGTCAAGTTAAGACTAAAAGCCACATGTTTTATGTAAAAGCCTATTTTTTTTATGTTGCTCAAAGGGAGGGGTGGGGTACAATGACTGAGGGAGGGATGAGACATGTCCATCCCTCTCAAATGATATCCATATCCAAATGGTAATGTTTAATTACACACAATTTTTTTGTATTTTATATTTATAAGACTATCTTGTTTTGGAATTGAATAGTGTAACAAATAAAACTTATTATTTTGCAAGTTAAAAGGTATTTTAACTACTTTCATGATTTTTTCTAAAAAGCAAATATACATTGAAAAATTAAAGCAGAGCAAATTTTACTTTTCTTACTCATGCATTATTTATCAATGTCAACCATCAGTATTAAATATTTATTGTCTGAGTGCAACGAAGACTCATACACAGCGCAGTATTACTTTGCGCCATATATAGCTACGATGGATATTAAAACCTTTCGTCAAGCATAACTCAAAAAATATTTAACGGATTTCGTTCAAATTTTTACCGCAGGTACCTATAAAGGTGACAACGACGTCTATTTATTACCAAGAATAAATGTCAAACTGTTTGAAAATTATATTAAAAAAATAGATAAAAAAGCACAATTAAAGTACATACATCACGAAAATTTTGTGCGTACGTCATTTTCACTAGCGGGAGATTTTCGTAGACAATCGGAATTGAAAAATTCATGGAGTACATGGAGCAAAAAAATATGCACGCACTAATATTCAGCACAATAAAATATATTTCAATTTAGTAGAAATCGAAAATTAATCTGGATTTTTTTCTGTTTGAAAGAAAAACCCCGCATTAACTTAGTAGACTTATTAGAGATTTGGCGCAAATCTCAGCAATAGCAGCTTTTTTTACTTCGCGTGTGTAAATTAAAAAAAAAAGAAAATTCTTTGGTGTTTAAATAAAAGGTTTCGATTTATGGCATTATTTCTTTTTTTTCTCTCTCTTTTTAGCATTTTAAATGGGATTAATGAAAGGCATGTTTTTTAAATTAAATGAGTGAAAGGTTTATATTTAAATGGAATGAATTCAATATGAAAATGTTATAGGAACAATATTTGGCGATTTATCAACTACGCCAGGATAACATAAAAGTACCAATATATCAAACGGTATGTAGTATGTGAAATGAAACAATCTCTATAATAAAACCGTAAGTCATGTGACTGTCATCAACAGTTCCGGGATGCCCGCTTCACTTTTTCATATGCCAGGCGGCCATTTTTATTCAAAATATTTTTTGAAATAAAACTGCATAAAAGTTACATTTTTAAAAAGATCGTTCAAAAAAAATTAATATTTGAGAGATGATTTACGTTCAATTATGTATACATTCTGCAATAACTTCAGTTTAAATTAGGTTCGCAGTTCAAATTCTCTATCCATGAAAGTAAACAAAAACAAAAACAAAAAAAGATTCTTTCGTTGTGAACGTTTAAAATATTAAACCATGAATTTTTGGACCGCTGCCTGGTGTAAAAAAAATAATCAGCACCAGTGAGACAGTCAAAGTTTACCATAATTCTGTTCCATACAACTCAATTTCCTTCCGGATGTTTTCTTGAAGTAAGTTGAACTCAGGTGTAATAATATTTAATGGATCAAATTTCGAAACGAATTGTCAGCTTTTATTTTTCGCGCGTGCAAATTAGAAACGATACATTAATTTTGAAATCAAATGTTTTGATTTATGTTATTTTTTCTTATTTGTCTATTTTCTATTTTAAATAAAAATGTGAACGTCATGTATTTTAAATTGGAACAGCTGTCACGGACGCACCGGGGTTGGCGCGATTTTTGTTTTATGCCATTTTGGCGAGAAAATCCCATTTTCAGATACCTATTAGAGATCACTAACACAGTATGTACTTTTATTTTATTATGAAATAGTTTATTTTATATTAAAAACACACACACAATGATTAATTTATTATAAAGTGGGTTAAGCGGTTTTTGTCAAGAAAGATGAAATACATAACAACAAAAAATATGCGAAATGCTACCACGATGAAAACCACGATCGCAAAAGTTCTTGATTTGTCTATTAGATTTTTCCGGTTTGGCGAAGGATTAAGGGAAAAAAATAAATTATGAATAAAAAATAATTTGTTCCAATGCTTAATATATATTTAAGGGCGACCAAACTGGTCGCCAGTGGCAGCTACTTATATTATAATCACCCATCGTACATGAAAAAAAACTAATATTCTGTATTCAGAGGGAAAAATCCATCTCATGTGTAGTAAGATTTGGCGAGTTCTTTTTTGGTGATAAGTTTTTCGATGTGATTGTTGGGATCTGCAGGATTTGGTTTATTTTTTCTAAATCTTATTTTTTTGCAGATGTAGTATTATGTAAATATATTTTTTTGCAGATATTTGTCTATTTTGTATATTTGGCATTCTATTTTGCATATTTTCTATTTGGCATTTGGAAAAGAGATTTTTTTCCTTTTTATCTGTGCCTTCGGAAATATTAAAAAATAAAAAAAAGATTTACATATATCAAGCTTTTAATTTTTATACGGACCACTTCTCCATTTTTAGATTTTAAATGCTATTTATTATTTACTAGCCGTTTATTAATTGTTTACAATTTAACTCCCTAACAATAACAATTATTTATCACAAAAATGCCTCTTAGGTTTGTTAAATAAGTTTGTTTATGTATTTTCATTACTTATTAAAATATCGAATATGGCGATAAAATTTTATTTTAGCATCGTGCTTAAATTTTTAAGATGGTGCTAAAACATGCTTTAATAAACGTATGTTTGTAAATATTTGCTAAATTATATTATGCTAAAACTACCTTTTGGCACCATTTAAAAAAAATTTTCGCCAACCGACATAGGATACGAAACTTTTCCCCATTCAGATACACAGGCAAGGCTGGTCTCAAACAAGAGTAAAGCTAGCAACAATATTGTTTTAACTCTATAAGAGTTACAATAATGATATTAAATACTCCAATTGGCTTTGGGCCCAATTACGAAAGTTTCTCTTAAAAAAAAACTGTAGAAGAAGTCTTTTACATTTGTTTCAAATGAAGCTCGGTCTACAAGGTATTAGTTAATAATACAAACAACACTAATGGCATGGAGGCAAAAGTTTTAATTTAAATGTATATATTTGAAACCCTCCCCCCCACAAAAAAAGAAAAAAAGAAAAGAAAGTTACAGCAATGAATTTAAAATGGCGTTAAGCCACGCTTTCTGGCATAAGCAATTGGCTGCAAACGCGATAACGAAACTTTCACTTAACTTAATAACATGTAGTTATATAGCCCTCGGGATACTTTGCAGTAAGTTATACAGACCTTGTGGTTTTTTTTAAAAAGCTTGAGACAATTCAGGTTTAAGAAGTTGAGATTTACTGTCAAATGATATAAACAACTATGAACACAAAACTGATGAATTATTATTCAGGTTTATGTATGTATTTAAAACAAATTGCATCTGATTACACTTATTAGATAAATTACTTCTGTTTGCATTTAATAACTGATAAACGGCTTTTGTATATTAAATGAATTGTTTAAATATTGGGAAGAGGTGGCGAGAGGTAGAAAGACGAGTAAACAAACGGGTAGACAGACGGGTAGTGAGATGGGTAAAGAGACGAGTAGCGACATAGGTAGGCTGACGGGTAGTGAAACGAATAAACAGACGGCTAGAGAGAAAGGTAAAAAGAGGGTTGACAGAGGGGTAGCGAGATGGGTCACGAGACGGGTAGAGACACCGGTAGACAGGAATGTAGCGAGAAAGGTTGCAAGACGCGTAGCGTGGTAGATAAAGAGGCGAGTAGAGAGATGAGTACAGAGACGAGTTGACTGACGGGTAATGAGATTGGTAGCGAGACGGGTAAAGAGTCGGGTACAAAAACAGACGGATAGTGAGACGGGTATACAGACGAGTAGAGAGACAGTAGATGGGTACGGAGATGGGTAAGAAGATGTGTAGAGAGGCGTATAGCCAGACGGGTAGAGAGACAGATAGACAAGTTGTGAGACAGATAGACAAATGGGTAGCGAAGTAGATAGACACGGCTAGACATACAAGTAGTTAGACGGATAGACAGAAGGTTAGAGAAATATATTGGCGGGTAGCGAGACCGGTAGAGAAATATAGAGACAGTTTGCGAGACGTGTAGAGAGATAGACAATCGGTTAGAGAGACGGGCAGAAGAACGGATAGGGAAACAGACAGATTTTGGAGAGACAGACAAACAGGCAAAAGAAAATTTGTATGAAAAATATGTATATCTGCGTATTATGTACTATTATAATTTCTATGTCTGCGGATTGGCGCATTAAAGGCGCAGGGGGCAGAGCCTCCTACAGAATAATCAAGAAGTATCTGTTAAGCTTAACTTTGTAATACATATAATTTTTCAATTTTGCCGATATGGAGATTTAATGTAAAAGTTATTTTACAGAAGTCATCGAAAGATTTTTTGTATACTTTAATAGTAATTTAGACTATAGTTTTGCAATCTGGTTTGTAGCAAAGCATGCTATCAATGTGGTTTGAAGTGTAAGAGTTTCTATAAACAGTTATACAAATAATAGATATATAATCAAGGAAGAAAAATTTTAAATTCACACACAAAAAAAGGTGCAACAATGAAATTAAATTTGCGTTAAGCCACGCTTGATAGAATAATCGGCATAATCCTATTTCAACCCACCATTTGTCGCTTTTTAAAAATGATGCCACATAGGCGATTTCTAAATTGTTTACTTACATTTATCATATTGTAACCCACAATAAGCAAGTAGTAAAATGTTGCCATTCTTAATTTTTAAATAATTACACATAGGAAAAGTAATGGATTTAGTGATAAAAATATCTGAAAAATACAGTGAAAAACACTGAAAAGTAGATTGCATTTATACGAGAGTAACAACGTAACGAATGTAAAATTTGATCGGTTCAAGACAATTTGGACAAAAGAATGATAATTTAAATTACGGAATTATTAAATTAAACCATACACAGTTGATTTTTTTTTAGATACTGCATTTATGAGTGAAATAAAATATTTTATTTGATAAATTTATTAAGATAGATATAAAAAAAGATAATATAAACAGTAAAAAACAACGTTTTTATGCACATTTCATCGATATTACATAAAAGTTAAGGATTAATGTGAAGTTGAAAAAACGAAAATACACGAAATTCATTAATGCCGCGATCACTGTGCCGCACATATGATTGCTTCGCGAACATGAAACCGAAAAAAAAAAACATCACTGGATGCAGCAACTTCGTCGTATCGAAATCCCAAAAAATATACGAAATTCGTTAATGCGGCAATCACTGTACCGCACGCATGATCGCTTCGCGAACATGAAACCGAAAAAAAAAACTATCACTGGATACAGCGACCTCGTCGTATCGGAATCCCAAAAAATACACGAAATTCGTTAATGCCGCGATCACTGTACCGCACGTATGATCGCTTCGCGAACATGAAACCGAAAAAAAAAAACATCACTGGATGCAGCAACTTCGTCGTATCGGAATCCCAAAAAATACACGAAATTCGTTAATGCCGCGATCACTGTACCGCACGTATGATCGCTTCGTGAACATGAGACTTCCATGAAAACTGCAGTAAATTAATTTATACTGTTTTAAAGTCACAAGAGTAGGCACTCACATACATAAAAAAAGAAAACAAAATCAAGCTTTAAATAAACAAGCAGATGATGAATTTTTCAACGCTTTTTTTCTTTTAATATCATGATATAACCATTTAATGACGTAAGTGTTAATTGTATAAAAAATGTTTTAAATATCTAATAAATCATTAAAATACAAATAAACGTCAAATAAAGAAACACTTGAGGACGTAACAAATACGTCATACGTAACAAACGCGTCATCACAAAAAATATCATTGCTCAGCCTTTCCAACAATAAAAGAGCTACATCTGGCTGACTATCGACGATTTGGAAAGATTTCGCCAAATGGTGGTGTCAAATAAGAGCCAACCGAATAATCTATTGGCCGCAAATCCAATTACGTAACTTTAAAAAGCCTGGCGTCTTAAAAGATCCGGCGTTTTTAAGTTTTGCGCAATACGCGCTTAAAAAAATGAGATTATTTGCCACATGTTAAAAAAAATATGACAACACATCTGATGAACGGTACTTCTTTTCTATTTTTTGAACAGTGTATATGAATTTATATATGATATTTTGTAATTCTATCATTTAATTTGCTCTTTTTCTTTATATTGTAATTGTTAACCCTATGTTCTCAGCAATATCACTCAGACTAATCCCTTTGAGGGAAGTCCTAGTATTTATTTCTATGATATTAAAAATTCTATCATTTAACCCATTCAGGACTTGCATCTTTTACACGAATTTTATTCCTTTGGCACCTCTTATTGTTAATTATTTGATTTAACTTTAAAAATCACGAAAATGTCGTAATTTAATAAAATAAATTTTACTTTTCTTTTTTACTGGTATTACACTCAACCGCTGTAAGCACTTTTTGAGGGGTCTGAAATGGGTTAATTATTAGACTTTAATTTCGATAGCTAATGGATAGTAATTAAAGGATAGAGTTTTCCGATACGAATTAATTTTCGCGAACGGCACAAACTTTCCGGGAAACAAACAGTTTTGTGATTTACAAGTTACATATTTATTTACGTTTAGTTTTTAACAAATTCTGTAAATATGGGGTAATTATTTGACAGAGTAATTTGTATCTTACATTTTACGTAACTCAGTTCATTTATACTCCTTAATTTAATATTTATTTAAAACATTATTTTTTTTCTCGAAAATTTTCACAACAATTTTCTACATTTTCAAGAACTCTCATGAATATAATATTATTATGAACATATAAATGTCAAATATTTAGATAGTTTGATTTAATGAAAATTTATTTATTTTTAAATTTTACAGAAATGAAAAGTATTAAACATGTTTTTTAATAATAATGCTTTAAAATATTCAAGCAACTTGTACTACAAAATTTTTAGAAATTAAGATAACACAAACGAAATTATCTGCTGTTGACTGGTATTGAATAAAATTTGATACAATATACCAGGATATGGAAAAAAATCGCTTTAACCCTTTCCGGCACAGTGATCCCACTCCGGGCACACCTAATTTTAATTCCAAACTTGCATTCGACACCAAGAATATTTAATAAAATTTTGTTTCTACAACGAAAGCTTAAAACAAGAAGTTCTTATTTTCTAAAAAAGTCGTTTGTAAATTCCGGAGTCAGTCAGTAATTTCTCATTTTACGAACAGACTTTGTCTGTGCCAGAAACGGTTAAATAATTAAAGGATAAATAAATTAGTTACTTTGAGTGAATTAAAGTTCCAACACTTTAAAAAAAAAACTCTTATTATTAAAAAGTTTAGACGATTTTTTAAGCATCTGAACAGACGTATTTTAAAATTTTATTTTGGAACATCGATTGGATATGACTGTAAACGAATAAAAGTCATTTGTCATTCTATATTTATTAGAATAGAAATACCTTTAGAGAATTCGCACTAATTCAATAAAAGCTAAAACTATGCTACCTAATGCAAAAGCTTAAATAATAAAAACATAAATAAAAACTTCAGAAAACTATTTTTCCAATCTCGCTAAAGAACTACAACAAAAACACCTACGTAAATTTAGTCCTTAAAATAAGATAAACTTTAATGAAATAAAATATATGCCAAAATAATGAATTTAATTCAGATTTTACAAAACAAAGTTAATAACCATAAGTGGAGGTAGATTTAACAAGCTTTCATCAGGTGAACATACAGCGCAAAAAAACGGTAGTAAGCGCTGCATTTCACTCACAGCTTATTATATTGAGCTCTAGTTTCAGCTTCATGACTAGTTGGTAAATTAACGTGGCCAGGCGGATGCAGGCTTTGCCAAATTGGCCAGACATTCAGAAAGAAAAATGTTTACTTTCAGCTATCATAAAATGACTATGATTAAATAAAGTAAATATTACTTTTTGTCGGAGCAAAGCTCCGGCTTCCCATGAAAAATTACACTTTTGTGTACACGATAGCGGCCAAAATATTTGCCGCATTGATACCAAAATTGGACTGGAAGTCGGTAGTGGCAAAATCTCGCCGGGGATTGAAAAACAGAAATATTCGTCAACTCTAACGCCCGGAATCGTCTGCTCTAGAATTTTCCATTTCCCCATAGAGATAACATTGCGATTGTTTGAATTAAATAAAAAGAAAATTGAAATAAATTATATTGTTGCCATTTTTTATCATGAAAAACTTTTGAATTAAATAAAAAGAAAATTGAAATAATTTATATTGTTGCCATTTTTTATCATGAGAAACTTATTTAAATAACATTATACTCGGAAACAACATTTTAGTAAAAGCTCTTAATCTCGGTCCCATATATTTTACTTTTATATATTTTACATATATTTTACTTCTCTGAAATAAGGACCCCATACATTTTTATCTTAAAACACGTGCAATGAAGTTTAAATCGTATTAAGTACATGAATTTAGTTTTTTTTTTTTAAATCGAACTCAGCAATTGGTGTAATTAAACTTTTTGTTTCCATTTCAAAATATTTTTTTTTCTTTTCATTCAAACTTATTGTATAAAAGCAGTATGAGAGTAAATCTGTTTATTTTGATATAGTCCAGCCAATCCAGGATAAAAAAAATATATATTAAGAAAAATTTTATATATGAACGGATTATATGTTTTTATTATATAGAATTTGCAAGGATGCCAGTTAAGAGAAAGCAATCAGCTGAAATGAAAATAATTGCGAATCGTAATTCAATGCGGAGAAGTCGCACAAGTCAGTTACCTTCAGATTTTTTGCCGAGTACCGGTATACTGACAACTCAAATGAATGAAGCAATCAGGTTTGATAGAGAGGTATCGCAAATCACCTATGTGTCCTGTAATACGTGTCACAAAGCTTTCCCTGATATCATATTAAATACTGCTGGGCTCTGCCAGACATGCAAGTGTAGAGACGGTGCTTTCAAGTTTTCTGCCACTAATTCGATGGACCCAGGTCCAGTTCCTATTTGTCTCAAAGATCTGAGCTACATTGAACAAATGATGATCGCTCAAATACATCCAGTGGTTTCTCTTTACCGTATACGAGGCTCACAGTATGGATACAGCGGAAATGTAATCAGCTTTAAACAAAATATTGAGAGTTTTATTTCGCGCCTGCCTGTCAATCCTTCAGATATGACTTCAACTGTGTTAGTGACAAAAGATACTTTATCAGGATGTGCAGAGTTTTCTTCGCTCACAACGCCTTCTAGAAGCACTCAGATGGCTTAAAGCTCACAATCCTTATTATTCAAATATCACAATTGATGAAGATTTGATCGCTACATTACCTGAGAATGGTGACGTATCTCAAATGTTACCAACAGCAACCGATATTACTGAGGATATTGATACTTTGAACGAGGAAATAAGGCGCGAGTCATTTAGACCACTACTTGAACCGGTAGATCAAAACAACTTAATAAATGACGCAATTCGTGTGCCTCACCCTTCATTAAATTCACAGCCTATCAACGAATTTCAAGAAGAGGGTTACATAGCACGTGCTTTTCCTCATCTTTTTCCACATGGTACAGCTGACTTACGACAACCTCGTCAAAAAGCAGTCTCTCCTGATGAGTATTTTAAGTTCCTAATGAAGTATGAAGATGGGCGATTTGCTAAAGACCCCCGATTTCGCTACTTTGCCATGAATTCAATTCTTCGGTGGCAGTCTTTGGCTAAAGGGCGTTTTTTCGTTCAGCGAAATAGGTTCAGCAATAAGACGGTAGAGCAGATGCGTGATATTCTGAATAGGCAACCAGAAATGGCAAAACACATTATGATTTATGCTAGCAAATTAAGATCCACAAAAGGATACTGGCGTGCACGTTGGGGGAACTCCTTTCTATGGTAGGACAAATTGGAGCACCAACAATTTTTTTTACACTGTCTGCAGCTGATTATCACTGGCCTGATCTTTTCAGACTTTTAGAGCCTAACAGAGATCCAAATGAGCTGACTGATACAGAACGCAGACAATTAATGCACGACAACCCTCTGTTGACTGGTTGGCTCTTTCAAAAACGTTGTGATATATTTTTGAGAAAAATCTTGACGCCGTTGTTTTTAATAGACGACTACTGGGTTCGTTTCGAATGGTAGTGGCGTGGAAGTCCTCACATGCATGGATTGTTGTGGTTAAGAGAAAGGCGCCAAACATGGAAACACTAGACATGACTAACGCTGAAAATGTAGCAGCCGTAACAGCATATTTTGAAAAACTATGCAGTGCTGTTAATCTTGACAAGGACGTCCTCGTAAATGATATACACCGCTGTCGAGTTCGCTTTTCAGACATTTCCAGTGAAGATCGTGAAAAAGATCTCGCTCAGCTCTTAAATCAAGTCCAACGTCACACAAGACATGGAGATTATTGCCTAAGGAAAAAAAGAGGTGCAAATAGTTATAGCTACAGATTTGGTTTTCCAAAAGCAGAGTGCGACTCTCCAAAGCTTCAAGTAGAAAATGGCATAATTAGCTTTTTGCCAAAAAGAAACGATTCTGAAATGAATACCTACAATTGCTTCGTGTCACAAGTTTGGAGAGCTAACACGGATTTCAGTCCTATTACATCAAAGGATGCGGTTTTGCATTACATTGCCAAATATGCCTCAAAATCAGAAACAGCTTCTGTTCCTTACCAGGAATTGTTATCTGAGATTTTAAATAAGATGAACGAAACAAATCCAGCCGTTCAAGCAGTCCAAAAACTTATTTTGTCTTCTGTTTCTGAAAGGGATTACTCAGCCCAAGAGGTAGTACACATATTAATGGGATGGCCAATGTATCACAGTAGTCGGGAAGTAGTTACAATACGGCTTCATGATAAGAACTGGGAAGAAATCAACTTTTCAAGCGACGAAAGACCATCAAAAAGCATGCTTCAGAAATATTGCGAGCGGCCGGAGAAACTTATTTCCTGCACGCTTCTTAAGTTTGCAAAATCTTTCTCAGTAAGAGAAGTCGATTATCACCAAAGAAGAAAAGATGCAGTTGTCAGAGTTTTTCCTCTTACATCACTCAACCACGACCCAACTCTAGCCGAAGAATACTATAGGCAACAAGTATTACTCAATTATCCTTGGAGAGGTAATTCTGACTCTTTATTGCAAGAAGGCCTGCCGTCTGCGTATCACTCATGGGAGGAAGCATTCAATGATCTAAATATTGATGCACACGAAGAAATAAATTTTCCTGATGTTAGCAGTACACATGAGACAGAAATCCTGCAAGAAGAATACCGCGAGATTGATCCATATATGCATAGCTGCCAACCTTTACGCTTTTTTGCTACCACTAAAAATTAATAGAACATTTTGCCTTAATGAATGACATGTTTTCGGCGGTTTAAAAAGCTAAAATTTACTATAAAATTTTAGTGGTAGGAAGAAAGCGTAAAAGTTGGCAGCTATGTATATGGCAGCAGCTGCCATAGTTCCTGTGCAGAAAAACGAGGATACTTTGGGGCAACGCGTGATTGATTATGCATGTGAGTGGAAAAGTGAGAGTTAAAAGTACCCTGATCGCAATTTTACTTCATTTTTAAATTACTGTAAAGAACAACAATTTACAGTGCATCAAAATTACGATACGTCTGAGATCAGATTTACAGATGAGCAGCAAAAAATACTTTACTTATGCACGCAACAGCTTTCGTCTTTGCAATCAAGATTTATAAATTGCCCTAAACGTACTTTTATTATTGGGAAAGCCGGAGCTGGAAAAAGTACGGTAATAAAAGAAATTCGTAAAAGAGTTACCGAGCAGTTAGGACCGGAAGCTATTGTGGTTTTGGCTCCAACAGGTGCTGCTGCAATTAATGTCGAGGGCAAAACAATTCACTCTGCACTAAAAGTACCAACATGTTTTAAATCGTTTGCTGATTTAGGAAGTGAAGCAGCAAGAAATCTACAGCTCCGCATGAATCCAGTTTCATTTCTCATTATTGACGAATTTTCAATGATCGGATGCCGTCTGATGGCTGCACTTGAGCAAAGATGTCGCGAAGGTAAACCAGACAGCATTGAACCTTTTGGAGGCTTATTTGTTTACCTGATTGGAGATATTAGGCAGCTACAGCCTGTAAAAGACACACCTCTATATAGGAGACATTCTATAAAAGACATTTTGGCTTTACGTGGACAAACAGTTCTTAAGATGTTTGAAAAATGTTTCACCTTAACAAAGTCAATGAGACAAAGCGACGATCAGCAAATACAGTTTAGAGAGACTCTTGATTCGCTTTCCGTAGGCGAAGTTACAGGCGACCAATACGCATCCCTTATGCAACGACGTAAAGCTATACAGCCTCCGGCTGAACTTGAAAGATTTCAAGATGCCATACGCCTTTTTCCCACAAACAAGCAAGCTGAAGAACATAATCAAGAAGTACTTCGTAAATCAAAATGGCCAGTGGCAAGAATATTAGCAGACCACAATAATCAAATAGCAAGATGGAGTGAAGATGAGCACGCGTCTGGACTTCAGGCTGAACTTTTTTTAGCAATTGGATGCAGAATTATGTTGCGTACCAATCTGTGGACAGAGGGAGGATTGGTCAACGGTGCACTTGGTACGGTAAAAGATATTGTCTACGGACCAGGATTACGGCCTCCAGGCTTGCCACAGGCAGTAATGGTTCATTTTGATGATTATCGGGGATTATTTCTCACTGAAAGACTTTTTCCTGTCACACCTATTACAAAGTCTTGGAAAGAAAACAATGTCTCATGCTCCCGTACTCAGTTACCTTTAACAGTTTCATACGCTGTCACCATACACAAATCCCAAGGTTTAACTTTGTCAAAAATGGCTGTGGACATTGGTGAAAAGGAGTTGCCACTTGGAGCAACTTATGTCGCGTTTAGCAGGGTTCGACGTTTAGAGGATGTTCTGATTGAAGTGCCTTTCGCAAAGGATAGGCTAGACCAAATTAGAAGAATGGGGGCACTTGCTGATAGATTAGCATTTGAGCAGTATCTGAGGCAACTGTTGACCGAATAAACACTTGAAGATTCAACAGCTGTTATTGTAATTTTTCTTTTATACTATTAAACAGTAAATATAAAAATAAAAAATATATATTATATATTGTTAATGTTATATTTTATGTTTATCCCACTCAATGCTCCGACATTTCGGCCTGACGGATTCTAGTTAGAATTTCCGGTATAAAAAAAAAAATCCAATCTGGGAACCCTAGTTGTGTGTAAAATGCAGCATGAACAACATGTAGTGAAACATCACAATATCATTGTTATCACGAGAGCGCCCTCTTAGGAACCGTGCATCAGTTCCTCTTTCCAAAACATTCGGCTTTGACACCTACTTGCTGACATTTCATTTAGTTTTTCACCGTGGTGAAAAATTAATATTTTAACACGGTGTTTAAGAGCGAATCCTTCTATTCAAATTGCGCTTGCTCTTTCCCACAAGCAGTATCTAGTAATCTTCCCTAATAAACTTTCTAGAAAGTTTTTACACTTAATTAAGGTGATGAATATGTTTTGGAAAAATTGATACGAATGTGTATGAACCGATTGAAGAACAGGTTCGCAGGGTTCGTACGCTTTTACCACAAATTTTTAATAGAAATTTTCTATTTAATATTTAAATTGCAGATAATGTACACGCCACGTTTAATTGCATGACTAATATAACTTTTCTGCATTTAAATAAAGCAAAAAATTCTACTAGAAAATTGTGGTAAAAGAGTACGAACCATGGTTCTGCACTACGGTGTTTAGTATTAACCCTTTCCGACACAGTGGTCCCACTCCGGGAACACCTAATTTTAATTCCACACTTGCAACCGGCACCAAGAATATTTTAATAAAATTTTATTTATATAACGAAAGATTAAAATAAGGAATTCTTATTTTCTAAAAAAGACGTTTGTAAATTCCGGTGTCAGTCAGTTATTTCTCATTTTACGAATAGAATTTGTCTGTGCCGGAAAGTGTTAAATCAATTTTTATTCTGTACAAGATACATTGAGCTACATAAAATTTAGCGCAATGCTTGAAATTTATTGTCAGAGGAATACAAGTTTACACTTTTAAGGAAGCGGAGGAAAATTTAGATTAACACAGTGAGAACGAGTAGTTTTCGTCTTTAAACAGGAAGCCCCGCCTATGGGCGTTACATTTGAATGTTAAAATTATTTAACAAAAGTATTTTCTCACTTTGTGTTTATAATACAAATGAATGTATATAATAATGGTATTGTCTCTAATCGAATTATTTATATGCATAGTACTCTAATTGTAAGAATACTAATTTTGTGTATGTTTTTTGAGAAATAAATGTAAAACGGAGAAGTGCCGTCCATAGGCGGAGTAACAGATATGCGAAAGACCTGAATTCGCGTTACCCATCCTTAATGTGTTAAAAAGTGCAACATCTCTAGAAAAGTACTCTATTCAGGAATTCTGATTTCTACTGAAAGAAAAACAAGTTGGAAATTGTACGTCAAAGTGACAAATGAGGTACGTTCATACTATAACTAGTTTCATAAATATTCAGATCTTGGTGCAATAGCTGTTGCACTCTTATGCAAAAATGTATGAATAAAAAGTTTATTTTATGCGCAGATTTTCATATTATAGATTTATAGATATTGATTTTATTTTATGAAATTAAGTTTCAATACACTTTTACAAACAATTAATTACAATTTTGTTACATTAAAAAAATTATACTATGCGCAAATATCCAATACAAGATAATATAAAAAAAAAAAATCATCGTTATTATTTCAGTGAAATGAATTATATCGTCTGTTTTCATGATATGATTAATTTTCGTTATGGAATAAGTATCTATCCAAAAAACTGTCGGTAGATTATATGATTGCTATAAGTAAACAATTTTAGTATAAAATTCGATTTTTAAATTCAGTAATACGGAAATAATATGACTCCATCTTAAATAGGACGTAATCATCATGGCAACTTAGAATCATTCTCTATCATGGGATGTGAATGAATTAATTACGTATGATAGGATTTAATAAATGAAGAAAACTTTTATTGATATCTTTTTTAATTTTGATTCGATTTTCATAAAATTTGAAATGACTGGACAAAATCCTGCAACGATTATATATATTAACCCTTAATTGCATAGTGATGTAAATTTCCATCACTCTTTATTTAACTTTTAATAAATAAATCAACTTCTTCGCCACCACTATATTTATATAGAAATATTAATCTGGTAAATTTCCCTTGAACTATCTTGCTGAACAAAGTTAAAAATCTATCTTAAAATTTCTGGTGTTTAATATTTAATATATGTATAAAAAAAACCAATTGTAAAAGAAAAACTCATGTAAAGAAGGGTTAAATTTCAAACCATTCTGTTGGCTAGTTTTGGGGCTGTTATAAGCGGACAGACTGACGGACCGGACGACGACTATAAATACTACGTATTTATATAATTACGAACGCACCTAATAATAAAAACATAAATAAAAACTGCATAAAAATATTTTTCCAATTTTGCTAAAGAACTAAAACAAAAACACCTACACATATTTAGTCCTTAAAATAAGATAAACTTTAACGAAATAAAATCTATGCAAATATAATGAATTTAATTCAGATATAACAAATCAAAATTAATAACCATAAGTGAAAGTAGATTTAACAAGATTTCATCTGGTGAACATGCAGTGCAGAAAAAACGCTAGGAAGCGCTGTATTTCACCCACAGCTGGATATAAAATAAGTTCTAGTTTCGCGTTTATCACTGACTGATAAGTTAACGAAGCCAGGCGGGTGCTGGGTTACCAGATTGGGCTTTTTGAAAATTAAGCAATTCCGGAAACACGGATAGAAAAAAAATTTAACTTTCAGCAATCAAGAAATAGCTCTTATTAAATAAGTTAAAATAATACTTTTTAGAGCTTCCGGTATAAATTTGGAATTTAAAAATCTGGAAAAATGTCCAAACTGGCAACCCTTGGCAAGTGTAAAACGGAGCATAAGCAGTATGTAGTTCAACATAATAATATCATTGCCACCACATCATGACGAGCCAACTTTTTCTTAGACAGTACACGGGCAGCAGTTCCTTATGTGTCTACGCTTTCCGATACATCATACCTTGATATCTGGTTATTGACATGTTATGCAGCTTTACACTGTAGTGAAAAGATATTTTCCAATCATACATTATTTTCTAGCAAGACAGGATTAATAATGCCGAACAGTTGATGTCGGTGAAGGGGCTTCCGAGTTGTGATAAACTTTACATGGAATTGCATTTAAAATCATAAAAAGAAATTATTATAGTAAATCCGGTGTCAGTTATTTTATATTCATTCACATTTTGTTGTCTCACTTGAGATCGAATATGTGTTTTCGTCAAAAATTTCTAATCAGATGGTTTTTATAAGAGCGAATCCTTCTGTTCAAACTGGGCTTGCTCTTTCCACCAGTAATTCCTAGTAAATACATTTTTTAGAATGTTTTTACACTTAATTTATGTGATGAATATTTTTTGGAAAAATTGGTACGAATGAGTATGACTAGATTGAGGAACAGGTTCCCCCACTGCTGTGATTAGTATTAGATCATTTTTTTATTCTGTACTTGATACATTCAGCTACACAAAATTTAGTGCAATGCTTGAAATTTACTGGCAGAGGAACTAAAGTTTAAACTTTTAAGGAAATGGATGAAATTTATAAATTAAACAAGAACGAAAAATCATGCGTCAAGCATAGATTATGAAACACTTTCCAACACAGCCAGAAAACTGTAACGAAACTTCACCGTTAAATACGGTGAAGGAAGATATGTAAGTAAACAGTTTAAAAAACACATAACGCATTGAAAAATACAGTTTTCGAAATTACCTTCCAGTGTGAAAAAAAAGTCGAATTCTTTTGTGCAGTCCTGCATAAAATCAATAGATGTGGATATATAGTATGATAACATTTAGTTAAGTTAGAATAGTAATTCACATTTAGCAATTTTCGCCAATCGATGGAAATGCACTCGAAATCTTTTGTACAGCCCTGTATATTATCTGATGGCTTTTGTACACACAACTTATTAAGCTAAAAGTAACTTAAAACTCACTCGCAGCAATTACTAACTGTAAACGTCAATCTCTCTTTATCCTTGCTTAGCCCTGTATATGAATTTATTTATATTCCAAAAACTTCTATTAGTCTACTAAATATAGTTTTTTACAGCAGGAAAATGCTTAAACAATTAAAAACTATCCTTAAGCAATTCACTCCCAATAGTCTGTAATACTTACTAATTCCCTTGTATAGCCCTGTATATGATCAACCTAGTTTATAAACACACACGTACTATGAAAAAAATTATTTAAACTTAAAAACAGAAACCAAAGTTGAAAACACACTTATCACATATAGACTGTAAATATCGCACATGTACTGTAAACAATATCTTTTGCGTGTCCCTGTAAATAAACGCAATGCACACAAGAGAGCAATTTATAGTGCACCTCAGTAATGCATATAATTTTCATTGTGTTTCAAATAGTGAAATATCACTAAATTACACTGCAAACGATTTTTTCCCATAGAACAATGTGTAACAGAATTCTTTTGTTTGACCCTGTAAATGAATAATAAATGTTTGCAACCCATATTCTACAAGAAGCATGTTTTAATGAGCTTCATAATTATATATCAATTTCATTATGTTTTAAATGACGCAGCGTCATCAAAATGCACTTGAAACGATTATTTCCCATTGACTGTAAAGTAGCAGAATACTTTTAATAGTCACTGTAAAAAAACTATAAGTGCTACACACTTCTGTTGAAATAGGTAACATGCTATAGTAAACGACAATAACATAAAAAAATTCAGGACAATCGAAGCATATTTACGGGAGTTAGAGCACGGACAGACGGACAGACGGCAAAAAAATTGAAGTCATAAACACTTTTCAACTGGGTTGGAAAGTGTTTAAAAGTGAAACATCTCTCAAAAAATACTCTATTCATGATTTCCACTAAAAAAAAAATGAGTAAAGAGAAACACTGTACCTTAAAAAACTTACCGTTATAACTGTGGTAAGACTTGTAAACAAAACGAAGTATACTATAAGGCAGAGGTTTCCAAAGTGTGCTCCGCGGAGCCCTTGGGGCTCCGCCTGTACTTTTCAGGGGCTCCGCGGAGTTCTAAGAAAATAAACAAAACATGAAAGAAATTAGCATATTGCAAGGGACAAATTTTCGAGAGTATGTAGGAATTTTTATGTGTGTGTGTGTCAAGAATAAATACATCTATCACTGGGTTGAAAAATACTACAATACAGGGTCATTCATAATTCCCTCCGGGGTTTCGAAACGTTATAGTAAAAAAACGAAGACAAATATGAAAAAAAGAAACATATGAAATTATTCCGAAACTATTCAAGTTTTACTTACATACATTACAGGTGTTCTATGTGTGAACCCTTGGTCACATGGCATACATCCATGCGATAGTCCAGTTTCTGCCATACTCCGTTTCTTTAAATTTCCGGTACCACACATGAATTGTTTTGTCAGTTGGTCCCTGTTTTCGATATTTATTACGAAAGGCCCGTTGAACTGACACCACTGATTCAGATTTAAATAAACGGAGTATGGCAGGAACTGGACTATCGCATGGATGTATGCCGTGTGACCAAGGGTTCACACATAGAACACCTGTAATGTATGTAAGTAAAACTTGAATAGTTTCGGAATAATTTCATATGTTTCTTTTTTTCATATTCGTCTTCGTTTTTTTACTATAACGTTTCGAAACCCCGGAGGGAATTATGAATGACCCTGTATATATATTGCAAATTATATAAAAATTTGCATTTTACATTTATCCATTTTCTATATAATATTTTTGGTTTGAACTATTTTATTTTATGTTTCTGCATTTAATGTGTTTTAAAAATTCGATTGAAAAGAAGCTACAAGAAATAGTATTCTGATTCGCACAATGTGAATCGAAAGAGCAAAGGCACTGTATATGTTTTTTGTATAAATTTTTAGTTATTTAAATTTTCTATACTCTTTTTCATAGTAAAACAATGTTTGTCGCTTAAAACATTTTTTTATAACATCTTGTGTCATTTAAAACCTCTCATTAGATTCATTTTACATTTGTGTATATAGTTTTTGGTTTTCTTTTGTAACTTTAAATACTTTAATCTGTTTATTTTAGTTTTGTTAATTCATAGTTATTTAAATTTTCTATGCTGTTTACATAATTGTGCTTAATTTTTAAAGCAATGTATGTTGCTGAAAACGCGGTTTTTTTAACATCTTGTATCACTGAACAATCCCTCTTTAAAATTTTAAAACCAACCCCTCTTTTAATTGGTCTCGGCATTGCCTAAGATTCATATGTTATGATGCCACATTTTTCTATCAGAAATAAGGCTGTGGCAATTAAAAAGTATATAATGTTTCTTTACATTTGTCATCACACTAACAATCTAAACTTTTGCTCAGCTCCATCCCTTGCTTAGACTTTCGTCAATGAGTACCCGCCCTGATATAAATTTAACCCCACCCATATATCCCGTTTTGTTAGTAAAGTTTTACTACTACGAGGGAAAGTCATTAAGTTACACACGACAGATAATTAAATAATAACTTACAATGATATTCACTTCAAAACTATTTTTATTTCTTAACATATTCTCCACCAATATTTATGCACTTATATCACCGTTTTATCAGTGCCCCAACACCAGCTGCATACAATTCTGTGGGTTGCTGTCTTAGCCACATTAGGACTTCCAGTTGAACTTTTCATCAACTGTGAACATAACCTTGCTTCCAAGATGTTTTTTTAGTGGACTAAACAGCTAACAATTGCTTGGAGCTAAGTCAAAGCTGTATGGTGAATGTTGAAGAAGTTGCAAGATGATGAAAAGGTTCAATTTGAAGTCCTAATGTGGTTGAGACAGCAACCCAAAGAATTGTATGGAGCTGGTGTTGGAGCACTGATAAAACGGATACATAAAAGCATAAATATTGGTGGAGATTATGTTGAGAAATAAAAATAGTTTTGAAGTGAATATCATTGTAAGTTATTATTTAATTATCTTTTGTGACTTACTTAATGACTTTCCCTCGTAGTTGCAATTCTTTTAACATGTGTAGATTTTAACCGTATATCTATTTTGAGGCAAAAACAATGGTGAAAGAAAATTTCTTTCAAAGCTATAATTAATAGCTAAATACTTGAAATAAAACATCCAAAAAAAAGTGAACGATGCTGCACCTAACAATACAGACTATAGCTTTTGCCCCGCCCACTTAAACACTAAAATGATAGTCTGCTTCTAAATGTATTTAAAAAAAAAATGGTTCAAAAGAAGAAGATCAGACGCGATTTGTTTTCGTTGCATGTTTAGCAGTACTAGAAACGTAAATAAGAACGATAAAAGAATCCGTATCGCATGATTCTGTTACGGGTGGGCGGGACTAGCGAAAACATGTTCTCATAATTTCTCATGGACGACTGGGCCTACGCATTGTCTTTCTTTTCGCGAGTATTCCTATTGGGATTATACAGAAGTTTCTGTTTGTAAACGAAAACTGTACAAATTACCTCTTTTTCTCTGCGTGTGTGGTTTTCGTCATAAATAATAACAGTTTCACGTAAGCCCCAATGCAATGCATGATCTAGACAGGATAACTATTTTGATCTTGAATTCCGAGTTCATACTGAAAATCCTGAAATAATATTTTTTATTTTAAAAATGGGTGTCATTAACCCTTTAACAGTATTGCTCGAACGTCACTCGGGTAAGAAGAGTTTGTTTTGTTTCATTACTAAAAGTTTTCGTAAACCACAAGTTTTTAACTATAATTTTGCTGTATTTGGCGGACATATCTTGATTATGAAAGACAGATATATTAATGCAAAAAAAGTGGTTTATAGTCCTTATTTTTAATTCATCGTGTCCAATAATAGTAATACACTATATGGCCAAAGATGACCGTTCATTTGCGATTTTAGACGTTTTGTTAAATATATGGAAAGATACATGAGGAATTATCCTGAAACTTCAGGAGTAAAAACAACATGATAGACGTCATATAGTTCCGCAAAGATTTTTTCCCGAAACCACATAAGGGGCCGTCAACAAATTGAAGAAAAACGAATATATTTTGGATAACCCCATAAAAACTAATATCGCAAAAGCGTTGAAACGGTAGCACATGATTAGGAGGCTTCTTTTAATAAAATATGTTCATTTTTATGAGGATAGCACGTATACTCGTGGGGAAATTAAGGTTTTTATAAAAATAATCCCAAATTTCACAAATTATTTTGCTTATCATTTTCAGAGTTCTTAATACATACCTGCCAACTTGTAAGGTTTAGCCTTACAATGTAAGGATTTGGGTCCAATTGTAAGGTTGTAAGGGTGACAGGTAAGATTGTAAGGTTTTTGGATGTAACTAGAAATGATTTTCCAAATATGTTACTTATTGAGTAAAAGAATAAAACTGATGCACACATTGTGTTTTTTATGTTACAAAAGATGCGTGTGATCAGCGATATGGTACGACATGTCAGCCAAGCAGTAATTCACAACGCGTTATTCTATGCCAGAGAATTTTTAGTTGTGCTGTGTATTTTAAAAATTTCTCGCAGCAAAGCCGAATGCAAAACCTAAGAGATTTTGAAACTTTTTTGATTAGACATTTATTTGATTTTTTTTTTTACTTATAATTTTATCTTTTTATTTTAATAATTTAAAAGCATATGAAAAGATTGCTGTGAAGAAATGTATGACAGAACTGTTTGGTAAAGCCAAATCAAGCCTATTTAAAGTAGATTAAAAAAGAATTATCAGTGCTAAAATTATTTGGGTTATGTCTTTGACTTTCTTTTTTAACTTAAACAGTTACTCATTTATTTATTTATTTATTTTTGTATTTATCAGTAAATTTTGTATCAAACCATATATTACCGTACCAAATGCTTTCACAAACACCTTTTACTACACATAAATTTTTAAAGATGTACAATGAAGTACGTCTGGAAAATTGTAAGGTTTTCTGACTAGAAATATTGGCAGGTATGTTAATATAAAAGAATGTTCTTTTCAGGAACGATGACACACAACATTATATACAATACCCTGCAATCAGAATTAAAAATAATAAATATTGGATGAAAAATGAGCAGGTTTACTAAATATTGTTTCACTGCGCATGCGTGAATTCAATCAAAATATACTGTGCATAATATATAAGTTAAATGTATAGACCAACTTTTGTGAAAGTCTCAAAAACTTAGCTTGAAAATTCTGATAGTAATCGTCGATAGAATAAGCTCAAAATTCGCTGTTTCCAAAAGGAAACAAAAAGATAAGGGGTTGTATCCAAATATACTAGCTTATGAAAGTTGACATAATAAGAATGAAGTGTCTCTGATTGTATATTTGGATACCGCCCCTAATCTTTTTGCTTCCTTTTGGGAACAGCGGATTTCAAGCATATTCTGTCGACTATTACTGTCAGAATTTTCAAGCTATGTTTTTGAAACTTTCACAAAAGTTGCTCCATACATTTAGCTAATATATTATGCACAGTATATTTTGATTGCATTCGCGCATGCGCAGTGAAACAATATTTAGTAAACCTGCTCATTTTTCATCCAATATTTATTATTTTTAATTCTGATTACAGGGTATTGTAGATAATGTTGTTTGTCATCGTTCCTGAAAAGAACATTCTTTCATATTAAGAACTCTGAAAATAATAAGCAAAATACTTGGTGAAATTTGGGATTGTTTTTATAAAAACCTTAATTTATCCCCGAGTATACGTGCTATCCTCATAAAAATGAACATAGTTTATTAAAAGAAGCCTCCTAATCATGTGCTACCGTTTCAACACTTTTGCGATATTAGTTTTTACAGGGTTATCCAAAATATATTATTTTTTCTTCAATTTATTGACGGCCCCCTATGGTGTTTACGGAAAAAGTCTTCACCGAAATATATGACGTCGACTATGTTGTTTACACGCCTGAAGTTTTAGTATAATTCCTTAAGTATTTTTCTAGATATTGAACAAATTCCTAAAATAGCAAGTGACTGGTCATCATTGGCCATATAGTGTATTAAATAAAACTGTTAACTCTTTCAGGGGCAAGCAATTGCGTTCCAGTAAAGTTGAATTCTCACCGGTATTTACGAAAGAATTTAGTTCCAAATAAGGAAAAGCAATTTTTCAACTTTTTCTCGTCAAGGTTAAAAAAGTAAAATTTAATTAAAAGTTTCTGGTTTGAATCGGATTAAAATTCGGTGGGATATAATATATCCCACCACCCCTCAAACGGTTAAGGGGTTAAATAATAGAAAATTTGATTTTCAAAATTTCTAGTATTAATTCAGCATTTCTGTATCAAGAAAAGGGCCAAACTGAGAACCTAACCCCCATGTTGGAAACTATTGGTTCGGACTATTATTCTTACAGATCTTTCTCTGCTCCATAGACATAAAGAAAACATTCATTTGTAAACCATAGAGTACAGTGGGGTCAAGCGGCTCCGCCTTAGAAATTCTTCCCCAAAAGGGCTCCGCTAGCCCAAAAGTTTGGGAACCACTGCTATAAGGTAATTGACGTCTTCTAGAGGAATAGAATAAAGTGCTTCAGTATGAATAGAAATTATAATTTGTATATGACGATAGAGGAACTAAAATGCATAAAATATATTTTTTCTTTACCCTTTTTTTACGATAAATATTTCTTATGTATATACAGTGAAATCTGTGTAAACTGAACCTGTGTATAACGGAATCCTGTATTAAACGAAAACATTTCGTTGTCCGGATTGATTTGAATAAATAAAAATATACCGGCAAAGACGGAAACATGTCTCACTCGAATTTTTTTTGCGGCCGCTGTTTGACTGAATGTATAATATTTCAAAACTAATTTTAACACTTTCCAACATAATAGAAAAGTGTTTGTGAATTCGATTTGTCTGTTCGTTTATCCGTGCTCAAATTGACATAAATTTACTCGGATTGCCATTCAATTGATATATGTCATAGATATATATATAATGACTTGTTCAGTTTTAAAAATAAAGTATGTAGCACTTATACTTCGTATACAGGGGCACTCAAAAAAATGCCGTTATATTATTGCCAACGTAGGAAAATCTTTTGCAGTGTGTTTTAATGATGTTAAACTATTTCATATATATTGAAAGTTATACATTAGTGAAGTGCACTACAAGATGTTTACGTTTACAGGGAAACTCAAAATAGTTCCATTTTATTATGGTCTATTGGGAAAAATCTTTTGGTCCAATAATAAGTGGATTGTATAAAAATCTTAAGGTAATATACAAAGCTGTACAAGAGATTTCAAATATGTTTCCGTCTATTGCTAGAAACTTCTGAAGGTGAATTTTCAACTGTGTTATTTGTTTTTTTACTAAACTAAATTGTAGTATACTATATACAGTATATAAAAATCTGTATATTATATAGAGAGCTGCATAACAGAATTTGAGTATTTTAATGGCTATGGTCTGCTTAAATCTGGTTTTCAAATGCGTTTTCAAAAATGTTTACTTGTATATTATTTACTTTATTAAACATCGAACGTTTGTTAAAGTATACTGAAAGTATTGAAAAGTATTTCATAATCTATGCTTCATACATGATTCTACTTTCTTGTTTATTTCTGATTTTTCAAGTTTGCTTAGTCAAAAATATCGTAATTTTAACGGTGTTTGAAAATTGTAAACTAATTTATTTTTTATGTTTCTAATTTTAAATATCTACGCATTTTTTCCATACTCAACACTCATACAAAACCGCATATTTTCATTACCTTGATAAATATGTTCCTCGTCATCTATTTATGCATCATAACATTTATACCACTTAATTGAGTGCGCAGACCGGAAATGCGAAATTTTAATGCTGACTCTGTGTGTACGGGTTGGCTGTGCTACAAAGATGTTGAAGGAGAACGTACGCAAATTCATTTATAACACAAAAAACTTATAGGAAATTGCCATTTTAAAGGTAATTTTTTTCATTAAATAACTAACCCCTCGGGGACGAGCGACACGTATACGTGACGCATACGATGCTCAGAATCCTCGATTATTCCCACAGTTTTTTTTATTGTAAGCTATGACTTCTTTAATCAAAGCATTTTTGCGATTCAAATAGGCGAACATTTCTGTTTTGAAAAACCGGTGGTAAAAGATTAAAAATTCTGTAAAGGACTCTCGTCCCGAAGGGGTTAAATTTTTTTCAGCATAAAAAATGAAATTTGTTTATGAGCAAATTAATAGTAAAAAGTAAATACCGTCGCTACCATGTCAAAGTATCAAATATGAAAAAATGCATTTTTCATAGCTTTTAAAAAGGGGCCGATTGACACCACTAAATTTTATTAGAATTCTACGCCTAGTAAAAATACTATTAAAATTACTGTGAAAAACAGGGTTGCCAGTTTGGCTTTCTTTTATATTCAGCGATGCCAACGTCTTACCGGCCATTTTGAGGAAAAAATTTCTTTTAGTCGTCACGAAATGTCTGTTATTACATAAAGCAAAAATTTCTATTTGAAATTTCTGGTATGGATGCGAAATTTCTGAATGAAAAAGGAATACCAAATTGACAACTCTTGTGAAGAATACTATTAAAATTTAATGGTAACAATCGGTCCATTTTTTAAAAGTAATGAAAAATGTATTTTTTCACATTCGATAGTTTGACATAGTCGAGACCAAGACTCCCTTAACATAGATCAGACTTCACAATCCGGAGAAAGTCTATGGGAGAAAATGTCCGCGGTAATTGCCAACTTATTATTGACTTTCTCCGGAAAGTATCGCCGCCTGGTGGATACTACCGCAGAGTTGCCAAGTCTCCGGCTTTTTGATATTTTTAGAGAAAATGTTGTTCTTTTAAATTCCAGAATTCTCCGATCAAACAAAACAAAATTTTCTGTACTAAAAAACTGGTATCCAAAAAGAGAATAGAAAAATCTAGCAGCTCTGCTACCGCACAGCTGCCAACTTTTACGCTTTTTTGGTACCACTAAAATTTAATAGAATTTTTTTCATCATGTAATCACAGGATCTTGTCAATTTAATAAGATAAAATTTACTAAAAAATTTTAGTGGTAGGAAAACAGCATAAAAGTTGGCAGCTATGCTACCGATACTAGTTCATAAGCAAATGCATAAAACAAATGGAGCTGTGAAAAAATTTCGTGTCGTAAATACTCCTATTACTGACGATTGATGGCGCTAGTAGCAGGAGTATAGCGGTCAAAGGAAACTTGCTGATTGAGAGGTCTGATACTATGATAAGGAGGTCTTGGTCGAGACTATATAAAAAAGTATACATGCTTTTCTATTTGAATATTGCCAATGCACCCTACTTGATGCACTTCTTTTTTGGACCGTAAATTTCGGATAAAATCGCCAGAGACAAATTCAGATCATTGGCTTCGCGGGAAATGAAATAATATGTCAATATCTAATTAACACATTGGTGACGGCTAGTTTTTGTCTTTTAACCCAATCCGGCATAGTGGTCCCAATCCGTGAACACCTAATTTTAATTCCAAACATGCATATGTCACCAAGAATATTTTAATAAAATTTTGTTTCTATCATTAAAGCTTATAATAAGGTGTTCTTTCTAAAGAAGTCGTTTGTAAATTCCGGCGTCAGTCAGTAATTTCTCATTTTACGAACAGAATTTGTCTGCGTCGGAAAGGGTTAAACAGGAAACCCCACATATGTGCGTTATAATTTATTATTAAAATATTTAAAAGAAAGTTCTCTATTCGCGTTTATATTATAAATCAGGGATGTCAAGCTGTGGCCCGCCGGATACCACTAATTTTTCAAAGAAATAGTCGACTTCTTGAATCGCAGAAATTCAAAGATTAGATAAGGCAAAGTTTACTATAAAATTTTAGTGGTATACGGCAGGCCACAGTTTGACACCCTGTTATAAATGAATGTATATAATACGAGGGAGAGCCATTAAGTAAGTCACAAAAGATAATTAAATAATAACTTACAATGATATTGACTTAAAAACTATTTTTATTTCTCAACATATTCTCCACCAATATTTATGCCCTTATATCACCGTTTTATCAGTGCCCGATCACCAGCTGCATAACATTCTTTGGGTTGCTGTCTCAGCCACATTAGGACTTGAATTTGAACCTTTTCGTCGTATGTGAACATTATCTTGCAACTTCTTCAACATCCACCATACAGCTTCGACTTAGCCCCAAGCGATTTTCAGATGTTTAGGCCACTAAAAAACCATCTTGGAAGTAAAATGATGTTTACAGATGATAAAAAGGTTCAAATTGAAGTCCTTATGTGGCTGAGAATGCAACCCAAAGAATGTTATGCAGATGGTGTTGGGGCACAGATAAAACGGTGATAACTACAGCGCCTAGAATACATAGTATGGAAAACGGCTACAAAATTGTACTAAAAAATTGAATCCGATAAATGTAGAACGATGCTGAAAAGATAACAGGCCGATCGCTGCGACATCTTCTAGTAGTGGCGTAGACAGGGTGGAGGTCCAGATGGTTTGGATACCACTAATTTTATAAAAATACGTTTGCCTTATCTAATCGGAGAATTTTCTGTGATATGGAATCGAAGAAAACTATATAATATTACTGGTTTCCAGAGCATTTGGACCCCCCCCCCTCCCTCTCTCTGGCTACGCCACTGTCTGCTAGCTCTTTTCAACGCACACATTGTATAAGATTCGAACTGAGAAAACGTTTTAGCTGGTGGTACACATTTTAAATAATTAAATTATTCCCTATTTCCTTTGACTTGGATAGTGATTTTCATAAGCTTTAAAAATATGAATGATATTAATCAAGGCCAAAAACCGCGATACGCATTCTTTTGTGCCTGGTTGCAATATTCGATACAAGACAGCAGGCTAGAAACTATCCATATTTAGCATACCAAAGGATGAATCTCTGCTAGAAGAGTGGAAAAGATTAATTCCCTGATATGATAAAAAAATAACTTCAAAATCAGTTACATCTGAAATATACCCTTACAAGAATATTTTATTAACAGAAATTATGTTCATGTTGTTAATAGTGAAATGGTTACTTTTGCTTGAGGCAAATCTAATTTTAAAGCAGATGTCGCTGCGATCGCTGTATCATTGTACCGCATAGTTGCACGTTTATCGGCTACAATTTTTTAGCACTTTTTAAAGCATTACCAGTTTGGCTTATTTTAAATTCCGAAATTTCGCATTCATTCTAGAAATTTCTACCTTATCGTTGGCAACAATCGTAGTTTCCAGAGCTCAGACCACTGACCAGACAATATTGTGTTAGCTCCGCCTCCAATATGGCGGAAAGTGTCAGAGCATTGAAACTGAAGCTAGCAATTATTAAAAATAAAATAATATGAACGTAATCCAAAGCGTCTGAGATGATTTCTCATTTTAATTATGAGAAATACTGTTAATTTCAAATAAATTCATTTTTTTCAAATGAATTCATTTAGAATTTATTTACGAATTTCTCTCACACAAAAAATCGGAGATAATAAAATATAAACTTTCTAGAATGCCCTGCTGCCATCTGTTGCCGTTATATTGAAATAAAAATAATTTCTTTTGCAGAAATCTATAATCAATTAGAATAATAAAATGTTGAACGAAATTTAAACAATCATTGATGATAAACTATCTTCCTACCACGTAGTTTTTTTTAATGAATTTAACCCGTGCTGTACAATATTATAGGTGCTAATTATATTTCCAAGATCCTCTTTTCATAGTATTTAAATTATTTATATGTCCATTAGTAGCATCAACTAAATGCATTTTTAGTTGTGTTTTCAACGGAGTTTTCAATTACTTTTGTACATTAAAAAAATTGTCAATTTCATATATTCAAATGATTTATTGTAGTACTTATTCCGGCTAGAATTACTAGAAAAATAAAATGAGGCGAGCGAGCAAAGCGAGCTGTGACCGCGTAGCGGTCTCAATGTGAATTGCCTTGCAATTCACCGGGGGTTGGCGAGCGTTAGTGAGTAGGGGGCTGAGCCCCCTAGTACAATAAATTTACCTTACGATAATTCAACTAGGCCTAATAGCGCCTTTACCAGCTATATTCATTTTATATCTTGCTTCATAACAAAAATTAGAAGACTGGCTTTTTGCCAAAACTCGCGATCCAAAGTATTTACAGCTCATGGATTTAAATCCTGGATAATAGCATTAGAGTGATGAAGTGAAGTGTTCAAACTGAAATCCTACAAATCGGTCATCCTGACGTGATGGCGTCTCGACATCAGCATCTTGATCTGTTATGTTTTTTCATGCCTATTGCTTCTAGAATGATAAGAATTTAAATAAGCTTCTCGTCCACTATAAGCTTCTTTAAATCCATGATGAAAATTATTTTTATGTGATGGTTGTGAATATTTTTGTTCACTATAACTAGCCTTGTATGATCGTTGGCCACCATAATTATAATTATTTTGACCATGATAGTAGCCTCTATTCATGTATCTAGGGGGAAAATTTGGATTGTACCTTGCTCTTGAATTACGTGAAGTATTTTCTGTTATGTCTTGAGGTTTCAAAGAACTCTGTTTCCCATATCTATATTTATTGCAATTTCCACTGTTAAATGACTGTTCAAAATATCTCTGGTGATATCTATTATTGCTTCTGTTATCAAATGGTCTATTAAAATTTCTGTTCTTTCCCTTATGATCGAAATTCCTATTGCGATCTTTCACATAGTCTTTTCTACCATGTGCAGGACTACTACTTTCATAATTTTCTTCTGGAGATGGATAGTCAACATTCCATTCATCGGATAATCCTGTATCTTTTGTTTTATTCGGCTTATATGGTTTTATTAATTTTCTTATTTTCTTTCTGTTTTCTTTCTAAATTTGTAATATGAGTCAAATTCACCCCGTCATTTACGCAGTCGATTTTAACCATATCTTCCCAACCTCGATTATCGTTGTTTATACTTGCTTCATCAATTTTTGTCGGTATTTCGTTAATTTTAATGTATCCTACTCGTACTCTGTTGCCGCTTATTATTCTAACACCATCTTCCGTTACTTTTAACGTCATGCGTTCTACTGCTTTTCTACCTATTATTACATCGCAGTCCGTCTCTTGTATTAATACATATATATATTGGAACATCCGAAAAATTCTGCTGAGATAATGTTAAAATGACTGTTTGTCACCAGAATTTAGAAACAAATTGATTTCTAAATAAGTAAAAGCAGTTTCTGCACGTACATTATGAAAGAAAAATTCCAAATTTCCGTCAGGTATGTGGCATTTATGTATTCAAAATATATAAAAACCACAGAACTTTCCGGATGACCTTATATATGTATGTATATAATAAACTGTGATTTATATGATACCAGGATAAGGGGCTAGTAGTTGTTGTTACAAAAGTAGTAACTGGCCAAAGATATATTAAATTAGTGGGGAAAGTTTTTAATTCTACGACTAAGTAAGTTACTTAAGGCGAGTAGTTAATTAAATAGACTTTCATCTTTGCCAGCGAGGACAAATTGCTTATTAACTTATTTTATGTAAAACCGGATACATTAAGTAAGATTTGAATCAACTTAATCATTGAATTTGAGTGCTTAGCTAAATAAATTCAATTCCTCGGAAATCTAAAAAAGTGCATTACGTGAAATAATTATGTGACTAAAGCTGTAAAAAGTTCTCGATAAAATGTTACTATTATGCTTAAAACGAGAAGAATTGGCATAATCTTCGAATTTGCTTACTCAATAATGTTTTGATACATATATTCCAATGGCGGATCTTGGTATCTGTGGGGAATTAAATTGGACTATACTAGTATTTATCAAAGGAAATAAGAGATGACAACAAAATAATGTGTTTTCTTTGATTAGATGTATTCTTGGCTCCTACTAACAGGAGATGTTTTTGTAGATGTATCGCTGCGTGACGAGACTGCTTACAGCGCCACCTAGCAACGAACTAATGATTTCACATTCCTATCTCGAAAACGGTCCGCGATGAGAGAAAAGAATGATTTATTTTAACATATTTTCTTTTAAAAATAATTTTTTTTTGTTTTTGCTGTAGAAAAAAGGGCTGCATGTTAATATGGGAAGAGAGTGTTTCATATAACAATGCCGATTTGGAAACTACCTTTCTATGAGGAAAGAAACAACGACGTGAACGAAAACAAACATGTATGAAAGCTAAATGTTTCGACTCTGCTGTGTCGGAAGAAATCACGAAGTAGCATCACTCGAGTTGCAGAGGCAATTTAGACGATTGTTTAAGCATATGAATTGTAACAAATGTATTTTTAAATTCTGGATCATCGAACGGATTGAGAGGTCTGATACTATGATAAGGAGGTCTTGGTCGAGACTATATAAAAAAGTATACATGCTTTTCTATTTGAATATTGCCAATGCACCCTACTTGATGCACTTCTTTTTTGTACCGTAAATTTCGGATAAAATCGCCAGAGACAAATTCAGATCATTGGCTTCGCGGGAAATGAAATAATATGTCAATATCTAATTAACACATTGGTGACGGCTAGTTTTTGTCTTTTAACCCAATCCGGCATAGTGGTCCCAATCCGTGAACACCTAATTTTAATTCCAAACATGCATATGTCACCAAGAATATTTTAATAAAATTTTGTTTCTATCATTAAAGCTTAAAATAAGGTGTTCTTTCTAAAGAAGTCGTTTGTAAATTCCGGTGTCAGTCAGTAATTTCTCATTTTACGAACAGAATTTGTCTGCGTCGGAAAGGGTTAAACAGGAAACCCCACATATGTGCGTTATAATTTATTATTAAAATATTTAAAAGAAAGTTCTCTATTCGCGTTTATATTATAAATCAGGGATGTCAAGCTGTGGCCCGCCGGATACCACTAATTTTTCAAAGAAATAGTCGACTTCTTGAATCGCAGAAATTCAAAGATTAGATAAGGCAAAGTTTACTATAAAATTTTAGTGGTATACGGCAGGCCACAGTTTGACACCCTGTTATAAATGAATGTATATAATACGAGGGAGAGCCATTAAGTAAGTCACAAAAGATAATTAAATAATAACTTACAATGATATTGACTTAAAAACTATTTTTATTTCTCAACATATTCTCCACCAATATTTATGCCCTTATATCACCGTTTTATCAGTGCCCGATCACCAGCTGCATAACATTCTTTGGGTTGCTGTCTCAGCCACATTAGGACTTGAATTTGAACCTTTTCATCGTATGTGAACATTATCTTGCAACTTCTTCAACATCCACCATACAGCTTCGACTTAGCCCCAAGCGATTTTCAGATGTTTAGTCCACTAAAAAACCATCTTGGAAGCAAGATGATGTTTACAGATGATAAAAAGGTTCAAATTGAAGTCCTTATGTGGCTGAGAATGCAACCCAAAGAATGTTATGCAGATGGTATTGGGGCACATATAAAACGGTGATAACTACAGCGCCTAGAATACATAGTATGGAAAACGGCTACAAAATTGTACTAAAAAATTGAATCCGATAAATGTAGAACGATGCTGAAAAGATAACAGGCCGATCGCTGCGACATCTTCTAGTAGTGGCGTAGACAGGGTGGAGGTCCAGATGGTTTGGATACCACTAATTTTATAAAAATACGTTTGCCTTATCTAATCGGAGAATTTTCTGTGATATCGAAGGCGAAGAAAACTATATAATATTACTGGTTTCCAGAGCATTTGGACCCCCCCCCCCCCTCCCTCTCTCTGGCTACGCCACTGTCTGCTAGCTCTTTTCAACGCACACATTGTATAAGATTCGAACTGAGAAAACGTTTTAGCTGGTGGTACACATTTTAAATAATTAAATTATTCCCTATTTCCTTTGACTTGGATAGTGATTTTCATAAGCTTTAAAAATATGAATGATATTAATCATGGCCAAAAACCGCGATACGCATTCTTTTGTGCCTGGTTGCAATATTCGATACAAGACAGCAGGCTAGAAACTATCCATATTTAGCATACCAAAGGATGAATCTCTGCTAGAAGAGTGGAAAAGATTAATTCCCTGATATGATAAAAAAATAACTTCAAAATCAGTTACATCTGAAATATACCCTTACAAGAATATTTTATTAACAGAAATTATGTTCATGTTGTCAATAGTGAAATGGTTACTTTCGCTTGAGGCAAATCTAATTTTAAAGCAGATGTCGCTGCGATCGATGTATCATTGTACCGCATAGTTGCACGTTTATCGGCTACAATTTTTTAGCACTTTTTAACCCTTTCAGGGGCAAGCCCTTGTGCTCCTGTAACGTTGAATTCCCACCGGAATTTAGGAAAGAATTTTGTTCAAAATAAGAATAAGCAATTTTTCAAGTTTTTCTCGTCAAAGTTAAAAAAGTAAAATTTAATTAAAAGTTTCTGGTTTGAATCGGATTAAAATTAGGTGGTATATAATATATACCACCGCCCCTCAAAGGGTTAAAGCATTACCAGTTTGGCTTATTTTAAATTCCGAAATTTCGCATTCATTCTAGAAATTCCCTGTAATGTTCTTTTGCTTAATTAATGGCAGATATTTCGAGACTTCTTAAAAGTATATATTCTTCTTTCAGATTTTCCGGTTTGAATTCGAAAATTTTGAATTAAAAAACGGTAAGACCGTTTTCCACATAATGTATTCAAGGCACTGTAATATGTATAAGTGCATAAATATTGGTGGAGAATAAGTTGAGAAATAAAAATAGTTTTGAAGTGAATATCATTGCAAGTCATTATTTAATTATCTTTTGTGACTTACTTAATGACTTACTCTCGTAGTTATATTGTTTCTAACCGAAATATTTATATGCATAGTACTCTGATTATATAAACAGGAATTTTTCCTATGTTTTCTCAGAAATAATGTAACAATATAAATGCAAAAGTACCGCTCGTCGACGAAATTAAACATGTCGAAAATATGCAAACTCGCGACAGTTGTCAGCAATGTTAACAACTCCAATCTAGTAATTAATATAAAAGTCACTGTTTAGCACAGATTTAGTTATTGTATTCTTTACCATATATACATACATAAACTTATATATACGTGTATGTATATATATGTAAGTGTGTGTGCATATCTATATATATATTTGTCTTACGTGGCGCGGAAATAGGGCTGAATTTCTACCTTATCGTTGGCAACAATCGTAGTTTCCAGAGCTCAGACCAATGACCAGACAATATTGTGTTAGCTCCGCCTCCAATATGGCGGAAAGTGTCAGAGCATTGAAACTGAAGCTAGCAATTATTAAAAATAAAATAATATGAACGTAATCCAAAGCGTCTGAGATGATTCCTCATTTTAATTATGAGAAATACTGTTAATTTCAAATAAATTCATTTTTTTTCAAATGAATTCATTTAGAATTTATTTACGAATTTCTCTCACACAAAAAATCGGAGATAATAAAATATAAACTTTCTAGAATGCCCTGCTGCCATCTGTTGCCGTTATATTGAAATAAAAATAATTTCTTTTGCAGAAATCTATAATCAATTAGAATAATAAAATGTTGAACGAAATTTAAACAATCATTGATGATAAACTATCTTCCTACCACGTAGTTTTTTTAATGAATTTAACCCGTGCTGTACAATATTATAGGTGCTAATTATATTTCCAAGATCCTCTTTTCATAGTATTTAAATTATTTATATGTCCATTAGTAGCATCAACTAAATGCATTTTTAGTTGTGTTTTCAACGGAGTTTTCAATTACTTTTGTACATTAAAAAATTGTCAATTTCATATGTTCAAATGATTTATTGTAGTACTTATTCCGGCTAGAATTACTAGAAAAATAAAATGAGGCGAGCGAGCAAAGCGAGCTGTGACCGCGTAGCGGTCTCAATGTGAATTGCCTTGCAATTCACCGGGGGTTGGCGAGCGTTAGTGAGTAGCGGGCTGAGCCCCCTAGTACAATAAATTTACCTTACGATAATTCAACTAGGCCTAATAGCGCCTTTACCAGCTATATTCATTTTATATCTTGCTTCATAACAAAAATTAGAAGACTGGCTTTTTGCCAAAACTCGCGATCCAAAGTATTTACAGCTCATGGATTTAAATCCTGGATAATAGCATTAGAGTGATGAAGTGAAGTGTTCAAACTGAAATCCTACAAATCGGTCATCCTGACGTGATGGCGTCTCGACATCAGCATCTTGATCTGTTATGTTTTTTCATGCCTATTGCTTCTAGAATGATAAGAATTTAAATAAGCTTCTCGTCCACTATAAGCTTCTTTAAATCCATGATGAAAATTATTTTTATGTGATGGTTGTGAATATTTTTGTTCACTATAACTAGCCTTGTATGATCGTTGGCCACCATAATTATAATTATTTTGACCATGATAGTAGCCTCTATTCATGTATCTAGGGGGAAAATTTGGATTGTACCTTGCTCTTGAATTACGTGAAGTATTTTCTGTTATGTCTTGAGGTTTCAAAGAACTCTGTTTCCCATATCTATATTTATTGCAATTTCCACTGTTAAATGACTGTTCAAAATATCTCTGGTGATATCTATTATTGCTTCTGTTATCAAATGGTCTATTAAAATTTCTGTTCTTTCCCTTATGATCGAAATTCCTATTGCGATCTTTCACATAGTCTTTTCTACCATGTGCAGGACTACTACTTTCATAATTTTCTTCTGGAGATGGATAGTCAACATTCCATTCATCAGATAATCCTGTATCTTTTGTTTTATTCGGCTTATATGGTTTTATTAATTTTCTTATTTTCTTTCTGTTTTCTTTCTAAATTTGTAATATGAGTCAAATTCACCCCGTCATTTACGCAGTCGATTTTAACCATATCTTCCCAACCTCGATTATCGTTGTTTATACTTGCTTCATCAATTTTTGTCGGTATTTCGTTAATTTTAATGTATCCTACTCGTACTCTGTTGCCGCTTATTATTCTAACACCATCTTCCGTTACTTTTAACGTCATGCGTTCTACTGCTTTTCTACCTATTATTACATCGCAGTCCGTCTCTTGTATTAATACATATATATATTGGAACATCCGAAAAATTCTGCTGAGATAATGTTAAAATGACTGTTTGTCACCAGAATTTAGAAACAAATTGATTTCTAAATAAGTAAAAGCAGTTTCTACACGTACATTATGAAAGAAAAATTCCAAATTTCCGTCAGGTATGTGGCATTTATGTATTCAAAATATATAAAAACCACAGAACTTTCCGGATGACCTTATATATGTATGTATATAATAAACTGTGATTTATATGATACCAGGATAAGGGGCTAGTAGTTGTTGTTACAAAAGTAGTAACTGGCCAAAGATATATTAAATTAGTGGGGAAAGTTTTTAATTCTACGACTAAGTAAGTTACTTAAGGCGAGTAGTTAATTAAATAGACTTTCATCTTTGCCAGCGAGGACAAATTGCTTATTAACTTATTTTATGTAAAACCGGATACATTAAGTAAGATTTGAATCAACTTAATCATTGAATTTGAGTGCTTAGCTAAATAAATTCAATTCCTCGGAAATCTAAAAAAGTGCATTACGTGAAATAATTATGTGACTAAAGCTGTAAAAAGTTCTCGATAAAATGTTACTATTATGCTTAAAACGAGAAGAATTGGCATAATCTTCGAATTTGCTTACTCAATAATGTTTTGATACATATATTCCAATGGCGGATCTTGGTATCTGTGGGGAATTAAATTGGACTATACTAGTATTTATCAAAGGAAATAAGAGATGACAACAAAATAATGTGTTTTCTTTGATTAGATGTATTCTTGGCTCCTACTAACAGGAGATGTTTTTGTAGATGTATCGCTGCGTGACGAGACTGCTTACAGCGCCACCTAGCAACGAACTAATGATTTCACATTCCTATCTCGAAAACGGTCCGCGATGAGAGAAAAGAATGATTTATTTTAACATATTTTCTTTTAAAAATAATTTTTTTTTGTTTTTGCTGTAGAAAAAAGGGCTGCATGTTAATATGGGAAGAGAGTGTTTCATATAACAATGCCGATTTGGAAACTACCTTTCTATGAGGAAAGAAACAACGACGTGAACGAAAACAAACATGTATGAAAGCTAAATGTTTCGACTCTGCTGTGTCGGAAGAAATCACGAAGTAGCATCACTCGAGTTGCAGAGGCAATTTAGACGATTGTTTAAGCATATGAATTGTAACAAATGTATTTTTAAATTCTGGATCATCGAACGGATTGAGAGGTCTGATACTATGATAAGGAGGTCTTGGTCGAGACTATATAAAAAAGTATACATGCTTTTCTATTTGAATATTGCCAATGCACCCTACTTGATGCACTTCTTTTTTGTACCGTAAATTTCGGATAAAATCGCCAGAGACAAATTCAGATCATTGGCTTCGCGGGAAATGAAATAATATGTCAATATCTAATTAACACATTGGTGACGGCTAGTTTTTGTCTTTTAACCCAATCCGGCATAGTGGTCCCAATCCGTGAACACCTAATTTTAATTCCAAACATGCATATGTCACCAAGAATATTTTAATAAAATTTTGTTTCTATCATTAAAGCTTAAAATAAGGTGTTCTTTCTAAAGAAGTCGTTTGTAAATTCCGGTGTCAGTCAGTAATTTCTCATTTTACGAACAGAATTTGTCTGCGTCGGAAAGGGTTAAACAGGAAACCCCACATATGTGCGTTATAATTTATTATTAAAATATTTAAAAGAAAGTTCTCTATTCGCGTTTATATTATAAATCAGGGATGTCAAGCTGTGGCCCGCCGGATACCACTAATTTTTCAAAGAAATAGTCGACTTCTTGAATCGCAGAAATTCAAAGATTAGATAAGGCAAAGTTTACTATAAAATTTTAGTGGTATACGGCAGGCCACAGTTTGACACCCTGTTATAAATGAATGTATATAATACGAGGGAGAGCCATTAAGTAAGTCACAAAAGATAATTAAATAATAACTTACAATGATATTGACTTAAAAACTATTTTTATTTCTCAACATATTCTCCACCAATATTTATGCCCTTATATCACCGTTTTATCAGTGCCCGATCACCAGCTGCATAACATTCTTTGGGTTGCTGTCTCAGCCACATTAGGACTTGAATTTGAACCTTTTCATCGTATGTGAACATTATCTTGCAACTTCTTCAACATCCACCATACAGCTTCGACTTAGCCCCAAGCGATTTTCAGATGTTTAGTCCACTAAAAAACCATCTTGGAAGCAAGATGATGTTTACAGATGATAAAAAGGTTCAAATTGAAGTCCTTATGTGGCTGAGAATGCAACCCAAAGAATGTTATGCAGATGGTATTGGGGCACAGATAAAACGGTGATAACTACAGCGCCTAGAATACATAGTATGGAAAACGGCTACAAAATTGTACTAAAAAATTGAATCCGATAAATGTAGAACGATGCTGAAAAGATAACAGGCCGATCGCTGCGACATCTTCTAGTAGTGGCGTAGACAGGGTGGAGGTCCAGATGGTTTGGATACCACTAATTTTATAAAAATACGTTTGCCTTATCTAATCGGAGAATTTTCTGTGATATCGAAGGCGAAGAAAACTATATAATATTACTGGTTTCCAGAGCATTTGGACCCCCCCCCCCCTCCCTCTCTCTGGCTACGCCACTGTCTGCTAGCTCTTTTCAACGCACACATTGTATAAGATTCGAACTGAGAAAACGTTTTAGCTGGTGGTACATATTTTAAATAATTAAATTATTCCCTATTTCCTTTGACTTGGATAGTGATTTTCATAAGCTTTAAAAATATGAATGATATTAATCATGGCCAAAAACCGCGATACGCATTCTTTTGTGCCTGGTTGCAATATTCGATACAAGACAGCAGGCTAGAAACTATCCATATTTAGCATACCAAAGGATGAATCTCTGCTAGAAGAGTGGAAAAGATTAATTCCCTGATATGATAAAAAAATAACTTCAAAATCAGTTACATCTGAAATATACCCTTACAAGAATATTTTATTAACAGAAATTATGTTCATGTTGTCAATAGTGAAATGGTTACTTTCGCTTGAGGCAAATCTAATTTTAAAGCAGATGTCGCTGCGATCGATGTATCATTGTACCGCATAGTTGCACGTTTATCGGCTACAATTTTTTAGCACTTTTTAAAGCATTACCAGTTTGGCTTATTTTAAATTCCGAAATTTCGCATTCATTCTAGAAATTCCCTGTAATGTTCTTTTGCTTAATTAATGGCAGATATTTCGAGACTTCTTAAAAGTATATATTCTTCTTTCAGATTTTCCGGTTTGAATTCGAAAATTTTGAATTAAAAAACGGTAAGACCGTTTTCCACATAATGTATTCAAGGCACTGTAATATGTATAAGTGCATAAATATTGGTGGAGAATAAGTTGAGAAATAAAAATAGTTTTGAAGTGAATATCATTGCAAGTCATTATTTAATTATCTTTTGTGACTTACTTAATGACTTACTCTCGTAGTTATATTGTTTCTAACCGAAATATTTATATGCATAGTACTCTGATTATATAAACAGGAATTTTTCCTATGTTTTCTCAGAAATAATGTAACAATATAAATGCAAAAGTACCGCTCGTCGACGAAATTAAACATGTCGAAAATATGCAAACTCGCGACAGTTGTCAGCAATGTTAACAACTCCAATCTAGTAATTAATATAAAAGTCACTGTTTAGCACAGATTTAGTTATTGTATTCTTTACCATATATACATACATAAACTTATATATACGTGTATGTATATATATGTAAGTGTGTGTGCATATCTATATATATATTTGTCTTACGTGGCGCGGAAATAGGGCTGAATTTCTACCTTATCGTTGGCAACAATCGTAGTTTCCAGAGCTCAGACCAATGACCAGACAATATTGTGTTAGCTCCGCCTCCAATATGGCGGAAAGTGTCAGAGCATTGAAACTGAAGCTAGCAATTATTAAAAATAAAATAATATGAACGTAATCCAAAGCGTCTGAGATGATTCCTCATTTTAATTATGAGAAATACTGTTAATTTCAAATAAATTCATTTTTTTTCAAATGAATTCATTTAGAATTTATTTACGAATTTCTCTCACACAAAAAATCGGAGATAATAAAATATAAACTTTCTAGAATGCCCTGCTGCCATCTGTTGCCGTTATATTGAAATAAAAATAATTTCTTTTGCAGAAATCTATAATCAATTAGAATAATAAAATGTTGAACGAAATTTAAACAATCATTGATGATAAACTATCTTCCTACCACGTAGTTTTTTTTAATGAATTTAACCCGTGCTGTACAATATTATAGGTGCTAATTATATTTCCAAGATCCTCTTTTCATAGTATTTAAATTATTTATATGTCCATTAGTAGCATCAACTAAATGCATTTTTAGTTGTGTTTTCAACGGAGTTTTCAATTACTTTTGTACATTAAAAAATTGTCAATTTCATATGTTCAAATGATTTATTGTAGTACTTATTCCGGCTAGAATTACTAGAAAAATAAAATGAGGCGAGCGAGCAAAGCGAGCTGTGACCGCGTAGCGGTCTCAATGTGAATTGCCTTGCAATTCACCGGGGGTTGGCGAGCGTTAGTGAGTAGCGGGCTGAGCCCCCTAGTACAATAAATTTACCTTACGATAATTCAACTAGGCCTAATAGCGCCTTTACCAGCTATATTCATTTTATATCTTGCTTCATAACAAAAATTAGAAGACTGGCTTTTTGCCAAAACTCGCGATCCAAAGTATTTACAGCTCATGGATTTAAATCCTGGATAATAGCATTAGAGTGATGAAGTGAAGTGTTCAAACTGAAATCCTACAAATCGGTCATCCTGACGTGATGGCGTCTCGACATCAGCATCTTGATCTGTTATGTTTTTTCATGCCTATTGCTTCTAGAATGATAAGAATTTAAATAAGCTTCTCGTCCACTATAAGCTTCTTTAAATCCATGATGAAAATTATTTTTATGTGATGGTTGTGAATATTTTTGTTCACTATAACTAGCCTTGTATGATCGTTGGCCACCATAATTATAATTATTTTGACCATGATAGTAGCCTCTATTCATGTATCTAGGGGGAAAATTTGGATTGTACCTTGCTCTTGAATTACGTGAAGTATTTTCTGTTATGTCTTGAGGTTTCAAAGAACTCTGTTTCCCATATCTATATTTATTGCAATTTCCACTGTTAAATGACTGTTCAAAATATCTCTGGTGATATCTATTATTGCTTCTGTTATCAAATGGTCTATTAAAATTTCTGTTCTTTCCCTTATGATCGAAATTCCTATTGCGATCTTTCACATAGTCTTTTCTACCATGTGCAGGACTACTACTTTCATAATTTTCTTCTGGAGATGGATAGTCAACATTCCATTCATCAGATAATCCTGTATCTTTTGTTTTATTCGGCTTATATGGTTTTATTAATTTTCTTATTTTCTTTCTGTTTTCTTTCTAAATTTGTAATATGAGTCAAATTCACCCCGTCATTTACGCAGTCGATTTTAACCATATCTTCCCAACCTCGATTATCGTTGTTTATACTTGCTTCATCAATTTTTGTCGGTATTTCGTTAATTTTAATGTATCCTACTCGTACTCTGTTGCCGCTTATTATTCTAACACCATCTTCCGTTACTTTTAACGTCATGCGTTCTACTGCTTTACTACCTATTATTACACCGCAGTCCGTCTCTTGTATATATATATATATATATATGTATAATACATATATATATTGGAACATCCGAAAAATTCTGCTGAGATAATGTTAAAATGACTGTTTGTCACCAGAATTTAGAAACAAATTGATTTCTAAATAAGTAAAAGCAGTTTCTGCACGTACATTATAAAAGAAAAATTCCAAATTTCCGTCAGGTATGTGGCATTTATGTATTCAAAATATATAAAAACCACAGAACTGTCCGGATGACCTTATATATGTATGTATATAATAAACTGTGATTTGTATGATACCAGGATAAGGGGCTAGTAGTTGTTGTTACAAAAGTAGTAACTGGCCAAAGATATATTAAATTAGTGGGGAAAGTTTTTAATTCTACGACTAAGTAAGTTACTTAAGGCGAGTAGTTAATTAAATAGACTTTCATCTTTGCCAGCGAGGACAAATTGCTTATTAACTTATTTTATGTAAAACCGGATACATTAAGTAAGATTTGAATCAACTTAATCATTGAATTTGAGTGCTTAGCTAAATAAATTCAATTCCTCGGAAATCTAAAAAAGTGCATTACGTGAAATAATTATGTGACTAAAGCTGTAAAAAGTTCTCGATAAAATGTTACTATTATGCTTAAAACGAGAAGAATTGGCATAATCTTCGAATTTGCTTACTCAATAATGTTTTGACACATATATTCCAATGGCGGATCTTGGTATCTGTGGGGAATTAAATTGGACTATACTAGTATTTATCAAAGGAAATAAGAGATGACAACAAAATAATGTGTTTTCTTTGATTAGATGTATTCTTGGCTCCTACTAACAGGAGATGTTTTTGTAGATGTATCGCTGCGTGACGAGACTGCTTACAGCGCCACCTAGCAACGAACTAATGATTTCACATTCCTATCTCGAAAACGGTCCGCGATGAGAGAAAAGAATGATTTATTTTAACATATTTTCTTTTAAAAATAATTTTTTTTTGTTTTTGCTGTAGAAAAAAGGGCTGCATGTTAATATGGGAAGAGAGTGTTTCATATAACAATGCCGATTTGGAAACTACCTTTCTATGAGGAAAGAAACAACGACGTGAACGAAAACAAACATGTATGAAAGCTAAATGTTTCGACTCTGCTGTGTCGGAAGAAATCACGAAGTAGCATCACTCGAGTTGCAGAGGCAATTTAGACGATTGTTTAAGCATATGAATTGTAACAAATGTATTTTTAAATTCTGGATCATCGAACGGATTGAGAGGTCTGATACTATGATAAGGAGGTCTTGGTCGAGACTATATAAAAAAGTATACATGCTTTTCTATTTGAATATTGCCAATGCACCCTACTTGATGCACTTCTTTTTTGTACCGTAAATTTCGGATAAAATCGCCAGAGACAAATTCAGATCATTGGCTTCGCGGGAAATGAAATAATATGTCAATATCTAATTAACACATTGGTGACGGCTAGTTTTTGTCTTTTAACCCAATCCGGCATAGTGGTCCCAATCCGTGAACACCTAATTTTAATTCCAAACATGCATATGTCACCAAGAATATTTTAATAAAATTTTGTTTCTATCATTAAAGCTTAAAATAAGGTGTTCTTTCTAAAGAAGTCGTTTGTAAATTCCGGTGTCAGTCAGTAATTTCTCATTTTACGAACAGAATTTGTCTGCGTCGGAAAGGGTTAAACAGGAAACCCCACATATGTGCGTTATAATTTATTATTAAAATATTTAAAAGAAAGTTCTCTATTCGCGTTTATATTATAAATCAGGGATGTCAAGCTGTGGCCCGCCGGATACCACTAATTTTTCAAAGAAATAGTCGACTTCTTGAATCGCAGAAATTCAAAGATTAGATAAGGCAAAGTTTACTATAAAAATTTTAGTGGTATACGGCAGGCCACAGTTTGACACCCTGTTATAAATGAATGTATATAATACGAGGGAGAGCCATTAAGTAAGTCACAAAAGATAATTAAATAATAACTTACAATGATATTGACTTCAAAATTATTTTTATTTCTCAGCATATTCTCCACCAATATTTATGCCCTTATATCACCGTTTTATCAGTGCCCGATCACCAGCTGCATAACATTCTTTGGGTTGCTGTCTCAGCCACATTAGGACTTGAATTTGAACCTTTTCATCGTATGTGAACATTATCTTGCAACTTCTTCAACATCCACCATACAGCTTCGACTTAGCCCCAAGCGATTTTCAGATGTTTAGTCCACTAAAAAACCATCTTGGAAGCAAGATGATGTTTACAGATGATAAAAAGGTTCAAATTGAAGTCCTTATGTGGCTGAGAATGCAACCCAAAGAATGTTATGCAGATGGTGTTGGGGCACAGATAAAACGGTGATAACTACAGCGCCTAGAATACATAGTATGGAAAACGGCTACAAAATTGTACTAAAAAATTGAATCCGATAAATGTAGAACGATGCTGAAAAGATAACAGGCCGATCGCTGCGACATATTCTAGTAGTGGCGTAGACAGGGTGGAGGTCCAGATGGTTTGGATACCACTAATTTTATAAAAATACGTTTGCCTTATCTAATCGGAGAATTTTCTGTGATATCGAAGGCGAAGAAAACTATATAATATTACTGGTTTCCAGAGCATTTGGACCCCCCCCCTCCCTCTCTCTGGCTACGCCACTGTCTGCTAGCTCTTTTCAACGCACACATTGTATAAGATTCGAACTGAGAAAACGTTTTAGCTGGTGGTACATATTTTAAATAATTAAATTATTCCCTATTTCCTTTGACTTGGATAGTGATTTTCATAAGCTTTAAAAATATGAATGATATTAATCATGGCCAAAAACCGCGATACGCATTCTTTTGTGCCTGGTTGCAATATTCGATACAAGACAGCAGGCTAGAAACTATCCATATTTAGCATACCAAAGGATGAATCTCTGCTAGAAGAGTGGAAAAGATTAATTCCCTGATATGATAAAAAAATAACTTCAAAATCAGTTACATCTGAAATATACCCTTACAAGAATATTTTATTAACAGAAATTATGTTCATGTTGTCAATAGTGAAATGGTTACTTTCGCTTGAGGCAAATCTAATTTTAAAGCAGATGTCGCTGCGATCGATGTATCATTGTACCGCATAGTTGCACGTTTATCGGCTACAATTTTTTAGCACTTTTTAAAGCATTGCCAGTTTGGCTTATTTTAAATTCCGAAATTTCGCATTCATTCTAGAAATTCCCTGTAATGTTCTTTTGCTTAATTAATGGCAGATATTTCGAGACTTCTTAAAAGTATATATTCTTCTTTCAGATTTTCCGGTTTGAATTCGAAAATTTTGAATTAAAAAACGGTAAGACCGTTTTCCACATAATGTATTCAAGGCACTGTAATATGTATAAGTGCATAAATATTGGTGGAGAATAAGTTGAGAAATAAAAATAGTTTTGAAGTGAATATCATTGCAAGTCATTATTTAATTATCTTTTGTGACTTACTTAATGACTTACTCTCGTAGTTATATTGTTTCTAACCGAAATATTTATATGCATAGTACTCTGATTATATAAACAGGAATTTTTCCTATGTTTTCTCAGAAATAATGTAACAATATAAATGCAAAAGTACCGCTCGTCGACGAAATTAAACATGTCGAAAATATGCAAACTCGCGACAGTTGTCAGCAATGTTAACAACTCCAATCTAGTAATTAATATAAAAGTCACTGTTTAGCACAGATTTAGTTATTGTATTCTTTACCATATATACATACATAAACTTATATATACGTGTATGTATATATATGTAAGTGTGTGTGCATATCTATATATATATTTGTCTTACGTGGCGCGGAAATAGGGCTGAATTTCTACCTTATCGTTGGCAACAATCGTAGTTTCCAGAGCTCAGACCAATGACCAGACAATATTGTGTTAGCTCCGCCTCCAATATGGCGGAAAGTGTCAGAGCATTGAAACTGAAGCTAGCAATTATTAAAAATAAAATAATATGAACGTAATCCAAAGCGTCTGAGATGATTCCTCATTTTAATTATGAGAAATACTGTTAATTTCAAATAAATTCATTTTTTTTCAAATGAATTCATTTAGAATTTATTTACGAATTTCTCTCACACAAAAAATCGGAGATAATAAAATATAAACTTTCTAGAATGCCCTGCTGCCATCTGTTGCCGTTATATTGAAATAAAAATAATTTCTTTTGCAGAAATCTATAATCAATTAGAATAATAAAATGTTGAACGAAATTTAAACAATCATTGATGATAAACTATCTTCCTACCACGTAGTTTTTTTTAATGAATTTAACCCGTGCTGTACAATATTATAGGTGCTAATTATATTTCCAAGATCCTCTTTTCATAGTACTTAAATTATTTATATGTCCATTAGTAGCATCAACTAAATGCATTTTTAGTTGTGTTTTCAACGGAGTTTTCAATTACTTTTGTACATTAAAAAATTGTCAATTTCATATGTTCAAATGATTTATTGTAGTACTTATTCCGGCTAGAATTACTAGAAAAATAAAATGAGGCGAGCGAGCAAAGCGAGCTGTGACCGCGTAGCGGTCTCAATGTGAATTGCCTTGCAATTCACCGGGGGTTGGCGAGCGTTAGTGAGTAGGGGGCTGAGCCCCCTAGTACAATAAATTTACCTTACGATAATTCAACTAGGCCTAATAGCGCCTTTACCAGCTATATTCATTTTATATCTTGCTTCATAACAAAAATTAGAAGACTGGCTTTTTGCCAAAACTCGCGATCCGAAGTATTTACAGCTCATGGATTTAAATCCTGGATAATAGCATTAGAGTGATGAAGTGAAGTGTTCAAACTGAAATCCTACAAATCGGTCATCCTGACGTGATGGCGTCTCGACATCAGCATCTTGATCTGTTATGTTTTTTCATGCCTATTGCTTCTAGAATGATAAGAATTTAAATAAGCTTCTCGTCCACTATAAGCTTCTTTAAATCCATGATGAAAATTATTTTTATGTGATGGTTGTGAATATTTTTGTTCACTATAACTAGCCTTGTATGATCGTTGGCCACCATAATTATAATTATTTTGACCATGGTAGTAGCCTCTATTCATGTATCTAGGGGGAAAATTTGGATTGTACCTTGCTCTTGAATTACGTGAAGTATTTTCTGTTATGTCTTGAGGTTTCAAAGAACTCTGTTTCCCATATCTATATTTATTGCAATTTCCACTGTTAAATGACTGTTCAAAATATCTCTGGCGATATCTATTATTGCTTCTGTTATCAAATGGTCTATTAAAATTTCTGTTCTTTCCCTTATGATCGAAATTCCTATTTCGATCTTTCACATAGTCTTTTCTACCATGTGCAGGACTACTACTTTCATAATTTTCTTCTGGAGATGGATAGTCAACATTCCATTCATCGGATAATCCTGTATCTTTTGTTTTATTCGGCTTATATGGTTTTATTAATTTTCTTATTTTCTTTCTGTTTTCTTTCTAAATTTGTAATATGAGTCAAATTCACCCCGTCATTTACGCAGTCGATTTTAACCATATCTTCCCAACCACGATTATCGTTGTTTATACTTGCTTCATCAATTTTTGTCGGTATTTCGTTAATTTTAATGTATCCTACTCGTACTCTGTTGCCGCTTATTATTCTAACACCATCTTCCGTTACTTTTAACGTCATGCGTTCTACTGCTTTTCTACCTATTATTACATCGCAGTCCGTCTCTTGTATTAATACATATATATATTGGAACATCCGAAAAATTCTGCTGAGATAATGTTAAAATGACTGTTTGTCACCAGAATTTAGAAACAAATTGATTTCTAAATAAGTAAAAGCAGTTTCTGCACGTACATTATGAAAGCAAAATTCCAAATTTCCGTCAGGTATGTGGCATTTATGTATTCAAAATATATAAAAACCACAGAACTTTCCGGATGACCTTATATATTTATGTATATAATAAACTGTGATTTGTATGATACCAGGATAAGGGGCTAGTAGTTGTTGTTACAAAAGTAGTAACTGGCCAAAGATATATTAAATTAGTGGGGAAAGTTTTTAATTCTACGACTAAGTAAGTTACTTAAGGCGAGTAGTTAATTAAATAGACTTTCATCTTTGCCAGCGAGGACAAATTGCTTATTAACTTATTTTATGTAAAACCGGATACATTAAGTAAGATTTGAATCAACTTAATCATTGAATTTGAGTGCTTAGCTAAATAAATTCAATTCCTCGGAAATCTAAAAAAGTGCATTACGTGAAATAATTATGTGACTAAAGCTGTAAAAAGTTCTCGATAAAATGTTACTATTATGCTTAAAACGAGAAGAATTGGCATAATCTTCGAATTTGCTTACTCAATAATGTTTTGATACATATATTCCAATGGCGGATCTTGGTATCTGTGGGGAATTAAATTGGACTATACTAGTATTTATCAAAGGAAATCAGAGATGACAACAAAATAATGTGTTTTCTTTGATTAGATGTATTCTTGGCTCCTACTAACAGGAGAAGTTTTTGTAGATGTATCGCTGCGTGACGAGACTGCTTACATCGCCACCTAGCAACGAACTAATGATTTCACATTCCTATCTCGAAAACGGTCCGCGATGAGAGAAAAGAATGATTTATTTTAACATATTTTCTTTTAAAAATAATTTTTTTTTGTTTTTGCTGTAGAAAAAAGGGCAGCATGTTAATATGGGAAGAGAGTGTTTCATATAACAATGCCGATTTGGAAACTACCTTTCTATGAGGAAAGAAACAACGACGTGAACGAAAACAAACATGTATGAAAGCTAAATGTTTCGACTCTGCTGTGTCGGAAGAAATCACGAAGTAGCATCACTCGAGTTGCAGAGGCAATTTAGACGATTGTTTAAGCATATGAATTGTAACATACGTATTTTTAAATTCTGGATCATCGAACGGATAAGAAAGTAAACAAATAAAAACCAAATGTTATTCTATATTTATCAGAATAAAAATTCGTTTAAAGGACTTGCACTAATTCCATGAAAACTCAAATATATATATATATATATATATATATATATATATATATATCTCCCTTTCCGGCACAGTGGTCCCACTCCGGGCACACCTAATTTTAATTCCAAACTTGCATTCGACACCAAGAATATTTAATAAAATTTTGTTTCTACAATGAAAGCTTAAAATAAGGAATTCTTATTTTCTAAAAAAAATCGTTAATAAATTCCGGTGTCAGTCAGCAATTTCTCATTTTACGAACAGACTTTGTCTGTGCCGGAAAGGGTTAAATATATATAAACTACATATTAAAAAAATTAAATAATAAAAACATAAATAAAAATTGCAGAAAAATAATTTTCCAGTTCCACTAAATAACTACAACAAAAATACCTACGCAAATTTAGTCTTTCAAAGAAGGTGAACTTTTGCGAAATAATATCTATACACAAATCATGAATTTAACTCCGATTCGTTTGGATTGAAAATAATAATAATAATAATAATAATAATAATAAGCATAAGTGAACGCGCATTTAACAAGATTTCATCAGGTGCACGTGCAGTGCAGGAAAACGCTAACGAGCGCAGCGTTACACCTTCAAGACTGACTGATAAATTAATATTGTCGTGTGCGTGTAAAACGGAGCAAGCAAATTTGTTTGTTCAGCATTAGATGATCATTATCATCATGAAGTGCGCCTGTTCTTTCAAAGTCAGTATTCGCGCGTCACTTCCTGCCTAGAAGTGTCCACGATTTAGTCATCTATTTACTGGGATTTTATTTAGCTTTTTACCGTAGTGAAAAGCTATTTCATAATTTTTTTTTTTAATTTAATTGCATTATTATAAAATGTAAAACTATACATGCAAAATTATTCTAAGTACTTTTTGTAATGAATCCGGTGTGAGTTTTTATTATTATTTTTTTAACATTGGTTCACATTTTGTTTCAGCTAAAACCGAGATTGTAGATAGAGGAACAACTATAGATGGGCGACTCTCGAATAATCAACAATAGATAAATAAACTCAATCATATAAAATAACTACCAATAAAGATAACAATCGATTTCCAAATTCTACAACCGATATGTTCCACAATTAATTGTCCCACCGATAAGCTAAAAACAGTAATTGAAAAACTTAACGATCAATAAGTTGACTAGTTCCATATTAACTGTTTCACGCCACCTCTTGAAACTTTGTAGATCTTGTTTAAGGTTTCAAGAAATGATGGTGGTAAACCAGACGCTCAAGGGAAGTTTCATCCAACGAAAACTACGTATGTTAAAAATGGGAGCTGAAGACAACATGAATGCCAATGCAGGAAATTGCAGCGCCTCCCCGCGAGAGTACAAAATGAAACTGGTGGTGATCATGGGCGGGGGACAAACCAAGAGGAATGGTCCAAGTTGTGTAAGTATCCGACCCATACAACTTGAGATATAGAAATTAAAAAAAATGTACACTATGCAGCAGCGCCCCTGGTGAAGAGAACAAGAACTAACAAGTTGGTGGCTTATAACATACCATGACGAATGGTCGAAGTTGAGTGAGGATGGGAACTTTTAGAACCTAAGATATCAAATAAAGAAAAAATGTACTGTACACTATGCAGCAGCGCCAGATAGCGGATAGGGCAAAACGCTCAAAAAACATTTAAAATGATCCAATCTTCACTAAAATTATATAGAAGTTAAAGAAACTTAAGAGAAGTCTAAAAGTGATTAAAAAAAGAGTAGGAAAGCCCCGAGGGTGCATGGGGGAGTAAATGTGAAACAAGTGGGTAAGTGTGATCGAAGATCGCTCAAAGGGTTTCGTTTAATATTTTCCTTTCAAAACACTTTATCCTTTTTTTAATAAATTCAAACAAATTTCATTTAGCAACAGCAACAAAAAGAAGTCATGTTTTTTATAAAGTAAAAATTTACCGGTCTATTTTTTCCTTTTTTTCGAAAATCTAAACATGCCGGATAGCAGTCCAAGCCCGCTATTATATTCTGCCATAATAATATCCGTCATACGGACTAAATGCAATATTTAAAAAATTAATTTCAAAATTAAACAAATTGTACACCTTCAAAATGTTAAAATATGCGAATATTTCCATAATCGGATTTTTATCACAATTCAAAATGTTTTTCAAACTCATATATTTACTATTCTCTATTATTTATATTGATACTCGCTTTGTATTATTCTCAAACATTTGAAAAATTAGTTAAACTTCCTATATGACGTCAGATTTTCTTTTTAATTCTCTAAAGACGTGAAATTCATCTGCTTTGTCCACTTACACATACTCATACTCCTTGTATTATTGAGAAATCTCGGACATTTTCCGTTTTATTACGACTATGACGTCAATCAATTTTATTTCATATTTATCTTTTTTTCAATTGGTGAAACTTTTTATTTCATTTTCATTTTTCACGTGAAAATCGTCTGATAGAAAATTAATTGTTTTAGAAAGAATTTTATTGTGGACTTTAAATCTTTGGCATCTGCTTTAATGAAAAATGTTTCAATTTAATAGGAAAAGGCTGTTAGAATTTTGTTTTTTTATCTCTATTTATTAAAATAATACGAATTTTTCAAATTTTAATATTTTGAGCTCTTCACAGCTGCTATTCAGATTTATACACTAAGTTTCAGCTCTGTAAGTTACATACTTTTTGAGAATGGCTCTGTGACGGACAGACAACGCAGCGGGGGTAATAGGGTTTCGTGAGATGAACGAAACCCTAAAAACGCCTGTTTCTAAATTAAATAAATATCTGAGATATTCAAGCTTAATGGAGGACATGTGTCGGTGGCCCATGGGAGAAAAACGAAAGACATATTTCAGAAACCACTGGAAAGTATTGAAAAGCCGAAAAATTGCCTGAAACGGAAAAGCTGTTAAAACACCATAACAGGGAAACTAAAGCACTTAGGCCCCAAAGGACTCTTAGAATAAGGCTTCACCGAACAGTTCAGAGTTAGACGATACAATATAAGTATTACAGGGGCTGAGATACTCTCTGAAGAGGAAAATAGAAATAACTCCTAGAGCCCACCTAAGCTAAAAACGAGATTGGAAGCGGGGAATGAGGGATTAGGGACCTTAAAAATGCGTCCGGAGAAGGAAGGGAGACCAAAATACCATAATGTATCAGGAACTTGTAGTGCATCTCAGTTATCCATTTTAATTGCATTGTGTTGTACCATCGCATCATTACAACACATTGCAAACGATTTTCCTCAATAGATCTTAATATAAGGGAAATGTTTTGTTTATACCTGTAAACGAACTATAAGTACTACTTACTTTATACATCTGAGAAGTAAGTTTTAGCCCACCTAAGTGATGCATATCAATTTCACAATATTTCAAGTATTGTAACAACATTAAAATGCATGTGGAATGATTTTTCCTCATACACCATAATATAATGTAAGTTTTTCGTGTCTCTACACACTTAATTTCAATACTAGTCATACTATAGTCAACATGAGTAACATATAAAAATAACATGATATTCTGAGCATATACAGAGTGGCCCAAAAAATTGACATTGGATTTTATTCCTTAAATATTGATCATAGACATATATTATAAATTACAGAGTTACGTAAAAAAAAGGTTCAGAATTTTATGAAATCCATTAGAATGCTCATGGGATTAAATTTGATGAAACGCAAAATTAAAATTTTTATACAGCCCCCGTACAAAAAATTTCACAATGAGTAAAATGTACCCCATACATTAATAAGGTCGTGTACAAAATTTCAGCATTTTATCATAAAATGTCTGAGATATATGAAAATACATAAATGCCAAATAAACAACTTTTCGATGCCTGGATATGAGTTCATAAACGCGAAATATCATGTCGGATGATCGAGTTTCAGGGGTCGTACCCAAATTACGAAAGAAAACAATGATTGCGTAAATCAATAATTATTATGCTGATGTAGTTATGATTAACCCCTCAACCAACTTTGTTTAAATATAGCTCTAAGACTTTCTATGATAAAATGTTGAAATTTTGTACATGACCTTATTAGTGATTGTTGGTGGGGAAATTTTTTCTCCGGGGCCATATAAAAATTGAAATTTTGTTTTCTTCAAATTTAATCCCGTGAAAATTTTAATCGATTTCATAAAATTCTGTACCCTTTTCTTACATAACTTTGTAATTTATAATATACAGTGGTGGCCAAAAGTTTGGAAATTTTTTGAAAGTTTCATGTTTTTCAACTTTGTGTGCTTGTAGAATATATTAATTTTCACTTAAATACAAACGTTTACATATCAAATTGAAGGTAATTTAATGTAGAAATTAATAATAAAAACAGTATTACAATATCTGTATTACAAAAAAAAGTTATGCTCATTTTAGTAGAACAAACAAACACAAATCGTTTTGAATAAGGACGTGTTTTGTAATAAAAGCGTACTAGCCAATCACAAACAGTGACGGATCTAAGGGGGGGTTAGCCGGGGCAGCTGCCCCGGGTGCAAGACTTGGAAGGGCGCAAAATTGAGGAATCATAAAAGATTAAGAATAAAAGAAAATCAAAAATTCACATGAAAAGATATTCAATTTTATTTTGTTCAACGGCGGTTTACTTTCGTTGCATATAAGGATCAGAAATAAAAAATAAGTTAATTTATATTACATTATATAAAATATCACATTGCCACCAGTATTTTTAAGAAAAATTTTATTTATTAAAAATTCAAGGATTTTGCGTCATCTTTTTTCAGTCATCGTTCTATGTTGTTTTACAGCGTGCGCAGTATTTTATTTGGTTATGTCTAAAACACATTCGGGTGATTATTACAGAAAGAAGACTAAAAAAAGAGAAAAGGAGGCTTCACAGCTATAATTTAGTATGTCCTCATGGCCTAAGCCGAACGATATTCATGAAGGTAAGCTAGAGGTCTGCGCGGTCTCTGGCCGATTTTTATTTAGGAAGTACTGGTAAGGTTCGCGTGAAAAAAAATATTAGCAACAATATGGTTTAATGTAAACATAGATATCATGAAAGGCTTTAAAGATATTAGATGAGAATAATAACCCGGGTCGGGTCGGGCCGGGCCTAGTCTTCACTCTTTCCGGGCATTGCTCGGGCTTTATTTTATTTTGAAAACTCGGGCTTTACAATACTTCCGGGTCAGGGCTGGTCTTTACTTCTTCCGGGCCGGACCGGACTTGTGCCTTTCTTAATTCTGCATATTCGGACCCGGTCGAGCCTAGTGTTTACTCTTTCCGGTCTTTACTTTTTTCTGCAGACTCGGTTTGGTTGGGCTAGACTTCGTTTTTCTGGGCCGAACCTAGCCTAAACTTCATTCTTCTTAGAGGTGCAAAGGCCGAAATTTCCACTTACGATCTAACATTATTGGCCGGATTTGATCCATGCAAAAATCAGTAAAATGTGTCCCGAGTCCTGACGCAACAATCAAGGGCGTATTCAGCCCTCCATTAAACGGGAAGACGTGGCTCCTTTTTTTTTTGAGTGGGGGGTGTCACATATCTTAATAAGTAACTTTTATATTAAAGGCTGTTGCCATATCCAAAATGGCTACTTTTCCGAAACTTTTAGAAAGTCATTTCTATTCGTAAATACAAAAATATTGTATTAATATTTGTAAAAATATAAAATTTACACATTTTATTCAGATACCAAGAAATTGCAGAATTTCCCATTTTCTTATAAAGGCAAAGAATCATCCAGAAAATGAGCATTTTAAGCCAATTTTTAAGACTTGGCAGTTACAGAAATACGGTCATGAGGAAGCAATTGGCTGCTATGGCCTGAAATTCAGATTAAAACACCTATTTTACGGAGATTTCTCCGAAGGTTTCTTTGCCTTTATCGAAAAATGGAAAATGCTATTCAATCATAATTTGTTCTGAATAAGTGCACTTGCAATTGTCTTGCATCTGAGATTAAAATTGACTTCATGGATCTTTCAGAAATTACCTAATTTGGATTTGAGTAGAGCTTCAGACAGTGAAAAAGATTCTCTTTGTTGATCAAGAGGAAAATTTAAAAGAATTTAATATAGATTTTTAAAACATTCTTTAGAAATTTTCTTCGTTCAGGGGAGTCATTATGAACCACATGACCTCTTTTTTGGATCAGCCGTTGGCAACAATCTTTGTAAAAAGTACACATAATTTTATTCGTAGAATAATGATCATTTTAAACTATTTTCAACCCTTTATGTCCCAAAATATGAATTAATGAAAATTTCATCTTCTAAAGTATGTTTCGTGAATTTTTGAAACCACGTTAGAGGATTTACATAATCATTTAATAAATTTTAGAAGGATTTTGCCAATTAAAATTAATAAAACATACTTTTAACTTTTATATCGGGCCGGGCCGGGCTCGGGCCGAATTTTCAGATTTTATACCGGGCCGGGCTCGGGCCGAACTTTTAACTTTTATACCGGGCCGCGCCAATCACTTTTTTGCATGGGCCGGGCCAATAATTTTTTTGTAAGGATCGGGCTGGGCTCGGCCCTGGAAATTCCGGTCCGTGCGGATCTCTGAGGTAAGCAACCAAGTTACTTGTTTGTTTTATACGTGCTGCACCATATTATAATTTATATGTATTATTTCTGTTCTAAACATCTCCTTTTCTATGTAATAACTGAGTTGATATGTAATAAAAGAATTATAAATCGATTTTTTATTAATTTCTTCTAAATTTAGATATTTTTGTAATTAACAGACATTTACGAAAACGAAATTACAAAACGAACATTAGACAAAACAGACATTAGAAAACGAAACTTATACTCTGTTGAGAATTCAACGTGTTCTGGCCCTTTAAAGGCATTTTATTTATGTAGTTAAAAAGGTTTTCTATCCATGGGAGTCAGTTTTATGTCTTTATTTATGTTTATCAGTTGTTAATAAGCCTTTTAAATTTGGATTTCCAAAATATCGCACCTATACTTTTTTTAAATTAATTAAATCTTCCATTAGAAATGTTTATCTAATAAAATATGTTAACTTAAGTTGTGCTTCACAGTCACCCCACTTGTATTAATTTTGAAGCAAAAAAGTACATTAATTAAATTTAAACGGCGTAGGGTAATATAGCAATAAATTTAAATGTTACTTTTAATCGAGATCGTCATGATTGTTTACATTTCTTGCTATGCTTATATTTTCGCTTCAAATCTCCTGTTTCTTTTTACGTACTATAACGAATAAAGTTTATAACAGTTCCACTATAATCAGTGTTGAATTCAGGGGGTGGCCCGGGGGTGAATGTCCCCCCCCCCCCGGAAGGTTTGAGATTTTATGCTTTTAATGGTTAAAAAGTGCAATTCCCCCCCCGGAACTCTAAAATCCCCCCCCCCCGGAGCCGCAGAAATCCCTCCCGGAGAACTGACTATAATTTTTAAGAAGTTAGTTATTTGAAAAAATGTTTCCTGCTTAAAAAAATTGCTTGCTTCTTTATTTCTAATGTATAATGCAATAACAAATATTTTGAAACTTATTAATGGAGCATTTACTCAGCAACCAAGTATAGCTGACGAAAAACTGAATTACCCTTTTTAGAGGTAATCTTTTGCAGTTAGACTCATGGTCATCACACTAATTTTAATTCGTTATATAACCGTGAAAGTTGTAACAGAATATTTGGGGCATGTTTTCAGATTTTTGCATATTAAATATTTATTTTTAAACTTTTGTAGTATTAGTCAAATTTTAGAATTGTTTATACCGTAATAAATGAGAAATACCAAAGTATTCCTTTTAGCATTTAAAGATTATTATTTGAACCGCGGGAAATTTTACTAAAGTTTTATAAAAAATATTTTATATCAGAATTTTTATTTAAAACCATTTAACTTGCATATTGAATTTATTTTTGTAAAGCATACATGGTTGGGGCTTATTAAACTTTAGCTCTTGGGTAGGCCTTCTCATCTAGCTGAACCTGGGAAACATACATTTAACTTATACTTATTTTATATAGAGTTTCCTGATACGAATCGACGTGTATTTATTTGGTAATGATTTTCATCAATGACCCATTACCGTAATTCTGTTTTAAGACTTTAAAACAAGCCTGCACTGCACATGTTGACTTGGAGACCTTTTATCAGCGCCCAAGGGTGGGGCGATCGCCACATCACTGCTCCTTTGAATCCACCATTGTTATACATAGATAAAGTTACTGTTTCTAACTGATGTATTTATATTTATAGTACATTGTTTGTATAAATAAGAATATAGTGTATATTTTTGAGAAATTTGAAAAAAGAAATTCCCGTACACAGAGTTTGACAAATCCAAGTGACTTGAATTCAAAAGGCTCACTTTCATTAAAGGAATTAAAGAAAAATGAAGGGGGGGGGGGAAGTATTTTTAATTAAAAGCGTTGAATGAGTTGAACTGTTTAAAAGCCTTGGGAGTAGGGGGGGGGGGCGCAAATCTACTAACTTGCCCCGGCTAAATTTTAGTCTAGATCCGTCTCTGATCACAAACACTATTCTGAGGACCAATCAAATGTCTGTAACTATAGTTTAGGTTATTTGAATGGTAAAAGAGTTATTGTTGTGGAAATATTTTGCGGAATGATGCATATTAGTACAATTAAATAGAGTATTGCTGTTTTTGAATATTTAAAGTCCTTTTTTAGGGTTTCGTTCATCTCACGAAACCCTATTGCTCCCGCTCCGTTGTCTGTCTGTCACAGAGCCATTCTCGAAAACTGTGTAACTTACAGAGTTGAAACTTTGTGTATAAATCAGAATATCAGCTGTGAAGAGCTGAAAATATTAAAATTTGAAAAATTCGTATTATTTTAATTATATATTAATTATTTTAATAATAAATAGAGATAAAAAACCAAAATTCTAACAGCCTTTTCTTATTAAATTTGAACATTTTTCGTTATAGCAGATGCCAAAAATTAAAAATCCATGATGAAATTCTATCTGCAATAATTAATTTTCTATCAGACGATTTTCACGTCAAAAATAAAAATGAAATAAAAAGTTTCACCAATTGAAAAAAAAAAAGATTAACATGAAATAAAAATGATTGACGTCATAGTGGTAATAAAACAGAAAGATTTTTCAATAATACAAGGAGTATGAGTATGTGTGCATGTACACAAAGCAGATTAATTACACGTCATTAGAGAATTAAAAAGAAAATCCGACGTCATATCGCAAGTTTAACGGATTTTTCAAATTTATATTAAATTAGTAAAGTTACAGACATTACAATACACTTTCATAAAACATTAAAACAAATTAAAATTGGACGTTTCTGATTTACATGAAAAATCCCTTTTCAACAATTATTTTTCTTAGCGTAAGTCATAGTTTAAAAATATCAACAAATAGAAAATGCAACAACATTTTTCAAATGTTTCAGTATAATACAAAGCGAGTATGAATATGAGTAGTAGAGAATAGTAAATCTCATCAAAAACGTCACCTGTAAAAAATGCAACCAAGTCTCGTGACTCCTTTTCCGTAAAAAGTTCTGAGATCGTGTAAAGCCAAGTTTAGCTATCTTATTAACTCTGAAATTTTCATTCACAAATCACTCCTAGTCTCTACATCTTTAGTTAAATATTATTTTGTGACTTGGCAATTACGCAGCACAGGGAAGTTTTTACACCTTACTATGTTATGTGGGAAGGGATGAGATAATATGATTAAGGCTAATAATATACGCACAGGGAAGTTATTACACCTTAATATGTTATGGGACGGCATGGTATTATTTGATTAAGACTAATTATATACATCACATTCTCGTGCTACGTAATTGCCAAGTCACAAAATGATATTTAACTAAAGATGTAGAGACTAGGAGTGATTTGTGAATGAAATTTTCAGAGTTAATAAGATAGCTAAACTTGGCTTTACACGATCTCAGAACTTTTTACGGAAAAGGAGTCACGAGACTTGGCTGCATTTTTTACAGGTGACGTTTTTGATGAGATTTCACTTCTTTTTGTAAGTAATCCTGCTTTTCTTGATTTTGGGTTCTTTTTGGAGATCATCCACTGATTTTCGCTAAGCCCACACTCTGTCCCTATTATTTACAGGTATCAAAAATTTGAAGCTTTAGTTTCGTTTGCAAAGTACTGTAGATAAAAAGAAATTTCAGGTTCCTAGGCCAGCACTAAGTTATGGGAGGGGGAGTGTCAAAAGTACTCTCAATTGCTTCCAGGATAGGTGCTATCCATCTGAGATATTTCTCGCAGTCCTAGATACTTGATATTTAGCATAAAAGAACTTTTTCGCATAAAAAGAAAGCCAAAATTAAAATTTCCGGAAATTTTTAATAAATCAAACTATATTCTTTTTTTCGATGTTTTTTTGGGGGTTTTTTTTGGCTTTTTTTTTACATTTACGGATTTTTTTATTTGTTATTACTTTGTATACTAAACCCTACCTTTCTGCCAAATGTCAAGCTTCTAGGACAACAAAATCGGATTATTTTCAAAGTTTTGACATTTTATAAATTTATTGATTTTTTGATTTTACTTCTAAGTTACCTGATTTTCATGCCAATATAGTAATTTTTTGATCCGTCTTCTTTGGATCATTTAGGTTCAATTTAGAGGTAAATCAAGTGAATGTTAGAGTCACCATGATTTTATTTAGAAAGAACTATCAAACTATAACCAGCCAGTAATGTCGGGAGGGTAGGGGGAGCTGTGAAAATTTTTGTGGGGCTAACATCATTTAACAATCCATATTTCATATGCGAAGTAAATAGAGTATAACCTGTGAAAGAAAACAAACCTGTCTATAAAGAAATCGCCTATAACGTAGCCAGTCTATAGTGGAACTTTCCTATAACGAAATTCGTAAACGAAAGAAAAGAAAACCATAATCCGGGGGAAATAACATAAAACAATTAGGGGCGTTGTACTATCTAATAGGACAATTATCTTAAAACTAATGTTTGTAGCAGTACAAAATCAAATTGTTTTTGAATTTTCGATTTTTTAAAGATATTTCGATTTTATTTTTGAATTTAACGAATTTTTTAATTGTTCCTTTTATTGAATAGTAAATACTACCTTTACACCAAGTTTTAAGTTTCTAAGAATACAAGATAAAATTATTTTCAATTTTTGATTTTTTCGATTTTTTTAAATAATTTTCTGGATTTTTAATTTTTTATTATTTTGTATCCTTTATTACAAATTCCAACTTTCTAGCGCTACAAAATCGAATTATTTTGAAATTTCCGATCTTTTCGAGTTTTTTTATTCTATTTTCGAATTTATTGTGTTTTAATTTTTCCTTTTTCTGTATTCTAAACGATAGTTTTTTCGAATTTTACAGATTTTTTCTTTTTTTTCTTTTTTGTATCCTAAATACTGCCTTTATTCCAAAATTTAAGTTTCTAGCTCTACAAAATCGAATTATTTTAAAATTTTCGTTTTTTTTTCGATTTTTTTATTTTATTTTCGATGTTTGGTGTGTTTTTATTTTTTTATTTTTCTGAATCCTAAACACTACCTTTACACCAAATTTTCAGTTTCTAAGACTAGGAGATCATATTATTTTCAATTTCTCACTTTTTTTTCTTTTTCTTTCTTTCTTTCTTTTTTTTTTAATTTTTAATTTTTTTAAATTTCGATTTTTTTCCCCGAATTATCCATATTTTTTAATGTTCCCTTATTTAGTATCTTAAATATTACCTTTATTCCATATTTTCGAATTTTATTGCGTTTTTATTTTAACTTATTCTGAATCCTAAACAGTATCTTTACCGGGAATTTTAGGTTTCTAATGCTAAAAGATCAAATTATTTTCATTTTTTCATTTTTTTCGAATTTTCGAATTTTTTTTTCGAATTTTCCGGATTATTTAATTTTTCTTTATTTTGCATCCTAAATACTACCTTTATTCCGAATTCCAAGTTTCTAGCGCAACAAAATCGGATTATTTGAAAATTTTCGTTTTTTTTCGATTTTTCCGATTTTTCGATTTTATTTTCGATTTTTTTTTTTGTGTGTGTTTTTGATGTTTTCTTTTTCTGAATTCTGAACACTACCTTCACACCAAATTTTAAGTATTTAAGACTATAAAATCGTGTTATTTTCAATTTTCAATTTTGTTCGAATTTGTTGAATTTTCGAATGTTTTTTTTGGGCGGGAATATTCCGGATTTTATAATTTTTCCTTTCTTTGTATCCGAAACACTAGCTTTATTCCAAATTTTAAGTTTCTATGGCTGTTTGATCTACCCAATCTTTTTGATGACGCGAGAGTGAGTGAGTGTGTGAGTGACAAAAAAATCGAAACTTTGAGTTCATATACCGTCTGCACTAATTTATGGGTATTTTTTGAATTATCCATACTTTTGAATTTTTCCTTATTTAGTATCTTAAATATTACCTTTATTCCAAATTTCAAGTTTCTAGCGCTATAAAATCGAATTATTTTCAAATTTTCCTTATTTTTCGATTTTTCCGAATTTTGTCGATTTTTCGATTTTATTTTCGAATTTTATTGCGTTTTTTATTTTAACATTTTCTGAATCCCAAACACTATCTTTACCGCGAATTTTAAGTTTCTAAGGCTAAAAGATCAAATTATTTTAATTTTTTCAATTTTTTACGAATTTTTCGAATTTTTGAATTTTTTTTCGAATTTTCCGGATTTTTTAATTTTTCCTTATTTTTCATCCTAAATACTACCTATATTCCAAATTCCAAGTTTCTAGAGCAACAAAATCGGATTATTCGAAAATTTTCGATTTTTTCGATTTTTTCAATTTTGCTTTCGATTTTTTTGGTGTTTTTGATGTTTTCTTTTTCTGGATGCTAAACACTACCTTCACACCAAATCTTATGTTTCTAAGACTACAAGATCGTCTTATTTTCAATTCTCAATTTTGATGGAATTTGTTGAATTTTCGAATGTTTTTTTTTTCGAATTTTCCGGATTTTATATTTTTTCCTCTCTTTGTATCCTAAACACTACCTTTTATTCAAATGTCAAGTTTCTAGGGCTACAGGCTCTACCTAATCTTTTTGATGACGCGGAACGAGTGAGTGAGTGAGTGACAAAAAATCGAATGTTTGAGTTCATATATCGTCTGAACTAGAAAAGACAGTTTTTTTTTTTTTAGAAAATGAAATTTATTTGGATTTTTTAAAGAAAGGATAAAGTGTTTTGAAAGGAATATTAAACGAAACCCTTTGTGCAAAATTGGATCACACTTACCCACTTGTTTTTAATTAAACTAATTTTAAACAATGTCATCAACAAGAAGAACTAATTGGACATCTGCAAAAAGAAGCCGAATTGTCATATTGAGAGAAAATGGCCTCTCTTATGCTGAAATTGCAAGACAAGTTGGTGGTTCAGTGACTTGTTCTGGTGTACGAAAGTACTGTTTACGTTATGAAAAAACGAAATGAGTGGAAAATAAGGCCAAATCAGGCCGAAAAAATGCACAAGTGCTACTGCCGATAGAAAAATTAAACGGTCAACCTTCAAGATAGAAAAATTTCATCAGATGCCATTAGATGTGAAATGAATGCAGCGGGTATTGCAATAAGTTCAAGAACAATAAGAAGAAGGTTATCAAGATTTTGACTACAAGCTAGAATTCCAAGGAAAAAACCCTATTTAAATCAAAAGCAACGCGAAAAACGAGTTAAGTGGGCTAAAGAACACATTAAATGGTCAGAAAATCAATGGAAGCAAGTAATCTGGAGCGATGAGAGTAAAATATCGCTCTTTGGTAGTGATGGTAGAAAATACGTGAGACGTAAAGTAGGAGAAGCACTTCATCCTGATTGCATTGAAGCAACTACAAAAAACCCAACAAATGTCATGATTTGGGCATGTATGTCTGCAGATGGTGTGGGCCGAATTCAAGTGATTGATGGCATCCTGAATGCCAAAAAAAACACATCGAAGCTGTCCTAGAACCAAAATTGATACCTTCCATCAGGGATCTCTTCCCCAACAACGCATCATTTATTTTTCAGCAGGATTCAGCTCCATGCCACACAGCAAAAGTATGCAAAGCATGGTTTCAAAATAAAGGCACAGATATATTACCATGGCCAGGAAACAGCCCTGATCTCAATCCAATTGAAAATTTGTGGCGACGTTTGAAAATTCTTGTACGGAAAAAACGTCCATCCAATAAAAGACAACTTATTGAAGCTATAATTGATTCTTGGCACCATGTGATTACGAAAGATGAATTCCAAACACTCGTTCACTCGATGAAAAGACGCTGCGAAGCTGTCTTAAAAAATAAGGGTTATCCTACTAACTATTGATTGTGTAAGTATCACTTTAAAAAAATGAAAATGTAAGATAGATCTTACTATTAATTGAACGACAAAAGGAAATATTATGCTGCATTTTTGTTAAAATACAAATTAGGCGACATAAGAAAAAAAATATATATTAACTTGCCAAAATTTAAGATTCACAATTTTCATAAAAACTCTCTTGCTTTCGAAACAACGAAAGACTTTTAAAATGATTTGAAAGTTAATTTTTCAAATGTATTTTACTTACTATGAAAATGTTAAAGGAAACGTGGTCCAAATGGGACCCGCGGTGTACTATTATTTCCGAATAAATATTTTCGTTTATTTAAACGCAAAATGTTTTAGGTTTATTCAACTTTAATTTCAGTAAAATTCCGTCATAGGAACCACAATCATTCAAGTCGCCAAATATCTGCATCGATATTAAGAAATAAAAATTCCACTTAAAAATACAAATAAAAACTTTTGAATTGCATATTATGTGTATTCTATTCGTACAAAAAATTTTATTTTCTTGAAAATCCCTTTTGAATAAATGATTTTTAGTTGAACATTTATAGTTAACTGTAATCTTAGATGTCTCTTTGGATATTTTTCTAACTCGTTTTTTCGAGAATTTGAGAGATGCTGTATTTCTCTATTTTCATAGTCTAACAAATTCCGAAGTATTATTTTGTATTTTTGAATTATAATTAAACTTCAAAGTGTAGAAAACGTAACGTTCAATTTTGTTAACCGATGTAATAGGAGTAAGTAAGAAAAATACAGAAGGTCGTTCGCACTTTATAGAAACGGTTTTCAAATTTACTTTCTACGCATAAATGACATATTCTTTGCAACAATTTGACTTTGTTGGATAGCCTTAACTTTTGGCTAGATTCTGGGTCGAAATTTCTATGATAAGAGAATTTTCTTGTTACAGTCATGTCGGTTTTTCCCGATACCTCTTGTAAAAACGTTCCAAAGTCTTTTCAATGTTCGTGAACTGATTTAACACTAGAACTACAGGAAATTTTACTCAAGATTTATAAAACTATTTCACACCAGCATTTTTATTTACAACTAACTTATTCACTAGCATATGCCTGCGAGTTTTCTATTTAATTTATTTTGAAAAGAAATTTCTGTTTCAAATCGGAATATATTCATATGATAGCCGTCAAAATGACGGCTCACGGTAGTTCTAGTGTTAAACAACCCAAATGCAGAAAAAGGCCATTGAAGGGGAGGAGGGGGGAGTGCGTCAGGTTATTTTACATACATTTCTTCAATTGATATACAAATTATTTACGTTTGGGATTCTTTCTTTGCTAAATATGCGTCAGTTGAGTTATGGAAGAACGGCTGGCAGGCTTTATTCACATGAAGCTCAATTAATGTCTTTTTCATATAAAGCTGGAATTTCTTCATTAAAAATGGGTTCGAAAATATTTTACAGATAATAAAGTGAAATCAGCTTAGCTTTACTGCATTTTTCACATTTAATTTAATTTCATAACAAAATCCAGCTGCAATCATGAATTCTTTAGGAATTTTTTCTTTACATTCACAAACCCATTTTTTTCTTTTCTTTTTTTATTAAATGATAAAAATTGCTCTTCTTTTGATACACTCACTTAAATAAAGCCAAGTTCAATCCAGTGTTACGATAAATTTATATTTATCACCATCTATGTGTTTGTTAAAGCGTGTGTTAGAAAGCGCTATCCACAATACTTTGGAAAGTTTTCCAAGAGGTGTGGGAGAAAATTGATATGATTGTACTAAGAGAAAAATCGACTATGATGGAAATTTTAATCCAAAGTTATAATCAAGAGTTAGCACTATGCAGTACAGTAAAATTGTTGCAAAGAATATTTAATTTATGCGTAGAAATTAAATTTGAAAATCGTTTCCATAAAGTGCGAAAGACCTTCTGTATTTGGATTTTTTACTGCTTTATTCTTAGGAATGTAGTCGTCAACTTCTCCCATACTGGTACCAAGATCCAAGAATCAACTAAAATGTATAAATTAGTGTTTGAGATAAGGTCTCATTTTTCGAAATATCCAAAAAGTGCGACTAAAATGTAAAAATATTTTGCTCCCTTGATAAAACATTTTACCGAAACATTTGAAAATATGTCCGACATAGAATCCTTTCTTATGAACACTGTTTGTGTCAAAACGAGTTGTAGGTGTTTATATCTAATAAAAAGTGATATTAGAAACAAAATACACGGTGTCCATAAATTATTTTCCCTATTTCTTTACATCGTAATTTTTAATTTATGAATATGACGAAAAATATGATTATATAATCGTAAATTACAACTCAAAAAGTTTTTTTAATAACACAATTCAAGTTACATATGCGTAAAATTGCAAATCAAAACACTATTAATCAAATAACGATTATAATCAAATAATAAATAATATTAAAATTTTATCATATTTATCAAAATGCTGTTAATGAATTATGAGTACAAAGCTAGATAGATATATATTACATAATGCATTAATAATTTTTTGATAAATTTGATGAAATTTTAATATTAATTATTATTTGATTAAAATCGTTATTTGATCAATAGCGTTTTGATTGCAGCTTTACCCATATGAAACTTTGTTTCTGTTATTAAAAATACTTTTTGAGTTTTAATTTACGAATATGTAATAATATTTTTTGTCAAATTCTTCAATCAAAAGTTATGAGGTAAGGAAACAGGGACAATCATGTATGAACATCCTGTACAATGTGAGCAACATACTGACGATAAATATTGCAGGTCTTGCAAGAAGCGTGCTAAATTTCAAGATACATTTATTAAAAGAAAAATTACAAGTTTTAAACTAAAATCTTTGATAAATAATAAGCATGTTTTAATAATGTCATTCCTTTTATCTATATAACTAGGACTTCCCTCAAAGGGATTAGTCTGAGTGATATTGCTGAGAACATAAAGTTAACAATTACGATATAAAGAAGATATCAACAAGAATCTAAGTGAATATACAGCATATGATAGACAAGAGATAGATAAAGATACAACATATGAAAAATAGCAAATTAAATGATATAATTACAAAATATCATATATAAATTCATATATTGTTATGTTTTCATATGCATTTTTTTTATAACATTTGGCAAATAATCTCATTTTCTTAAGCGGGAATTGCTCAAAACTTAAAAAAAAAAAACCGCCGGATCTTTTAAAACGATATTTTTAAAGTCACATAATCAGATTTGCAGCCAATAGCGTATTTTAGCAAGCGTAGTTTAACGCAAATTTAATTTAATTTTTGCAACATTTTCTTTGTGACAAATATCTAAATAAAATATTAAAAAATAAAATATTAAATATTGAAATATTAAATCAAATATTTAATATTTGAATTAAAAAAATTTCCTTTGTTTATTTGTATAACTATTTATAGAAACTCGTATACTTCAAACCACATTGATAACATGCTTTGCTACAAACGTGTCTACCAGTCTAACTACTCGTATGTCTTAGCTGTGTCTCTCTCCGAACTCATCTGTCTACTGTCTCTCTACTCTTCTGTATACCCGTCTCAGTATCCGTCTGTCTTTCTACCCGACTCTTTAATCGTGTCTCTACCTGTCTCGCTTCCCGTTACACTACTCGTCTATCAACACGTCTGTCTGTCTATATACCCCTCTCTCTACCCGTCTGTCAAGTCGTCTCTGTACTCGTCTCTCTATCCACCACGCTACCCGTCTCCCTACCCATCTCACTACCCCTCTGTCAACCCTTTTTTGCACCTGCCTCGCTACCCGTCTGTCTATTCGTTTCGCTACCCGTTAGCTTATCTCTGTCGCTATCCGTCTCTCTACCCGTTTGTTTACACGTCTATCAATCTCTCGCCAACTTTTCCCAATATTTAAACAATTTAGTAAACGGAAGCCGTTTATCTGTTATTAAATGCAAACAGGAGTAATTTATCTAAAGAGTGTAATCAGATGCAATTTTTTTAAATACATACATAAACCAGCATAATAATTCACCAGTTTTATTTTCATAGTAGTTTATGTCATTTGACAGTAAATCTCAACTTCTTCAACCCGAACTGCGTCAAGCTTTTTAAAAAATCCCCAAGGTCCGTATAACTGGGAAGGGGAATTGTCCTCAGGGCTATTAGATACATGTTATTAAGTTAAGTGAAAGTTTCGTAATCGGGTTCGCAGCCAATTTCTTATGTCAGAAAGGGTGGCTTCACGCCAATTTAATTTCATTTCTGTAACTTTCTTTTTCTTTTTTTGGTGGGTGGTTGGGGGGGGGGGGAGGGTTCCAAATATATACACTTAAATTCAAACTTTTGCCCCCATGTTAATATTATCAATTAATACTTTGTTGATCGAGCTTCATTCGAAACAAATGTAAAAGACTTCTACAGTTTTTTTTTCTAGGAGAAAGTTCCGTAATCGGCCCTAAGCTAATCGGGGAATTTAATATCATTATTGTTTCTAACTCTTATAGAGTTAAAACAATATTGTTGCTAGCATTACTCTTGTTTGTGACCAACCTCTTCTGTGTATCTGAATAAGGAAAAGTTCCGTATCATGTACTGGTTGGTGCCAAAGGCAGTTGTAGAATCTTACAAATTTTTCTAGAGAGTGGAAAAACATGTTTTTAAAAATATTTACAAATATACGTTTATTAAACCATGTTTTTGAGCCATTTAAAAAAATTAAGTACGGTGCTAAAATAAAATTTTATTGCCATTTTCGATATTTTAATAAGAAGGCAGTTGTAGAATCTTACAAATTTTTCTAGAGAGTGGAAAAACATGTTTTTTAAAATATTTACAAATATACGTTTATTAAACCATGTTTTTGAGCCATTTAAAAAAATTAAGTACGGTGCTAAAATAAAATTTTATTGCCATTTTCGATATTTTAATAAGAAATGAAAATACATAACAAACAAATTTAACAAAACTAAGCCATTTTTGGGTACTTCTCTATTATCCCGTCGACCACTTTTCATAACAAAAAACTATCGCCAAACTAAGATTAAACGCCAAAAATACAGTCCCATTTACTTGATGCCAGAAGCATTATACGTATTTGTTATGCCATCAAATGGTTTTTAATTCGACATTTGTGTGTATTTTTCATTATGTTTTACTGATTTATTAGTTATTTCATTCATTAAAGTAACAATTGTGTCCTTAAATTCTTATATTTTATTTATTTTGATATTTCAATGGCAACGTTCTCCCGTTTATTTAGCGTTACAGTTTGGCGATAGTTTTTTGTTATGAAAAGTGGTCGACGGGATAATAGAGAAGTACCCATTTTTTGTGATAAATAATTGTTATTGCCAGGGGGGCAAATTGTAAACAATTAATAAGCGAACTAAAAAAATTACCGGAAAAAACTTGTGGGAATCTCAAGAAAGAAATATCTGATATAAATAGCATTTAAAATCTTAAAATGGAGAAGTGGTCCGTATAAAAATTCAAAACATTATACACCTGATATAAGAATTTTTATATTTTGTTATATTTCCGAAAGCACAGATAAAAGGGTAAAAATCCCGGCACAGATGCCATATACTCACCACGTTGGCGCGATTTTTCCCCCGCCCCTTTGGCGAAAACTGTTTGTTGTGTTTGTTTACTTTTATTTTTTATTTTAATTCTATAGATTATTTTTATATGTATATCAATATTAATTTAGGCACAGATGTCATATACGCACCAGATTGGCGCGATTTCCCCCCCGAAAATTTGGCGAAAACTTTGTTTTTGAATATTAGTTACAAATACCATACAATAATAGCATGTAATTTTTTATTTCAATATAAAAATAAAATAACGTAATAAATGAAATAGCTCCTATTATTCAAAAATGGGAAATAAAAATAAATAAATGATAGTTTGATATAAATAAATATTGATATATATAATAAAAACAATTTATAGAATTAAAATAAAAAATAAAAGTTAATAAACAACAATTGAAACAAAATAACCGGGTTACCATGTGAGGCATAAAATTGCCATTTTGTTGCAATCGCGCCAATGTGGTGCGTATATGACATCCGCGCCTTTATTTATATCAAACTATTATTTATTTATTTTTATTTCCTTTTTTAAAATAATAGAAGCCGTTTCATTTATTACGTTATTTTATTTTTATATTGAAATAAAAAATCACGTGTACTATTTGTCACACTATTTGTAACTAATATTCAAAAACAAAGTTTTCCCCAAGCTGGTAGAGGGAAAAATCGCGCCAACGTGGTGCGTATATGACATCTGTGCCTTGTTTTATTTCACATAGAGGTACTGCTCTATTATCCCGTCGACCACTTTTCATAACAAAAAACTATCGCCAAACTGTTAGATTAAACGCCAAAAATGCAGTCCCATTTACTTGATATCAGAAGCATTATACGTGTTTGTTACGTCATCAAGTGGTTTTTAACGCGACATTTGCGTGTATTTTTCATTATGTTTTACTGATTTATTAGTTATTTCATTCATTAAAATAACAATTGTGTCCTTAAATTCTTATATTTTATTTATTTATGTATTTTGATATTTCAATGACAACGTTCTCCCGTTTATTTGGCGATAGTTTTTTGTTATGAAAAGTGGTCGACGGGATAATAGCGAAGTACCCACATATGTATTGGTACTTTTATGTTAACTTGGCGCAGTTGATAAATCGCCAAATATTTTTCTCATAACATCTTCATATTGCATTCATTTCATTTAAATATAAATCTTTCACTGATTTCATTTGAAATACATACATTAAAAATACACGTCTTTCACTCATTTAATTTAAAATACACGCCTTTCACTAATTCCATTTAAAATACTAACAAGAACGAAAAATCATGCGTCAAGCATAGATTATGTAGCACTTTCCAACGCTTCCAAAATAATTTTACAAAACATACCGTTTAATAAGCTAAAAGATAACATCTAAGTAAACAATTTGGAAAACGCATAACATATTTAAAAACATAATTTCAGGAATTTCCAACAGATACAATATTCGGAAAAATATCCGAATACTTTTATTCAGCCCTGTATATGATCTATAGATTTGTATATGCTAGGATGCTAAATTTTAGTTTAGTTAGGAAACGCGTAGCACAGTTTAAAATTATCTTTCTGGAGTTTCTGTCAATAAACGGAAATGTGTTCGCGAACTTTTGTGCTTCCCTGTATAGGATCTACAGAATTTATACACACCACGTAATAGACAAAAAACGAGTTAAAATTAAAATCGCGTTTAGTAACTTAAAACGCACTTCCAGGAATTAGTGTTAACAGACAGTAGAGAATTCTTTTGTGTGTCCCTGTAAATGAACGATGACTGCTATACACACACTATTCTGTAGTAAGCCTCTTGTAATGCACCTTAGATATATATATATATAAATTTCAATGCGTTTAAAATAGTGAAACATTATTTAAATAAACCGCAGACGATTTTTCTCCATAGACGTCATGTAACGGAATTCTTTTGACTGTCCCTGTAAAGTAACTATAAGTGCTATGCACACCCTATTCCATATTAAGCTTCTTCTAATGCACCTTAGTGATATATATAAATTTCAATGCGTTTAAAATAGTGAAACATTATTTAAATAAACCGCAAATGATTTTTCCCCATAGACCGCAATGTAACGGATTTCTTTTGAGTGTCCCTGTAATAAAACTATAAGTGCTACACACTTCCGTTGAAATAGGGAACATGCTATAGATAACGACAATAACATATAAAAATTGCAGAGCAATCCGAGCATATTTACGGGAGTTAGAGCACGGACAGACGGCAGACGGCCAGACGGCAGACGGCCATACGGCCAGACAAACCGAAGTCATAAGCACTTTTCAACTAGGTTGGAAAGTGCTAAAAAGGAAAAGAAAATAAGAAATAATGCCACAAATCGAAACCTTAACATCAAAGAATTGTTCCTAACATACACACGCGAAATAAAAAAGCTGCTAATGGTGTGATTTACGCCAAATCTCTAATACTAATACTACTCTTACTAATCTCTGATACTTTTCAAACAGAAAAAATTCCAGATTAACTTTCCATTTTTATTAAATTGAAATATATTTTATTGTGCTGAATATTAGTGCTTGCATATTTTTTTGCTCCATGTATTCCATGAACTTTTCAATTCCGATTGTCTACGAAAATCTCCCGCCGGTGAAAATGACGTACGCACAAAATTTAGTGACGTATGTACTTTAATTGTGCTTTTTTATCTATTTTTTTAATATAACTTCCAAACGGTTTGACACTTATTCTTGGTAATAAATAGACGACGTTGTCACCTTTATAGGTACCTGCTGTAAAAATTTGAACGAAATCCGTTAAATATTTTTTGAGTTATGCTTGACGAAAGGTTTTAATATCCATCGTAGCTATATATGGGGCAAAGTAATACCGCGCTGTGTATGAGTCTTCGTTGCACTCAGACAATAAAAGTCTAAGTCATGTGACTGTCATCAACAGTTCCGGGATGTCGGCTTCACCTTTTCATATGCCAGGCGGCCATTTTTATTCAAAATTATTTTTTCCAATAAAACTGCATGAAAGTTACATTTTTAGAAAGATCGTTTAAAATAAATTAATATTTGAGAGATGACTTACGTTCAACTATGCATATATTCTGCAATAACTTCAGTTGAAATTTAGTTCGCAGTTCAAATTCTCTATCCATGAAAGTAAACAAAAAACAAAACAAATAAAAAACATTTATTCGTCGTGAACGTTTAAAATATTAAACCACGGAGGCAATCGTTCATAAAGCAAGTTCTCCGCGAATGAATTTTTGTACCGCTGCCTGGTGTCAAAAAATATTTCGCACCATTGAGACAATCAAAGTTTACCATAATTATGCGCTATACAACTCAACTTCCTTCTGGATCTTTTCTTGACGTAAGCTGAATGTAAACAAATACAACTCAGGTGTAATAATATTTAATGAATCAAATTTCGAAACGAATTGTCAGTTAATTTGGTATTTATGTATTATACTTGCCAGGAAGAGAGGTCACCGAAAATGATTGTAAATCACCAATCATGTTTATCATTGTTTTAATGACCAATTTCGTTCAAAACAATAATTTAATATACATTTATAAAATAAATAACATCATTAAGTACTTTTATGTTATTTTGGGCGCAAATCTCGCCAATAGCATTTTTAATATCGCCAATACCAGATTTTATTTTTTGCAAATTAGAAACGATGCTTTGATTTTGAAATCAAATGTTTTGATGGAACAGCTGTCTTAGACGCACCGGGGCGGCGCGATTTTTGTTTTGCCCCATTTTGGCGAGAAAACCCCATTTTCAGGTAGCTGTTAGAGATTGCTAAAACAGCATATTACTTTTATATTAATATGAAATAGTTTATTTTATATTAAAAAACACACAATTTTATTATAAAACACACACAATAATTAATATATTATAAAACACACAATGTTTAATTTATTATAAAACATACGGAATATGTTCTACCGGGTTTGCGTTTGAAGTAAAATGTAATCAAAACCGTCGGGTTGCCCAGACATAAAATCGCCATTTTGTCGCCAAAATGATACCCTGGTGCGTCTGCGACAGCTGCACCCAAAAACACTCATCATTAAAAATGGTAAATAATATAGAATCAAAGTAAAATAATACAAAAAATGGTACTTCTCTATTATCCCGTCGACCACTTTTCATAACAAAAGACTATCGCCAAACTGTAAGATTAAACGCCAAACATACAGTCCGATTTACTTGATGCCAGAAGCATTATACGTGTTTGTTATGCCATCAAGTGGTTTTTAATTCGACATTTTCGTGTATTTTTCATTATGTTTTACTGATTTATTAGTTACTTCATTAATTAAAATAAAAATTGTGTCTTTAAATTCTTATATTTTATTTATTTATTTATTTTAATATTCCAATGGCAACGTTCTCCCGTTTATTTGGCGTTACGGTTTGGCGATAGTTTTTTGTTATGAAACGTTGTCGACGGGATTATAGAGAAGTACCCAAAAACTAATTTAGTATACATTTATTAAACACATAAAATCATATCGATGGCTTTTAGCATAAAATCATATCGATGGCTTTTTCTAAATATTTACGATGGTAGTTTTGTTGGTGATATATTATATCCACCGGAATGAATATGAGATATATATTTTGATCGCTATCACATACTATATACCTACGTATATGATATACATAACTATATCTACTATAGCAATAAAAGCGTCTTTAATTGTCTTTTATATTTCTACCACATAATATTAACTATAGAGTTACAAAATAGAATAAAAAAAACGGGGTGCTGTAATTAGAATTATAACAACCAATGTTGGCGCTGCGTATTTACCTGTTACGGATCTTAATAGTCAGCAGACATTAAGCAGAAATGCCAAAGTAAGAGAATTATGCAATTATGAAAACTCCTGAACTATATCAAGAAAGGAGAGCAGAGAAAATCAAAGTCGAACAGAAATCTGCATCTAGAAGGAAGTTCGTGAATTTTAATCAGATTATACGCCACGGGTCAAAAGTTCTGACAGCAAATATGGTTTAAAAGGAATGTGATTAAAACTGAACTGAGCCGCCAGTCATCTAAATGCGCCCGTCAGGCACATAAACCACCGTACCCAAGTCCTGAGAGACTTTTAGCTCGCAAGACCAGGAGAGTTCCTGTATACGCTACGGCGTTCGGAGCCAACCACATGCTGACCCCTCCCATTTTCTTCCAATTGTTCAATGTTTCATCAAACCATACTCGGAAATTACGTGTAATAATATGCAGCCCGATTATGTCACACTATTCAAGAAGTTTTAAATGAGAATAATGTTAGATTTTCTAATCTTCCGTAATCGAGTCTACAGCCAAAGTTAGCGAGAAACAAAAAAAAAACTATTAGCAAAACTATGGTTCAGTGTAAATGTGGATATCATTAAAGACTTTCACAAAACAGACTTCATTGCATCAAATCATATTAACTGAAATACGCCAATTGGCAATGGAGCCAATTACGGAAAATTACTTAATATGTTTAAGAATTCCGCATTAGCAAACATATTGCAACTGATAAGCTAAAGGACGTGAAGCATAAATGCTTAAGTTGGTTAAGGGTTTTTTTGTCAAGAAAGATGAAATATATAACAGCAAAACATAAGCGAAATGCTACCATGATCGCAAAAAATTCGTAATTTTTCTATAAGAATCTTCGGGTGTGGCGAATGATTGAGGAAAAAAAAAACTACAGTATGAATAAAAGTAACGTGTTACAATGCTTAACATACATTTAAGGGAGACCAAACTGGTCGCCAGTGGCGGCTAGTTAATTAATAATTATGGTTATTACACAGGGTGCCCAATAAAGTCCCCTCCGACACCATTAACTTCAATAATGTGTATTGAGTCATGATGTGTCTATAGTCATGAATGTGTCTAGCACGGAGAAAGAACCTGGAGGGGAAACTTGAATAGGCGAGGATATAGAAAATGCAAGTCATATTTTTTTTAACGAAAGAGGGCGCTGTAAAATTTGGCGGCGGCCTTTAAACAGAATGTCATTAGATTACATGTTAAATTCCGAAAGTATTTTACTCGATTATTTTTAATTATAGCAATTATATGCCTTAAATTTAAGATGGGGTATAAATGTTTTATTCTGGGATGTAGATCGGGCTATGATGATGAGATGAACAAAAGAAAAATGGAAGGAAAAAAAATTAAGTATGTTTAGAGCTCCAAAGATGAGTGCTTTTTATTATACTTTAATTTAAAGTTATATGCATGTAATCATTTTTAAACTAAGAAATTTTTATTCTAGTATATCGATCTTAGTGTATATGTTTTTAAAATGTTATACTTAATGAATGCATGAATGCATGAATGAATGAATGAATGCATGAATGAATGAATGAATGCATGAATGTCTGTGGAGAATTGACATGGTCATTTAAATTGTCTTATAGAGTGCTATTTGTTTGGCTGTAATCTGAAGCTGTTTTTATTTGAATAATACTTTTAATCTCTAAAAATTATACGTCCATTCCGTATTTCTTCGCTGTACAATATCCGTGATATTTATTTTTAAATGACTATTCAGATGTTTTTGTCAGGATGAGCTCTTATTTAAAGAGTTATAAAAAGCAATCGAAACGCCAAATATCTATCAAAATATATGCATAGTGTGAAGAAAACTTTATTTAATGAAATTTCTACTTGTTTGACCTTTTTAAAGTTCAAATTTTCAATCAAAAACATTTAAAACAAGAACGAAAACTCATGCGTCAAGCATAGATTATGTAACACTTTCCAACGCCTTCCAAAATAATTTTACAAATCATACCGTTTAATAAGCTAAAAGATAACATCTAAGTAATCCGAATACTTTTATTCAGCCCTGTATAGGATCTATAGATTTGTATATATACTACATAGGATGCTAAATTTTAGTTCAGTTAGGAAACGCGTAGCACAGTTTAAAATTCTCCGTCTGGAGTTAAATAATACGGAAATGTGTTCGCGAACTTTTGTGCTTCCCTGTATAGGATCTACAGAATTTAAACACACCACGTAATAGACAAAAAGCGAGTTAAAATTAAAATCGCGTTCAGTAACTTAAAACGCACTTCCAGGAATTATTGTTAACATACAGTAGATAATTATTTTGTGTGTCCCTGTAAGTGAACGATGACTGCTATACACACGATATTCTGTAGTAAGCTTCTTTTAATGCACCTTATACAAATTTCAATGCGTTTAAAATAGGGAAACATTATTTAAATAAACCGCAGACGATTTTTTCCCATAGACGTACTGTAACGGAATTCTTTTGACTGTCCCTGTAAAGTAACTATATGTGCTATGCACACCTTATTGTGCCCCAGCTTCTTCTAATGCACCTTAGTGATATATATAAATTTCAATGCGTTTAAAATAGTGAAACATTATTTAAGTAAACCACAAATGATTTTTCCCCATAGACCGCAATGTAATGGAATTCTTTTCAGTGTCCCTGTAAAAAAACTATTTTTAATTATACTACTATAGTACTATAATACTACTATTAAACTATTATACTATAATATATATACACTATATACTATACTATATATTATACTATAATACTACTATAATACTATTATACTACTATAGTACTAATTATACTACTATAGTAGTATAATAATTATACTACTATTTTTATATTAAGTGCTACACACTTCCGGTGAAATAGGGAACATGCTATAGATAACGACTATAACATATTAAAATTGCAGAGCAATCCGAGCATATTTACGGGAGTTAGAGCACGGACAGACGGACAGACGGAAGACGGCAGACGGCCAGACGGCAGGCGGCCAGACGGCAGACGGCCATCCGGCCAGACAAACCGAAGTCATAAACACTTTTCAACTAGGTTGGAAATTGTTAAAAATGAATGCTTTTCGCATTGAAAAGCATTGCAGAAGCAGGCTAGGATCGCCGTCAGTTCACCGTAGCGCCATCTATGAGGAGAAAAATTGTATTGTAAAATTTCAACGTTACTTTCCCCTCCATCTATCTTCCTCCGTGGTGTCTAGATATAATAAAGGATATTTGGGCTTTGCTACGAGACCGTTTACAGTGCCATCTAGCAATAAACTGCAGAGTTATCGTTCCTAAATCTAAAACGGTTACGCAATGTGAGAGAAAATGCCTTTTTAGGTGCGTTCGTAATTATATAAATACGTAGCACCTATAGTCGTCGTTTGGTCCGTCCGTCTGTCTGTCTGTCTGTCCGCATATAACAACGCAAAAACTACCCAACCAAATGGTTTGCAATTTAAAATATATTATCTTTGCAGAATTTTGTCGAGACATTTCAAATTTTATTAAAATCGAATCAAAACTTTAGGAGATATTAATAAAAATATTTATTAAGAAATTTGATTTTTTTTTTTAATCGGTGCTTTTTTGTTATAGGAGCTTCCGATAGATGTTAAATCGTCAAGCGACCGAGATACTTATTTTATTACAGAAATTAATCTGCAGACGATATAATTCATTTCACAGAATTAAAAATCATCAAGATCTGAATATTTATATAACTAGCTGATACATATATATATGAATATTTATATAACTAGTTAAGATATTTGTATGAACAGTGTCATAAAATATATACTTAACTAGCTGTTTAACCCGTTCTACGCACGGGATATCATGAATTTAATTCTAAAACGTGCGTACGAACGCACCTCGTTTGTAACGTTTGACGTACAATTTCCAACTTGTTTGTTCTCTTTTCTTTTAATAATAATTTTCTGCTGTAGTAAAGGGCAGCATTTTAAAATGAAAAGAGAGTATTTAACACGTTGAGTGCCATCATATATTTGAATTAAGCTTTCATAGGGTGCCATTGACGACTATTTTTATATTCTATTCGTACTGCTATTTTAAAAAAATAATTTTGCACTAAATATTTCTTTCGCATGTTCTCAAAGTGCATATGAAAAAATTATGTTTTGAGAAGTCGTGCGAGATAGAATTAAAAAATAGTCGTCATTGGTAGCCCTGCCATTTATCGGTAAACTAGTAACTTTACTTTAACTTATAGGGTTTTTTTTAAATGTGTTTTATGCGCCACCGGATGTCAGATTTTTAATTTTTAATGGAAAATGTAAAAAAAAAAATGAATTGAATTGTTTTATTATAATGTTGATGAAATAAAATTTTGAATTGTAAACAAAATTTGTTTTTTATTCCTTCTATAAGTCCTCCGAAATATAAAATTAGAAATTAATTTCAAAAATATCAAAAAAACATGCTTTATCGGTGCCACAGAACAGTAATGTATGTTACTGCAGTACCATATAAATTAATATTCTTTAAATTTAAATTTACATATGATCGCCGGCAGTACACACAGCTCTCTAATATAAACAAAGTGTGTGCACCGCCGGCGATACAAATTGCACTCAAAGTGTTACTATTTCTAAGTAGAATTGGAAATGGGTGAAAAAAACGGTGTCGCGTCAATTCATCTCGCACAATTCTTCGCGGAACAATTCGTCGCAGCGAAAACGCACAGATCATCGCGGAACAATTCATCGCACACAATTCGTCGCGGGCTCAATTCGTCGTGGGCTCAATTCGTCGCGACGTTAATTCGTCGTGGTATCAATTCGTCGCGACGTCAATTCGTCGCAGCGAAAATGTCTTTGAAGGCTATTATGATAAAAATAAGGATAATTTAGTAAAATTATTAAATGATAATTTGTTTTTTAGATATACAGAGTTATAACTAACATTTTAAAGGCGATTTCGGAGGAATTTTTTTTATAAGTGATTTTTTGGGGAATTTCCTTATTGTGAACAGGAAAGTTTAATGAATAAGAGCAAGTCATATCTTATTTAAATTAGAGATAGAATAAATATTGCTTTAGATAAACGAAAAATGGCGAAGGATTTAGGATAAAATCACCCAGATCATGAAAAAAATGACGAATACAAATGGTAGAAATTTTTAAAAAAAATTTATTAGTTGACATGTGTGTACACAGGGTACAATCCCCCCCCTTCCTCCCTCATATTTGAAAGAATTAGGAAGTAAAAAAAAGTATTGAGAAATGTAAACATAAAATACTCTTTGTGATTGTGATTGAACTGATTGCTGCATGAATGCAATTTCATTAAGTAGTATTTTGGTTTTATAAGTTTTTTCATTTATTTCCTCTATACTAATAAAAGGAAAGTGTTTGTCTGTCTGAGTTCTGTGTATATATATATATTTTTTTTTTGTAATTTTTCTAGTCCTAAAAAGTTGCGAGAAAAAAGCTAGTGAATCGGACACTTTTTAAGGGAGCTATACCAGGGGGCCCGAAAATTATCTTAAAAGGTCCTGGTAGCACATTAGATCTTCAATTAGTCAAAATTAAGCATAGGGTATTAATTAATCATTAGAATAAAACTTAAGGAAATGCTTAAAACTCTTTTTAAGCATTTCCTTAAGTTTTATTCTAATGATTAATTAATAGGCCCCTAGGGCCCCAATAAAAATATAAGCGTGGTGACCCGGGGAGAGTAGTCCAAGACTAAACTTTAAAGTCGCTTAGTAAGAGGGTGACACAATTATGGGGGGTGAAAAATGCATAGCACACAAAAAGTTCAAGGGGCCTCGAGTCGGGCCCCAGGATCCTAACTGGAATGCGGAAATGTGGGAATAAATAAATGAAGAAAAGGCACCAAAAACGAAAAAGATCGGATTTAAAGGGAGCAATTTATTAAAAATTTAGGGAACAAAAACCTTCAACGTTGCCCTATACTGAGTCCCAGGGGGCCAGGGTCTTAACTGGAACGTAGAAGTGGTGAAAAGCTTAATGGAGATAAAGCCCCAAAAACGAAGGAGATCGGGTAAAAATGGGGCTAATTATTAACAATTTAGGGCACAAAAATTTTAAAGTGCCCAGGAGGGTCGGGACTTGAACGAGAAAATTTTGTCGTTCTTCTGTAGCTGGAAGTCCTAAAAAGTTATCAGTAAACAAAAGCTTAGTGGATCGGTCGATTTTTAAGGGAGAGGTCCCAAAAGGGGCCAACTGATAGTTTTGAGTAAAACCTTAAGAGGAAACATCTTAAAAGATCCTAGTACGTAGCGCTTTACATCTTCAATTAGACGAAATTAAGCATAGGTTATAAATTAATCGTTAGAATAAAATTTGAAAGAAATGCTAAAAAAGGGCCCTAGGGCTTCAATAGAAATATGAGGGTGGTGGCCAGTTGAGAGGAGTCAAAGACTCAACTTAAAAGTCACGCATTGAGAGAGTGACACAATTAGAGAGGGTGAAAAATGCATGGCACACAAAAGCATCGGGCCACAGGGGCTAGGGCCCTAACTGCAATGTGGAAATGGGGGGGGGGGGGAGCTTGATGGAGAAATGGCCACGAAAACAAGGTAGATTGGATAAACAGGGGCAAATTATTAACAATTTAGATGCAAAAACCTTAAAAGGGCCCCAGGGGCCCCGGGTCTTAAAATATGAAAAATCTGAGCCTCAGGTCTTTAGGAACTGCCTTGGACTATCCGCACCCAAATTTTCAGACTTCTACGTGCAGTAGATTTCGCTTGTCATTTCGCACACACACACAGATCTCAGAAAAATAAACAACTTTCTTTTATTAGTATAGATGAAATGAATGAAAAAACTTTTAAAGCCAAAATATCATATAATGAAATTGCATTCATGAAGCGATCAGTTCAATCACAATCACAAAAAGTTTTTATGTTTACATCTCTAAATACTTCTTGTACTTCCTAATTCTTTCAAATATAAGGAGGAGGGGGGGGGGGGTCCTCTTTTGTACCTTTGTAACGCATATGTAATTTTTTTTCTAGCATTTGTATTCGTCATTTTTTCATGCTCTGGGTGATTTTATCCTAAATCTTCCGCCATTTTTTCGGTAATCTAAACCAATATTTATTCGATCTCTAATTTAAATAAGAAATGAATTGTTATAATTCATTAAACCTTCATGTTCTCATCAGGGAAATTCACAAAAATCACATATGAAAAAAGATTCCTCCAAAATTGCCTGTAAAATGTTAGTTACCAGGGTTCGTACGCTTCAAGGACTTTCAAGCACCGTTTACCAGAATTTTCGTAAAATAATATTTGGCTTATTTAAGGAAAAGAAATTCTATCTTCACATACAGCGACCAGACTCTATGACATTTCTGGTACTAAAACACTTAAAATTTCCTGAATCCCGTGATGCGTACGAACCCTGGTTACATTTCTCTTACATCTAAAAAACAAATTATCATTAAGTAATTTTACTGAATTATCTTTATTTTTATCATAATAGCCGTCAAAGACGTTTTCGCTGCGACGAATTGACGTCACGACGAATTGAGTCCGCGACGAATTGACGCTGCGACGAATTGTACGCGATGAATTGTTCCGCGATGAATTGTGCGTTTTCGTTGCGACGAGCCGCGACGAATTGACGCTGCGATGAATTGTGCGCGATGAATTGTTCCGCGATGAATTGTGCGCGATGAATTGTGCGCGATGAATTGTGCGCGATGAATTGTGCGCGATGAATTGTGCGCGACGAATTGACGCAGAACCGAAAAAAACAGTGACACGGACCAAGAAAAACACGTATCAAGTCAAAATGTGCCGTCACTTCGTCTTAGAAGATATCGCAAAGAGCGTCACTCAAGTTGATGTGGTCGCGATGGTAACTAAATTGGTCACTAAAGCCACGCAGCGGACATTCTATCAAACTTAAATTCTGGACATTTTTTTATTTTATTTTATTTTATTTTATTTTATTTTTTAATTAAATAGAAAAACTTGCTTTAAATTCATAAACTAAAAATCGAATTTTTTTAATTAAAAAAATTAATTTATTAAATTTTGTTCACGTTAGTCTAAGTTTAATTTATATAAATAAAAATTTAGAGCTTTTATTTTACACAATTTTCTAAATATCAACTCTACAAGTTTGAAGCAATACTTTGGAGAGAGAGAGAAATTGAGCCTAAATATTTTAGTTAAAGAAAGAATAAGCGATTAAATTTCGAGACTTCGTAAAAGAAACCGCCTGTGCAACATGAAATTATACATTTTACACCGAAGAATGTATTTTGTATCCTTGAAATTATTTTGTATACCTTGTAATTATTTTTTAGTTGATTGTGATTTTTTTTTTTCTCTTAAAATGTTGAAAAGTTTGTTATAAATTATGCTTAGTTTTTTAAGACGCGTGAAAACTGAAGTAAGTTAAATATTACTGCATAAATTTGTAAAGATCAATATCCATTAAAGAACTATATAAAAACAAATTTAAAGTATTTATAATACCTGGGTAAATGTAGAAAAATACAATTCTATAACTTTTATTTAAAATATCGAGTTTTCCGGAAAATTCGTGCCGTTTGGGAAGATTAATTGTAGGGAAGATTAAGGAGGAATGGGATACGGGAGGGAGGGGAGGGGACATCTGCATTAATGCTTAAAATAAGCTTTATTTTTAATTTATGACTCTTCCACCAGAAAGAGTAATCATTGCGTCATACTTGTTGCTGAAAATCTTTTTAGTTGCAAGCACCAATGAGTGAATTAAAAAGACTATTTTACAATATCAAAAGTCACTAACTACTCAGGTTTTTAATGTAAATTTTCTCATTCTTTGTTACTAACTTAATTGCTTTCAATGCTTTGTGAATTCAACAATATATATTTTATGAATGAACAGTCAAGTTAAGACTAAAAACCACATGTTTTATGTAAAATTTTTAATGTTGCTCTAAGGGAGGGGTGAGACACTATGAGTGAGGGAGGGATGAGACACTATGACTGAGGGAGGGATTAGACATGTCCATCCCTCTCAAATCATATCTCTGTAAAAATGATAATGTTTAAGTACAATATTTTTGTATTTTATATTTATAAGACTATCTTGTTTTGAAATTGAATAGTGTAACAAATAAAACTTATTATTTTGCAAGTTAAAAGGAATTTGAACTGCTTTCATGATTTAAAAAAAATAAACAAATATACATTGAAAAATTAAAGCAGTGCAAATTTTACTTTTCTCACTCATGCATTATTTATCAATGTGTCAACCATTAGTATTAAATATTTATATTCATTCCCCTGATATCAATTTCCTTAGCTTTTTAAAATAAAATATAACTGTTTTGAAATAATTATTGAACTCAAACTGCGAACTTTTATTTCTACAAGGAAATACACAATTTAAAAAGGTACGTAAAAATACATTGTGACAGTTCTATCATTGATGAACAATACATAATTGCAAAGCTACATCCACCAAAAATAATTGGCGGTACAAGTCGGGTACCAGCATATTTTTCATTTGATTTGGATTTTACAAAGCATAATATAAGATAAAATAAATCTTGTGATTTGAAATAAACCTTAGGAATGCAAATGTCACACTGTTTCTGTCATTTTTACACCACAGTTTTGAAAATTATATATGAATTTTTGTTTTAAAAACCTGTCCCATGAGGGATCGATGGGGCATTTTTCTTGTTAATTTAACTGGTTTGTTAATTTAAAATGTTATAAATTATCATCAAATTTATATTTTTTTAAATATGTTAAAATGTTTCAAGATGTTGTTCTGAAAATTTCCATTTTATACTAGCGAAACATAATTTGTAAAATACATTTTTGTTAAAATTGTCCCATAACTCCTTAATCTCCCCTACCGGAAAATTCTATCATTTCATTATTAGACTTTCATTCCGATAGCTAATGTATAGTGATTAAAGGGCAGAATTTTCCGGTACGAATTAATTTTCTCAAACGCCACAAATTTTCCAGACAACAAACAGTTTTGTAATTTACAAGTTACATTCTTGTTTACTTTTAGTTTTTAACAAATTCTTTAAATATGGGGCAATTATGTGTCAGAGTAATTTGTATCTTACATTTTACGTAACCAAGTTCATTGATGCTCCTAAATTTAATATTTATTTAAAACCTTACTTAATTTTTTCCCTCAATGTTTTTTAATGCAAATTTCTATGTTTTCAAAAACTCTCATGAATATCATTATGAACATATAAATGTCAAACATTTAGATAGTTTGATTTAATGAAAATTCATTTATTTTGAAATTTCACAGAATTGAAAAGTATTAAACATTTTTTAATAATGATACTTTAAAATATTCAAGTAACTTGTACTACAATTTTTTAGAAATTAAGGTAACACAAATGAAATTATCTGCTGATGAATGGTATTAAATAAAATTCGATATAATATACCAGGATATGGAAAAAAAATTGCTTTAAATAATTAAAAGATAAATAAATTAATTACAGTGAGTGAATTAAAGTCCCAAAACTATTTGAAAAAACAAACAAACTAAAATATTATTATTAAAGAGTTAAGACGATTTTTTAAGCATCTGAACTATAACATACGTATTTTAAAATTGTGGAACATCGAATGGATAAGCCTGTAAACAAATGAAAGTCATTTGTCATAATTATTAGAACAGAAATACCTCTCGAGAATTCGTACTAATTCAATAAAAACTAAAACTGTGCTAGCTAATGCAAAAGCTCAAAGTATAAAAACATAAATAAAAACTGCAGAAAAATAATTTTTTAATTTCGCACAAAAAAAAAAAAAATAAATAAAAACTAATTTACCTAAGCAAATTTAGTCCTTAAAGTAAAATAAACTTTAACGAAATAAAATCTATGCAAAAATAATGAATTTAATTCAGATTTAACGAAACAAAATTAATAACCATAAGTGAATGCAGATTTAACTAGCTTTCATCTGGTGAACGTGCAACGCAGACAAACGGTAATAAGCGCAGCATTTCACCTACAGCTAGATATATTGAGCTCTAGTTTCGCCTTCTTAACTAATTGATAAATTAAAGTGGCCAGGCGGGTGCAGGGTTGCCAAATTGGCCTTATTCTAGGTTAAGACCAAGACTCCCTTATCGTAGATCAGACTTGACAATCCGGAGAAAGTCTATGGGAGAAAATGTCCGCGGTAATTGCCAACTTATTAATTGACTTTCTCCGGAAAGTATCGCCGCCTGGTGGATACTACCGCACAGTTGCCATGTTTCGGGCTTTTTGAACACCAGTATATTTTTACAGAAAATGTTGTTCTTTTAAATCCCTAGAATTCTCCGATCAAACAAAACAAAATTGTCTCTACTAAAAAACTGGTATCCAAAAATATAATAGAAAAATCTATAGAAAATCTAGCTGGTCTGCTACCGCATAGCTGCCAGCTCTTACGCTTTTTTCTTACCACTAAAATTTAATAGAATTTTTTTCGTCATGTAATCACACGATCTTGTCAATTTAATAACATAAAATTTACTATAAAATTTTAGTGGTAGGAAAACTACTAGTTCATAAGCAAATGCATAGAACAAATGGAGCTGTGAAAAAATTTCGTGTGATTTCGTGTCGTAAATACTATTACTGACGATTGATGGCGCTAGTAGCAGGACAAGTATAGCGGTCAAAGGCAACTTGCTGATTGAGAGGTCTGATACTATGATAAGGAGGTCTTGGTTAAGACAATCCAGAAAGAAAAATGTTTACTTCAGCAATCATTAAATGACTGTGATTAAATTTAGTAAAAATTACTTTTTAGAAATTCCGGTATAAAAAATCCAAACTGCAAACCATTGTTGTGTGTAAAACGCAGCATGTGCAATATGTAGTTAATAATATGTCACCTTGGTTAAACATTACAATATCATTGTCACCACGAGAGCGCCATCATAGTATCAGTGCATCAATTCATCTTTCCCATACATTTGGCTTTGATAGCTAGTTACTGACATTTCATTTGGCTTTTCACTGTGGTGTAAAGCTGTTTTTAAACACTGCGAGAATATATCAGAGGTTCATATGTAAAAAAGGGATTGCATATAAAATTACATTATTTTTTGTAATAAATCTGGTGTGAAATTTTTTATATTCCTTCACATTTTGTTGTATCAGAACTTGAACTTGAACTTGTGATAGGTTCAATGGGCTTCCAAGTTGCGAAGCAACTGCACACCCTGGCTTTGAGTAGGTGTATATCAAATCCTGAGAGAGCCATAAGAAATGTTTAGCCGTAGTCTAACTGACTACATAAAAATAGGATAATGTTAAGTATATCAATAAAATAATGAAAATTTACTAGTTAAAGTATAAAAGTAAAAATAGTTCATAGTTAAAAAAACAAACAAAAATAATGCCAGACGAGGTAAAGTAAAGATGTTAGGAGAGGTTTAAGAGTAAAGTCAATTTTATTTTATTTAATAAAATAAACATATAATATTTTTTTTAATTAAAGAGAAAATAAGAATTAAAGCTCGGAAGGACTATTCATCAAGAATAGTGGAGTACCTTGGTTTTTTCCGGTTGGATGGACTGCAATCATCGTAGTCAGGTAGCTCATCGATGAGTTCAGTTGGGATGTGATTAATGTCATTGTAGAATTTTTTCGCAAGGTGTTTAATGCGATGTTTGAGTGAAGTCTTTTTCAGATCCTTGAGGTTTGTGGAGTTTTTGAGGTATCTAGACCCGTTCCTGGTGTAACAGAGCTGTTTGTAATGGGTACTAGAGAGGCTGTTCATACTGGTTTTGCAAGTGAAGCCCCAGATTGGACATGCATATGTGATAACAGAGAGAATGCAAGCATTATAAATTAAGAGTTTGTTGTGTATGGAGAGTGAGTGGTTGCGAAGAAGTGGGGCGAGGGTTTTGGAGATCCCGGCGACTTTACCGCGGATATTAAGAATATGCTTTTTAAAGGTAATGCGTTTGTCAATGGTAACCCCCAGGTACTTGGCATCGTCAGACCAGGGAATGGTAGTATTATTAAGGGTTAATCTATTAGGAGTGGAAAATGTTCTAGAGAAGTAAACAGCAGTAGTTTTAGATTCGTTTATTTTAATGCGCCATTGATCACACCAATCCATGAAGATGTTGAGGTGATGTTGTAGATTTTTGTAAAGATTGTATGGGTGATGTGCAGTGCCATAGAGAACAGTGTCGTCCGCATAGAGTGCGAGTGATGTGAAGAGTGTGCGTGGAATGTCATTATAGTATATTATGATTAAAATAGGGCCAATGACTGAACCCTGAATAATACCACAGAGTATTATGTGTAGTAGAGAAAGTGAGTTGTTTACGCGGACGTAGAAGTTACGATCACCAAGGTAAGAGTGTATTAAATGGATAAGTCCAGACGGGAACTTAAGCCGAATTAATTTGTAAATGAGGCCCGCGTGCCAGACTTTGTCAAAGGTCTTGGCGACATCAAGAAATATGGCAGCAGTAGGCTTCTTCTCATTGAAGTTTTCAGTTAAGAATTCCACAAATCGAAGAAGTAGGTGTTGGGTGGAGTGCTTGGCTCTGAAGCCGAATTGTTCGGGCATAAGAATGTTGTTGTTGTGAAGGTAGTCATTGAGCTGTGATCTAATGACGCGTTCGATGACTTTACTTAGAGAGGAGAGAAGACTGATGGGACGAAAATTAGTTGGGTCATTAAGATTGCAGGATGGTTTAGGAATAGGAGAAATGATAGAGGTTTTCCAGGGTTTAGGAAAATAACAGTGTTTGAGGATAGAATTAGTGAGCTTCGTAATGTAGAGAATACAGTTGATAGGAAGTTGTTTAAGAGTATAGTTGGAAATTTTATCGTACCTAGGAGATTTTTTATTATTGTTGTATCAGATAAATCAAGGTTTTCCATAAAGGAACAAACAACAGGTATTTGAGATGTTTTCATCCTGAAAATGTAATCAGATGATGTTTAGGAGCGAGTCTTTCTATTCAAACTGGGCTTGCTCTTTCCCACCAGTAATAAATCTTTCCTAATAAATTTTCTAGAAGGTTTTTACACTTAATTAAAGTGATACATATTTTTTGGGAAAATTGATACGAATGAGGTTGACCCGATTAAGGAACAGGTTCGCAGGGTTCGCCCGCTTTTACCACAAATTTTTAATAGAAATTTTCAATTTAATATTTAAATTGCAGATAATGTAGACGCCACGTTTAATTTCAGGATTAATATTACTTTTCTGCATTTAAATAAAGGCAAAAAATGCTACTAAAAACATTGTGGTAAGAGCGTGCGAACCATGGTTCTGCACTGCGGTGTTTAGTATTAACAGTTTCCGACACAGTGGTCCCACTCCGGGAACACCTAATTATGGTAAAAATGTACGAACCCTGGTTCCGCACTGCGGTGTTTAGTATTAAATCAATTTTTATTCTGTACAGGATACATTGAGCTACATAAAATTTAGCGCAATGCTTAAAATTTACTGGTAGAGGAATAAAAGTTTAAACTTTTAAGGAAATGGAGGAAATTCGTAAATTAACACATTGAGAACAAGTGATTTTCGTCCTTTAAACAGGGAGCCCCGCCTATGGGCATTACATTTGCATGTTAGATTATTTAATAAAAATATATTCTCACTTTGTGTTTATACTACAAAGGAATGAATATAATAATGGTACTGTCTCTAATCGAACTACTTATATGCATAGTACTCTAATTGTAAAAATACAAATTTTGTGTATGTTTTTTGAAAAATAAATATAAAACGCAGAAGTACCGCCCATAGGCGGAATTACAGATATGCCAAAGACCTGAATTCATGTTACTCGACCTCAATGCTTTGAAAAGTGCAACATCTCCCGAAAAGTATTCTATTCATGATTTCTAATTTCTACTGAAAGAAAAACAAGTTGGAAATGATACGTCAAACGTGACAAATGAGGTTTTGTTCATACTTATAACTAGTTTTATAAATATTCAAATCTTGGTGCAATAGCTTTTGCACTCTTATGCAAGAATTTATGAATACAAAATTTATTTTATACGCAGATTTTCATATTATAGATTTATAGATATTAATTTTATTTTATGAAATTAAGTTTCAATACAGTTTTAGAAACAATTAATTACAATTTAGTTACATTAAAATTATACTGTGCGCAAATATCCAATACATGATGATATGATTAATTTCCGTAATAAAATAAGTATCTATCCAAAAAACTGTCGGTTGATTATATAATTGTTATATTTAAACAATTTTAGTATACAAATTCGATTTTTAAATTCCGTAATACGGAAATAATATGACTCCATCTTAAATAGGACGTAATCATCATGGCTAGGGTTCCTACACCGTGTCCCAAAAATTTAGACAATCAATAAAATTTGCATTAACATAAAAAGTAATAAGTTAAAATTAAAATTCGTGAGATAGGTAATAAATAAAAGTAGTTTTGCTGATATACACATATAAATTATGATCAAAGGTTTGAAATTATAAAATATACATTAAATTATATAAGAATGTGCTGTCCCAAAAGTATAGACACAATACAGCATTACATGTTTTATTTTACATTTTTGTTCACAAAATAATTTTTTTTTATTTTCGTCGGCTTCTAAAAATGCAGAATAATTTCTCCCTTTAATTGAAATACCGTCTGCTGTATTTTTAGTATAATAATTTATTGAAATTTTGTGGAATCAAATGAGTTCAATGTATTGTTTTGTTTGTGATTCGGGAAAGACATTTCCTGCGTATTCTGATAAAAATGCCACGTTCTAAAAAAAATTCTAAAGATGAAATTATTAAGACTTTACATTTAAAAGTGCAAGGACAAAATCCTGTACAAATATGGAGAAGAATAAAGAGATCCTTGAGCAGTATTTAGAGAGTTTTGAGATCAGGTGAAAGATGGAATACTAGAAAGCGAGTCGAAGACCAAAGAAAACAATGTTACATGACGGTAGAATGTTATTAAAAATGCCTTCGGTTGATAATCTATCTCTGCTTGAAATTGCATCAATTTCCACAATTTCGAAACGTACTCTACACAGAAGAATTGCAGCTTCAACAAATATTGTTTACAGGAGAATGAAAGCAAAACCTTGGTTAAAGCAGAGACATAAAGTTGCACGTCTAAAGTGGGCTAAAAGCATATGTCATACGGTGAAAAATGGATTTCTGTCTTCTTCATTGATGAAAAGAAATGGGATTTAGACGGACCTGATGGTCATAAATTTTACTGGCCTGACCTAAGAAAAGAACCCAAGAAATGTTTCAGCAGGCAACAAGGCTGAGGAATCCGTAATGCCCTGGGGAGGGTTTTCTTTCAACGGCCCAAACATTTCTAGGATTTATGGATAGAAAAATGAAATCAGAGGATTATCAGGATATTTTACGTACCAATTTACTGCCAATTATGGATTTGCTAGCAGGACCGGACTGTGTTTTCCAACAACATGGGGTATCCATCCATACCTCACATCATCGAAAACATGGTTTAGACAAAACAATATCACACTATTAGACTGGCCAGCACTTAGTACAGATTTGAATCCCATGGAGAACATATGGGGGATCTTATCTCGTAAAATATATGAAAATGGAAAGCAATATACACGTGTAAATGACTTAAAAATTGCAATTGACAAAGCGTGGTATGAAATACCTGCTTCTGTAATGCAATGCTTAGTTAATTCTATGGAACAACGTGTATTTGATGCTATAAAGTGTCGTGGCAATACAATTAAATATTAAAAGTAAGTTTTTAGTTACTTTTATAAGTGTAAAACCAAAATAATTACAGGTGTCTATACTTTTGGGACAGCACATTGTTATATAATTTAATGTATATTTTATAATTTCAAACCTTTGATCATACTTTATATGTGTATATCAGCAAAACTGCTTTTATTTATTACCTATCTCACGAATTTTAACTGTACTTTATTACTTTTTATGTTAATGCCAATTTTATTGATTGTCTAAACTTTTGGGACACAGTGTATAATACAAGCTGAATCATCAAACATTTTGATGCCCACATATGGTTTGTTGCCTATTGTTGCCTATGAGGCGAGAAACGTTTAATTGATTATCGAGTTAAAATATCGTTAAAAATGGGCGGTTGTTTGGCATAAAATTGCTCTAATCTGTCAAGGAATGGATTTAGAATATTTAGAGTCCATATAAATGAAGAAAGGCGGAATAATTTGTGTATAAGTGCTAGAGGAATCGATCAGGATTGAAGAATTTTGCCAAATGCTACGCCAACCTGATCACTTGTATACAATAAACCGGTTCTTCGAGTCCGATATAATATATTGTACCAAACATTTCTTATGGCTGAGAAAAGCCTAAGAGAGAAAAAAAATCTTATTCACCCCTACCCATGTCTAGAAAGTTCCCCTTATTTATTTTTTGGATGGGTGGAGGGTAATGAAATGGGGGTATTTAGATGATTCAGTTAATTTACTGTTACTGTTGTTAAAAAGTGAAGAAAATGTACTTTCTTTAATCGAAATTTTAAGATTTTACATTTTACACTTTGAATTTTGCGCGCGGGGGAGTTAAAAGGAAAAATTGAAATTTGAGAATAGGGAAGGGGGGGGGGGCATGATTGAAATGATTACACATTTATTGTTTGAAAAAAGTAAAAAACACATAAGAATTTTTTTTTTACAAAGATTTTTAATTTCGTCAGCTGCAATAAGGAGGGGGGGGGTGGCAGATTTTTTATTATTTTTTGGCGGGAAGGTGTAACTCTGACGATTCATTATTTATTTACTGTCATTATAAGATAGGGCAGAAAACATTCAAAATGATAGAGTTTTGTTTAAGATGGTTCTCAAATTCCTTCCTCCACAAACTTTTTGGCATATTTCCTGACTTATTTTTAGACGTAAAGGAATTAAATTGGCAGAACTAACTATCGAAGCGATTTGCAATCGACTACCGTTTTTCAGTTTTTGACAAATCAGTTGCTTATCGAGGTATAAGTGAGTGACAAGCTTCTCCCCTTTCTCGCGCTGCCGCGTCGAAAATTCGGTTCAAATCGCCCACTTTGACAGTATTTTCTGAAGGATCTTAAGAACACCTGCTAATTTTCTTGTGTTTTTGAACAAAAATGAATTCAGAAATATGTCAAAAAGTAGTTTCTTTGGATTTGAGAACAACCTTAACATTTTTAAACTTCGAATGCTCAGTTAGAGAGGGGAAGTTAAGATCGGTAATTTCGAAATAGGGAATTTAAATAATTGGTTATTTATTGTTGCAATAAAGTAATAAATGAGCAGACAAAAAAAAAAGTTTTTTAAATTTTAAATTTTATGTGCTGGGTTGGTTGAAATTTTTGGATTGTAGGGGGGGGGGGGGGGGAGGTTGAGATCAAATTAAAAGAAAATAGACTGCATTCGAAACGCGAAGGTTCTCAGTCTTCATCATTAAATTGTTTTTTTTTTTTTTTTTTTTTTTTTTTTTAATAAGGATTACTTTACATGCAATTAAAGTGTAAAAACTGAATATTCAACGCACGAAATTTGTTCCATAGGATATTATCATTTTAAGATTATTTTATTAATAACAAATTATATCACAACTTAACTTCATAGTGAAAGTAAGAAAAATATGAGAGTCCAATGCATGTAAATATATATTTTCACATTAAATTAAATTTAGTATTAGTTAAATTTATATTGTCATTCTTAATTATTTATGTAAAACATAGCAAAAAATACTGATTGATGAAAATGAGTTTTTAATTTTAATATAGTATTATTCAAAAGCATATTTACATGTTTTTTTTTTTTAAATGTATAGTGCTATTAAATATCTTAGCTATTTATTCTTATAGTTTTCATGTGATAAAGTAATTAAATTCACTCGCCACCTTACGGGATAAGACGCCAAGTCAGGCGTCCGCTAGAGCAATTAAATGGAGGCGTGAGCCAGCCCGAGTTATAGGAGCCTTAACCATGGCAACCTAGAATCATTACCTATCATGGGATATCAATGAATTAATTACGTATGATAGGATTTAATAAAATTAAGAAAACTTTTATTAATATCTTTTTAAGTTTTGATTCGGTTTTCATAAAATTTGAAATGACTCGACAAAATCCTGCAACGATTATATATATTAAATTTCAAACCATTAGTTGCGTAATTTTGGTGCTGTTATATGCAGACAGACGGACGGACCAGACGACGACTATAAATTAGACGTATTTATATAATTACGAACGCACCTAATAATAAAAACATAAATACAGACTGCAGAAAAATATTTTTCCAATTTTGGTAAAGAACAAAAAACAAAAACACCTACACAAATTTAATCCTTAAAATAAGATAAATTTTAACGAAATAAAATATATGCAAATATAATGAATTTAATTCAGATTTAACAAATAAAAATTAATAACCATAAGTGAAAGCAGATTTAACAAGATTTCATCAGGTGCGCAGAAAAATGCTAGGAAGCGCTGCATTTCATTTACAGCTGGATATAAAATATATTGAGTTCTAGTTTCGCGTTCATCACTTTCTGATAAGTTAACCCTTTCCGGCGCGGAGTAAGTCTATTTGTAAAATGATGAAATAATGGACTTACACCAGAATTTGTAAACGAATTCATTAGAGAATAGTAACTTGCTTATTTTTCTGTACTTTATAAAAGAAAAATTTTAATTAAATATTCTTGGTGCCGTTTCTCAGTTTTAGAATTAAAATTAGGTGTCCGTTTTTGTGACCACCGGCCGCTAAAGGGTTAACGAGGCCAGGCGGGTGCAAGGTTACCAGAGTGGCCTTTTATACAATTAATCAATTCCGAAAACATTCCAGAAATATAGAAAGAAATTTTTTTTACTTTCAACAACAGAAAAATGACTCCCTTTAAATAAAGTAAAAATTACTTTTTAGAATTTCCGTTATAAAATTGGAATTTAAACCCTTGAAAAACTTCCGAACTAGCAACCTTTGGCGGTTGTAAAACGGAGCATGAGCAGTATGTAGTTCAACATCACAATATCATTGCCATCACGGGCGCTCCAACTCTTTCTTAGACAGAAACCGCGCAGCAGTTTCTGAAGTGTCTACGGTTTCCGATACATTACGTCTGATATCCAGTTACTGACATTTTATGTAGCTTTACACTGCAGTGAAAAGCTAATTTTCAATTAGACATTATTTTCAAGATAAGACATTTCTCAAGGGATTGCATATAAAACCATAAAAAATAATTAGTATAATATATCCGGTGTGAGTTATTTTATATTCTTTCACATTTTGTTGTCTCATGTAAAATCGAGGATATGTTTTCGTCCTGAATTTCCAAGCAGATGGTGTTTGGGAGCGAATCCTTCTATTCAAACTATGCTTGCTCTTTCCCACCAGTAATTTCTAGTAAACTTTCCTAATACATTTTTTAAAAAGTTTTTGCACTTAATTAAGGTGATGAATATTTTTTGAAAAATTGGTACGAATGAGTATGACTAGATTGAGGAACAGGTTCCGCCCCTGCTGTGTTTGGTATTAAATCAATTTTTTTTCTGTACATGATACATTTAGCTACATAAAAATTAGTGCAATGCTTGAAATTTACTGGCAGAGGAACAAAAGTTAAAACATTAACAGCCAAAACTATGCGGGCGGAGTCTTCGATATTTTTACTGAAATTCCTTTCCCACCAAAAATTCTGAAAGATAATATTCAGTAACTGTAATAGCAAAGTTTTTGTCTTTAAATAAAGTATTTTTTTACCATTTTAAAATAATGGCTAGGCAGTTTTTTTTTTCTTATAATATTTTTTCGAATGTTGACAATCACGAGTATACACGTGGTTTGCAGCGAATGGGTTAAAAGTAGATTTGATTTGTTTATACTAGTACCGTAATTTCCGGCGTATAAGCCGCAGCTCAAAGAGTCGTTTTTCGACCCAGAAATTTTATTCAATAATTGTAGTTAAATATTTACAGCGATCTTTTAAGTTACATTTTATAAAATAATATTTCTGGGTCGAAAAACGACTCTTTGAGCTGCGGCTTATACGCCGGAAATTACGGTAACTAGTAGTTAACTCAGTTCAAACTACTTTTGACGGAGGGGCATATTCACAACTGCTTTAAACTGATTACGAATTTTGATTGTAACATATCCACGAAATAAATACGATAAAAATATGTTAAAACTTACACTGTAAATTATGCAAAGAAAAGTTGAATATATAAATCTAATTTCTAAATGCGATATCTTAAATGTGTATAATAAGTTACCCATCGTTTACTAATAGGTAAAAGCAGAAACACTTTCTTTATAAACTAACAGTAGAATGATCATCGTACATGGACAATATTTTTCCTTCTATCCTTGAAAGATGTTTGGAGAAATGCATATTAAACTTATAAGGAAATGGATGAAGTTTATAAATTACAAAAGTGCAATATCTTCCGAAAAATACTCTACTCATGATTTCCACTGGAGAAAAAATGAGTAAAGAGAAACACTGTACCTTACAAAACTTACATATATGTATGTACATTCATATATGTAATGACTTGTTCGGTATTTAAAATAAAGTATGTAGCACTTATACTTCGTTTACAGGGACACTCAAAAGTATGTCTTTACATTATGGTCTACGTGGGAAAATCCTTTGCAGTGTATTTTAATGATGTTAAACTATTTCAAATATATTGAAATAGATATACACTAGTAAAGTGCACTACAATGTGTTTACGTTTACAGGGAAACTCAAAAGAATTCCATTTTATTATGGTCTATGGAAAAAAATCGTTTGGTCCAATCTTAATAAGTGGAGTGTATAAAAATCTTTAGGTAGTATACAGAGCTGTACAAGAGAATTTAAATATGTTTCCGTCTATTGATAGAAACTTCTGAAGGTGAATTTTCAACTGTGTTAGGTATTTTCTTACTAAACTAAATTGTAGTATACTATATAGAGTTTATAAAAATCTATAAATTATATAGAGTGCTTCTCAACAGAATTTGAGTACTTTAATGGCTATGGTCTATAATTGCTTAAATCGGGTTTTCAAATGAGTTTTGCGTTTTCAAAAATGTTTACTTGTATGTTATTTACCTTATTAAACAGCGAATGTTTGTTAAAGTATTCGTAAAGTATTGAAAAGAGTTTCATAATCTATGCTTCATACATGATTCTACTTTCTTGTTTATTTCTGATTTTTCAAGTTTGCTTAGTCAAAAATATTATCATTTTAACGGTGTTTGAAAATTGTAAACTAATTTATTTTTTATGTTTCTAATTTTAAATATCTACGCATTTTTTCCATACTCAACACTCATACAAAAGCGCATATTTTCATTATCTTTATTAACCCCTTGAAGGGTACCGGTATATTATATATACCACTTAATTTTAATCCCAAAATGCCACAATCACACCAGAATTTTATAATCAAATTTTAAATTTATAAGTTACACGAGGAAAAGCTTTTACTTATTTTAAAATAAATTCGTTCGTGAATCCTGGTGTCAATCAATCATTTCAATATTTTAGCTACAAGAGTGATTTGCCCCAGAATGGGTTAATATGTCACTCATCATCTATTCGTGCATCATATCATTTATACCCGCTTAATTCAGTGCGCAGATTGGAAATAGGAAATTTTAATGTTCACTCTGTGTGTACGGGTTGGCTGTGCTACAAGGATGTCGAAAGGGCACATACGCAAATTCGTTTACAACTCAAAAAACTTAAAGGCAACAGCCATTTTAAAGGTTAATTTTTTTTTTTCAGCATAAGAAATACAATTTGTTTTTGCGCAAATTAATAGTAAACCGTAAGTAATTTGCTCAAATTAATACTAAAATATAAATTCTTTTGTATTTGACTATTGACAATGCACCCTACTTGATGCACTTCCTTTTTGTACCGTAATTTTGGGGGGAAAACGCCAGAGACAAATTCAGGTTATTGGCTTCTTGGGAAATGAAAGAATGTGTCAATATCTAAATAACACATTGGTGACGGCTAGTTTTTGTCTTTTAAACAGGAAACCTACCTATGAGAGTTATAATTGTTTATTACAATATTTAAAAGATAGTTCTCTTTTCGCATTTATATTATAAATGAAGGTATATAATAGTTTTATTGTTTCTAATCGAAATATTTATATGCATAAATAACTAATAAATACGAATTTTGCATATGTTTTCTCAGAAATAATGTAACACATAAAATGCAAAAGTACCGCGTGGATGGAATTAAACATGTCCAAAATATGCAAATTCGCGTCAGCCGTCCGCAATGTTAACAACTCCGATCTAGTATTTAATATAAAAGTCATTGTTAAGAAAATATTTAATTATTGTCTTCTTTACCATATACATACTCCCTCATACATATACACATATGTATATATATATATATATATATATATATATATATACGTGTATATATGTATGTGTGTGTGCATATTTATATAATACATATACAGGGTAATTTTTTTTAAAGTTGGGAAAGTAAAACCCTATAAAAAAAGAACTACTGATCCAAATGACCTAAAATTTCCTCAGTATGCTCCCAAAGCAATAAGAATTGTTTAGGCGTGGTTTAAAAAAACTTAAAATCGCACCGACAAATGGCGCTGTATATGCAGTAAAGTCGGGAGACGAACTTGCGCACTACACATACACATTAGCGTTAAAACGTGAAGTACGCACACCTGATGTTCATTATTCTACGGATATCCTCGCAATGACTGTGCCATTGACGGACCGCACGTTGTTAGTGAAACTGTATTACCAGAATAATGGCAGCGCAGCAACTGTTCTAGGAGATTTAGGACACTAAAGAATTTAAGAAAAGGTCCAATGACGACAGAAGGACTACGGAAGATGGTTTCTCAAAGTACCGTCCATTGTTTTCCTTCCACTAATGATATTCTTTGTTTCTATTAACTTACAGCGCCATCTGTCGGTACGATTTTAAGTTTTTTTTAACGACGCCTAAAAAATTCCCATTGCTTTGGGAGCGTACTGCTGAAATTTCTGATCATTTGGATCAGTGGTTGTTTTATTATAGGGTTTTACTTTCACAACTTTAAAAAAAATCACCCTGTATATATTGGATCATCCGGAAAACTCTGCGGTACACTTTTGCTGAGATAATGTTGAAATGACTGATTATCACCAGAATTTAGAAACAAATTGATTTCTAAATAAGTAAAAGCAGTTTCTGCACGTACATTATGAAAGCAAAATTCCAAATGCATTTATGGATTCAAAAATATAGAAACGGCAGAACTTTCCGGATGACCGTATATATATATATATATATATATATATATATATATATATATATATATATATATATATATATATTAAACAGTTATTTGTACGTTAAATATCAGAATAAGAGGCTAGCAGCTGTTGTTACAAAAGTATTAACTGGCCAAAGATACATTGTTAGTGGGGAAAGTTTTTAATTCTGCGACAAATAAGTTACTTAAGGCAAGTGTATGTTGTTGAAATTGTGGAGGCTTACGTTAATTAAATAGACTTTCATCTTTGCCAGCGACGACAAATTGCGGTAATTTATTTTATGTAAAACCGAATTCATTAAGTAAGGTTTGAATCAACTTGTTCATTGAATTTGAGAGATTTGCTAAATAAATTCCTTTCGTCGGAAATCTAAAAAAGTGTACTACGTGAAATAATTATGTAAATAAAGCTGTAAAAAGTTCAGTATAAATGTTATTATTATGCTTAAAACGAGAAGCATTGGCAAATATTCGAACTTACTTACTGAATAATGTTTTGATTGTTATATTCCAGTGGCGGATCTTGCTATCTGTCGCGAATTGAATTGAATTATACTAGTATTTATCTAAAGAAATAAGAGATGGCAACACAATACTGTGTTTTCTTTGATTAAATGTATTCTTGGCTCCTACTAACAGGAGATATTTTTGTAGATTTATCTTTCTAAGCTGTGTGAGAAAATAGCGTTGGGAAAAATGGCGTTGTGGAATGCTTATCGGCACGAAAGTAAATTAATAGACATTGTTTTGTTGAGGACTCTTTTCACTCATTGAAATATTATTTTCTTGTGGTTTTAAAAATGGTGAAAGTTTTGCATCGGGTAGATTCATAATTTCGAAATTTGCTCTGTGTCTTTGTGATAATTTTCGACCGAACCAAGGATGTAGAAGCACTATTTTTAAAATGGAAAACGGAACGACCATAGCTTCAAGTATGGATGCTTTAAAAATTAAAAGAACATCTCTTAGAAGCGCATTTACGAAGACTTTTAATACTTTAAATGAAGCTCTAAAAAATCAAGCCCGGATGTTAAATATATGTAATAGAACTGGTTGTCAGCTGGTTGGTAAAGCATCCAGATTACGTTCCACAGATGATGGAATATTGCATTTTATGTTGTGGAATGGGCTTGCAGAAAAAATTATATTAAAGAATTTGACGCGTGCGAAGAATATAATGAAAAATTAGTATCAGTCAAGCAAAAATTAAACAATTTTTTGTTAAGCCTGCAGTAGAACATCATGTATAATGATGATGAATAATGATGATGTATAATCATGTGAAATATGTATATTTTGTGACAAGTGTCATTTATCAGAAAAATGTTTTAAAGCTAATTCGCTTTCTTCTGAAGATAAACGAAGTATAATTTTGAAAAAAGGAGTTTGTTTCATCTGGCTTAAGAAGAATCATATTTCACGAAACTGTAAATAAAAGATTAGATGTCTAAAATGTGGTAAAAGGCATTACGCTAGAAAATGTCAAAATGTTTGTAATGAAGAAAGTAATGCGGCGTTAGAAAGTCATAAACATGAGTCAGGGAGTAGTCACACTGTTTTGACTACTCAAGATTCGGATCCATCTGCGTTACTACAAGCTTTGCCTACGCGTGTAAAGCACGATGGTAAAGAGAAAATTGTACGTGGAGTCATAGATACGGGCTTTGAGCATTCATATTTATCAGAAGATATAATTAAATACTTGGATTATAAAAGTATTGGTAGAGTTAAATTAATTCATAAAATATTTGTTTTGTCAAAACAAGTGAGACGAATTACAACAAATGTAGAATTCGTCTAAGTAGTAAGCGTCTACTCTGAAACACCATCTAGAAAATGCACCTGACAACTTTGTTTATACAGCAGAGACTTTGAATGAATCTTTGTACGTAGATAATTGTGTTTAATATAATTGTGTTTAGACGTAAATTTGGTATGCATGTTTTAGATGTTCCTGTTATTTGTTCTAATATAAGAAAAGTGCTGACAACTTTGTTTCTACAGCAGAGACTTTGAATGAATCTTTGTAATGTGGTATGTAATGTGGTAAATGTGGTATGCATGTTTTAGATGTTCCTGTTATTTGTTCTAATATAAGAAAAGTGCCAAATTTGCATTGGTTAAAAGAATTAAATAAATATTGTATAAAGATTTTTGATGTTGAAAACAATGCATGTAAAACCGAAAATGAACTTAAATTGTTAATTGGTTCCGATGCGGCAGAAAAATTACTCACCGGAAATATTGAAGTTTTAAAAAGTGGCCCGGTTGCTGTAAACACTCATTTGGGGTGGACTCTCTGGGAAAATTCCAAGTGTTAAATCCGAAACAAATGATTCTCTTATGGTTATTTTGTCACTTTGGAACAAAAGTTCCGTTGTTAATAAATGGAAGCTCAATATTTTCGGTATAACTGTTCCGGTTGAATCTAAAACTAAAAAAGAAATTCATGAAGAAACTATGCAGCATTTTAAGAATAACATAAGAATAGATTCAGATGTTAGGTATGAAGTAGCATTCCTTTGGGTGTTCGATAAGGCCCTCTTACCTAGTAATAGAGAATGGGCCGAAAAAAGGCTTGCTGCAACGAAGAAAATGTGATCAAATTTGAATAAAACGGAAGTTTATAATGAAGTATTTGATACTTCATGAATGTCAGTTTCAGTTTTAGATTAAATCGGATCAGTTATACAAAAAATATTGAACTTCCTTAAATTAGCAACGAAACTTTTGTTCCAAATAAAGAATCCAAATTACATTATTTGCCACACAGGCCTGCATTTATAGAATCGAGTGAAACTACTAAAGCAAGGCCAGTTTTTGATGCTTCGGCTCATGTTAAAGGATTCATCATTAAATGATTGTTTGGATAAAGGAATAAATATGATTGAAATGATTCCTTTAATATTGCATCATTTTTGGAAATTTCCTGTTGGTGCTGTATCTGATATAGAAAATGTTTTTCTACGGATATTACAGAAAGTGATAGGTACCATCTACGATTTTTATGTAAGGATAATATAATTTATAGACATAAATGTGTGGTTTTCGGAATCAACTGCAGCCTTTTTTTACTAGCGGCTACTCTGAAACACCAACTAGAAAATGTACCTGATAACTTTGTTTCTACAGCAGAGACTAAATGAATCTTTGTATGTAGATAATTGTGTTTATAGTTTCAACACAATTAAGGAGTTGGACAAGTTTATAATTGAATCATTAATGTTACTGTACTCCGCGAAATTCAACTTAAAGGGATGGCTGTCAAATTATCCTATTCAAATTATGTCTGAAATTTCAACAGTTAACATAACACCAGTATTAGGCTTAAACTGGAGTATAAAAAATTATACCCTATCTTGCAAAATCGGCCCTATTGAGAAAGAGCAAATTATTCCTACAAAACGAGCTCCACACTGAAAAAAACATTCTGCCACTGGCATCTAGAAACTATGATAAATTGTGGCTCTAGAACAATTGTTCCATGTCATCCTTATAAATTTTAGTTCCCTTTGCTAGAGAGTTCTAGTCTCCCCTATTTAAATTCAACCATTCTACCAGATGGTTTAGAAAAAGTTAGTTGGAAGAACACAAATTCCATTTCTATAGCAATGCGTGTGAGATGTTTAAAAGTTTAATTCAATTTGAGTCGAAATAAAAATTAACAATAATTCAAGGTTCATTTGATTACAGACTAGAACGGGTGTAGCTAACACGTGTGATTGCTGCCGAAGGCAGTGGGTTAGGAAAAACCGACCAGCGGAGCTTCACTAGTATTGTTATAAGATGGAACGAATATGGAAAATTCAATATTAATATTTCACCAAAATCTGACAGGGGCCCTCCAAAGTTTTTTTTCGAGTGTCAGCGGCGTGTTAGAGACCCTTCCTGTGGCCTTGGTGATAATGTATGTTAGTGGCTGTATCAAATAATGATGAAGTAAGAAAAAAGTGTAGTTACTTTATATGCTTTTCATCTTACTCATCAATATTGTAGCAAAGAGCATAAAAAAATCGTCAATTTCCTATAAATTAATTATTACAGCTCTCTAGCACGGGCATTTGATTTTCGAGTTTTAAAAATTCCGTAAACTAGATTTAATTCTAGGAATATCTGAAATCCATAGATATTTTTACTACAAAAATTGAAAACAATAAAATATGCGGGAATTCGCACGTACTAACACATGCATAACAAGTTGGAAATTGTACGTCAAACGTGACAAATGAGGTGCGTTTGTACAGCTAGTAATATAAATATTCAGATCTTTATGATTTTCAATTCTGTGAAATGAGTTATATCGTCTGCAGATTAATTTCTGTCATAAAATAAGTATCTCGGTCGCTTGACGATTAAACCTCGGAAGCTCCTATAAAAAAGAAAGCACCGATTTTAAAAAAAAATTCAAATTTCTTAATAAATATTTTTATTAATATCTTCTAAAGTTTTGATTCAAATTTACTAAAATTTGAAATGTCTCGACAAAATTCTGCAAAGATAATATATCTTAAATTTCAATCCATTCGGTTGGGTAGTTTTTACGTTGTTATATGCGGAGAGATGGACGGCCGGACAGACAGACGGACGGACCAGACGATGACAATAGGTGCTACGTATTTATATAATTACGAACGCACCTAAAAACTATGCGCTCGAACTTAAAATGCATACAGAATAGGATTTAAGTTCTATTAAAAAAAAATTTCATATTAAAAAGGTAATCGATTTTTTAATTTCGTGATCATTTTCATTTGTAATAAGTAAATTTTGACACTATTAAAATTAGTTATAAAAAGTGCGAAGTTGCCTTTAACAATCTATAAATATTTGACAAACTTAGAATTCAGACAAATGAAAATAATTAGTTCAGATGCAGAATAATATTAATTTAGAATAACATTATTTCGAAAAGTAGAAATGTTCGTCTAACATTCTAATGCTGTTTTGATAGATTGATTAATTATCCTTTATCTGTGATCAATAAATGAGTAAAATATATTGATTTTAGATAGGAAATGCTTTAAAAATGGTTATTGTATCTCATATAAACTTTTAGTACCAATTAAAATTGATGGAAATAAAAATTAATTATAGTTGTTTCATGCCTTATGGTTGTTTAATGAAATAGTTAAAGCTAATAATAATTTATTAGTTTCGTTGTAAACAGTTTTTAATTGTATTTAATTGTAAATCTCAGCACCACTTTACATTAAGTTGAGTTTAGTTGCGAAAGGATTTTTATTTATTGCATTACAGGGTTCATCCTAAGTTTAATAAAAGAGTTCTAAATTGCAATTACAACGTGTTTTATATGTGCTCCCTCTAACTTTGAAATTCAATAATTCATTAATCATAATAAATATGAAGATGAAATAAGTGATGAGCTTATGAGTGATAAGTTTATATGTTTTGCGCACAGTAATTTTCAAAATAGTTTAAATTTCTGCCAACAGATGGCGCTGTTCTTTTTCAAACTGTATATAAACTAAAATCATCCTGAAAATTTCAAAATAAAACCTGTTTCTATTTTCAACACACAAATACAAAAAAAGTAAAAACTGGTAGTCGTTTTGATGCATATTTACACGTTAGTCCTAGTTTAGATTTACACGTTTCTACTGGCTGAGACATCGCAACGCCATCTATTGGCGATAATTTAAATTTTTTTAAAACTACTCTGTACAAAACTTATCAAAATTACTAATATTTAAAGTTTGTTAGTTTCTTATGAAACACCCTATAAAAGCAGGGTTACGATTAATTGCTCATTACAAAAAAGTGACAGACCGCTGTCTAAAACTTGACGTCATTTCCGAGAAATATCCCGAATAGTATGTATTCTATTCGGAAATAGTGACAGATATTTTGAATAAAAAAACACCCTAAATAGGCAACACTGTTTGTCAGGTATTGTATGTCGAGAATACAGATTTTGGAATCGTTGTATTTACTCTCAAATATGTTCTCACTTAGTTCAACTATGTTCTTACGCAAGTCTCCCGGCAGCGTGGTTGGTAGTGGAGGCGTCAGCCAAGGTATAGGCCCAGGGTTCGAATACCGGGTGGGATGTAATTGTGTGTGTATCTTCAGTGCTGTCAACTTCCGTGTATCTATCCCGTCCGCAAGAAGAAGATTTTTGTAATTTGTCAAAGTCCTGTATGTATTTCTGTGAATAAATGAATATAAATCATTCGAGACAAAAGCCTTGTAGCTTATAGGTCTCAAAGCAACCTCTGTCAAATGTCAAAAATGGTGCTTCTAATTCAATGTTGTTTGGACTTGAATGGTGACTGTTTACAGCACATTGCGTAATGTGCTGGACAATGTTTATGTTTTACAGGACGTTTATCCTGTAATACGGATAAGAAAAAATAATTTACAAGCTTCATTAATTTATTGTTATCCGCTATTTCTTTTTATGTGACCTACTTATAAACACAACCAGCTATTCCCAAAAATTATTTTTAATTCAGTAAAATCACCTGGAAAATTTCTATGAATAAATATTTCTTGGAATTCGAATTATTGTAAAATAATCGTTTATACAGTTTTATTCTTATTTATGTAAATAATTTTTTTTTTTCTCGTTGAAACTTTATGTTTAAATTGAATTTAGTGGATAAACCACTCTGCATTAATAGCTATTAAAGTGAGTTTAAACTAAAGTTTTGTTCCGAAAAAGGATTTACGCTGAGTTTATATTAATTTAAAATTTTTAGAATTTTTAGACTCGGAAATTGCAGTCTTTCATTCTCAAAATTTTAAACTGAATTACGCGTCCCATTCTTTTAAAATTGAATTTATGCTTTTTTCAGATAAAGAGTTTAAAAGCAATACACACATGAATCGTAAAATTTTAACAGTCCTAAAATCTATACTAATATTACAAAGGAGCAAAGATTGTTTGTTTGTTTGTAGGGGGTAATCTCTGGAACTACCGAACCGATTTCAAAAGTGATGGCGGCAAATTGATGGTGACAACCCCTGCTCCAACATAGGATATATTTTATGTCGGTGCCACTAACCCCAGGGGGTGCAGGAGCAAAAAACGTTCTAAAATTGCGATTTTTTAGCTATCAAACTGGCTATCAAGCCCTGAGAGCTTGCCAGCCGGTTCTGTATGTATGTATGCACGTACGTAATGCGATAACTCTTCATAGAAATATCCGTTTTCCTTCAAATTTTGTTTATAGGTTCACTGTGTTAAGGCGCTTTCCTGATTAGTTTTCGGGATTGATTGGTTAAGTATAAAGGGGGGGAACAAGGGGCTAATTCCTCCCCCTTAATTTATATAAATGGGTTTTTCATGCAGAATTATTCCGTTTTACCTTCAAATTTTGTTTATAGGTTCACTGAGTTAAGGCGCTTCCCTGATTAGTTTTCCGGATTGATTAGTTAAGTATAAAAGGGGGGGGGGATCGGGGGGCTAATCCCCCCTTAAATTATATAAATGGGTTTTTCAAGCAGAATTATTCCGTTTTCCTTCAAATTTTGTTTATAGGTTCACTGTGTTAAGGCGCTTCCCTGATTAGTTTTTCGGGATTGATTGGTTAAGTATAAAGGGGGGAACGGGGGGGCTAATCCCCCCTTAATTTATATAAATGGGTTTTTCATGCAGAATTATCCCATTTCCTTCAAATTTTGGTTAAAGGTTCACTGTGTTAAAACACTTCCTAATTAGTTTTCGGGATTGATTGGTTAAGTATAAAGGGGGGAACGGGGGGCTAATCCCCCCTTAATTTATATAAATGGGTTTTTCATGCAGAATTATTCCGTTTTCCTTCAAATTTTGTTTATAGGTTCACTGTGTTAAGGCGCTTCCCTGATTAGTTTTCGGGATTGATTCATTAAGTATAAAGGGGGGGGACGGGGGGGATAATCCCCCCCTTAATTTATATAAATAGGTTTTTCATGCAGAATTATCCCATTTCCTTCAAATTTTGTTTATAGGTTCACTGTGTTAAGGCGTTTCCCTGATTAGTTTTCGGGATTGATTGTTTAAGTATAAAGGAGGGAACGGGGAGCATATTCCCCCTTATTTTATATAAATGGGTTTTTCATGCAGAATTATTCCGTTTTCCTTCAAATTTTGTTTATAGGTTCACTGTGTTAAGGCGCATCCCTGATTAGTTTTCGGGATTAATTGGTTTAGTATAAAGGGCGGAACGGAGGGCTAATCCCCCCTTAATTTATATAAATGGGTTTTTCATGCAGAATTATTCCGTTTTCCTTCAAATTTTGTTTATAGGTTCACTGTGTTAAGGCGCTTCCCTGATTAGTTTTCGGGATTGATTCGTTAAGTATAAAGGGGGGGGGACGGGGGGGATAATCCCCCCCTTAATTTATATAAATAGGTTTTTCATGCAGAATTATCCCATTTCCTTCAAATTTTGTTTATAGGTTCACTGTGTTAAGGCGCATCCCTGATTAGTTTTCGGGATTGATTGGTTTAGTATAAAGGGCGGAACGGAGGGCTAATCCCCCCTTAATTTATATAAATGGGTTTTTCATGCAGAATTATTCTATTTGCTTCAAAATTTGTTTATAGGTTCATTGGGTTAAGACGCTTCCCTGATTAGTTTTCGGGATTGATTGGTTAAGTATAAAGGGGGGGAACGGAGGGGGCTAATCCCGCCTTAATTTATATAAATGGGTTTTTTATGCAGAATTTTCCGATTTTTTTTCAAATTTTGTATATATATTCATTGTAATTAGAGATTCACCTGATTAGTTTAAGGGGTTTATTAGTTAACTATGAGGGGGGTAACGGGGGGATGACCCCCCCCCCTCAATATATTGTTTATTTCTTTATTTTTCGATGGGCTTATTTCAAATTCTTTGAAATAAGAGTATAATATACAACTAGTGTGAATAGCCTGTGAACTCAATGCCCTCAGTTTAACTGGGCGGTTTTATTTTTATTTTTTATACTGAAGGAGCTAGAAATTTGAAATTTGTCATTGTAGTTACTTATAAGATATAAATGCTCTCTAAGAACAAAATAAAAGAGAAATTGAAATTTAAAAGGGTGAAATGATCGAAAATCGTTCTAGAAACAGTCTAAATTACAATTTCTATGAAATCTCTGGAACTACAGAACCGATTTCAAAAGTAATGGTGGCAAATTGATGGGGACAATCCCTACTCCAACATAGGCTATATTTTATGTCGGTGCCACTAACATCAATGGCGTGCAGGATCGAAAAATGTTCGAAAATTGCGACTTTTTTATACTGAAGGGGCAAGAAATTTGAAATTTAGCATTGTAGTTACTTATAAGATGTAAATGCTCTCTAAGAATAAATTTAAAAAAAAATCGAAATTTAAATGGGTGAAATGAGCGAAAAGCGTTCTGAAGTCATTCTAAACTACAATTTCTATCGAATCTCTGGAACCACGGAACCGATTTCAAAAGTGATGGTGGCAAATTGGTGGTGAAAATCCCTGCTCCAACAGCCTCTTTAATAAAAAACTATGCGTTGCTGATGACTGGGTTTTTCGCTAATTGTTGCAACAGATTAATCTCGGAAAATGAAACATTTGAAGTTACTGAAAAAAATGATAGCTCAAAAAGTATTTCTCAGAAAATTGTTAGACAAACTGCGTTTGAAAGGTAAAAAATTGTATTTTTCTTGATATAAATTTCAAATCTAATGATTATGCCGTTTTTCAAATATTGAATTTCAAAAATTACCAAATTTTCCAATGGAGTACCATAGCGAAACCTTCATGCGTAAAAAGATAATGATAAGGGCGACGTGTCCTGACGTGTATATTGGCTGTAGCACGAGTCACAAATTATAGTAGCCTTATTATTCTGTTAAAATATAAAAGTTATTTATGAAATGTCAATATTTTGTTTGATTAAAGGTTCGTTAAAAGACAGTGGCGTAGCGTCAGGGGGGGCACGATCATTTTACTACCAGTATAATTATATACTACATTTAGTCTTATTTAATCATTGAACGGTATGAATTAAATAAGGGCAAATATAGTGTATAAAAATACTGGTAATAAAGTGATCCGTGCCCCCCTTGACGCTACGCCTCTGTTAAAAGAAATTGACCCGCGTAGCGGGCGTAGCTTGCTAGTAATTTATAAAAGCAAAACTTCAAACAGGAAACCGACCAGGAAAAAAAATTGTTTTTAAAACGTTATTTTTGATAGAACGAAAACAAGAAGTAAATCTATTTTTTTTTTAATTCTGGCATTATTTTTCTGTTTTGGACTAAATTGTAAAATCTGTTTTTATTTTTAAAATTTCAGTTTATAAAATGTTAAATATGTTAAAAATATTCACAAAAAAAAAAGAAGGCCATTGATATTATTTGTTTCTTATCTTGATACAAAGCATGTCAAAAGTAGAATTCTAAATTATGTACATTGAAGCTAATTAAACTGCCAAAAATTAAAATATTTATTAACTTATGCGAAGGAATGAACAGTGACAACGGATATAGTCAACATCGTTGCAAGTATGGCAAAAAATAAGTCCAATGGCAACAATGTTTGTTAAAATAATGTCATTGAGAAAACTATTGCGTAATTTTCTGGATGTAATTTCGGTAGATCTTACAAACTTTGTAAATAGTATATTCTGTACTTCATTAGAAACAATATAAAAGTATTTTTAAAATATCGATTAAAAATAATTTTCTTTCTTTAAAATCATGGGGCGAAATGCAAATAATCACATTACGTCATTCATAAAATACTAATATGAAACTCAACAGAGATCAATGTTACTTAAAAGGGGACATTTAAAATATAATTAGATGTTAAAATATGTCAAAAATCATCCAAGCACCTTCGGCTGGCATCGCAGCCATCTTCAGGGAGAATTTTTTTTTCTCCCTGAAGATGATTGCGGTACCAACTGAAAGTGCTTGGGGGATTTTTAACATGCAATTGTATTTTAAATGTCGCCTTTTAGGTAACATTGAGCTCTACTGAGTTTCATATTAGTATTTTATGGTTTTCTTTCTTTATCTTTTCCAAAAGTAAAGGATCTGATCATCTTGTCTCTCAGCTTGACTATCAGTAAAACATATTTTTTGTTTTTTAAATTTTGAGTGAATAAACAATCGTGTTAAAAATAATCCTTATGACACATATTTTTTATAGAAAGAATAAAAAGTTATTACTCAGATATTTGCAGCAGAGAAAATACAAATTACAAAAACTTAAAAAAAAAAAAAAATCTCATTCTGCCTCAAGGATATAACATAAAAAAAAGATTTTCTGCTATCTTTTTATAAAAAAAGAACTCTTTCTCGACGAGTTTCGTTGAAAAAAACGTAGGGAGCTTTTTGAAAAGAACTTTTAAAATGCTTTAGTTTTAAAGAGCGTTGTTATTTTTGCTTACTAAAATAATTACTGTATACGCAATTTGTTATTAGATTTTCAAAAGATAAGTAAAACTTGCTTAGTATCTTATCTCATTCCTTTTTCTTTTGAGAACTTTTTTCAGCTTCAGCCTCTTCTTAACTGCTCCAGTATTTATCTTCAATTAAGATGTAAACTAGTCTATTCTGGTTATCACACAACTTTCTTTCATATAAATCAAAACGTATTCGTTTTTAACACTTTCCAACCTAGTTGAAAAGTGTTTATGACTTCGGATTGTCTGGCCGTCTGGCCGTCTGTCCGTGCTCTAACTCCCGTAAATATGCTCGGATTTCTCTGCAATTTTTATATGTTATTGTCGTTATCTGTAGCATGTCCCCTATTTCAACGGAAGTGTGTAGCACTTAAACTTTTTTTACAGGGACACTCAAAAGAATTCCGTTACATTACGGTCAAGGGGGAAAAATCATTTGCGGTTTATTTTAATGATGTTACACAATTTCAAGCACATTGTAATTGATATATATAACTAAGGTGCATTACAAGAAGCTTAATATGGAATAGGGTGTGCATAGCACTTATAGTTACTTTACAGGGAGAGTCAAAAAATTCCGTTACATGACGTCTATGGAGAAAAATCGTCTGCGGTTTATTTAAATAATGTTTCACTATTTTAAACGCATTGAAATTTATATAGATCACTAAGGTGTATTACAAGAGGCTTACTACAGAATAGTGTGTGTATAGCAGTCATCGTTCATTTACAGGGACACACAAACGAATTCTCTACTGTCTGTTAACAATAATTCCTGGAAGTGCGTTTTAAGTTACTGAACGCGATTTTAAATTGAACTCACTTTTTGTCTATTACGTGGTGTGTATAAGTTCTGTAGATCCTATACAGGGAAGCACAAAAGTTCGCGAACCCATTTTCGTTTATTGACAGAAACTGCAGAAGGAGAATTTTAAACTGTGCTACGCGTTTCTTAACTGAACTAAAATTTAGCATCATATGTAGTCTATATAAATATCTATAGATCCTATACAGGGCTGAATAATAGTATTCGGATATTTTTCCGAATATTGTATAAGTTGGAAATTCCTGAAATTATGTTTTTAAATATGTTATGCGTTTTCCAAATTGTTTACTTATATGTTATCTTTCAGCTTATTAAACAGTATGATTTGTAAAATTATTTTGGAAGCGTTGGAAAGTGTTACATAATCTATGCTTGACGCATGATTTTTCGTTCTTGTTTAAGATATTGCTAGCGAGCAAATCGTGAAAAACAGAGCATAGCAGCGACATTTGTTGGGCGGTATACAACCAAACCGAATAAGGATTTGTTTATGTGGGGCTGTGACATAATATGAAGTTTGATGAAATTCCATGCATTACTTCTTGAGGTATAGCTATCGTGGAAATCGTGAAAAGTACAGAATAGCAGCTCCACCTATTGTACGATTTACACCCAAACGCAATCATTGTCTATTTATGTCAAGGTCTAACAAAATATTAAGTTTGATGAAATTCCGTGCATTAGTTCTTGAGATAGAGCGCCAACAACATTTGTGTCACAGACAGAGACACAGGCAGACATACAGACTCACTGACAGATATTTTCTAAATATAGTCAAATCGTGTTCAGGTCCTTCTAAAACGTATAAATTTGTCGACAAACGGAAGTTGGAGTTTTTCATGAATATAATACTTTTTTCTTTGAAATATAGAAGAAAATAAAAAGATAAATAACAAAATATAAATATGAATATTTAAAACTATTTTTCACACTTTATTCTTTTAAACGTTTGATACTTACAATGCATTTAATTTCATTAATTAATTGGTGATTTTATAAAAATTGAAACAGATTAAGACTCTCAGACGTCAAAGTACGAGTAAGACAAATGATTAAGATCATCGCTCAGCTAGAAAATAAGTCACCTGCGAAGAAAATAAATAATTTATCGCTGAAAAGTGCCATAGGTGTGAGAAAATAATTACGAAAAGTACCGCGAAGTCTTACTTCCTTTAGCTTCTGTCATTGAAAAACATTACAGAGTCCTCTGAAAACTAGGCTTACTCTGTGACACAAAATGGCGGCATTCGTAGGCGGAATTTTTTTTCTGATTTGTATCATGGAACAATGAATAAAAAGGAATAGACTAGACATATTATCAAAATGGGAAAGCTGCAACTGTAACCAATATCGCCGGTGCAATCTTCCACCAGTAAATTTGAATAGAAATTGTCTCATTATTTAACCACCTTATTCTTGCAACATTTCTGTCACAATTCAGTCAAAGATATTTATTCGTTTTTACTGGTGGAAGCTTGCCCGGCGAATGTCTAGTCCTTCGGCCCCGCCCTATTCTGACAACATAAACAAAAAAAATTCACGAATAAGTTTTTTAAATAGGGCAAAAATTATAACCATATTTAATTGCGGAAATTTGCCCTGGCTGTAATGAGGCCCTGTTGATCCAATGTAAACAAATAACAACCGCCATCTTGTGACAACATCCTCAGTTACTTCACATGCAACTGCTAGAAACTACACTATCTGTCTCCTCCTCTTTATTTATATCTCTGTTGTTTGTATGGTCCCTTGAATTTTGATACCAGTGTTTTCTAAAAGTATTCTTCGCCTTATTTAATTGCCAAAATTTAAGTCGAAGAATATTTTTAGAAAATTCTGGTATTCATATTCAAAGGACGCTGAAAATAATCCACATATGACAGCCGCCATTTTTGTTTCAACACGTAGGCCTAGTATTCAGAGGGCTGTGAGTATTATTCCCCGAATAAGAGATTCTTTACCAGCACTTTCCTTGTAAAATGATTTAATTTTTTCAATAGCAGGATGAAAATTTATTGCATTCATTAAAATATTAAACGTTTTTAATATATTCATTACGGTGCAACTAAACTCAGTTTTTGTATGAAAAGATGGAATTTTGTAATCTATTTTCACTCTCTTCTTGATATGCTAGAATTATAAATATCATGCTCACAGATCTCAGATATGTTTCAGATGTAGTAATATAACATTATAATATTTTTTTTTAATTTAGCTATGAATTAATACATTAATTTTAAGGCATTTTTCTGTTACTCCAGCACAGGTGCTAAATCGCCAAATATTCATTATGGTTACAATCGTATACGAGATACAAAAATGGATTTAGTTATGCCCCAAATCACGCTCGCCAAAATAAGTCAAATGACTATGAAACTGAAACAACGAAATATTTTAAACGTTAAAAAAATAGAAAATATAAATTTTTAGGGAGTAAAAAGTTTAAATTTCGGGAATGTAAAGAGCGAGATTTTATTACGTTTCACACCTACCGAGTCCTTCCCGCTGAATCGTAATGCCAAAAAAGCACTAGTAAGGCATTTAAATAAGGCGAAAATTATATGTTCAAATATATTCAAATTTCCTGGTGGAAGTTGGCCCCGGCAGTAATTAGACCTTGTTTCGAGAGTCAAAAATAGATTTTTTCGGAAATTCTAGCATTTACACGACACTCATGCAATCTGCGCTGAATAGCCTTTGCACTCAACTTCACATTTCATGCTCCATTTAATTTTGTATATACTGATAGGATTTTCTTCTGTTACTTAAAAAAGTATCACTATTCTTCTTTCATCAGGGTGGCTAGTGGTCAGGGAAAAATACAGTAAAAAAAATGGTAATTACCAGTATATTCTTATAGAAAAATTCAAATTAATTATTTGATCGAATAACCAACATAATTTTTTCTATAAGAATATACTGGTGTTTATCACTTTTTTTGACTGTATATTTCCCTGACCACTAGCCACCCTGTTCATATGTTGTTGTCGTACACGTTTTCCTACTTTTATATTTTCAGTTTTTTAGTAATAACTGAGCATCCTTATACTTTAAAAAAATTATAAATGACAATTTTGGTTAATTTTTCACTAGTTTGTTTGCTAATTTTTACATGGCTATAGAATTCTTCACTTAACCGTACTCTTTTATATCGCGCTATGGATGATTGGTTAACTCTTCCAGCATTTCAATAGTTTTATTGCGTTTTACACTTATTGAAAGAATAATCAGTCGTAAGTGGTATAGAAACTATACCACTAAAACTTTACTAACAAACAAACTGACAAATGTCCCATATCATCTCCAATACATAACATTAACCCTTTGCATTCGAGAAGTAAGTTTCACTCACCACGGTGTGCTGCGTAAATCGAGGTTCCAAATGCTCTGGATACCAGTATTTTAAACTGATTTTCTTCGCCTTATTTAACCCCTTCGCGACGAGCGTCCTTTACAGAATTTTTAATCTTTTACCACCGGTTTTTCAAAACAGAAATTTTTGCCTACTTGAATCGATGAAATGCTAGGAATACATAAGGCAAAGCTTACAATAAAAAATAACTGGTGGGAATCAGTGTTGCCAGTGGGCTACTTTTTTAAAATTCAGTTTTCTTGATTTGCACCAGGTTTTTGATAAAGTAAAATTCGCCTTATTCAATGAAATATTAAATAAGGCAAAAACAAGGTGAATTGTACCATTTCAAAAAAGTGGTGCGAATCAAGCAATCTGAATTAAAAAAAAGTAGCCCACTGGCAACACTGGTGGGAACAAAGCCATTAAATAATAAGCCCAGTCAGATAGTGTTAAATTTGTTAGCGACACACTAGCGCCAAACCTCTGCTGCGGAAGGAGGACAAAACAGAAGTGGGTCGCAGAGAAACGATACGATTTATTTATATCGATATTTTATACGATTTTTATCGATGTTTTGTTTTTGCACTTCCTTTAGAAGCTTGCTAATTACAAGACCTCCTTATCATAGTATCAGACCTCTCAATCAGCAAGTTGCCTTTGACCGCTATACTTGTCCTGCTACTAGCGCCATCAATCGTCAGTAATAGTACTTACGACACGAAATCACACGAAATTTTTTCACAGCTCCATTTGTTCTATGCATTTGCTTATGAACTAGTAGTTTTCCTACCACTAAAATTTTATAGTAAATTTTATCTTATTAAATTGACAAGATCGTGTGATTACATGACGAAAAAAATTCTATTAAATTTTAGTGGTAAGAAAAAAGCGTAAGAGTTGGCAGCTATGTGGTAGCAGACCAGCTAGATTTTTCTATTATATTTTTGGATACCAGTTTTTTAGTAGAGACAATTTTGTTTTGATTGATCGGAGAATTCTGGGATTTAAAAGAACAACATTTTCTCTAAAAATATACTGTTGTTGAAAAAGCCCGAAACATGGCAACTGTGCGGTAGTATCCACCAGGCGGCGATACTTTCCGGAGAAAGTCAATTAATAAGTTGGCAATTACCGCGGACATTTTCTCCCATAGACTTTCTCCGGATTGTCAAGTCTGATCTATGATAAGGGAGTCTTGGCTAATTATTGGGATCTTTTACATTAAAGCTAAAACTATAATGAAAAAAAAAATGGTGGAAATTTACTGGATTAATATTTGTATATAAATATAGTGGTGGCAAAGTAGTTGATTTATTTATTAAAAGTTAAATAAAAAGTGATGGAAATTTACATCACTATGCAATTAACCCTTTCCGGCACAGACAAATTATGTTCGTAAAATGAGAAATTACTGACTGACACCGGAATTTACAAACGACTTTCTTAGAAAATATGAACTCCTTATTTTAAGCTTTAATTTTAGAAGCAAAATTTTATTAAAATATTCTTGGTGCCGAATGCAGCACTCCCAACCGCTAGATGGCGCTATTTTCAACGTGCGAAAAGTTTCCCATTTATCTGACTGGGCTTATTATTTAATGGCTTTGGGTGGGTATAATTGAGGATTCTGAGCATCTTATGCGTCACGTATACGTGTCGCTCGTCCCCAAGGGGTTAACAGAAGAATTATCTAGGATTAATAACCGCGAAATAATCTGTAATTGATTAGTGGTGTCCAGAGCATTTTGAGCCCCAATTTACGAGGGACACCTGGCAACACTAGTGGTGAGTGAGAGTCACCTTTCGAGTGCAAAGGGTTAAGAGCCTACGTTAGTCACGCGAAGAAACGCTCCAGCTAATGTTAAGTGTATGGGAAGGTTATCGAGCGATTTCTCGCTCGCATTTTAATATTTTTAAATGATTTTTTTTTTTGCATAGGATAGCTGAGGTCGATCTCTAAGGTTGTTAGTTTTTACTTTTTCGATTTTGGTTCCAGTTTTTTTATATAAGGGTAATTTCACTTTCAGAACCGGTTCCAACCGGTTCCAAAATTGAAAATGTCCGTTTGCAAAACAACCGTAACCACAATCAAAAAAGTAAAAACTAACAACGTTAGAGATCGACCTCAGCTATCCTATGCAAAAATAATCATTTAAAAATATTAAAATGCGAGCGAGAAATCGCGCGATAACCTTCCAATAGACTTAAAATTAGCTGGAGCGTTTCTTCGCGTGACTAGCGTAGGCTCTTAACCCCTTAATCGTCGTGCCCGAGACATTCACGGGCAGCGTAGGTTACGCCTGTTTTATTCAAATTGTTTGATTCCCACCAGTTTTTTGAAATAGTTTTATTGTCTTTATTCTTGCATTATCTTATCTGTCTATTAAATAAGACGAACATTTCTACTTAAAAAAACTGGTGGTAATCAAGCAATCTGAATTTTTAAAAAGTAGCCTACACTTAAAGTGCGCGACGATTAAGGGGTTAATAGCTGGAATCCTACCCTAGGCTGGATTAAGATTTGTAACACTCGTCATCAGTGGGTTCATTCAAATGAAGGAAAGTTACTTGATATTCATCTAACTTACAAGGAAACCAATTTTGACAAAGCTCGCACGTAGCATTGAGATCTGGTGCGTTTTAGAGCCCTATAGGCCAAAGTTAGAGAACCGATAAAATTTGTCTGCAAAAATCGTATTATTTATATATCTTTTTTGTATACTTTTAATTTTAGAATTTGAGATTGAGATTTGAATTAAGATTTGAAACACTCGACATTAGTGGCTTCATTCAAATGAAGAAAAGTTACTTGATATCCATCTCACTTACAAGGAAACCACTTTAGGCGAATCTCGCACGTAGCATTGAGATCTGGCGCGTTTTAGAATCCTATAGACCAAAGTTAGAGAACCGATAAAATTTGTTTGCAAAAATCATGTTATATATATATATATCTGTTTTGTATACTTTTAATTTTAAAATAATGAAATTTTAATTGTTAATTTCACGCCAAGAGCCAGTTAAGTCGTTCATAATTGTCCAAACCACTACTCACACGTGGTTCTGCGTCAAATCGTCGCGTACAATTCATCGAGGGACAATTCATGGCGCACAATTCATCGCGCACAATTCCTCGCAGCGACGACTCATCGCAGCGTCAATTCGTCGTGGTGTCAATTCGTCGCAACGAAAATGTTTTTGAAGGCTATGATGATAAAATAAAGACAATTTAGTAAAAATGTTTAATTATAGTTAGTTTTTTAGATATAGAGAATTATAACTAACAATTTACATGTTATTATATCTAAAAAAACAAATTATCATTAAATAATTTTACTAAATTATCTTTATTTTATCATCATAGCCTTCAAAAACATTTTCGTTGCGACGAATTGACACCACGACGAATTGATGGTGCGACGAACTGACGCTGCGATGAATTGTGCGCGATGAGTTGTCCGCGATGAATTGTGCGCGACGAATTGACGCGACACCCTCGCACATAACAGACGACTATGACATTCTGTCAGGGTTTTCGGGAAAAATTAAATGATAATAAATAAATCCAATTTCGCGGAGCCAAAAATGCATCTATAATGTTTTTTTTGTTTTTTTTCAAAATGAAATTCATTGGTTCTTGAAGTAATTTTTAAACTAATTTCAATATTTCATTCTTATCATTAAGTGTTATGTATTTTAAGGCAATTTTATCAAATAAACTTCTGCGTTAATAGTCCTATAAGCGGTGTCAAACACTGCATTTCAGAAAGTTATGCTGCAGTAAAATCAATAAATTACGATTTTTACAGACGAATTTTATCTTTTTGCTATCTTTGTTCTATAGGGCTATAAAATGCACCAGGTCTGATAGCTGTGTGCGAGATTCCCCAAAAGTGGTTCCCTTGTCAGTTTTGCCACATTTATCCGATTATTTGGATATAACTTTTTAACCCATTAAAGAGCGAATTATTTTTCTCAATAAAATACAAATATTACGATTCATACCACTTTTATATTAAAGTAACCAAAGAGTGAATTTATCATGGTGTTTCTTGCATCAAGTAAAGTGAATATTTATGTAACATAACAGACTGGTGTTACCTTAAAACCTGGTGTAAGAAACATAATGTTGCGAAAACGCAACGTCAATCTTTAATGGGTTAATAAATATTAACTCTTTTATATTTTACTGTAAGCTTTGGCTTATTTAATCGTAACATTTCTGCAATTCGATTAGGCGAAAATTTCCGTTTTGGAAAACTGGTGGTAAAGGATTAAAAATTCTGTAAAGGACACTCGTCGCGAAGGGGTTAATAAATGATGACAATATATTACATTATATTTTTTATTAAAAATGCATTGACAGCGGCTGCGGCGCTGGTTACTTTTTTTTAATATAGAGAGACTACCTGTCTATTGAGTCTAAATATATATATTTATTAAATCATCTTTCTATACATTTATGGTATTACTAAAAGTAATGTCGAGTTATAAGCCTCGAAACTTAAAAAAAAATTTACTTTTTCTAAAACGTTGCTATAATTTTGGCCACTAGTGTACGTATCTGCACATTTTTTAACCTTTCAGTTTTTTTTGGTTTTTGTTAGAGAAACAAACATAATTTGAACCAGGAAAATTATTTAATAAAATGTTTCTTGTTTCTATATTGTTAAATCTTTAACTTCCTTTTTAATAATAATAAAATATATATATATATATTATTATACTTGAATTTAACCGAAAGGTTAAGCAATAGAATAGAAAATGTTTAGAAAGGTTAGAGCTATATTTCTGACATATAAACTTAATGGAATCGTACATATCTATTTATGTTAACTCTACCAGAATAGCATATTACGCTTTTACAAACTAGTCACAAATTCAGTAATGTGTAAATATAAGTACGTCACTACTGTTCCAAAATGTTTATTTTGTTAAAGTATCCATGTCATTTATTAAAATGCATTTGCATAAACAATCAAAGTCTCGCGTATGAGAAATTAATATTAAATCACACTGAGTTAAACTATAGGATTAATGTTCAATTAGCGATAAATGAAAGGGTAGTATGGAAAAATCCCAAATAATTACTATTACTTTCATTTTTAACCCTTCCAGGCACAAATTACTTCGGCTACTAACATGTTGAAATAATTAAGTGACACCAAAAAATACTAACAAATATTTATTTGAAAATAATTAAATACTTTTGTTCACGTGTATTATGACAGCCTAATTTTATTAAAAAATTCTCTGTGCCACTTGACAGTTTAACATTAAAATTAAGTGATCGCAAACACTTCCCTTGAAATAGAATTAAAAAGCTATTGTATCTATTGTATGTATTAAAATTGGCTGTTAGTAAATATGTATGTATGCTGAAAGATCTATACATGTATATTAAATGATTGTAAGAAAACTGTGCATACTTACACAAATCTATAATTATGTTTATATGATAGCTATGTAAGAAATCTAAATATTTAAATCTAGTTTATATGATAGATTTCTTACATATATGTCAGAGTGTGCTTAGGTTACCATATACAGGTTATACAGGTTCTACCACATTTTTTTAATAGCATTTTTTTGATTTATGCAATATAATCATAATTCTTTTTTATAAATTTTGTGATTAAACAATGTGATTGGAAAATCAGCGGTTTAAATGTTATTAGAAAATTTTCTTATCAGAAATAGTTGTGACCATACTCCTTAGAAATTCTAAGGAGTGTAAGGGCTTTGCTGACAAATAAACATAATGATATCTTTCATATCTATCTACGTATATACACTGAAACTGAATACCAAACTAGTCCGTAACAAACTAATTAAATATTCAGTAATGTGTAAATACAAGAACGTCATTGCTGTTACAAAATATTTATTTAGCTAAAGCAGCGCTGTCATTTACTAAATGTGTTTGTTTAAGCTAACAAGATATCATATAGGAGAAATGTATATATTAACTCATTTGTATCCGAAGTGTACATTTCAGGAATTTCTTTTTTATTCAGAAATTTCGAATTCACACCAGAAATTCTTAAAGTAATTTTTGATTTATTTTATGCCAGTTTTTCGTGATTACGCAAACCAAACATTCTTGTTTCGGAATTTCTGAATTAAAAAGAAATTTATGCAATGCATGCATGTAGGCGCTAATGATACAATTTGTTTAACCGTGCGGAATTAAATTTGATATGTTACATTTAACCTTCTTACTCTCAGATTGAATTAACTCCATGCTGTGACATCTACTCTATTAGAGCACATGTGCACGGGAACCCCTCACTCACACACCCAAAAAATAAAAACCCAAGAAATAAGATTTTTGTCATTAAATAAGATTTTTGTCAATTTCCAGTATGCATTAAGCCATGGACGGAGACTGAAAGAATATCCGACCTGCTGCCCCGTGGGACAGGGTGCGAAGGGATACACTATCCCGTCCTTTCCAATATCGCTCCTTTAACCGCAGTGCTAGGGGATTGAAGTGCCACGTACAGCTTAGCAGTTTTTATTAGCAATTTTTAACTTATATTAAGCTTTTAAGAATCTCTCCAGCTAAGTTAGTACTAGTTATAAACATTATATAATTAAATTATATTTAGTGTTATTATATAGCCATTTGTCCCACCCATCCCTCTTTAGATTTAGCTAAGTTATATAAATTATATATATTAAATTACATATAGATAATATATAGCCGATGATCCAACCCCTATCTTAATTTAGTAAATCATGCATGTAAAGTCCCCCCTGTAGAAATGAGCAACTGTGTAGAATCTTTAGTTTTAGTTAAAATAATCATAGGGTAGAACTATAGGTAAATTAAGTCAAACAACCAAGTAAAGTAATAGCACTGAAAGTCTAAAAGTAGCACCTAGTTTCTAGTATTAAAAGTTAGATAAATTATATATATTATATTACATATAGATAATATATAGCCGATGATCCAACCCCTATCTTAATTTAGTAAATCATGCATGTAAAGTCCCCCCTGTAGAAATAAGCAACTGTGTAGAATCTTTAGTTTTAGTTAAAATAATCATAGGGTAGAACTATAAGTAAATTATGTCAAACAACCAAGTAAAGTAATAGCACTGAAAGTCTAAAAGTAGCACCTAGTTTCTAGTATTAAAAGTTATATAAATTATATATATTAAATTACATATAGATAATATATAGCCGGTGATCCAACCCCTATCTTAATTTAGTAAATCATGCATGTAAAGTCCCCCCTGTAGAAATAAGCAACTGTGTAGAATCTTTAGTTTTAGTTAAAATAATCATAGGGTAGAACTATAGGTAAATTAAGTCAAACAACCAAGTAAAGTAATAGCACTGAAAGTCTAAAAGTAGCACCTAGTTTCTAGTATTAAAAGTTATATAAATTATATATATTAAATTACATATAGATAATATATAGCCGATGATCCAACCCCTATCTTAATTTAGTAAATCATGCATGTAAAGTCCCCCCCTGTAGAAATAAGCAACTGTGTAGAGTCTTTAGTTTTAGTTAAAATAATCATAGGGTAGAACTATTGGTAAATTAAGTCAAACAACCAAGTAAAGTAATAGCACTGAAAGTCTAAAAGTAGCACCTAGTTCCTAGTATTAAAAGTATTATAAAATGTCTAACCCATTTCTTTTCAGGCGCGGCTATCATGTACACTAATTGCGCCCGTGCATGTAAAATCCGTCATGGGTGCGAAGTCCTCCAAGTTCTCTGTGAATTACACCTCTGGAGCTGCCTAGTCGGATGAAGGTCTCGTCACCTGACAAAGGTACTAAATTACGAGACCAACTCGAGTAGCGATGGCATGACGTATAGGTAGAGGTGTCAAGTTCCCAATCTTCCGTAATATATGGTTTAATCTGACCCAGTTTAACAACGCTTCAAACCTGAAAAATTAGTGGATGAATCTTTATTTATTAAATATCAGGTTTCTACGTGGAATTTATTTAAATTCATTTCTTAACAAAATTTCTGGTGCAAAACGTATTAAACCTGGGTCAAATAAACCGACATATTACGTTAGATTAATGAGAGCTTGGCACCTCTGAGAATAGGTGTGCGATGCAGCGTGGAATTAATAAATACTACAGCATCTCACATCCGTCCGCCATGACTTCGCTACACTGTGAAGTGCTGAAACATCTCATCCAAACATCAATTAGCAGACAGACAACTAAGGAAAAGCAACTTAAGCAACAAAATGTACTGAAGCCTAGAGATTTATGAAATAGATCTTCGCCATGAGGAGAGCAGGCGAATCCTCGCCTCGTTGCCAGGCATCAACCCGTTAAGCTGGGCAAAAACCAGGAAGGTAGGGGCCTGGTCAGCGGTCTAAAAAATATGCCCTCCACCCATCTCTTTTAAATACGTACATGGCAAAACATTGCTGTAATAATGTAAATTTCGAAATTTATAAATAACGACCGCCCGGTCATTTCAGGATTGCACATGAGATCGAAGAAATTCCCTTTTAAACCAGCTTATGCGTGCGAAAGCGGCGAGTGAAGTGTGAGTCAAAGGCACCGTTCCCATCTTTCCATTTGCACAATGCAGTGTGCGAAGGCTCGAATATTTCACTCTCTCTTTCCTGATTGTTGTTTATCCGAAATCTCCCTTGGTTTCTTATATTCAGTTAATTATTTTTTGTTTGTTTATTTGTTTGATTGTATAATCTTCCTCCATAGAAAATAAAATGCTACACTTTTGGTAAGTGTTTGTTATTTCGTTTAGTTGCATTGTTTTCATTTAACTTTTGAAAACTAGAACGTATTTCAGCTTGTATATTGAGTCCTACTGGCCGATTTTATTTTCGCAATTTATGTCTTTTTACCCCCCCCCCCATTTAAATAACCCACGAGCCGCCACTGACTCTATGTAGAATGAATACAACTAGAGGATACACTGGTAGCTAAGGGGTTTAGCAAAAAATATCTCACGTCTTTTAGTATGAAAGTATCCAGTCATGAACAGAAATATTGCTGTGTATGAATAATACAGAAGAGAAACCAACATTTACTAATACTTTCATATTTAGAAAAAAATGTTGTATCTATTGTATGCAGTAAAATGTTTTGTATATAAGCATGTATGAATGTTATAAAATGTATCCAAGCATATAAAATAGACCTAAATATGCAATATGTATGACTGTAAGCATAAAAATAAGGGAAAGAAGTTTGTATATTTTGATAAACTATATTAAATATGGAATAATCAGCAAAAAATATTATTTAAATTAAAATATATTTACTTATATCTTAATTCTCAAATAGGTAAAACACATACTAAGACGGATTTCTTGTTGTTATTTTTGTTTAGCAAAAGCAGCACTGTGATTTACTAAATATGTTTGCATAAGCTAATAAGGTCACAAATAGGAAAAATTACCAATAAACAGTACGGCGTTAAACTAGATGTGTTACGTTTAACCTTTAAGTACCAGATGGGATTAACTCTATGAAGAATGTGTTCACTAGACGGTTCCCAACCTGGGGTACATGCAGGGCCTGATTACTAACGGGGAAAACTGCCACCAGTAAATTTTAATAGAAATTGTCGACTTATTTGAACACATATTCATGCAAAATTACTAGCATGAATAAGGAAATAATTTCTATTCAATTTTACAGGTGGAAGTTTGCACCGTTGATAAACAGGCCCTGGGTACACGTACCCCTAGGGGTACGTGGTAGACATTGGTAATAGCAGCAAAAACAAAAAATCAGAGTTAAAATAAAAACAGAAAAGAAAACTGTACACTTTAAATTTACAAAGAGAAGCTTATGTAAAGTAAAATAGGTACTCGCAAAACAAATAATGCTGGAAAAAATCAGTCTACGAAAGCCGCCATTTTTGTGTCAGCGTGTAAGCCAGAGGGCTATGATAAAAGCATCCTGTCATGTTTACAAATATTGCTGTGTTGTAGATGATCAGTATAGAAGAAAACACAATAGTTAATACTACAATATTAAATAATTATAAAACACTGCTAAAACGATGTAACATTTAAAAAATATATACACATTCATTAAAACATATCTACACGTTTCAATCTTTCTCTGAGGTCATCATCAAGAAAATAGTCAATCATAATGTTGTACAGACTGAACTACTTTTGGGAATTTCAAGATCCGAATGTTCGACCAATCACCTTCAACACAATGAAACAGTATACTGGACAGCTAACGCCATCTAATAATTTAAACCCGAATTAAATGAACTACTGAGAAATAAAACCGAGAAAATCCAATTAATTAATATTACAGTTTTTATGGTGTAAATGTCCAAGATTTTTCGATTGTTTAGTTAATACTACTTTAAATTTTTTTAAATTGTTGTATCTATTATAGGCAATATTTTTTTTTATATATAAGTATGTATGAATATTATAAAATACATACAAGTATGTAAAATAGTACCGTAATTTCGCGTATTCGCCGCGGCTTAGTTAAGTCTTTTTCAAACCGGAAATTTTATTGAAACTAAGAAGTCAAATAAGTGCTAAGCAGAAGGAAGTCACATTTTACTTAAAATAAATTCTGGTAGGAAATCGAATTGTCTGCGGTGCGGCGTATACGCGAGAAATTACGGTAGTAAATATGTAAGTTGGATGTAAACATGTACTAATATATATGACTCTAAACATATAAATATGGAAAATGGGAAAGGTACGTATTTGTATATATAGAGGAAATATATTAAGTGTGGACTTTTCATCGTACAAATGATTTTAACATTAAAACTACTTTATTAATATCTTAACTACTTAAGCGTGTGAAGCAACCAAATGTAAAAATGCCAATAAGGCAGATTTCACATTGTTTTGTGTTCTGTATACTTTTGTTCTCGATGGATACTATGTTCTCTATACATCACCACATAATTTACTGTGTTCATTTTGAAACTCAAACCAAATGGCACACTAACTGTTGCAAACTAATTACATATTCAGTAATATCTAAATACAAGGATTTCACTGCTGTTCCAAAATGTTTATTTAGTTAAAGCAGAACTCGCATTCACTAAATGTGTTTGTATAAGCTAATAAAGTATCAAACGGGAGAAATCGACATAAAGTTGCTCTGAGTTAAATTTGCTGTGTAACGATAGAAATAAAATGCTATTTTATTTTTTTATAATTCTGTAAATTTCATACACAAAGTTTTCTAACGTTTCATCCCTTTATATCATAATGCAGCATATATACAACGTAAACAAATATTCTATCCCTATCAAAATAAAGATTCGAAACAGGATTTGTTTACTTTTACCATTTTACTAATGTATATAAGGTGATTTAACCCTTTAATGCCCATGGCATCTTATACAGATGTGCCAACTCCCACTAATCTTCCGTAATATGTTGATTAATTTGATCCAGTTTAACAACGTTTTTAACCAGAAAATTTATTTGATGAATCTCTATTTATATAATTACACATTTCTACGTGTAATATATTTAATTTAATTTCTTAAAACAATTTCTTGTGTGAAACGTATTAAACCTCGGTTAAATTAAGCCACATGTTACGAAAGTGAGAGCTTGGCACCTCTGCATATGACACCATCACTGTTTCCAATTACGTAGATTTTCTTAATTCAGATATTCCATATTAACTTCAGAAACTTAAAAAAGCAATACCTACTTCATTTAATGACAAACATTTTGTCATTAAATGAAGTAAATTTATTATTGTAATTTTCTGATATACATTAAGATTTTTTGAATTACGGAATTTTTAGAATGTATTCTACCATGGGAATTAAAGGGTTAAAACTGATTGGACAAACTTTAACATTCGAACAGCCGTAGCAGTCCGTTTAACCAGAGCCAATTAAATTTCTTTTGATTCGAGCCAGAAATGCATTTATCACTTAAGTTAAATCAGAGCCTGATTACCAACGGAGCACACTTCCACGAGTAAAATAAATAGAATTTTGTTTCTTATTCATGGCAGTATTTTTGACAAGATGAAAATTCCTATTAAATTTTACTGGTGGAAGTGTGCCCCGTCGGTAATCAGACCCTGAGTTAAATAATTAAGGTACATAGTTAGAGAAAAAAATTCCCGTTTAACCCTTTTTATCGTGACGGTACTTATAAGTACCACTTTAACACCTTCGCGACGAGCGTCCTTTACAGAATTTTTAATCTTTTGCCACCGGTTTTTCAAAACAGAAATTTTCGCCTAATTGAATCTCAGAAATGCTGTCATTAAATAAGGCAAAGTTTACAATAAAAAGTTACTGATGGGAATAATCGAGGATTCTGAGCACCTTATGCGTCACGTATACGTGTAACTCGTCCCCAAGGGGTTAATAAAACACCTATATATTCGTAATATGACAGTTTTTCCTAACGGTATTCACAATGACACAAAGAGTGTATTTCTGACAGCAGGCAGGAGATGGCAAATTGAAGCACATATCCTCTTTCCTTGCATTGTAGGGATTTTTCATTTGCCACACTACATTCGAAATCCATTTTGCAATAGAATTGACATGCATGTTGTTCTTCATTTGAGTAATTTTAGTGGTTTATTCCTGTTATTTAGTACTATTATTTTTTATTGTTTTCTATACTCTACAGGTGAACATTTCCTATATTTTATTTGAAGTTTACTATTTGAAATTTACTATTTTATTTTATATCATAGGGAAAAGAATTATGGTGGTTACAGTTGCATCTAATTAACCACTAAAACACTATAAAAATTATTTTCCTCTTTCCTATGTTTATTCTGCACCAAAACTTATCCAATGATGACAAAATACAATTAAAAAGTAACTGGAAAATTAATTCAGGATATAAAGGTTTAATTTAATTTTCAATGACTTGATTAAAATTTCCTGCCATTTCATTGTTAACCCTTTTAAGAACGGTGGTGTATCATATATACCACTTAATTTTAATTTCAGACTGCCACAGTGTTCGTACGATTTTACCCCAATTTTTTAATAGAATTTTTCGCCATATTTAAATACAAAAAACTATTACAAATCCTGTAATTAGACGAGGCGTCTATAATTTATGCTATTTAAATATTAATTACAAAAATTCTATTAAAATTTGTGGTAAAAGCGTACGAACCCTGGTGACATATGTGACCCAGGATTTTTTAATAAAATTTTGCTTTTGTATTGTACATGAAGTAAATAATTTACTTATTTTGAAATTAGTTTGTTGGTACATTCTGAACAACGTCAAAAATTTTAACATTTTAGGAAGACAGTTATTTCGCTCTTGAAATGGTTATAGTCTAGTGAGATAAAGCACACAGCAAGAAACAATTTTGTACAGGAAACTGGGGTTTACCATTTATTCAGACATCTCACTGAAATAGAAAAATAAAATCACGGAATTTTCATAATTAATTTAACAATAATCAGTGGCAGCTCGTGACCGTTTTCTTCTTTTTTTGGGGGGGGAAGGGGGGCACTAGATGGATGACTTCAAAATTCATTCGTTTCATACTACTATTTTTAAAAGCAAATTTTAAATATATTTAATTGTATAAAATTCTGTCATAAATAATGATAAGGAATTCTTTTAAAAAATACTGGTAAGAAAAGAATAATTTTTTTAGACATGCATCTAGTGCCCCCCCAAAATACGGTCACGAGCAGCCACTGACAATAATGAAGATATTTTAATGAAATTTTAAAAAGATTTTTTTTTTGTGTTAAATGCAGTGCCTTCACGAAACATGTTGGAAGTGTTCGTGTTTCGGTCAATCAGCGGACCGTATGTAATGTCATTAAATTCTTAAATTTGCAGCGTCGAGGATCAGCTCCATTTCTTTCTAACACTTTTCGTGGCATAGTTAGATTTCACTAAGAAAAGGTATTATAAATTCTGATTATGAGAAACATCTAAATTTTAATTATATCTTAATAAATTTTAGAAACATAGCAATTGTTTTACTTTCAATTTTTTTTATACTTCACATTTTTTTTATTTTCCAGGTTTGCCAGTTTGGCCTTTTTTAAATTCGGAAATTCTAAATTCACATAAAAAATTTTAAGTAGTGATTTTAGCCTTATTCACTGACAGATACTGCACGATTACCAAAAGTAAAAATTTTACTTTTGGAATTTGCGGTATAAATCCGAAGTTTCCGAATTTAAAAAAAATGCCAAACAGGCAACCCTGTTATTTTCATAAGTTACTAATTTCGTGTTAACGAAATCATTCCTTGAGAGCTTTCAAAATAATCAAAGATAACTTAGGCTAACGCAAAAGAATTTCTCTAATTTCTTATTGCACAAATTTATTTTAATTTCTGGTATTTAGATTTTACAATTTTTAAATCCATGTGATATTGGCTTATTTGTTGCATGATTTTAATATGTAAATTTGACGAGTTAGAAAATTCTGTTACATGAACTTCACTTATTATCAAATAAACTAATTTTGTGTTATCGCAATTTACTTGCTCATTTTATTTAGCTTTGGAAAATTACTAATTTTCTGTTAACGAAATCGTTACATAAGAATCTCGAAAACATTGAACGGGGGTTAATAAAAAAAACACCTTTATCTAAATACTTATAACTTATCTCACACAATTTATTTAATTCGAGGCATTTTGGAATTAGGTTTATAAATTTGTAGGTTTTGAGAGCTTTCCTGTAAAAGAAATTGATTATGAAGCATACATTTCATTGTCGATAAAACACTACGGAAGGTTTTTCAAAGATTTTAAATGGCTTTTATTTCACTTTTTAATCATTTCATTAGCAATTATGTATTATCAGAAGTAATTATGTTTCTAAAATGTGGAAATTATTGATTAACACTAGAAATTATGAACTAATTGATTGGAAAATAAACCCGCACTTTTCTTCACATACATTAAAAAAGTAAAATTTCATATAAAAAAAATCTGGGTGCCAGTTGGCAAATTAGAGTTAAAATTAAGTAGCATAAATTATAAATAATATACAACCGCCCTTCAAAGGTTTAAAACAGTTTTCTTTGATTCCTCATATTTTTAAATATCATTCTACAAATTAACATATGTTGACCAGTCCCAATTATACTAATAACTTGTTCTCATAGCTGCTAATTTTTATGTTTTTTCCCACTATTTTTGAATAATAAATTTCATATCTTTTAATCGCCAAAAACTGTTACTAAATAAGGCAAGTGTACCTTCAGTGGTGTTTTGCAGTACTCCTGTTCCAGGTTCCGGCCGTACATGAATAATGCAGTTTTTAAAAATCAAGTAAAAAAATTACATAGCCTGCATATCTTGAGATTTAGGAGGGATATAAATTAATTAAACGCATACTTATCTTTCGCTAAAACATTTATACAATTTTATGTACAGTCGTGGGAAAAAAAAAAACTGAACACCCCCCACTAACTCTGGAACAAATTATAGTGGAAGGAAGTGACTGGTACCAAACGATTGGAAATAAAGTCTACTTTTAAATTATGTCTCTAAAATTTGCTTAAAGGGGCCGTCTATGATGTGCATTAAAGCATAATTTGAACAGGTGTGGGAGCGCTCCGACTTGAAACCCCGATTGACACCACTAAATTTTAATAGTATTTGTTACCTTATTCAAGGACAAAATTTATGAAATTCATTATGCTAGAGAATACTATTAAAATTTAGTGGTAAGAATCGATATTCGGGTCGGAACGTTCTCATCCCTGTTTGAGAAAATATTATATTCATAGGCTGGGATTACCGTGACTTGATAAACTTAGAGATTAAGTCTGTCTTACAATATAAACAATGCGTAAATCGTATTTAAGTGCTCGCGATCTTACGTTAATTTGAAAGCTAGCTTAAACTGAAGCGTAAGTGAATGATCGCGCGAGCACAACAAACCTGACAACCTTACCTGTGATTGTAGTAAGATATAAGATAGCGAGGCACCAGAATCCCAGCCTTTATTAGTATATATATATATATATATACAATGTCTGCTTTAAAATTTTTCATTAAAATTACGTAAAACGTATATATTTACGTCATTTATGGAAAATAGTTTCGCTTTTATTTTTAAATTAATAAAGATAATTTTTGAAAAATATAATCAGTTCTACCTTAGAAAAAACTTAATCACTTTTGTTACCTTTAAATGGATTTATAGCTTCTTTTCCAGTCTAATAAAGCTATATTGTTTTTTCTGCAGTATATATGTTTGAAGTGAAGTTTCTTATAAATGCATATGCGTAGAGTATTTTCTGAAAGAAAATGGCCCTACAATTAACTAAAGCAACGAAAGACCAAATGATTGGCATGTGGCAAGCTGGAAGAAGTTTTCGTGATACAGCTAGGCATTTTTAAGTGTCGCTTCAAACTATTTCAACATGGATTAACAGGTAAGCTTTATATTGGTAGTTTATTGAGAAAAAAATACATTTACATTCAATTTATTTAAATTTAAATTTAATTTACATTACTGGTATTTTTTTTTATGTTTAGCCATACAAATTTGATAAACCGTCTTTGTAGTAGTGGTCGGCCTAGGATCTTATCAGACAGCCAATCTCGAGAAGTTGTTGCAATGGCTATACAGTAGATCCCTATATGTCTTCTAATCAAATTAAAGATGATTTGCAACTTCAAGTGAGCATATATAACTAAGAGACGATAGAATGTATTATGAATATATATACATATATATATATATATAAGGCATACTTTATTTTTATTATGTATCATCTCGTACCATTCACAACACGCTCAAAGAAGCATGTTTTCGAATTGGGATGGCGGCTAAAAAACCAGCATTAACTGAAAACCAGCGACTTCAACGCCTTCACTTTGCCCAAACATGTATTAACTGAGGTATAAATGAATGGGGCTCAGTTTTATTTAAAGACGAAAGCTGCCTTTAGTAAGTTTCCAGTTCTTCGTTTCGAGTGTACCGTCCATTGGGATTTAGGTTTCAGCCACGGTATACAAATAATATTAAACGCAGCGGAAGAATTGTAATTTCAATGTTGGACTGCATGTCGGCGCAGGGCATTGTATGTCTGCTATGCATTGAGATCATCTAGACGGAATATCCTATTGTGACATAGTAGAACACGCAATGATACCTGAAGTTTTAGAAAACCACTCTCTGGATGGATTTTTTCTCTTCCAACAGATATGTTTTGTTATTTGGTAAATGGTATTATTAAACAATATGGTTTTCAGAGCATACTATATACTATTATTTATTAATATTAATAATAGAAATATGTTAAAAATTACTTATTTTATAGTTTTGCGCGTTTTAGATCATAATCTTTTGCTGGTTTATTTTTCCAAAACAACCCCCCCCCTCCCCGCGCTACAATATTCAAATCCGAAATATCACTGCTTGCTCTAGAATGTTTATTGATTCGTTCATTAAGTGAATTAGGAAAATATTTAAAAAAGCAACATTCTCTACATGCTATACCATACCATTAGAATTGATTTCGGTTTTAAAGAACAACTAGTTATTTTTAATTGCAATAAAAATTCTTTTTATGACAGGTGTGCAGATATAAATCCTTTAACTTGTCAGCTTTGGCACACATATCATATCGACAGCGATAAAACACGCCTTTAACCAATCTTTACAGAACTGAGTGAAAATTTTCAATATAAATTCAGTATTGAAATTAATTTTCTTTTGTTTCACGTTTAACGATTTTAGCAGATGAATCAGTATTAAAAAAAAAATGCATGTAAATTTATTAGAAAAAAATAATAACCGCTGTTTTTTGAAAAATAATTAAGACAAAATCTATCTGTCTATCTCTCTCTCTCTCTCTCTCTATATATATATATATATATATATATATATATTAATAAGAAATTTTAAAACAACATATTTCTTAGTTTTGTTTATTTTTTACAGAACTTTTGATATTATCAGGTTGTAATCTTTCACAGAATTATAATATTTTTTATTAAAAATAAAAATAAACCATTTACAATTTGTTCAGGTTTCTATTTATAAATTTTTTTTTCGCAATGTATACATGTGCATATATTTGTGAATATATTTAGATATTTATTTCATTAACATTTTTTGTTGTAAATATAAATTTTAATGTTATAGAAATCATTATTTATTAAGTGTAGTTCATAATTCATAATTTTGTTTGGAATTTTCAGGATAATATAGTGCTATCCACAGAAGTGGTGTAGTTAAAACATGGTGCGAAGAGAACTGCATAATGAAGTTAGAATGGCGAAGCAATGCAGCCAAATTGAACCCAATGGAAAATGTTCGGGCTCAGTGGAATGATGAAGTTCGTCTGCAGGGAATTAGAACGATTGATTAGCTATGGAAATCTGTTTCTCATGCTTCGCAAACTATTAAAAGAGATACTGCTATTGTTAACAGCTTCATTGAATCAATGCCACGCAGATTGGAAGAAGTTCTTGATAAAAATAATTGCTATACATTATATTAGCAAATTCCTCCCTCCCCTTTTTGTTATTTAATTACAAAATGCGGCTTATTAGTAGGAGTGAGGATTTTGCCACTTAATTTTTTGTGTACTAACCAGCCCACGATGTTCTTCTACTCTTTTGTTAAAGTTCTATGATTTTTTATTTGAAGTAATCATATTTTTGTTATTTAGATAAATATCAGTATTTTAAAATTTTGGTTGCCAGTTGCTTCCACTGTTGATTTTAGATTTTATTATGTGGGCCAGATTGTCCTTGTAGATCATGTTTGCATTTGGAAAAAAAGACAGAAAACATAGTAATTTAATAATGTTATGTGAAAAATACAATATGATTACAAATCTTTCTATTTGCTTTATATCATTAATTTTGAAACACGGATTCAGAACATATCAAAACCATAAAATTATATACTTGTTCATATAAATATTCAAAAAAACTGTGAAGATCAAATTAACATAAAATTTCTGAGAGCAAAGCTAATTTCGTGGTGCATACACGTAATTATTCATTTCAATGTATTCCACAAAATAGGAGTACTCGACAAATATTTTCTGTTCTTTTTAAATAGATTCCGATGATGCATTTCTGAGAAAAAATTTATATAATTCTTTCATTAGGTATCTTCAAAATTTTGGTCAAAAACAATTTACATCATTTAAACCTTTAATATATAAACATTATAATCACTGAGATATTTATACTTATTAATTCAATTTACTCAAATCTTGTTAAATTGTTTGCAATATTACACTAAATGGTTGTTAGATAAAATATTCCCGTGAAAGTATTAGATTGTTACTTAAAAATGCTAATTTAAACTTTTATTAACTTTTGTATATCAATCAAAAATTGTAATCTTTACAAATATGTATGGATGTTCAGTTTTTATTCCATTAATAACGAATTTAAAAGAATTGAACTTTTTCTTCTATAACTTTCGTATTTAGATCTATTCGATTAACCAGGATAATTCAAAAAAAATTATAAGTTATTTTTATGGTTTTCTGATAGGCAAGATTCTTTCCCAATCGCTAGCAGTGTGCAAAAAAATGTAATAATAATAATAATAATAATAATAAATGTCAAATGAGGCATTAATGAGTTAATTGTAAAATTTCAAATGAACTACCAGAATAGGTTTAATCATAGAATTATTAACCCTATTCCGAAGGAGAATAACGGATGTAACGTTATTCAGATGTCTTTATAACATAGATTTAGTTTTAGGTCTTCAAATAAATCGGATTATAAATCCTGCGATCTCAAAAACATATCTCAAAACAAGACGCCCCCCCCCCCTCACTACTAAAAAAAAAAGCTATGTCGGGATTTTCTTTTCCGACTAAAAAGCAATTTATCTGCGTTTTATTAATTAATTAATTTATTTATTTTTATTTTAATTCCTTACGCTGCTTTATACTATTTTTTTTAAATTCTAAATTTTGTATTTGTCAATATTATTCACGTTTCTGCCAATAAATTGAAAAAAGGAGAGTTAAATAGATGCAAAATCTGAGAAAAAGCATTATACAAACACCTGTAAAATTCCAATAACATTTACATATTCTAAAACTATTTTAATTACAAATAATCTTATGGTTTTTTTAAAATCGGATAATTCAACACTTGTAAACATTATTTTACCGCATATAACAAAAACCGAAACTTATTAAGTGAGTAAAATGGCCATATCGGTAAAACATGATACATTAAAAGAAGTGACATTCTGCAGCATTTCAACAATCGAGTACCGAACTTCAATTTGGATACAGCCCCTTAAATATGCTCATTATAAAGTAAGTAATTTCTAAGAAACTAATCGTAGGAATTTCATGTAATTTGGTATCTAGGCATAGTTTGAACTGCAAATTTCAAATATGTTGTCAAATTTGGGTCTTGCTATTGAAAAAACAAAGTTTGGGTGTGTTTTTATATGTAGATGGCCCCCTAAGCAAATTTTATATCCACCATTTAAAAGTACACTTTATTTCCAATCGTTTGGTACCAGTCACTTCCTTCTACTATAATTTTTTACAGAGTTAGTGGGGGGTGTTCAGTTTTTATTTCCACGACTGTACCTAAAATAAGTACTTCTTAACCGAAAATGTGCGCGGGGCTTCATGTCTTGAAGACAGAAGACCAATGCAAAGTACGTATATTCCATGGTAATTTTAAGACGTATAGCCCCAATATTTGAGACTAGAAATTTTCTATTTAATATTTACATCACAAAATTTGCAATATTTTCTCTAATTAAATAAAGCCAGAAATTTTACTCAAAAGTTGTGATAGAAATGTATGGAATACAAATACGTAAAATTTGTAAAATAAAATAGTGATAACTGAAACCATTCAATAACTAGCCCTATACTATGACACAGACATAAACTAGTCGTTGGGGACCACCGTAATACTTACCCATCATGGATATGCATAATATAAAATATTGAAATAAAACATGTGTAAACTATTTATAAAATGCATTGCAATTCGAATAAAACCGTGGCTTGATGACGTCATAAACATTAAATCGAGGCTAACGAAAAATACGAGAGGGAACGTGACTACCTCTCTAGGTTCGCACACCCCTCGAGTTGTAGTAAAGCAAGGTCGGGATTAGGGCCTGGTTTTCCCTCCTGGGATTCCAGCTCCGAAGCTGTTGGGGGAAGCCGACCCCCACGGGGTGACTCCCCGTGGTTTCACCGCGTGTCGCAACGACCTACGTCGTCTCACGTGGGTTCAAGGTTGGAGGATCCGTATTGGTTAGGCTCTCTGACCGGCCGAAGCGCTGTAGGGATACCAAGCTGCTGCGCAATAAAAGTCTTTCAGGACATGGGTTCGGTGGTCGATTGCGTGCTGTGCGCCCCCTCATGGGCATCTGCGGCGCATGTTAGTTTTATCTTTTTTTACCGACCGCTAGAATGACGTGGTGCTCTTTTCATACACCTGCATTGGGGCATTCGAGCATCACGTGACTCCCGCGGTCTGTAAAAAAAATACGCGTAAAACACCGTGGTAGCCTTTCTTTTTCGTTAGCCTCGCTTTAAATGTTCTATTACTGTATTCTACGTCAACTTCTTTACTGCATTGCGCAAAAGAAACATCCTTATAACTCAAAAATTTATAATCATAGTAACAAACGGTTTACTGCGTCGGATTAAGCGTCTCATTTCCAATTAAAATATATCTTTGAATTGAAATTTGGATGAAATACAGGGTCATGAAAAATCGAAGAGTGTGGAAAATATGATTACAAATATCTCGGAAAACTCATTATCCGATCGACTTCATTCTTTATGCTACATTTATGTTTTTTATTGTCTTTTATATTCACTCCTTAAAATTAACAATTTAGAAAATTTTTATGTACCTTTTATCAGAACGAATATTTCGAGAGTCTAAAAAAAATAGTTCCGGATAATCGAGGTTACTGAAATTCAATAAGCTTCTTCCTATTATTACACACTAAGTACATACTAAATTTCAAGTCTCTATCTCAATTTGTTCGAGAGATAGAGCATTTACAGACACACACACAGACAGACGGACGACAATTTTTTTTTTCTAAAAATATGTTTTTCGGAATCTCCAGTGTCTGAAAAAGTGTAAATCCGTCAAAAATAATTTTTCGATTTTCAAAACGATTACAAGATTTATCCTATACTATGTATAATGGGTAAGTAATAAAACTGTACATAAGACACTAACAGTTATTTATTGGTCGAGAAACTACTAATTTACCAGAGAAAGTTTGTAAATCAACGAAAAAGTTATTTAAGGCAAGTGTATTGTTGAGATTACGGCTACCTTTTGGCTATAAAGTTAATTAAAAAGACTTTCATCTTTGCGGCAGAGAGAAATTAACGTAATTCAATTTATGTAAACGGAGGAACTCTGAATTAATGTTTTATTTAATTTGCGGTCTGAATAATGTTTTGTTAAGTAGAGTCCTTTCCACCGAAATATTAAAAAAATAATAATTTTTTAAGGTTATGCACTAAACTATATTACATGATAGTCTTTGTTAAATTTATCATTTAATAATGTTTATTTTTAGGATAAACTGCATTAATTAACCCAATTTTGTATGCCCATATTTTACGAAGATATAAAGTTAGAAGTAAAATTAAGTTTGATATTATCAAGTTTGACTGACTTTTAATGATTTGTAACACCGAAAACGTTCTTGTGTTACCGAATATAAATTGACATATAACGTTTCTAGGTGCGATCGTAATTATATAAATACGTAGCACCTATAGTCGTCGCCTGGTCCGTCCGTCTGTCCGCATATAACAGAGCAAAAACTAGCAAACCGAACGGTTTGAAATTTAATATATACGAGGGAAAATCATTAAGTAAGTCACAAAAGATAATTAAATAATAATTTACAATGATATTCACTTCAAAATTCTTTTTATTTCTCAACATATTCTCCACCAATATTTATGCACTTATATCATCGTTTTATCAGTGCCCCAACACTAGCTGCATAAGATTTTTTGGGTTGCTGTCTCAGTCACATTAGGACTTCAAGTTGAACCTTTTCATCATCTGTGAACATCATCTTGCAACTTCTTCAAAATCAACCATACAGCTTCGACTTAGCCCCAAGCGAATTTTCATCTGTTTAGTCCACTAACAAACCATCTTGGAAGCAAGATGATATTCACAGAAGATGACAAGGTTCAACTTGAAGTCCTAATGTGGCTAAGACTGCAACCCAAAGACTCTTATGCAGCTGGTGTTGGGGCACTGATAAAATGGTTGATATAAGTGCATAAATGTTGGTGGAGAATATGTTGAGAAATAAAAATAGTTTTGAAGTGAATATCATTGTAAGTTATTATTTAATTATCTTTTGTGACTTACTTAATGATTTTCCTTCGTATAATCCTTGCAGATTTTTGTCAAGTCATTTCAAATTTTATGAAAATCAAACCGAAACTTATGGAAAAATATTATTATATTAAAAAGATTAATTAATATGTTCCCCATTCTATTAAATCCTATTATACGTAATTAATTCAATGATATCCCATGATAGGTATTGATTCTAGGTTGCCATAGTGATTATGTCCTATTTAAGATGGAGTGATATTATTTCCGTATTACTGAATTTAAAAACCGAATTTGTATATTAAAATTGTTTAATTATAGAAATCCTATAATCTACCGACAGCTTTTTGGATAGTTGTTTCCGGATAAATTGATATTAAATTGAAAAAGAGTCTAAATATGGATTTCCAGTTCTGAAATTTTCAAAGCTAGGCTTCAGTTTTCCATTGGAATTTTCAGTCAATGTCAACAAAGATAAAATGTTGCAAATTTAAAATAGACTTATTTTATTACGGAAATGAATCATATCATAATAACAGACGATGTAATTCATTTCACTGAAATAATAACGAGGATTTTTTTACATTGTCTTGTATTGGTCATGTATGGGTATTTGCGCATAGTATAATTTTAATGTAAACAGAATTGTAATTAATTGTTTGTAAAAGTGTATTGAAACTTAATTTCATGAAATAAAATTAATATCTATAATACGAAACTCTGCAAATGAAATAAATGTTGTACTCATGGCTTTTTGTATACAGTAGCAACGGCTATTGCACCAAGATCTGAATATTTATAGAAGTAGTTACAGTACGAACGCACCTCATTTGTCACGTTTAACGCACAATTTCCAACTTGATATTAAATATTATTATTGATGTGTTCAAACTATACATTAATTAAGAAATATAGTTTGTCGAGGTAGAGGAAATTGACTTTAAATATTTTTATCTTGTGGGCTTCAAAGGAATGGAAATAATTTCTTCATTAAATAGCATTCAATCATGTTGAATTCTCTAATAATCTTTTAATAGCTTGATTAAATATCCATTATCTGTAATCGATATATGATAAAATATATTGATTTTAGATAGGAAATAAGCTAAACCTTTTAAAACGGTTATTGTATCCCGAAAAGACATTTAGTAGCATTTGAAACCGATAGAATTAATTCATGTTACTTTATGCCTTGCAGTTGTATAATGAAATATTCAGATGTAGGAATACAATATTGGCAACGTTGTAAACGGTGTTTTATAGTGTTTAACTGCATATTTCAGCATCACTCTGTATTAAGATGTATTAGATGCTACAATATTATTATCCGTAACTTTAAAATTCAATAATATAATAAATTCAATTATTATTACAAAAGTTGAAAAGTGCTTGTGAATTCGGTATGTCTCTCTGTCTGTCTGTCTGACAGTCCCTGCTCTAACTCGCATAACTATACTCGTATTGTCATGCAATTGATATATATTATTTAGGTTTACTATGACATGTTCGGTATGGAAAATGAAGTGTGTAGCATTCATCGTTCATTTACAGGACCACTCAAAAGAATTCTTTTACATTACGGCATATGAGAAAATGTCGTTTACGGTCTATTTTTATGATGTTTCTGTATTTATAACATGTTTTACGAATATGTCACTGAGATGCATTACAAGATGCTTATTACAGATTATTAGCATCCCTCGTTCATTTACAGGGACACACAAAAAATTTCGGTTACCGTACTGACTATGAACAATAATTGCTGGAAGTGTGTTTTCAGTTATAATTTTAAATTTAACTAACTTTTTCCATATTGCTTGGTGTGTATAAATTCTATAGATCATATACAGGGCTGTAGAAAATATCTCGAGTATATTGCTTCTAATTGACGAAAATTGATGGATGAAAATTTTTTAACTGTTTTATACGTTTCCTAACTGAATTAAATTTTAACATACTATGTAGTATATATACAATTCTATTGATTATATACAGGTCTGCACAGAAAAATTCGGATTTTTTCAAGTTATTACCTACTGAAATTGGGTTTTCAAATATATTAAGCATTTCCCAACAATTTTACTTAGATATATCATCTTTCACCTTATTAATATATGAAATTTCGTTACAATAGTCAATGTGTTGGAAAGTATTTCATAATCTATGCTTAACGCATGATTCTCCATTCTTCTTATAAATATAAAGATGATATAAGTAACATTTATCAGGCAACTTATGCATTTTGTACAGTAATTTTCAAAATAGTTCAAACTTTCGTGAACAAAACACACTGCTAAATGTGTAAGAACACTAAAAATACCTCCAAAATTCGGAACACAAACCTTTCTTTTCGTGTTTCAACACCTTTATAGAAAAAAAAGGAAAAACTGAAAGATATTGGATGCAATTTTGCATGCTAGTTTGACCCTTTTAACAACAATTTGAAAATGAAAGCGTCATCTGTTTTTTGAACATTTTTTAAAACTCTGTATACAAAGCTGCTCACACAGGATTGCAACGAGTTCTTGATTACTCTATCTGAATCTTCCGATTCAGCGAAGAATTAAGTAAGAAGATTAAATTACGAATAAAAGTAACATGTTGAAATGCTTAGAGTGTACATTAAAAGGAGGCCAGACTGCCACCAGAGGCAGCTAGTATCTCTCTATATTTTAAAAAAAAGAAACCACCGCCACCGCAGCCGCTGTCAATCAAGATTTTGTGCCTTGAAGTCTTTCTGGAGTAATATACAGAAAACTATTGCCTATAAAAATTTAAAAATTGGTAGTTTTAAAAAGAAATGTTCGATAAACACGCTGAAGTAGATAGTTTTAAATCGAATAATTATTTTAAGAGATATTAATTATTAAAGTTGGTCAAAATAGTTTTCTTAAAAAAGTTTTATAGGAACGAAAACTATGCACAGGAATCTAACCATAATTTTTACGGATATAGTTGACAAGCTTGCGGTGTACTATTATGCAATGTACTATTATGTGGTGTACTGTTATGCAATGTACTATTTTGCAATGTACTATTATACGGTGTACTAATATGCGGTGTATGCAATTATTTTTTTAATTTGAGTAATTTTTAGAGGTTATATTTCAATTTTTGATTCAAAATTTTCATTATTTTGATGAGATATATTTCATATTTCATAAAATCCATTATTTGAATTGTTGCCAATTTGTAAAATAGCACACATAATGATATTCCCTTTCAATTAAGAAATGTATTTACACGTGACTATTAAAAACAGAAAGAAAACTTTAAAATAATAATTAAATGATCACATGTTAAAAGCAGTAAATGTAGAAAATTATGTAATAAAAAATATACTTGCGCGTGAATATTAAAAAGTGAAATAATTAAATTATTACGCGTTTCCAAGCATTAAGTAGGGAAACTTACGTCTTATTTAAAATGCTCAAATAACAATATTTTGAAACAGTTTCAATTAAAAAATACATTTACACGAGAAATTAATTTATTTCGACAAATCTTTTACCTATATTTTTCATTATGTTTTTCTGATTTATTAATTATTTCATTAATTAAAATAACAATTGCATCCTTAAATGGCGGTGCCATGGTACTAAAAAAAAGCATTGAAAAATGTTGCGATGAACAGTTACATACAATAGATCAGTTTCAACTGATGTCACAAACATTTATGGCATAGATGTCATATACGCTACACGTTGGCGCGATATTTTCCCCCTGCCAATTTGGAAAACTTTCTTTTTAAATATTAGTTACCATTAGTTAGCATGCAATTGTTTATTTCAACATAAAAATAAAATAACGTAATAAATGAAATAGCTTCTATTATTTTAAAAAAGGAAATAAAAATAAATAAATTATAGTTTGATATAAATAAATATTGACATATATAATAAAAATAATTTATAGAATTAAAATAAAAAAATAAAAGTAAATAAACAACAATTTATTTTTATCGCCAAATTGGTGGGGAGAAAAATCGTGCCAATGTGGTGCGTATATGACATCTGTGACACATTTATTCACTAGCCGAAAGGGATAATTAAGAAAAATAATGTAAATAAATATCCAAGATTTTTTTTTGTTTCATTAATATATTGTAAATTTTATTGTTTAAACTTACTGATAGTTGACACTTTGTTCAGTGGGGTTTTTCCGAATTTCTTGTATTTATTTATTTGTTTATTTATTTATTTATTTTATTTATTTTTATTTATTTATTTATTTATTTATTTATTTATTTTTCTTTTTGAGATTCTAATGGCAAAATTCTTCTATTTGTTTATTTTGCGTTACAGTTTGTCGATAGTTTTATGAAAATTGATCGATGTGATAGTGGAGAAGTACGAAAAAGTCAAATAAATTTTGAATTAAAAATCCCTCGATGAAATAACTAATACGTGAAATGCATCTGATGTCAACTGAATTCTACGCTACGCTGCAATCATGCACGTTGGGCGTTAAATTATATATTTTGGCGACAGTTCTTTTCTTTTATAGAAAGTAGTCGACGGTTTAATGGAGAAGTAACCAATTTTCTATAGCATCGTTATAAAATTCTTCGATGCAGCGACATTGTTTAATTAACCATTTTACACAAGTTGATATCTAAATGTTTATTTCATCTTATTTAATCAATCAGGAAAAGAGTTGTAAGCTGTTTCGAGAGCAGTTGATTCTACCTTAAAATCCCCCAGTCAAAGGAAAATGAATGGAAACTCGGTTACAGGAGATCGCCACCGGTCGTTTAATTATGATACAATCTTCCGTAATCGTTTTAGAGTTAACCAAATCAGAGTGTCTTTAAATCATGCGGTGTCAGAACAGAGGTTGGCGAGCGTAGTTCGTAGGGGGCAGAGCCCCCTAGTATAACATAGAAAATTATATATATGTATTTTTGTAAATTCTAAACACAAAATAATATTGTTTTATTTTCTGTAATTTAAAATGGAAAAAATGATGCAAGAAGCGTTATTCTTTCAGAATATACAGCCAATTTTTAAGTATTGCTTTAAATAATATTTAATTAAATAATACGTTTTTTTAAAAAGACTTTACATTTGAATAAGAATATATATGCATACAGAAGTGCTAAGAGTTACGGACTTTTAGTACCACATTTATTGTATAGAAATATTCATCTTATTGAATCGTAGAATTCAGCGATTTAAAACGAATATTTCTGTACGCGAAAAGATGTATTCAACTTTGCTTAACTCTTGGTACAGAGGTGCCAAGCTCCCACTAATCTTCCGTAATATGTGGATTAATCTGACCCTGTTTTAACAACGTTTCGAACTAGAAAATTTATTTATTTAGCTACAGATTTCTACGTGGAATATATTTAATTTCATTTCTTAACAAAAATTCTGGTGCGAAACGTATTAAATCGGGGTTAAATTAATCCATATATTATGGACCATTAGTGAGAGCATAGCACCTCTGTTGGTATCTCTGTATAGAGGAGACAACGCACCTTCTGAAATATATATACATACGGGGTGCCCCAAAAACATTTACCTCGGCTTTTATTCCTTAAATATTGTTCATAGACCAGGGCTCGAAATGGAAAATTTCACGAACCGGAACGCTATTTCAAAATTATTGTTCACTAAAATTTATAGTATATAAATTTATAATATAAAAGTATAGACAACTTTATTTCTAACCATACAAAAACATTTAAAAAAATACATGCAAGATTCTAAATAATAAAGAAAGTTAGAGAGAGCACAATAAGCTAGATATATAAAATCTCTACGTTTACGTGGCGGAAAACGACGTAAACGACGTCTCTTTTGCCGATGACAACAAGCGGAGTGTAAACAAATTACGTGTTTCCGGTAAAGCTGCTTACATTTTCGTTATATCCAAAGATTAAAATTAAAAAGCTTGGATGTGTGGCCTGTCATTTTTATTTAGTCACTCAAATTTAAAGAGGTTGGATGTAAGATCGTGATCACTGTATGAAATATGAGTATCGAATATAAACAAAACATCAAATTGTTTCACGTTGCGCATACCTTTAACATAAGTCGCTAAGCCCGTAGCGAGAATTTAGCTGAAAACTGCTAAATACATTGGCATCTGTTATGTTTTCCTTCAAGTAGGAATTTCATTTGAGACTAGGATTACAACTCTCTAAAGTAACATAAAAGTTAATTTTATCTTGGAGGCTTTTTTCTGGTAAAAAAGTAAATTATATTTCGGGCTTGGAATTTTTCTTTTTATCTAAACCTGCATTAAGGTGGATTTATTTTGAGCTTTTTGCTTGTTACGTTTCCATAATTTACACACAAAACGAGAAAGATCAGTAAAGGTTGAACCGGACAAATTTAAAAGGAAAATTGAACAAATTAAACACCTCGAAATGGTGGGAAGGGTTGGGCTCGAGGCTCTGAAGCTATCGACGAACACCTGCGGCTTCGAGCTCTATGTTCGACTCCAGAAAATCAAATTAATTTACTTTAATACCAATAACCTTTCAGGTGTTATTCCAAAAATTTGGTTTATATATAATAACATTTAGGGGTAAAATAATCAGTTTGAAAAAATAAATCCCGTAGGACAAAAAAAAAAAAAAAAAAGTTTGGAAGAAAAAATTTTGCAACGAAATATCGGTTTTAGCACGAAAATTATTCACAGGTTTGAGTAATATTATATTTATAACTCTAAAAAATTTCAAAGCGTTTGGACATTAAGAACTGTTTTCTTTATTAAATGACTCAATGTGGAACAAAAAAAGTGAGAAAAAAAAACTTTTTAGCTGTCGATAGCAAAATAATTATGTCCGTTTGGAAAGATTTTCCTTTAAATTTATAAAATCATTCAACATTGATTTTAGGTATATTTAAGGCTATTATCACGGAACCGGGCAACGCCGGGCGGGTCAGTTAGAAATATATATATATATATATATATATATATATATATATATATATATATATATATATATATTTTTTTTTTTTTTTTAAATGTACATAGCCCAGTATATAAGAAGTTCAGTTTTCACCAAAAGGTACTATAGCAATCGCTTTACAGCCGTGGTTATGGGTGGTGGCTTATCACAATGATATTAAGTGAATCACCGCACGTTCTATCTATATTTACTTGGATGAACCTGGACTAGAACGGAAATATTAATATTTTTCACGAACTGTAACCATATGTTTTAATAATTGTACGAACCGGAACGATATTTACCATAATTTCACGAACCGGAACAATATTTGTTCTGATTTCACGAACCGGAAACAATACTTGTCCTGATTTCACGAACCGGAACACCGTTCTGGTTTGCACCGGTACATTTCGAGCCCTGTCATATATTATAAATTACATAGTTACGTAAAAAAATGTACAGAATTTTATGAAATCGATTAAAATTCTCAGGGGATTAAATTTGAAGAAATACATAAATTTTTATACGGCCCTCGCATAAAAAAAAATTCCCAGTGAGTAAAATGTACCCCATACACGAATAAGTTCAGATACAAAATTTCAGCATTATATCATAAAAAGTCGCAGAGACATGCAGGGCTCCCACTGGTCCGTTTTTTAAAAACCAGTATTTTTTAGAAAGAAAAATGTGGTAGGTATTTGCAATAAATTGCAACTAAAACGCGATTCGAAGTTAGTTTCTACAAAATTTATAAAGAAGATTTTTCTTTAGAAAAAAGTGGTGTTCAAAAAACGGACCGAGTGGGAGCCCTGGACATGTTTAAACAAAGTTGGTGAGGGGTTAATCATAAATTAAAATGTAAATGTACGCAGCTAGATTGCAGATCACGCGACGCAGAAATGCATCATAAGCAAATAAAATAGAGTTCTTATCTTTAGTTTTATTTACAAATTTACAAAACAATGCTTCCTGAAAAATACCTTAAAATTTCACACTATAAATTGCGGAATAAAATTTGGAAATGGCACAGTCAATGAACATTAAAACAGCTTAGAAATGTTTGACAGGCATGTAAACATAATGTAAACATTTTGAACCAGCTTTGTAATCTTTGCGTAAAGTTATTATTTCTACACAGTTTAGTTACTTTTGACAAATAAATAGTACAACAGTTACTTATTTATGCAATTATTGTTTTCTTTCGTAATTTGTGTTCGACCCCTGAAAGGTGATCATACGATATGATTTTTCCCCTTTTCGAACTCATGTCCAGGCATCGAAAAGTGGTTTAACTCAGCATTTATCTGTTTTCATATCTCTGTGGTTTTTTATGATAAAATGCTGAAATTTCGTACACGACCTTATTAGTATATCGGGCACATTTTATACATTAGAAATTTTGTTTGTACTGGGGCGTATAAAAAGTTAATTTTTTTTATTTCTTCAATATATTATTTTATTTCTTCTTACATTCTATGAAAATATTAAGCGATTTCATATAATTTGGAGCCTTTTTTACATAACCTTGTAATTTATAATGTATGTCTGTGTCAATATTTAAAAAATAAAAGCGGAAATCAATATTTTTGGGACACCCTGTTTATATATATATATATATATATATATATATATATATATATATATATATATATATATATATATATATATATGTGTGTGTATACACTTTATTTAATTACTTCTTCGAATTTAATATATTTATTTTCACTTTAAAATGCATTTTTTTTTCCATCTCAAATATCCTTTACTCGATGCTTAGTACCTTAGCCTTTCTGTATTAAAATAATTCTATTTCAAATATTATTTTTCTTTCATTAGCCTATAGATTTAATTTTACGAGATCTTCTATGATATTTTCGCACCTTTTGTTTGCTTATTTACGCCTTTAATTTTCATACTACTTAATCACTTTGGGTTAGCTTATTGATTGGGTATTCAGTTCACCCTGGTTTTTAGACTTTTCTCTGTATTCATGCACGCATTAGCATAAAACAGTCTGCACGCTCTTGGTGCTCCCTTTTTGCTGTTTTTTTCGTCTAGAAAAGTTGCATCATTTCGTTATGCCATTCTCTGGCAAATATCATCTGTTAATATTTAAAATTAAAAAAATTGTCTGCTTTGTATGTACGTCTGTATGTCTGTACGTATTCTCGTTAGATTGGATCGTCATAAATTATTATCGAAGATCCTTGAGGTTTTGAAAAACGTTTTTGTCTAAATTACAGCCTCTAAATTATTGTTACCCTGACCACAGATTATGATCTGAACGAATTTTATAAAGCTGTTTGCTCTATAGAACTTGACTCATTTGAAGAGGACTCTCTAATAGAAACCGGTTCTAAAGTACCATTAGATAAATATCCCATTAAATGCAATAATAATAACTTCCCTTCTCTATATCTAATTTACAAGAATCTTTCTCATCTTTTTATATGAAATCTGTTTTATATGTTTCTAATAGTTACTCTGAAGTCTCAATAATATGGGCTATTTGGGGGTCTAAATCGTTCAGATTTATAAAGAAGCATGAAAATTGACTCAAAGTATAAAATCACCGTATAACAAAAGAAAAAGTATTTATCTTTATTTGGTTTCTACAAACTAGACTTAAACTGTATTACTTATGTTTTCGACCTTTATACTTTCTTCTGCCTATAATAGAAGAAAGTCTTGTAATCGAAATTATTTTAAACTTTCTGTGACAGCGATTTTTGTGTCATTTTCATTACTGTATCATAGAAAAGTGCACGAAGTTATACATAGAATTGAACCAAACTTCATATATACGTATGTTTTTGACGTGAGGTCCCAATTGAAAATAAGGATGTTCCCTCAAAGGGGCGCTGTGATTGCGATTTTTTTTTTCGTTTTCTTGATTTTTTGCATTTTAAATGAATAACTAGTGATTATTTTTCGACGAATGTTTATATTTAGACGTAATGTAATAGGCCAAGGTTTGTATAAAATGTTGAAGAAATCGGCCTGAAGGTGGCACTGTGATAGTGAATTGTGATGTAAGTGTGTGAGCACTGTGAATTTTGTTCGATTTTCGGGATGGGCGTGGCAACTCGTATTAAATCTCTTAATTGTCCAAACTTGGTTTAATTTGTATATTTGTAATCAGCAAAAATGTTCATGTTTTTTATGTAATACCCATTGATTAGACTTCATTACGATTACGGTTTATAATCAAATATTGTTAAAAAATTTGAAGTGAGTGTAATAAGAAAAAAAAAACTATTTTATTTTCTATATTTACTACTGCTATTGAATTTACTTTTAACTATTTATACGTTATCTACACATTTTTTTCTAATATGCATACTTGCAAAAATTTTGATTTTTGAAGTATTAACATATATAATGAGATAGAAGAAAGTTTTACGATTGGCACTTTCGACTAGTTTACACTCCAGTTATTGCTGCAGTAAAAGTGTATACTAGAAGTAAAATGCTTTTTTCTGATCAAATATCATCATTTTAAAGTAAAAAGCATGCATTCGAATTTATAAAATTGAAATATTTTTTCTATGACTGCTTTAAAATGACGTCATTTTCTCAGACGTTTCATTCTAGTAGCTACGACATTAGGAGCCCCATTTTTAAATGAGTAATGACGTCATTGAGAAAACTACCAACGCCCCTCCCCCCCCTGAATACTAGTCCAGCGAGCAGACACAAAAATGGAGGCTGTCATAGGCGGGTTTTTTTTTCAGCGGTTGTACGATCACTCGAATTTGAACACCAATAATAATTTCCAAAACTTTTTTTAGTCTTAATTTTCTGAGATAAAAAAAAATGTCTTAGAAATTACGGGTTTTTCAATTGTGTAAATTCAGAGGATTGTACAAATGCTTTAAAAAACCACCAATGACAGCCGCCATTTTTGTATCAGCGCTCAGACCTAGTATTCAGGGGGCAGTGAAATTTCAGCATTCTGCGATAATTGCTAACACTTTAACGGGCGGTGTCCACAAAAAAGGACACCTAATTTTAATTCCAAAACTGACATATGGCACCAAGAACATTTAATTAAAATTTTCCTTTTATGAAATATCGGAAAATAAGCAAGTTTCTATTTTTAAACAAATTTGTTAGTAAATTCTGGTGTCAGTCCATTATTTCATCATTTTACAAACAGACTTACTCCGCGCTGGAAAGGGTTAAAGTGGAGACATTTTCAAGATGAAATTTCGGTAAATTTTACTTAAACTACATTGTAAATACGATTTACAATTTATTATAAGAACTCGAATACATAGTTGCCAACCTCCCGATTTTTTGAATACCAATAAAAACATACAAATATATTCGCTTTATTAAATTGCAAAAATGGTACGATTAAGGGGACGGTGGACGTTATAAATGATTTATTTTTTTATTTTTTATCATAGATATATGAAATTTTGTGCATATATGCATTTCAATATAAGTATATAGAATACCTTACAAATATTTTCTTATCTTAATATAATTTTAAGATTTTTAAGAAATTTAAAATTTAAAAACCAAATTTTAAAATGTTCCTTGCGTCTTAATTTATTTTCTCGATTTGGCATTTGGATCACTTAAAACTATATTACAAACAAATCTGTGTATCATTTATTAAATCCCTTGAATAGTTAATTTTCGAGAGATTTTTTTTTTCTGAATTCCATTTCGATTTTCATCAAAATTTATCATTTTAATAAGTTATAAATCAAATTTAATTATCTTAACGAAGTCTAATTGTAAAATGCATACATAGTTTCTTTATAAACAGTATCAGGATTCTTCGTTATCAATTTCATGAATTTTGAACAAAAGTTAAGACGCATCAAGCATTTCAAAAATCTAAAAAACATGTAACATCTGTATTGAGAAAAACAGGTATAAAGTTTACTAAAGCACCGAAAAATTGATTGTGTACATAATTCAGATGCGTGTAAATTTTCGGAAAATCCTCGCAGATGCATGCAATTTTCTCAAATGGTTCAATACAATCTGAAGACTAAAAATACACAGGAAGACAAATTTCGATTTTTGGTTCCCTTTTGGATCAACTAAAGGTCCACGGTCCCCTTAAATAAAACAAATATTTTTACAGAAAAATATTGGTATGAAAAAAATCGGGAAGTTGGCAATTATGCATTAACCTTAAAAATTATTTTCAAGATGCAGAACAGAATTAGTTTTCATTAATTTGTTTTCCAAAATTTAACCCTTAATTGCATAGTGATGTAAATTTCTATCACTGTTTATGTAACTTTTAATAAATAAATCAACTTATTCGCCACCACTATATTTATACAAAAATATTAATCCAGTAAATTTCCTGTGAACTATGTTGCTGAACAAAGTTAAAAATCTATTTTAAAATTTCTGGTGTCTAATATTTATTATATGTAAAGAAAAACTCATGCAAAGAAGGGTTAAAGACCTCACGCAATGCAGATGCCACACCTTTCAACTAATCTAAAATCATTTATTTTCTTAAAAAATCTAACGTCAATAAATAATAATGTAAAATATAATCGTTACGGCATAGATTTTTTATTAAGAAAGAAAAAAAATACTATTTGTCAGATATTTCTTAGCACAGAAAAAAAAATCGCACAACTGCTAGTGACTGATAGACTTGTTTAATTACACAATATATGATAAAGGATATAAAATAAAATAATGTGGTTTTTTCTAAGATATTTTTGTTTGAGAAAAAAATCTTTCTCAACGAGTTTCGTAGAAAAATGTAAGGAATTTTCTGAAAAGAACTTTAAAAAATCTTTAGCTCTAAAGTGTTGTTACTTTTTTGACAAAATAATTAATTAGTGTTTACACAATTTATTTTTAGATTTTTAAGCGGTAATTTAAACTTATTTACTGTCTTAACGGAGGTCTTTTTGAGAATTTTTTTTCCAGTTCCAAATTTCGTTTCTTTTTTCCAATTTCTTTTTATTTTCTCTTCAGTTAAAATATAAATAAGACTAATAAGGTTATAATAATACAAATAATTTTTTGTTTGACATTTATTGTTTTTGAGTTTTCATTATTTGAATGTTTAATACCAGGGGCTGCCGGAAAATAAGTTTCTCCTGGCAACTGTGGACAGAGGTGTGTATGAAAGACAAAAAATGTAATGAGACATTAAAGATAAAACATAACTTTATATTTCCACATATGTACCAAGTACATTCAGACATTTGTCACACCGCTTTATAAACGTCAAAAAGCCCTCCAAGAAAAAAATAGGGCTTTGCATACGGACGAAGAGTTGAACGGCTATGGGCGAAAGACGACACAGCAGGTGAACGCGAACATGGAAGACACCGTTACACCATTGGGTAGAAGTCAACCGTGACTAAGCAGATGGCGCTATTGCAGTGCCTTCTGCGCAGTCACTGCAAGTCAGCAGCGCCATCTGCGCAGGCACTGCAACAGCGTCATCTGCTTGATCGCGGTCGACCTCTATCCCATGGTGTATCGGTGTCTTGCACGTTCGCGTTCACCTGTTGTGTCTTCTTTTGCCCATAGCCGTTCAACGCTTCGTCCGTATGCAAAGCCCTGATTTCTTCCTGGAGGGCTTTTTGAAGCTTATAAAGCGGTATGACAAATGTCTCAATGTACTTGGTACTTATGTGGAAAAATAAAGTTATGTTTTATCTTTAATGTCTCATTACATTTTTTGTCTTTCATACACATCTCTGTCCACAGTCGCCAGAGGAAACTTATTTTGCGACTGCCCCTCGTACTTACAATAGATTTCAAATTGGCTTCATATCATTCTGCGAATTTGTAAAATTTTAAATGGATTAACTTTACCAAAATTCAAAGCATGACAAGTGATTAAGGGAATTATTATGTCAGAAAAAAATTTGGATGTGAAGAGAAACAAAATTCTTTCTCTTTGAAAGCTGTCATAGCTGTTTATAAATATTGATTAAATATTTTTATTAAATGTACATACTCGTTGTGTACTGTTGTATACGTTGACCTCCGAATTAAAGCGGAAAAACATATTGAAAACTAGTATTTAATAATAATTAAATTTGTTTTTTTTTCTTGCTTTCAATAAATATGGATATTTTTAAAGTGTTACTAACCGTATATACTCGTTCTGTACTGTTATATATGTTGACCTCCGAATTAAAGCGGAAAAAGAAATTGAAAACTGGTATTTAATAATAATAATTTTTTTTTGCTGTCAATAAATATTGATATTTTTAAAATGTTATTAACCGTATATACTCGTAATGTACTGTTGTATATGTTGACCACCGGATTAAAGCGGAAAAACAAGTTGAAAACTAGTATTGAATATCTTTGATATTTTCAATCGAAAAAGTAAAATATTTCGAATATTTCGATTAAATAAGACGAAGCAATCCATTAAGAAATACTAACATTCACTTCTTTATCCACTCGAATTTGGAGGTGGATATATACACGAATATATAAGGTTCTGTTGCTGTGATGTCATTCTTTTAAATGTTTAATATTTAACAATATATTTCAAATAGGCCTTACTTATCATTTTCTCATCCGATAAGAACTTACATAAAATATCCCAGAAGTGAAAGTAAGACAAGTGATTAAGGCCGATAATCAGCCAGGAAAAATCTTGCATGCAAAGAAAAACAAAATGCTTTCGATTGAAAGCCGTCACAGTTATTTTAACTATAGATGTTTTTAAACCGACATTTATAGTTATTGATATTTCATTGTATTAATATTTTAAGAATGTATTGTTTAGTTTATGAACTCTGCAACCCCGTCGTCGTCGCGCCGTTTTACTATTATTATTATTTGTTTCAAAAAAGTCACCAAAGCAGTGAAAATTGGTAAATTCTAGTACACTGTTAAAAATCTGTAGAAAACTCTCCAGTCATTCAACAGTTTTTACAGATAACTGTTACTTGACCATGTTATATGAAGCGTTCTCATTCGCCAGAACAGAGAAATTATTGTTTCGTTGAATGACAGAACATTCGCTGTAGATTTTTAACACACTGTTAAAAAATTGAAGCAAATTATTCATAAAATACCACGATGAGTGAATGACACCAGTATTTACAAACAAACTTACTTTCAAATAAGTAAAGGCTTTTCTTCACGTGCTTAATAAAGAAAAATTTTCATTCCAATATTTTGGTGCCAATGTGGCATTTAGGGATTAAAATTAAGCGATTCAAAATGAAGCACAAGCCTTCAAGGGATAAAACTTTCTTTTATATACAGCTATCTGCATTCCATGTATCAGTAAAAAATTCTTCAACGCATGAAAATTCATAAAACGTATCATTTTAAATATGATGTAATTTTCTAAAACGAATACTTTTCGGGTTTTATAAATTAATCATTTTAAAGTTGTCTTTCCTTTTCAATTTTTACGCATAAATATATACTGGAGGACAAAACGTAAGGTCCACTGTTATTTTCAGCGATTACAGTTATAAATAGATCCGCAGCAACGCGTGTAAATTCGCATGAATGCGGGATGTTTTCTGTTTTGTGAAACTTACGCAAATTATGTATTTCCGCATTTGTTGGTCACATGACAGCAGAGATAAGAGATTTCAGGCAATCGGCGCGTACTGTGATTTGTCGTTAGATGTAAAAATCGAAGGAGAACGAGTGGAGTTCGAAAATTGAAATTTTGAACATGTCTTCAGGGCATCATTTAGATGATTTTATTCATGTAAGAATAATCGAAAAGCTGGAAGAAGGGCGTCAAGTGAGAGATGTTGCCCACACATTTAACATCTCGCACAGTATCGTCTCTAGTCTATGGACAACATTTCAAACCTATGGAATGTGCACCAGGTGCACGTAGAAGTCCTCCTAGCAGTAAGACATCCCAAGAAGATCGATATATTGTTATTTCGTCAAAAAAGAACCGACGCAGCACAGCTGCTCAATTGACAAATCAACTTTCTGCTGCCACAGGAACTCAAATATCCAGGCAAACTATTGCAATACGTTCGAAAAAGGTTGGACTATAGGCCCAAAGACCTGTTGTGTGTGTCCTACTCTAGAGATGTTACCGTAGCGCCCGTTTACTGTGGTGCCGTATGAATCGCAATCAGATTGATGAAGAGTGGTCTGCCAAGCTCTTCTGACCATCAAACGACGGCGTTAGTGTAATAATGAAAAAAAATCTAAGTAAGCAGCAATCGAAAGAGCACATTGAAATGTGTTTTTTGACACATAAATAATTTGCCCTAGTCTCCCCGTTATCGAGATATAAAGTCTTAAAATTTGCTAATTTATTTATTTAAAGGCGTGGAAAGGAGAAAAAAAGGGAGAAAAAGCGTGGTTCTGATTCTGAAATTGTGAAACGTGATTTTTGAAGCATGAATAAAATGCCCTTGGTTCCTCGTTATCGGGATACAAATTCTTAATATTTGCTAATTTATTCATTTAATAGAATAAAATGAGGAGTCGATAGGACAGAAGAAGGAGTCGTTACATTTCCAACGTAACAACATGATTTAACTCTAGTCACTTGTCCATTTCCAGTTTAGAGGGTCTCAATACCCCGACATGATTCAGTATGCTTACCAGGAAACCATGACGTTAGTGTATTAAGGAAAAAAACTAAATAAGCAGCAATCAAAAGAGCATAGTGAAACGTATTTTTTGACGCATAAATCATTTGTCCTCGTCTCCCCATTATTGAGATATAAAGTCTTAAAGTTTTCTAATTCATTAGGTTCTTTGGAAAGTCCTTTTTTTTTCTTTTTGGAAAAATTAATTCGTACCGGAAAATTCTACATTTAATATTAGACATTAATTCCGATAGCTAGTTTCTAATAGTTAACAGACAGAATTTTCCGGTACGAATTATTTTTCACGAACGGAAAGGACTTTCCGAATAAAACAATATTTATTTAATGTATTTTTTTTATTTATTTAATCAAGGGACAAAAGGATTTGTGGTAAAGGATGCAAGAAAAAAAAACACTGCCAAAATATGTTAAAAATACTCTATACTGTAACGAACCCAGTAAAACCTCGTATTCTAAACCATCTTGCAAAGTGCGGTGCGAACGCTTGACTGTACATTCCTAAATTAGAATTGCTTCCTCTTTCAGTTGGATCCGCGGCGCTCTCGTGTCGAAGAGTTGTAACGATACGCGGGAGAAAAAAAAAGATGATTAACGAACGGTGTTTTGTCATTTGTGAACTTTTCATGACTCGTTGCCGTGGTCTTGAGGAGGTTGTGTTTTAATGGTGTATGAATTGTGTTTTCTTTAGATGTCGTTTAAGTTAATAAACTATTAGATGTTAACCATCGTTTTCTGCGCGGAAATAACTTTACACATAGAGTCGCCGGAAATATTGCTACGACTTTCTTCTTGCCTACAAACCATTTTTTCATTCTACCAGTTTTTCAAACTACATTTCATCCTTAATTTAGGCTCTGTGTGAAGCACGTGTCAAGCTGAAAAATGTATAATATTTATCCAATACTTGTGTGTTCTAAAGTAATGGACCACTATCAAGCTTATGAAATGGAAAGATGAGAACCTTATCCAGAAGAACTACAGCTTTACAATGATTAAACGTAAGTGTTAATTTTTCATCAGTGACAAAGGATATGCATATTTTATTAATAACACAATTTTTTTTTGTTTGAACCACATCGTTTGGGACTAATTAATGCGACAATTAAATCAGGGAGCGTTGATTTTGAAGTACAGGAAGACCTTGTAATTGACGAATTTGGAGAGTTTTATGATATGTCAAGCGATGAAAGTGAAGTTTTAGAAAGCGGCGAAGATGACGCGTCACAAGAATCATCAGCATCAAGCTATCCTTCAGGTCCCGATAGAAAGAGTTCGAGAAGTGTGATTACGGAAGAAGACAAGCAACGGGCAGTTGCATACTGGCAGTCTGTAAAAACAAAAAAGTTGAATTTGGCTACAATACGAAAGTCATTCAGGTTAGTGATATACCTTTCCCAGTTGTATAGTTGGGAGAAACAACTACAAGCCTCACGCACTAGCATGTCAAACCGATAAAAAAAAACCAGCAGATTTCCAGCTACGTTTATGAGAAGTTCCTCCAAGCTGTGAACAACGTTATCCCGTCCATGACGAAGAATTACGGATTTGGGCTTTAGAACATAGTGCTGTGCTACAAGGTACGGATTTCTAAGCATCTCACACTTGGGTACAGGAATTTAAAATTCGGAACAAGATTGTGTCGCGAAAATCGTAGGGATGATTACTACACACAACACAGCTCAACGAGAAGCAGCGATTGCCAGCTTCACCGTTGAAATATGCCTAAGTACAACAAACAATCCAGCCACCTGGTACAATTCAGATCAAAGTGGTTTCCAGAACGAGATGAATTGTGGCAGGAGACACTCGACACACGTGGAGTGAAGAAAGTTGAAGCTGCTGCTCAATCAAACCACAGTATGACACATACTTATACTATTCAACCAGTGATCAGTGTCGATGGTCAATTGCTCTCACCAATGCTCATCGTACTTCAAGAATCAAAAGGTGAATTGAGACGGCGCACGGTGGAAGATTTGCTGATTCTAACTGGCCAAAAGTCGATTTTTCAAAGTTCATCCAACTGGATTTTTTTTATACCACATATACCTTATATGTGCAGGTGGTGGACAGATGTTTTTGATATGCAACCGTACTGCCAGTAGGTAGGTATGAAGTTGGCGTTTATTAGAGGAGAATAAATCGATAATTTCTAGTATATTGTTTTAATATGGGAATGTTGATGAAAATGAAAGAAATTGTACATTATGAGTGCTTTAGAACAAGGCATGTACTTTATTTATTTTTTAATTTATATGCATAATTTTTTCATTTGTCAATAGTTATTTCACATTTAATGTTTTTAATGACATTATGTATTTTTAATAAATTTCATTTTGAAAATTCACAAAGTTATATGATAAAGCTAGATAAATCTCAACTTTTAATTTTAGTAAATAGTTTAGAGTCTTAGATATTGGATAAACATTTACTTGTCTGCTTCTATCTGCTTCTGTAGATTTTAAAGTTGTTTTTATCATACAAAATCTAAAATTATTATTATATTTTTTATTCTAAGAACACTTTTCTTTTTACCAGGGTCATCAGAATGTAAACTAATCACACGAATAAGCTTTTATAATATTATACAGCAGCAACAAGCTTCCACATTTAACGAAAAAGTCAAATTGGCTGAAAATGTTTTGTTGACAAATGAAAGTTATAACGATGTACAAATGAAAGTTTTCAAGCAGGAAATGATTATACAGAAGACCCAGTTTAGACAAAAGTGGACTGCTGTACATAGAGCACATGAGAAATTTCTGAAAAAGTATGAAACTTGGCTGCAAAGCAGTTTTGAAATACCTCGTTCAATGAGTACTCGTAACTTACTGAGGAAAGCCAGAATGAAGAACTATTAGATGGTGAATTGTCAGAAAATTTCTACGCAATTTTCTAATTCCTTTGTATATATAAGTATTACTCTTTAATATTTATTTTGTATCTCAATTTCTAATAGATTATTATAAAAAATTACATTTATAATTTGGTATCATATAATAAATATAATTCTATCGCTTAAATCTTAATAATATTATAAAAGTTCATAAATATTGTCCTTTTTAGTTATCAAGTAAAAGATTAACTCATTCATTACATGTTTTAAAGCTTTAAATAATTTAAATATTTAACTGAATGGTACATCATAGTAATATAATAAAAAAAATTCACATCAGGGTGGCTAGTGGTCAGGATAAAATACAGTAAAAAAAAGTGATAAACACCAGTATATTCTCATAGAAAAATTCATGTCGATTATTCGATCAAATAATTAACATGAATTTTTCTATAAAAATATACTGGTGTTTAAACTTTTTTTGACCGTATTTTTCCCTGACCACTAGCCACTCTGCACATCTAATGTACTACATTAATAATTTTTAATTAAATATAATGATTTCTTATTAAACTACCGTTTAAAATTCCATATATTTTCTTTAAATCAGCCTAATATATCGTTTATATAAACGAAAAATAGATTTCATCAAATAGAAGTTGAAAATAATTTTGGCCAGCTAGAATCGGCGTATCTCCCACAGTGCGGCGTGTAATCACTACATAGTATAAAACAAAGTCGCTTTTTCTGTCCCTATATCCCTATGTACGCTTAAATCTTTAAAACTACGCAACGGATTTTGATGCGGTTTTTTTTAATAGATAGAGTGATTCAAGAGGAAGGTTTATATGTATAACACGACGTTCTACGTAGATTAGTTATTGAATTATGATAGAAAGTTTTGTTATTTTGGCCGAAAAGGTTACCATTGCTATTTTTTTGGCGATCATTATTGTTGCAGAAAGAAATGAAAAGGCTATACATCTCCAATAATAAAAGAAAAACTGTGTTAAATTAATTTAAAAAAAAAGAAAAGGAAAGAAAAAAGAGTTTTGATGAGAGAATATTATAAAACGAAAATATTTAATTTAAACATGATTGGGAATGTTCGCAATGCTTAAAAAATTATTCAAGGGGCAAGATTGCTATCGAAACAATTTTTCGCGATTTATCTTTTGTTTTTGGCGATTTTGATTTTACTTTTGATCCTAAACAATTTAATTTTAAGCCAAAAGGTGTCTTTTTTTTTTTGATGCAGAAAGAATTGAAATGGCTATACAGCTGGAAAAATAAAAGAAAAAGCTGTTGTTAATTTTATTTAAAAAAAAGAAAGGAATTATAGGGGGAAATTCGAAAATCAGGTGATATTTTTTTAATCAAATATTAGCTTTTTCAGTATTTGATTCGGATTATAAAAGATTAGCCTTCTGAAAAAGTTCTACTGGACGGATTTTGATGAGAATTGTATTGTTAGTCAGATGCTATTTCAGGAATGGTTTTAATGTACTACATATTGTTCTACGCTGCTTAGTCAAACAGTTGTGTGATTAGCTTTTTCAGTATTTGATTCGGATTATGAAAGATTAGCCTTCTGAAAAAGTTCTACTGGACGGATTTTGATGAGAATTGTATTGTTAGTCAGATGCTATTTCAGGAATGGTTTTAATGTACTACATATTGTTCTACGCTGCTTAGTCAAACAGTTGTGTGATTAGCTTTTTCAGTATTTGATTCGGATTATGAAAGATTATCCTTCTGAAAAAGTTCTACTGGACGGATTTTGATGAGAATTGTATTGTTAGTCAGATGCTATTTCAGGAATGGTTTTAATGTACTACATATTGTTCTACGCTGCTTAGTCAAACAGTTGTGTGAAGGTTATACAGTCAGGAGAACCCGATTCCGAAAGATTAGCCTTTTTGAAAGTTTTTACTGGGCGTATTTTTTGCGACTTGCATTGTTAAGTAGATAATTTGTAAGGATGGTTTTAGTATATTTTATATTGTTCTGTTTTAGAATTACGTGGAAAAGTTCTATAATCCGATGAACCCGATTGTAAAAGATTAGCCTTTATAAAAACTTCTACTGAATGGATTTTGTTTATTAGTTTGCATTGTTAGTTCGATAATTTTTAGTGATGGTTTTAGTATATTGCATATAGTTTTATCATTCTTTAGCAAACCTTAACTGTAAATGACCAAATAAAAGAGTTGGTCCTTAACAGCTAAAATTTTGACTGCACATTAGAAAATATAATAGCGCAATCACGTCATTTTTCAGTAATGTGGAAGGATATTCCAGGTAAATATACAGATTGCTTTCAAATACAAGGTCAAATTAAACGATATATTTTGTTTGCTTCAAGGTTCATTTGTAGAAACTGACCAGCGCAGCGGGCGTAGCTTGCTAGTGCAAACTAAGTTCAAGCCGGATAATTTACACATCCAAGCCACAACATCTCGCGAGTTGTGAATTCTTATTTTCAGTACTTAGAAAGTTTGAGTAAATAGTGACTTTGCTTATATTAGTTTTTTATAGGAATGGTGACGAAAACGTTAATAAAAACATGGCTGCAAGATGTTTATTTCCCCTCTGCTGGTAACGAGTTCCATCTTGTAGTGGATGCCCTACCGTAATACTGCGACGTCATCAACTTCAGTGACGCGGTTCCGGAAGGTGCAACATTTGAATTAAAGAAAATTCCGGCAGGTGCTACTGGCAAAGTTCAACCTTTGGATGTTGGTTTCTACCGATCCCGGAAGCAGTTTGTTCGACGTATATCCGACAGGGCAATGATGGAAAGAGGAGTCGATATTTTTCCACGTAACAACCTAATCAAACTCCAGTCACTTGTCCATTTCCAGTTTAGTGCACAGCAATACTCTGACATGATTCGCTCTGCTTGGTACAAGTCTGGGTTAGCGCAAACGCGGCCACTTCTATTTGAAACGCCTTTGCAATTTTGTTTTTCGTAGGAAGATGATCATTGTAAACACTGCACTTGATTTAAGTTCATGAAATGTTCTTGGTGCCACGATTTTCTATGCTACAAACTTTTTTTTTTTGTTTAGTACAATATTGGTTAATGTAGAATTTTTTGGCAGGCTTCTTTCATTTTATATGTTACTATATCTAAATATGTTTTGTATTTTATAATAATCTGATTATTAAAATTTCTGAATCATAACCACGCCTTTTCTTCCTAAATTAAATAAATAAATAAGCAAAATTTAACATTTTATATCTCGATAACTGCCAGACGAAGGCAAATGATTTATGCGTCATAAACCACGTTTCAGTATGCTCTATCAAATGCTGCTTATTTAGAAATTTATTTTCATTATTATACTAAGGCGTGTGTTTCCTGGTTAGTGCACTATTTTCTATACTTCAATTATTTTTTGGTCCAGTACCATATTTGTCAATAGCATTTTATTTCAGGAATTCTTTTATTTTTATATTAACATATCTAAATATATTTTGCTTTTTATATTAATCTGATTATTAAAATTTCCGATTCATAATCACGCCTTTTCTCCTTTTTATTTCTCCTTTCCATGCCTTTAAACAAATAAAGTAGCAAACTTTAAGACTCTATATCTCGATAACGGGTAGACGAGGGCAAATGATTTATGTGTCTAAAAACACATTTCAATATGCTCTTTCGATTGCTGCTTACTTAGATTTTTTTTCATTATTACACTATGGCGTGGTTTCCTGGTCAGATGTGAGTAGACTTAGTCTATCCTCTGATTGTAGACGTAAACTGATATAGCGCGAGGTGGGCTGTGCTTACTCTCGCGAAAATATGCTGGAAAGAGATCTATATGCGACTTCTAGAACCATGGTGTGCGCAGGTATCATGCTCAATGGTCGCACGGATTTTATTGTGCTGGACCAAGGGTCCTTGACCGTCCAACGGTACATTGAAGACCTTCTACTCCCACATGTTCGAGGTGCTGTCGCTGAAAAGTTTCGTTTTATGGGTGATAAAGCAACTTGTCATCGAATACAGGCTGTACAAGAATGTCTTGAAGCTGAAGATACCCATCGCATAGCCTAGCCAGCATGCTCCCCTGACCTGAATCCTGTTGAAAACGCATGGGATGCCTTGGGGAGACGTGTTGCTGCTCGACAATTTTCTCCCACAAACAATGAAACCCTCATCTGTGCAGTGAAAGAGGATTAGGGCGGTACAACTTGCCTCAACAGTTACTGGATCATGTTGTTCTGAGTATGCCACGCCTACTGAAAGATGTCTCGGATTACTCGGTGGTCACATCCCTTATTGACATGGCACTGATGATTGTTTATTGTAAGTATTTTGCTTTCTTTGTACAGTAATGTATTCGGACAATATGCACGTTTCAGAAAAATAGCCTCTTGGAACACCCTGTATACATCCTTTCAACAATTTCTTTTTATTAAATCCTGTTGAACATACTCTCGGTGCTATTTTTTACCCCCTTCATCCACAATCACACGTAGATTTTTATTTACATGTCCATTTTTTCTTGGTCCTTAAGTTTTGTCCACCAGTGTATATTTCAACTGAAAATATATTGTTTGGAAATATCAATAACAATAGAAAAAACGGCTATTTCAAACTATGAATTAAATCTTTATTCAGACAAACAACTTTTAAATAAAACATTGATAAAAAAATTCAATTAAAAAATTATTAGTTATTGTACACCCCAATCTAGTCAAGTACATACGTGCAAAAGAGCTTTACATTGACAGTGTTAGTTTTTTATCTTTTAAAACTTATATAATTAAAATATCTTGACCGATTTCTACATTAATAGCGCTTAAAATAAATTTCTCAATTAAAAAAAACTCTTTCCTTCAGCATGTTTATCATACATTTCTCTATAACACTACCAGATGTAATGTTTTTATATGCAATAATATTTGCAGGATAAGCCGAGAAAGTGACAAGGACACGATAGATTTAATACCGGCAGCGGCAGCGTTAGATTTTCTTTTTGAACCAAAGCCATTAAATAATAAGCCCAGTCAGATAAATGGGAAACTTTTCGCAAGTTGAAAATAGCGCCATCTAGCGGTTGGGAGTGCTGCATTCGGCACCAAGAATATTTTAATAAAATTTTGCTTCTAAAATTAAAGCTTAAAATAAGGAGTTCATATTTTCTAAGAAAGTCGTTAGTAAATTCCGGTGTCAGTCAGTAATTTCACATTTTACGTACATAATTTGTCTGTGCCGGAAAGGGTTAATTGCATAGTGATGTAAATTTCCATCACTTTTTATTTAACTTTTAATAAATAAATCAACTTCTTCGCCACCACTATATTTATATAGAAATATTAATCCAGTAAATTTCTACATTTTTTTTTCATTATAGTTTTAGCTTTAATGTAAACGATCCCAATAATTAGCAAGCTTTTAAAGGAAGTGCTAAAACAAAACATCGATATAAATAAATCGTATCGTTTCTCTGCGACCCACTTCTGTTTTGTCCTCCTTCCGCAGCAGAGGTTTGGCGCTAGTGTGTCGCTAACAAATTTAACACTATCTGACTGGGCTTATTATTTAACCCTTTCAGGGGCAAGCAATTGTGTTCTTGTAACGTTGAATTTCCACCGGAATTTCCAAAAGAATTTAGTTCAGAATAAGGAAAAGTAGTTTTTTATCTTTTTCCCTTCAAAGTTAAAAAAGTAAAATTTAACTAATAGTTTCTGGTTCGAATCGGATTAAAATTAGGTGGTATATAATATATACCACCGCCCCTCAAGGGGTTAATAGCTTTGTTTAGAACAGAGGGATAATTGTTCATTGTTTCACAGAAGAAGTTTTAACAGTGTAGTTGAGAGCATGCGCTTTTTCACCAGCCTTTCAAATTTTGAAAACACCATATATCTTCCCACTAATACTGTTACATCCACTGCAGCTTGTCAACTTCTTTAAGATTCGCAATGACCAAGAAGATAAACAATCTTAAAAATACTCACATACATAAACTAATTACAACTATTAATTGTCCTACTTATCAAAATGCTAAAATTAACATAATATCATAAATATACTTGGAAAATCTCGGCTAACACTTTAATAATCGCAGCAATGTTTGAACTATTGATTTCACATATCCTTTTCATTTTAACAGTGTAATAAGGTATTTAAAAAGGCTAGTTATTATGTACAGAGCTTGTATTTTAAGAATGAAACAAATAAATACTTTCTTCAATGCTCCTTACTTTTGATGACTCAGTTATAAATTTTACAAAGGAACGGTATTTGAAACGTCCCTATCTCTCCCTTTTTTCTTTCATTCTTTCAAGACCTCAGGACATTCCTTTGCAATTTTTTGGGTGGAAGGTCTCATTGTAGATTGAAAATTCGTTTGATAAGACTGATAAATTACTTCATTTTCAGAGACAGATGTAATGTAAAAATATTATCGATGGCAGAGAACAGTGTTCGATATAACAGGGACCTATTTCTTAAGTCTACCCTATGATTTTCCAAAAAATCTCATTGAAATGAAAAAATATTTTGCTTGCATTAGCCGTGATTCTGATTTTTTAGCTCGTAGAAATCTTAATATAGTTTAAATAATGAACCATTCATAACGTGCAAATTGCTCGATTTAACCTTGTCTGTGTTTCAGCCGTGCTCGTATTAAATGAGTTAGACTGTATTGATTAATCCCAAACACCGAATAACGACGGGGCAAACTTCTAACAGTATTTTATTTGAGTTGGTTGCACCTTATTTAAGACAAAAAAAAATCTGCGAATAAAAAGAGGAGAAATATTCTGTAAAAAAATACTGGTGGAAATATTTACTCCTGCGATAATCGGGCTTTGTTAATCTTGAACTCGCAGGAACGTAAAACAAAATCTTACGTAAGGGAAATTTCTCATTGTTTATTCTTCTCTAATATAATATTCTGTTTTTGGCTCCTTACTATCTATTATGTTTACCTTGAAACTCAAACTGAATAGCATACTAGGCCGTTACAAACTAATTATATATTCGATAATATGTAAATGCAAGAATGGCATTGTTCTTCCTGAGTGTTGGTTTAGTTAAATCAGTATTGTCACCTATTAAATGTGTTTGAATGAGTTAACAAAGTTTCAGATAGAAGGAATCGACAGTAAATAGTCTTGATTTTAACTTGCTGTGTAATATGAGAAATTGAAAGCCAAATTTATATTCCGTAAATTCAATGCGCATAATTTTGTTTCCATTTCATCTATTTTTATCATCGTGTTATATACATAGTGGTTGATCCCAAGGCATAGCTGCCTTCTTTTGAACTCTTTGATACCACTAATTATTTAAAGTATTTTTTACTTTATAAAATCGCAAATTTCAGTGATTAAATAAGGAAAAAATATTAATTAAACTTTAGCGGTAAGAAATGTCGTAACATTTCGCACATATGCACAGATACAAAAGAAATAAAAATTCCAATAATTCTAAATGTATACATAGTAGTACAATGGGGCTTTCACAAACGTGTACAGAAATATATGGGATTATGTTTAATCAGGGCCTGATTACCAACGGGGCAAACTTCCTCCACTAAAAAGGAATATAATTCTTTCCTTATTCACGACAGCAATTTTGCATTAATGAGGCGTTTAAATAAGGCGAAAATTTCTATTAAAATATACTGGTGGAAGTTTGCTGCCTCGTTAATAAGGCCCTATGTTTAATAATGAAAAAAATGTACTGCCAGAATATTTACGTCTTCCCCCCCCCCCCCCTCAAGAAGTGCAGTTTCCCTTATGACAGCACTTTGGACTTCGGTCCAGTACAATTCATGATCCAACTAGGATTACAAAAATAGTATAATCCCTCTATTATACTCCTGGAATTAACGTTTTCCCGTAATTTACGCTTTTTCTTTACCTTCCTGGAATTGCGTAAACAGGACGAGATTATCACAGGGGCAAGCCATGGGTATGGAAGTACTATTTTAACATAGATATTTTCGACTTATTTAAACGCATATTTTTTAAAAATCTTAAATAAGGCGAAGATTTCTCTTATAAAATGATGATGGAAGTCTGCTTATGGACTGTAATATCGGTGTTCTATTTTAATTTACCTCAATTTACACTTTTTCTGTTAGTTCCCTTGAAAAGTGCAATTGCAGCAGCTTTGGGTGCTAACTGTTCGTGATAAATGCAGTTATTCTCGCTTTAATGTTTTGCTATCAAACACTCGATGTTTTACAGAGCATTTATGATGTGAAAACCGTATTCTGCTCAATATATACTTTGCAAAGTGTCCAATTTTTATTTATTTTGTGACTTTTGGCATCTCTTTACAACGAAAATAAGTGCCCTGTCAATTTAAAATTGTGATGGGTCAAAGATTTCAAACGCCAGTTTTATTGCCTCATTTTTCAAGCATTGTGACTAATCTAAATCTATCAGTGTAGAATTCCGACATTTTTCTCCTAAAGAGATTTCTGCAGATGCAGGGGCAGATATAGGGTTTCCGAGGAGGGGGAAGGAGAGATTCTACTTGTAGATCATTAATAAACATACAAATGTAAATATTTCAGGGGGGGGGGGGGTATTTCAGTTCCACCCGGAATTAGTTACTTCTTGAATTACGCCTCTCCCTGAATTCAACACTGAAATCTATATTATTAAAAACATTATTACTTTCTTCTTTCTCTACAAGAAGAAAGTATTGGATTAATGAAAATTTTCGACGGATTTATACGTTTTAGAAGGACCTGAATACGATTTGACTGTTTTCAGAAAATGTTTGTCTGTGAGGCTGTGACTCTGTCTGGCTGTTTGTCTGTCTGTATATGACAAAAATTTTGTGGCCGCTCTATCTTAAGAACTAATGCACGAAATTTAATAAAACTTTATATTCAGTTAGTCCCTGATATAAATTGGTGCTGATTCGTTTATGGTGAACATCGCCCAATAGGGGGCGGTGCTATGCGCATTTTTCGCAATTTCCCCAATAGCTCTATCTCAAGAACTAATGCACTTATTTTCATCAAACTTCAGATTCAATTAGACCTTGACATAAATAGACGCTGATCTCGTTTTGGTGTAGATATCCCAACAGGTGGCACTGCAATATAAATTTTTCATTATTATCTCGATAACTATATCTCAAGAACTAATGTACGGATTTTCACCAAACTTCAGATTCAGTTAGACGTTGACAAACGTTGTTGTTGATTAGGTTTTGGTCTAAATCTCCCAACAGATAGTGCTGCTATGCTACATTTTGCAGGATTTACAAGATTATGGCAATAATCATATCTCAATGTTTGTTGAAGACCTTGATGTAAATTGGTGCGAATTCTTTTTAGTGTATGCGAAACCTGCGTGAGATAGAATAAAGTTTTGTGATTGGCATATCCCACTAGTTTTTAATATGATTGGATGGTTGTCAACACTTACAGAAACGGAACAGCTGTGCAACAGAGAGCCAATTATAACCATTATATCTAAATAGTACTTTTTGCCTTATTTAATGACGTAACATCTGAGATTGAAGATTGAGAATGAGGCGAAGATTACTATTAAAATTTAGTGGTGCATATTGATCGCTGTTACATCACTAACACTTTTCTTATATGCCTTGAAAACCAAATGTATCAGCCGTCTTAAGTAACATAACTTAAAAAGACAAACGTGTATTTTAATCACCGCCCAATGAAGTCTAGGCCTACGCGCTGACACAAAAATGGCGGCTGTCGTTGGCAGATATTTTCAGTGTTTGTACGGTGTCCCTTGAATTTGAATACCAATACTTCCTAAAAGTTTTCTCCGCCTTATTTTTCCGAGATTAGATAAGTCAAAGGAAACTCTTGAAAAATACTGGTGCCTAATTCAGGGGACTGAACAAACGCTTAAAAAAATTTGCCTACGACAGCCGCCATTTTTGTGTCAGCGTGCAGGCCTAGTATTCAAGGGGCGATGATTTTAACACAAAATACTTAATATCATTGTTTCGAAATTACGCCATTTTAAGAGATTTCATTGCATAAGCTCCGAAATTAGGTTAAAGTTTAGGTTAAAAATGCCATTAAGCATCGAACTGAAGAAATTTCCAATTTTTTTTTTCGCAGATAAAACTTTTTTACCAGAAAACCAAATGGCACAAACAACAATTCATAATTTTATTTAGCTCAATAAAACTTATACGTTTACCCAAAATATATCAATAGTAATATAGCAGCATCAATTTTCTATATCATTATTATCATATATTTTTAAAAACATATTACCTTTTCGTTGCAACACACGAAAATTCCCTTATTTAGACATGAAGCTGATGTTTCTAAAAATCAGTGCTGCTATATTAAGATATTTAAATTTTGAATAAACATAAAAATATTTAATTTAAAAATTTTGTGTTAAAGGGTCAGGCAAGCCCCCTCGATTTGGCATTTATTAACTGGCTCCACATGATTTCTGATTAAAATTCTAAAAAAAAAAATCGGGAGCATGTATGAGCTTTTGGTGATACAAACGACAAAAATTCCTCGCGTGTAAGCGCTAATCATTCAATTGAGTTAAGTAAAGTGCAGTAAAATGTTGGCAACTCACGTTGAACGTTATCAAGTAGTAGAATGATTATATTAAAATCATTAAAATTACAGACATTACATTACACTTTCATAAAACATTAAAAACATATTAAAATTGGACGTTTCGGATTTACATGAAAATACCTCTTCAACAATTATTTTTCTTAACGTAAGTCACAGTTCAAAAATATCAACAAATAGAACAAGTTGGAAATTGTACGTCAAACGTTACAAACGAGGTGCGTTCGTACGCACGTTTTAGAATTAAATTCATGATATCCCGTGCGTAGAACGGGTTAAACAGCTAGTTAAGTATATATTTTATGACACTGTTCATACAAATATCTTAACTAGTTATATAAATATTCAGATATATATGTATCAGCTAGTTATATAAATATTCAGATCTTGATGATTTTTAATTCTGTGAAATGAATTATATCGTCTGCAGATTAATTTCTGTCATAAAATAAGCATCTCGGTCGCTTGACGATTAAACTTCGGAAGCTCCTATAACAAAAAAGCACCGATTTTAAAAAAAAAATTCAAATTTCTTAATAAATATTTTTATTAATATCTCCTAAAGTTTTGATTCGATTTTAATAAAATTTGAAATGTCTCGACAAAATTCTGCAAAGATAATATATTTTAAATTGCAAACCATTTGGTTGGGTAGTTTTTGCGTTGTTATATGCGGACAGACAGACAGACAGACGGACGGACAGACGGACGGACCAAACGACGACTATAGGTGCTACGTATTTATATAATTACGAACGCACCTAAAAAGCAACGTATCAAAATGTCGAGGCCAAAGTTACAGTTATAATAACACAGAGTATTCATTCGGGATTGCAGCTGCTTCATTAAGAGGTAAATCTGTTAATTTTCGTATACCATGCTTCTAAGAAAGTACGAGTTCTGTAGTCGCTGCACTTCGATCTGATTACAAAAGATTTAACAAAATCTGGAAAATGATCAGTTTTTATTGCATGATCCACTATTTTGGAATTTAAATTTGAATTTTGAAATGCACATCTGTGCTCCTTTAGTCTTATGTCAAGTGTTCGACTTGTCTCCCCTATATAGATCGCATTGCATTATTGGCATGGAATACCATAATCAACTTTCATCTCACAGAAACCTTTAAATAGTTTTTTAAGCAACTTCAAACATAAATATCCCAGTTCTCAGTTTAAAGATGTAGTTTATGGGATTGCATGCCAATAATGCAATGCGATCTATATAGGGGAGACAAGTCGAACGCTTGAGATAAGACTAAAGGAGCACCGATGTGCATTTCAAAATAAAAATTTAAATTCCAAAATAGTGGATCATGCAATAAACACTGACCATTTTCCAGATTTTGCTAAATCTTTTGTAGTCAGATCGAAGTGCAGCGACTACAGAACTCGTACTTTCTTAGAAACATGGTATACGAAAATTAACAGATTTACCTCTTAATGAAGCAGGTGCAATCCCGAATGAATACTCCGTGTTATTATAACTGTAACTTTGGCCTCGACATTTTGATACGTTGCTTTTTCTATTTGTTGATATTTTTGAACTGTGACTTACGTTAAGAAAAATGTTTGTTGAAAGGGATTTTCATGTAAATCCGAAACGTCCAATTTTAATATCTTTTTAATGTTTTATGAAAGTGTAATGTAATGTCTGTAATTTTAATGATTTTAATATAAATATAAATATGTTCAGACGTAATATTTTTGTTTAGTACAATGATATTCGCCAACATATGCGCCGAATTCACGGGAGCGATATACGCAATCAGACATACTTATGCTACTAATTGTAACAGATTTTTGTTCTTTTTAATCACTGTCATTAACAGTTTTGCTTGAACGCAGCTCGGAGAAGAAGAGTTGTATTGCTTCGATACTAAAAACTTCTGTATACCACTTACGTTTAACTGTAATTTGCCCTTTACTATTTGGCAGACATTTTTTGATTATATAAAGCCAATATTTTAGTACGGAAAAAGTTGTGTTTAATCTCTATTTCTAGTTTATTGTGTCAAAAAATAAAACTGTTAACCGAGGAATAAACTTTTGTTCAACTTGTTTCACAATAACGTTCTTTAATTCATAGTGCTGGGTAATATCATTCGGGCCTGATTACCAACGTGGCACACTTCCACCACTAAATAACAATTGGAATTTTTTCTTTATTCATGGCAAGAATTTTGCATGAAGTAAGGCGAAAATTTCTATTAAAATTTTACTGGTGGATGTAGTAATGCGTTCAAAATATTACGGCAAATTTCCATGACGTAAAATGTCGTCATGTCCATTGCAGTAGAATTTCGTGTATGACGAAATATTTCGTCATACCCAGTTAACAGGTTAAGGGGATAAGCCTAGACAAAACTAACACTCTAAAATTAGTGGTAGAAGTTTGCCTGCTTGGCCCCCGTCCACCCCGCTATGTCGGCACATATGTTTGCCAATGATATTCGCTACACAGAAATATGCGAATACGATAACGATTACGCGTGTGTAACCTGGAACATGTCACTGAGAAGGCATTTGGCGAATTGGGAGAAATAGCTTTTAACCATTTAACCCTTTCAGGGGCAAAGTACTTTCAGTACTAAAATGCTGAAATAAATGACTGGCACAGGAATTATCGGAGAAATATATTTCCAAATAAGAAAAAGGCAAATAATCGCATACTTAGTAAATGGGAAAGATTTTAGCAAATTTCTAGTGCCACTGTGGCGTTTGGGAATTAACATTAAGTGGTTTCATAAACATACCACTGCGAATTGTGAGAAATGGCTTTTAACCCTTTATCTACTGACGGTACTTTTAAGTACCATCAGAGAAAACTTTGTATAAAATTTCTTTAATCTGTCTAATAATGATAATAAGGTTTTGTTTTTATACAAAATACTTTTCTGGATCACATTTAGAAAGCACAGAAAAACAGTGAAAGTTAAATATTTTATAAAGTGGTATTTTTATCAACCTTTTACATAAGTGTAAATCTTCTCTTTTTAAAAATTGTTATATGAAAATTTTGCAACTATAAAAACCTTTCTATTTAATGATAGGATCACAATACATTTATTTACATCGTTCCGATAAAGAATTGCAATATTTCCTTAACAGCATTTTCTGTTAATTAATCTAATTATTCTTGTAAATATTTCACAAAAAGAGCTATTACTACCGCATTATTAAATCAGTTTTAATGAAAAACCTTATCTAAATTTCATGTTATTATAATACATATTGTCTAATATACCTTTAGACATCAAGGAAGATAATTATTGAGATTGAACAATTTGTTGATTCATAATTCAGTAGATAAATGGTTAAAGGGCTAAGAATAGAGAAAACTAACACTCTAAAATTAGTGGTAGAAGTTTGCCTGTTTAGCCCCCGTCCACCCCACTAAGTCGGCGCATATGTTTGCCATTGATATTCGCTACACAGAAATATGCGAATACGATAACATTTTCGCGTGTGGAATCTGGAATATGTCACTGAGAAGGCATTTGGCGAATTGTGAGAAATGGCTTTTAAAACACTTTGTCGATTGGCGATTATCTATGAAATCTGGGTTTTAAAACAGTAGAAGCTCCACTCTCTTCTGAAAGTCTTTCATTAACCCTTTATATTCTGAATTAATTTTCCAGCTACTTTTTAATTGTATTTTTGCATCATTGGATACGTTTTGGTGCAGAATAAACATAGGAAAGAGGAAAATAATTTGTATAGTGTTTTAGTGGTTAATTATGCAACTGTAACCACCATAAATTTTTTACCCTATGATATAAAATAAAATAGTAAATTTCAAATACGAATCTTCAAATAAAATATAGGAAATGTTCACCTGTAGAGTATAGAAAACAAAAGAAAATAATAGTACTGAATAACCGGTAATAAACTACTAAAATTACTCAAATGAAGAACAACATACACGTCAATTCTATTGCAAAACGGATTTCGAATGTAGCGTGGCAAATGTAAAATCCCTACAATGCAAAGAAAGAGGATATGTGCTTGAATTTGCCATCTCCTGCCTGCTGTCAGAAATACACTCTTTGTGCCATTGTGAAAACAGTTAGGAAAAACGGTCATATTACGAATATATAGGTGTTTTATTAAAGAGGTACTTATAAGTACCGTCAGAATAAAAAGGGTTAAGTAGTTTTCTACATAATAAAAATGCATTTTCTGTAAGGTAAAAGCCACGCCCTAGTGAAAGATGCTTGGTGAAACAAACAAAAGTTAACTAATTATCGTTCAACAATATGTTAAACGGAGAATAGAGGGAGGAGAGAAAACTTCTAAAGATGTAAAGTTGTGCATTTCGGTCAGGTGTATGCACTCCACACATCTTATAAAATTTTATTACGTATCTGTAACAAGCTGTAATGAGAAACTTAATTTTTCCCCTACCCCTGTACCCATTTCCTGTAAAAAAAGACAATTTTTTTCTTAATCTAGGAAAATATACTATAATCACGAACGAAAATATACATTGACTTCTTTCGAGTTACCCACGATTCTGAAAAGTGTTCTTTGTCTTTAGAAATCCCTAAAATCAATATAATTTCGAGATTTAAGGAAGCATTTATAAAAACAACGTTTCTTTTACTGCCACTGATTTTCAGAAATTTTTCCAAGTAGTTTTTTTAGTGTATTAAACCATTAAATGCCAAAACTATGTGGGCGGAGTCTGCGATATTTTTACTCTAATTCGTTTCCCACTAAAAATTCTGAAAGATAATATTTGGTAACTTTAATAGCAAAGTTTTTGTCATTAAATAAAGTATTTTTTAACATGTTAATAAAGTGGTGGCTTGGCAGGATTTTTTTTTTATTTTTTTATTTTTATCAATCACTTTTATTTTGAATGTTGACAACCACGAGTGTACTCGAGTAGTTATGCCAGTCTAAAAACCGGCAGCGAATGGGTTAATCAGTTTTTCTAATGCAGGAAATAGGTTTTTAGGATGATATCAATTCTCCAGTAAATTTTTAATTTTCAACAAACATGTTTCACAGACCAATATGATAAATTAACAGCATTAACATTAACACTAAAATTAATATTATTTTGTTAAACTTGCATGTATAAATTCAGTGACAGAGCTGAAAATGTTTAATTGAGAATTGATACCAGCCTAAAAACTGCTATTCTAGTTTGAGAAAAGTGATTAATACATTATAAAACAACTCGAACCATTTCTGTGAATCAATGGCAGCAAATGAAATTTTGCATTTTATAACTACTTCTTTAAATTTCGAAAATATATTAGTTTCCGATATTTATAAAGATAAAGAAGGTTTTTTGGAATCATGTTTAACTCGGTAGAGGCTACTGTATATTTTCTTTCATAGTTATAGTATATTTTTGTAGATTAACCCCTTCGCGACGAGCGTCCTTTACAGAATTTTTAATCTTTTACCACCGGTTTTTCAAAACAGAAATTTTACGTCTAATTGAATCGCAGAAATCCTAGGGTTACAAAAGGCAAAGCTTACAATAAAAAATAACTGGTGGGAATAATCGAGGATTCTGAGCATCGTTCGTATACGTGTCGCTCGTCCCCAATGGGTTAAGAATTTTTGTTTTGTACATTGTATGCTTATTTAAATTTATTTTGTGCAGAAACTAGATTTTCCGCATTTCGCAGATATAAAAAGGTATAAAAAACTGATTTGCGCCGCCAGTCGCCGAGAGGCACCCGTCAGGCACGTCAACCGCCGCACCCAAGTTCTCAGGGACTTTTAACCCCTTGGGGACGAGCAACACGTATACGTGACGCATAAGATGCCCAGAATCCTCGATTATTCCCACCAGTTATTTTTTTTTTATTGTAAGCTTTGCCTTATGTAATCCTAGCATTTCTGAGTTTCAAGTAGGCGAAAATTTCTGTTTTGAAAAACCGGTGGTAAAAGATTTAAAATTCTGTAAAGGATGCTCGTCGCGAAGGGGTTAACGCTCTCGACCAGGAGGGTCATCCTGTAGGTGCTGCGGCCTTGGGCACCTGTTGACCACTCCCATTCTCCCAAATGAATGACGACAAAGGTTGCAGCGATATGCGGTGAAGCCCACACTTAAAGAACACCACCACAGAACACTTGGAAATACGCTGGAGTCCCCAATAGCTTCGGAGCCGGAACCCAAAAGCGGGAACCGGGCCCTAGGCCGTATGACGGCTTTCCCCAACGAACCTTGCTTCGCCGCAGCTTCAGATCATCGAGTCCTAGGGAGGGAGGAATCGCCTTGTTCATCGGCTGCGGTGAGAAGAAGGAGTCTCTCGCCAACCCGGAACATCGAGTAAAGATGTCCCTGAACGCATAGACACGTTTTGGCTTAGATTGAGATATGTCAGGTGCAAAATAAAGCTCTGATGCATGTTCAGTGTTTTAATTGCAATATCATTCAAATTGCACGAGTTTTTATACTTGAACTTGTACTGTATTCCTCTCGTCAAGTATATTTTTGAAGGAATGCGCCATATGCATGTTTCCCATATCATAAAGTTAATTAACATTTATCAAAAATTTCAAAAATAAAGACATATTTGTACTGACCAGAAATTAAAAAGAAATTGTATGACAATAATTTAGATAAAAGTAGTTGTTATAAATACTCTAGTTTTATTATTATGTAACTTCTCATGTTATGATTTCGTTAATACGAAATTAATAACTTAATTCAGAAATCACTTTTAATCGGGAGGATAGACGGAGAGTGTGTGTTGCCAGGGATACTAAAATTTTATTTTGATGTAGTAGTATTTGCCCGCTTTAATCGCAATATTTCTGTAGGCGACGGTTTTTTTAAGAAAATAACGGTATTTAAATAAAATTATGGTATTTTCATGGCAACCGTGGCAGAAAGTTTGTAAATCTGTAAAGCTAGCATTACTTGTCAAGGGTATCCATACATCTTATAAAACAATTCTATGTATATCTAAAAAGTTGTAACAAACAACATAATTTTTCTCGTATTCACTTTATAACATTTTTACTATATACTTATTTAAATTTCAAACATTAGATATTCCGCATTTCGAATATATGTCAGGCATAATAAAATCAAGATCTTGTCACGTTCAGTGTTTTTAGTTTGAAAATCATTCACATTAAATTAGTTTTTTAACTTGTTCCTTTAATTTTTCTGGTCAGGTTACAGATAGCATAAATGAATAACCGGAATTTAAAAATTTATATTTTCAAACCTATTACGCATATTAAAATTATTGATATGTGAAAGTAAAGAAAAACATTCTAAGTTTTTATTTTCTTGTCGTCGTTCAACGCTGGATTGAATATACATGTATTTGAATGAATGCGTCATGCAACGCAATTTTTCCCTCTTCGCGTAGCACAATGGAGTGTTTTGATGATCTGGGTGGACAAACTTTTTGCATTGAAGTTTAATTATGTTTTGCTGTTTTTTAAATGTATCACTAATAAAACACTCAAACAGTGATAAATATTTGGCTTATTTAATTATTTATGTTAATATTTTTATTTATACTATTATTATTGTTAATATTATTATTAGTATTTATATTATTATTATTATTATTATTATTATTATTATTATTATTATTATTATTATTATTTATATTATTATTATTATTATTATTAATGTTATTATTATTTATCTAATTTTTTATAATACGCAAGTGAGGTGACGATTCCGGGTCGCGAAATTCTAAAAGATAGTCACGTTTTAGCATTATGGGCAAATCCAGCCACCTCATTGGTCATTTAGTCGTGTCCTTTTCAGAGAGTAATCCCTTGGCGGTAGGGAAAACGTCGCCAACTCACTCGTCTATTTCTATGGTTAGAAAAACGAAGAGGAAAAAATTAAGTTGGTAATTTTGAAGCGAATGTTATATTCAGCTTTCATTTAAAATAAACCATTGAAAATAAATTAATGTTTAATGACATTTTATAAAACGAGAGTGGAACGGTTTAGATTTTAAGCTGTATAAAGATTTTAAAATGATATGACAGATACTTTTTCAGAAAATGGAAATTAAAAAAGAAATTTTGCTTTTTTTGCTTTTTAAATCCAAAAGAAAATGAAAATTCATACATTGCTCTAAATAATTTAATAACCATCGTTAGAAAAACATTTTTCTATAGCTTAAGATAGTATAAAAAACATTAAAAAATATATAAAAGTTCTTATTAAATAAATGTAATCGTCAGTACTGAACTTCTTCAAAAAATTCTGTCTAAAAGAAATTAACTAAAAAACCGCTGTAAGTTTTTAAATAAATTTTAAACATAAAGAATAAACATTACCAAAAATATATCAAAACTTTTGTATATCTAAGTTGATTTTTTTTTCTTATTTATGCTATGCTGTCCTTTTAAAATAAAAGTTTGATATTATATATATATATATAAATTAAAAAAATATATATATAAATTAATTCAATTTAGTATTTATACAGGTGTAATCCATTAAAGCCTTATACTAATGTTTACTTATCTACTTCAAATAAATAATGCTCTAAGCCATCTCATAACATCGCAAATTTTCTTATTATTAATCTGATGGTATTTCACATAAGCGTACTGTTTTGAAAATTATTGGTGGGGCTCACTCTTTTTTAAACAAGTAAGTGTATGTGAGTGTAAAAAGATCGATTGACAATTTAATGTTGCCTTTTGCTTTTTTAACTCCCTTTTAAAGAAATTAAACATAATCGTATATTGATAAATAATCACAAGTTAAATAAAACATTAAGACAATATAAAAAATCGAATGTACAGACCCGTTTATCAAATGATACTCGCTGATGTTAGCGAACCGTTTATAATAAAATGACAAAAAAATTTGACTTTGTATAACTTTTTTTTTCTTTTTGCTGAATATGGATTTTTTTTATATAAAAAATTCAAACGTTGAGCATTTTAAATTTAAAAAATAGAGTGAAAAAATTTTCCTAATGCCGTTTATCCTTATAACAAAAGAAAAATAGGAAAAATGGAACATATAAAAATTCTATAAAATACTAGAAAGTTAAAAAAGAAAAAAAAACTAACGGCTAGGCCTAGAGTCACAGGTTGATTTCGAAGACGCAGACCATGGGGTGCCTGGTTATTGAGAATTGCAGAAAAAAAATTACCTTTTTGCTATGATGCGGCAGTTGGAACCGCCCACTTTGTAATCTACATGTGTTTATAGGCGGAGCCAGCAGAGATTTTTTGCTTCTAATTTTTTTTTTTTTTTTTTTTTTTTTGCTATAAGGATTGGTCTTATAAAAAACTTGTCAATATAAAAGCTGTAGATAATATTAAAAGAATTTTAAATAAATTTAATCGGATTTGATATCTTGTGAATTGATATAGTTATGATTTTTTTTCTTCTAAAACCCCTATTTCCCCCCCTCCCCCTTTGAGGACATTTTTAATAAAATTAAAAAACTGACATACATAAATTTTTGGCCCTTTTCCCAGAAGTAATAATAACTTTAAACGGATTCTATATGTATAAAAATTAAGAAGTTATGTTTTTTTTCGTTTTCACAAAAAGCCCCCTCATTTGCCCCCCCCCCTCCCCCTGGTTAGATTTTGCCCATTAAAGAACTTGACCGAAATTTTATGTATGAGTTTGGAAGAGATTTGTGCAGAATTATTGAAGTTATCGTGTCCATAAAAAAGTGATATATACATATAATGTTTTAAACTGGGGTTGGTTTTGGGTTCTAGGAGTCATGATCGGTGTAGATCAATAAATAATAGTTTAATAGATCAAATAATAGTTTAAAAATTAATTAAATTATTATATGTTTTGAAAACAATTTAGAAATCCTGAATACATAATTTCGGTAATCCTTTTTTCTCTTTCCTGTTACCATATGTTAAAACAAGAAACAGAGCAAAAATTATAATTCTTAATAAATTCACAAGATCGCGCTTTCTACCAAGCATAAATCAAAGCGGTGAATTTTCCATAATTGTGGTCCACATCAAATTAACACATTGTAATAGAAATTTTTTGGAACAACACGAGTTGCAGTCATGAAATTAGGCGTGATTTTTACAATAAACATTCAATGCTTATAAAAGAGTGTTTAAGAAAAAACTTTTTTTACTTTCATACTTATTTTATGGGGACTTATTTCATGAATATTATATAGGTTTTAGCTATAATGCCTTTCTTTAAAATAAAAGTACATGACAATTAATTCATTTCCGAATTAATTTGGGGGAGGGACGCTCTTCCCTTACCAATTTTTATCCAAACTTGATAAAATTAGGTAATTTTAAAAACATTATTGATGAGTTTTTCTTAGAGAACAGGGTTCGTACGGGTCCTGGAATTTTAAGACAAGGAAATTCTTCGGTACCAGTATTTTCTTTTAGACAATCTCTTCTTAAATAACGTGAAATTTCGCACGTTTGAACTTGGTGTATTTTATTAGAAAAATCTACTGGTATATTACCTGGAAAAATAACGGTACCCGTACGAACCCTGGAGAATTTTTCTTTTACCGTTTTTCTGATGTTGGGGATAGATAATTTTCATCCCCCCCGTCCAATAGTAATTTCTTTCTTTATCTTTTCTTTTCTTTCTTTTCTTTTTTTTTGGTATTATTTACGAGAATTTAACGAGAATTTATAATATTTAATATATTTTTATACTATCTCCAAAATCCAGAAAGAGTCATTTCTGATGATAGTTATTAACTTTTTCTAGGTTAATTAGGTTAACTTCTATGTTGTCTTATATTAGGTTAATTTCTATGAAAAAACAGAAGCATTATTTAATATTCAATTTATTAAAATAAAATAATGTATTAAAACTTCAATTCATTTTATAAAATTTCCTGTTTTATTTAAACGAAATGCACAATATTAAAAAGAAAAAAAATACAGCTTTTTAAATAATTTACAATTGTTTGCTGTAGGGGTGATAATAATCAACAGTATGAAAAACGGCCATACTAATTAACATTTATTATTAGTCATGTTTTTTTTTAAATACTTACATTTAAGAGAGGAAACCAGTTCGGACACCAGTTTGGATGTAGCATTCAAACATTTAAATTTTTTTAACAACATCTACACTACATCAAGGACTGTCATTAAAACGAAACTGAAACTATATTTGTAAACTGTTCAATTTTCGAAAATTTCCAAGACATATCGGAGTGCGCCAACTATAAAACGCCAAGCATCAACCGCGTCATTGACACGTGACTGATAACAGCGAATGAGAACGCAGTTCAAGGCAATAATGCTAAAACGTGACTATCTTTTAGAATCTAGCTTCCCGGTCTAGGTAGGGGCTAAATTGGTGCTACAAGCATTTCCTCTGCGTGATCTGCATTATACAGAGTTATTACAAAAGAACCATCGGGTTTCCGAAGCGTTTATTTCGGAACATAATTGGGTTACAACAATGAGTTATACATGAAAATAAACCGAAAGTATACAAGATTGACGTCCATACTACAGATGTTCAATATGTGCTCTAGAGAAAGGCAAACGTATCGCGGCCATGTTAGGCGTAAGTATTCCGATGCTGTAAGTATACCGATTGTTCAACTTATGAAAATATATAAATAATCTGCTTTGTATTTTATACATTTTTCATTATTTTCTCTAAAATCTTCAAAAACTATCCAATTATAATGTTTTCAGGTCTAAATTAAAAATATTGGATAAGCAGCTATTATAAACAACGGATTAAAAGATATAAACAAACTAATACCGTTTCCATTCAAATCCACAGTTTGCAAATCTAGAAAAAAAATGAACTACTCTTGCAACGTTTCATTAAAAAATACGTGAAAAATGAAGTTAATTGCCGAATCAAGTGCTCGAATGCGGTATCTGGAGAAGAAAAGATTAAACTTCTCGCTTCAGGAAAATTCCGTGCAAGCATTACGTGTTTTTTAATTGTTCAAAATGATTATTTTTTTGCAAGATTTCAAATTTCATGTGAGATCAATGTTGTGTGTTTATATGGCAAGGTAAAAATTAACCGAATTTGAATATCTAACACTTTCAAACGCATTTACATTAAATAATGATTTCAATGGCATTTTATCATTAGTTGAAGGGACAATTTTCCTGAAAACAGATGTGTTACACTCACGCACCGATGTTTGGCGATTTTTTATTGGCGCGCTTTCAAAAATTTCAACATCAATTACTTCATAGAAGCATAATAGCCAGGTTGCCATTAGGGGAAAAAAATCCCCAAAGTTTGGTGACTTTTTCTTTTTTATAAACTATTAAAAGAAAAACGGGCGCGTGAGTGTAAGACATCATAGCCTTTTCCTGTACCGACAGCTGGGATTATTGCTCTCTTTAGGTCTTTTTAAGTCCCAAATGTTAATTTGGTACTTACTTATTATACGAGACAGGTCAAATACAACAGCGCCAAGCATGGCGCCAATTATACCAATTACAGTAACAATTACAGTAACAATTACAGTTCAATTTATATCACCTGTTTAAATGAAATAATGTGTCAACAATCAGACTGAACGTTGTAAACTTAAAATAACACTGTTATGTCATTTTTGACGGGGACATATGCTAGTTTATATTATAATATTGTATTGTCATTGAAACTAAACATGTATTCAAAGTTTCAGCTCCATCGGATAATTAAAAGTGGTTTAAAATTGACTTGCTAGATTTGAACTAAACATACATATATATACACTGCAAGTTAATATAACTTAGTGATTTGCAAACTGTCGCAGGAGTTTTCTTGTGTTTCCAATACTTTAGGAATAACACTTTGATTTTAAAAATTATTATTTCTTAACCGTTTCGGGACCGACAGATTTTACAAAATTTTATTCGGTTGGCACCACTGTTTTTTAAAAAGCTAACTTTACTTAAACTATCACAAAAATGTTCTAATTAGCGAAAACATATATTACTTTTATTTTTTACTGGTGCATAAACAAATTCTGTATGCTCTTTATGAGGGTGCATATATGCACCCATGGTCCCGAATGGGTTAATAATGGGCATTTCCATGGAAAAGTGGACATGAGGGTTGAAATTTCAAATGTCTTTTATTACTACAAATAATATAGCAGATTAAAGGTAAAAATATGACACATATAAAATTACAGAGAACTCAGCTCTAAAAATATTTTTTTTTATAATTTATCTAGGCTCAAAGTTGGAAAAATTTGAAAAACTTTCAGCCTGTAAAATAGGGTATTTTCATTCTGCCAGAAGCAATATTTAAAACAGCAGCATTTTCCATATATGTGCATATATTACTATTTGTGACCTTTGTATATCTTTTGAAATACTTAATTTTTCAAAAAAAATCAAAAGACCCGATTTTTAATACAAATATATTTACACTGTCTCTCTGTCACACCCGTCACAAAAAAGATGCTTAAGTTATTATACAAAATGCATTTTTCCATGAAAATACATGAAACTTTCGGAAAGTCTACCTATTGCAAGTCTGAATAACTACAAAACGTTAAAAATTCATTAAATTTTTATTTTGTGAGAAATTTTAGTGTGACGGATGTGACAAAATCCTTGTGACGGGTGTGACAAAATTCTTGTGACAGGTATGACAACTTTTTAAATTGCTTTGAAATATATTTAAATATTTTTAAAATGAAGTGTAAGGTTGAAACATTCTTGTTTCTGAACATATTAAGGCCAATTTGCCAAAAGAGAGAAGGGAAATCATGAAATATATATTTGAATTATATTAGCAAATTGTGAGTTGGTAGCAACTTACTTACTTTTAAGTTAATTCCGCTTTGGATTTTTTTTAGTGTGCTCAGGAGATTGGTGCAATAAAGGCATTGTATGTCTCAGCAGTGAAAATACTAAAAACTAAACAAATACTGACAGAAAATGGGAAAGCATCAAGTCTTATCACCACTTTAAAGTAAGTAGTGATAGTACTATCCTTTTGATGGGAAAGACTGCCAAATCAACACTGAGGGCAGTCACTGATAATTGTGAATCTCCCCCCCAGAAAGAATTTGAAAATATCATATTTTAATATTGGTGATTATCTTTTGGTTTCCATGGCCAGTAGCAAAAAGCGTAATAGCTTGTACTATGCTAATGTCTTGAATATCAACTTCCGTAAGGAAGAAATAAGCTTAAAATACATGCAAGCCAGTGGGCCACACTGGATTTGGCCAGAGGAAAATGACATCTCAATTAAAAAATTTTCTGTTATTGTAAAAAAATTAGCTCTCTTATCACTTATAAGGAGTTGGGGGCACTACAAATTTTAAACTAACTGCATAAATATGTTAGTTTTATTACATTTCTTTTGTATATTTACTATTGCTGTGTTTTCTGTCTATACTGATCACTGTATTTTTTTGGTAAACAACTTTCAAATTGTACACTTTGCACAATGTCACACCCGTCACTTCTTTGTCACACCCGTCACAGCAGGAAAAAAATTCTTATACATTAAAATAATTAAAATTTATTATGAAAATTACGTATTAAGTTTAATTTGAATCTCTTTCATTAGAAAAAATTGTTTTAATAATGACACAGTCAAATATTCACAGGAATTTTAACAAATGTGTATGCAAGTAAAAACTCTTGTCCCGAGAGAGTCACACCCGTCACAAGTTTAAAAAATATTTTTTTTTAATATTGAAAGCTATTGAAGTTATATATTTGATCAATTATCCAAGCATATGCATGGAAAAACATAATTAAAATACTTTTCAGGTATTTCTTAGCTAATTTATTTCCCAAAATATAGATATAAACTCTTAAAATTTTGTCTGGATGTCACACCCGTCACAATGGAATGGCCCTAATGCGAAATACTGTGTTAAAAGTCAAGATAAAGTTTGTAAAAGAGATGGCTCATATTTTCAAACAACAATAGGTTAAATCTTGTGACAAACATGTGACATATGTCCAGTAAACTCGTGCTTTCAAACAAAACAGAATAGTCACGACGTGTTTTCGAACTTACAGGAAACTATTGCAACCGTTGAAATTCCCTCAAATCAACTGCCTTCTTTACGGTCGCAGTTGATTGACATCTCGGATTTTTTCAACAAAACTCGTACGGATCTCGACAAAAAGACGTTCAGTTATCAGTATACGCGGTATTGTTAAATTCTGAGATAATCGGGAAAATGAATTTTGTCCACCTCGATCATCAAAATGTTCCACCGTGCGCCGTAAAGTAATGTTTCTCAAAGTGAATTAAGTTTTCGCAGAAACTACTAAAATAAAATATAATTCCAGAAACCAGAAATTAAAAGGAAATTTCATGATAAGGATTTAAGATAAAGAAACGCATGTAACGGATTCTTCATTCGGAAGTCTTTCTAAGTTCTCACGTGATGATTTTGCTCATGCGAAATTGATAAATTAATGAAGAGGTCGGTATTACCTGAGTGAACAGAAGGAGGACAGGGTTTACAGAAATACTAAAATTTTATTTGTATATCACTATTTTTGTATAGTAATAATTTCTCATTTTAATCCCAAAAGTTCAGTAATTAAATAAGGGGACTATTTCTTTATGAAACATTTGGTATTCAAAAAAAATTTTGAATTTTACTGACAACCGTGACATTAAGCTTGTAAAGCTGTAAATCTGGCATTTCGATAAGGGGTGTCCACACATCTTTTCCTAGATATCTCTAAAATATTGTAATAAGTAACATAAAGTTTTCCCTTTTCCACTTTACAACACGTTTCCTGTATATTTATTTAAATAGCAGAAATTATATATTTCGGATTTCGAAAATATGTCAAACCTAACAAAATTAAGACCTTGTGCAAGTTCAGTACATTTGCTGGACAATCATTCATATTAGATGTGTTATTGTACTTTTTATCGTCAGTGTATGTTTGAATGAATCCTCCATTCGACACATGTTTCTCTCATAGCAATGTTTCTCAAAACTTAAAAAAAAATCAGAATGGTTCAGATCAGAAATTAAAAGGAATGTATATGATAAGAATTTTGATTAAGGTGTCCCTGTCATATGTTTAGATCAATAATTTTCACAGTTCTCGCGTGGTGATTTCGTTAATACCTAATTAGTAGCTTCCACGATTTAGTAATGTTCTTTGACATAAGGCGTTATTACTATTCCAACAAAGGAATAACTCTAAAAATGTAAATTATGTTAATTCTACTAAGTGTACTCCAATAAAATGTTGGTAACTCAAGGGTCAACGGTTATCAAGTAGTCGAACGATATTCCCCTTTGCTACACAGATGTATGCAAATTCGATAAAAGTTTCGCGTGTGGAAGCTGGAACATGATGAGATGACATTTGGCAGATTGTGAGAAATGGCGTTTAGGTGGAAGAATGGAAGGAGGGGAGTAAACTTGTAAAGGTATGAAGCTCAGAAGTGTCCACACAGCTTATGAAATTTTTCTACGTATCTCTAAAAGGTAACATAAAATTTATAAGTAATATATATAATATTAGTATAACATGTAACACTACATAGTAACTTTCATAAGTAACTAAAGTATTTATAAGTAATTTATAAATAACAATAAGTAACATAAAATTTCCCTTCCCGGCTTTATATCACATTTTCTATATACATTTTTAAATTTATTTTTTACCGAAATTAGATATTCCGCATTTCGAAGATATGTCAGGTATAACAAAATAAAGATCTTGTGCAAATTCAGTGTTTTGGGTGCAATATCATTCAAATTACAATCGGTTTTATACTCGTTCTTTTAATTACTCCTGTGAGTGTATTTTTGAATGAATGCGCACCGTAAGAAGCATGTTTCCCATGTTATAAAATAATATTTCTCAAAGATATTTAATATCGCTAAAATTGCAAAATAAAAACATAATTGCACAGAAGTCTGTTTATATTCTTAATTCTGTAAATAGTTATTTTTGTCTATAGTCTTAAACTTTTCGCATCTGTATTGAAAATTTAATATTATTATAGGCGCAATGTTACAAATTGTCAACAATTCAAATAATGGACTTTTTGGAATATGAAATAAATCTTCATAAAATAATAAAAATTTGAATTAAAGAATTGAAATAAAGCCTAAAAAAATTAGTCAAATTAAAATAATAATTGAACTCTGCACACCGCAAGCTTGTCAACTATATCCTTTAAAATTATGGTTAAATTCTTATGCATAGTTTTCGTTCCTAAACAACTTTTTTTATGAGAACTATTTTGACCAATTTTAATATTATATATCTGTAAAAATATTTCTTCAATTTAAAAACTGCCTGCTTCAGCGCATTTATCCAACATTTCTGTATAAAACTAATAATTTTCATATTTTTATATGCAATAGTTTTCTGAATATTAGCCCAGAAAGACCTCAAGGCACAAAAAATGCATTGACTGCGGCGACGGTGGTTACTTTTTTTAAAATGTAGAGAGATACTTCATATAATGTATACGTATTAGTGACGAAAAATAATCCATTAAAAGTATAATAGAGCAATGAATATTTCAAGTCTTAATGAAATATAATTTAAAGTGATTTATCTCAAAATGAAGTATAACAGAATTGCAAAGACAGTATCTCTGGAACTTGCTGATATTTTTACGTGATTTGTTTTCGACGTTATGATCAAATGCATATCTTAAAACTAAACATAAATGTGCTTATTAGTTCACACACAAAAAAAAAGCATACATAAACTCCGAAAAAAATAATATTTAATACTTTCAACTTTATTTTTAAAATACAAATTTTGCTAATTACATACAGTTGTTTAGGTTTAGTCCTAAGATGTAGGTATAATATATAAATCCTTGAAGATTGCAAGAAGTAAAATATAAAAGAAGTGAAGAAGAAGTAAACATATTAAATGGTTCAAGAAGTAAAAATATTAAATGGTTCAAGAGAAATCTTATGCGCAACTTTAAAAAAGAAAATTTTCGACATTGTGAAAGATATGACTTGTAGTCGACAACCTAACCCGTGTGAACAACAACGACCTCTGTGCTTTATTTTACTCTAATTTTCGAAGTACGTATGTAGCCTGCGGAGTTTACGAGTTTCTGTGTTTCGCAGTGTGTTTATGCAAATTATAGCTCTTTTGGTCAATCAGAAATAGTATAAAAACAAGTGGGTAACTGTGATCGAAGATCACTCAAAGGGCTTCGTTTAATATTCCTTTCAAAACACTTTATCCTTTCTTTAACCCCTTGGGGACGAGCGGCACGTATACGTGACGCATAAGATGCTGAGAATCCTCGATTATTCCCACCAGTTATTTTTTTTTTATTGTAAGCTTTGCCTTATTCAATAACAGCAATTCTGCGATTCAATTAGGCGAAAATTTCTGTTTTGAGAAACCGGTGGTAAAAGATTAAAAATTCTGTAAAGGACGCTCGTCGCGAAGGGATTAATAAATCCAAATAAATTTCATTTAGCAACAACAACAAAAAAAAGTCATGTTTTTATAAAGTAAAAATTTACCGGTCTTTTTTTTTTCGTTTTTTCGAGTATCCAAACAAGCCCGATAGCGGGCGAAGCCGCCTTTTATATTCTATCATAATAATATCTGTCACGCGGACTAAATGCGATATAAGAAATAACTTCAAAACTAAACATGTTGTACACCTTCAAAATGTTAAAATATGCGAATATTTCCATAATCGGATTTTTATCATGATTCAATAAGTTTATCAAACCCATATATTTACTAATCTCTATTACTCATAATAATACTCGCTTTGTATTATTCTCAAGCATCTGAAAAATTCGTTAAACTTCCAATAGGACGTCAGATTTTCTTTTTAATTCTCTAATGACGTGATATTAATCTGCTTTGTGTACATACACATACTCACACTCCTTGTATTATTCAGAAATCTTTGAAATTTTCCGTTTTTTTACCACTATGACGTCAATCATTTTTATTTCATATTAATATTTTTTTCAATTGGTAAAATTTTTTATTCCATTTTCATTTTTCAAATCGTCTGATAGAAAATTAGTTATTGTAGAAAGAACTTCATCGTGGATTTTTAATTTTTGGCATCTGCTATAACGAAAAATGTTTCAATTTAATAGGAAAAGGCTGTTAGAATTTTGGTTTCTTATCTCTATTTATTAAAATAATACGATTTTTTCAAATTTTAATATTTTGAGCTCCTTATAGCTGGTATTCAGCTATATACACAAAGTTTCAACTCTGTAAGTTACATAGTTTCTGAGAATGGCTCTGTGACGGACAGACAACGTAGCGGGAGTAATTGAGTTTCGTGAGATGAACGAAACCCTAACAAGAAAGAGAGCTTGTATCAACGAATTTGTGTCAGACCTCTTATGTTGACTTAGACCAGCTTTTAGCAGCGAATATTGTGGTTGCTTCCTGGAATTGTGATTTCATTGATTCAAAGATTATCAGTTGGTAAGATAGTTTTGAATTATAGTTCCAATAAAGATATTAAGCAGCCACGAGTTGCTATTATTTTGTAAGTTGAATCTGTATCGACGAATTTTGTTAATGCTCCTGTTTTAGCTGAACGAATCGGGAGTTCGTTGTACTTAGTCGTGGATTATCCGAGCAGTGATCTTTACGTAAGTAAATCTTTGTTTCGTAAAATTTTCTAGTTATTTATAGTGAAGTGTGAGTTTGTAACTGGATTTTGAGGAGCTACAGCCCTGTCTAATTAGTTCCAATAAACACTTGTCATGACTGAGCTATTCGGAAATGTCACTAACCAGCGCGTCACAGACTTTAAAGTATTCTTTTAAAGTATTGATTACATAGGGATCACCTGATATGTTTCTAATCATAACTAACGGAATTGTAAGAATTTGTTTATCTGGTTTATTTTAAAATGCGGATAAAATGTTGCTTTTTAATATTGTTCCTCGAAAAGTCGCATTTTCTTTTTTAACATTTAAAAAAAGTATACCTCTTTAAATCTATCATAAATAAGATGAATAGTATTCTTATTTTAAATACGTCATAGCAATCACGAAATTTGATTTAAAAAAAACTACAGGCAACATTTATCTCAGTATTTCATGCGAATAATTTGTTTTCATATTTTATTAACCCTTTCATCCTTTACATAATTTTTAATCTTTTACCACCGGTTTTTCAAAACAGGAATTTTCGCCTAATTGAATCTCAGAAATGCTGTCATTAAATAAGGCAAAGCTTACAATAAAAAGTAACTGGTGGGAATAATCAACGATTCTGAGCTCCTTATGCGTAACGTATACGTGTCGCTCATCCCCAAGGGGATAGCTAGCAATAATTATACCCTTGCAGTCTACAATCATATTCAGATTAGAAGAGATGTTTAATACAGAGATTTTTAAGCCTAGTGTTCCAAACAACAGCAAATTGATATTATAGCTTTTTAAATAACATATTTTTTAGCTTCACTAAATTTGTAAATGCGATTCTAATTTGTTAAAAGAAAACGCCTTTGCATCTGTTGCTGAAAACCATATGAAATTTAAATTAAATCAAAATTTAATCTCTTGACTTAACCATTTCCGGCGCAGAGTAAGTCTGTTTTTAAAATGAAGAAATTATAGAGTGACACCAAAATTTACCAACGAATTTATTAGACCAACGAATTTATTAGGAAATAAAAACTTGCTCATTTTCTCGTACTTTATAAAAGGAAAAATTTAATTAACCCTTAAAGGAATAAGATGTCCAAGACTAAATATGCCAAAACAACACAATATTTCAGCTATTGTGGGTGTAAAGTAAGATAATATCACCATGTCTCTGTGATACGCTTTAACCCTTTAACGGACATTGGTTTCCCTATGACAATTACAAAATTTTACCATAAAATTTTAATTACGAAATTCAACAACGACAGCAGAATTTTAATAGAAATGTTTTCCATTTATTATGAATGTGAAATATCGCTTTTTTCTTATATACAAATAATTTGATCATAATTTCCGGTGTCAATCATTTATTTCAACATTTTTGTAGAAGGGAAAAATATTTCCCTTGAGCGTGAAAGGGTTAAATATACTTGGTGCCGTTTGTCAGTTTTGGAATTAAAATTAGTTGTCCTTTTTCGTGAACACCGCCCGCTAAAGGGTTAAGATCACCTTCAGTGGCGTAGCCAGGGTGGCTCTGGATACCACTAATTGTATACAGTTTTCTTTGCCATATGAAATAGGAGAACTTTCTGAGATAATCAAGAAGAAAAAACATTACAATATTACTGGTATTTGGTACATTTGGACTCCCTCCCTGGTTAAACCACTGATCACTCTCTTTGTGTTCGCCACAGTCATTAATTTTGTGCTTGCGTAATCACTACGTGAGATGTTTGAGAATTCATAGGTCTAAATATATATGGATGCAGAAATCTTTACGGAAATTCTTATTACACAATTTTATATTAATTTCTGTTACTTTCAGTTCACAATTTGTATATCTATTTATTTTTTGTTATACGGGTGGGGGGGACCGTAATACTTATCCATCATAGATATGCATAATATAAAATATGAAAATAAAATATGTGGAAACTACTTATAATATGCATTGCAATTCGGATAAAATCGTGGCTTGATGACGTCATAAAATTTAAATACTCTATTACTGAATTGCGTAAAAGAACACATCCTTATAACACCAAAAATGAAAATAATATTAACTAACGGTTTACTGCGTCGGATTAAGCGTTTCATTTCCAATTAAAATATATCTTTGAATTGAAATTTGGACAAATACAGAGTCATGGAAAATCGAAGAGTGTGGTAAATAGGATTGCAAATATCTCAGCAACTCATTATCCGATCGACTTCATTCTTTATGCAAAATTTGTTTTTTTTATTGTCTTTTATAATCCTTCTTAAAATAAACAATTTCGAAAATTTTTATATACCTTTTATCAGAACGAATATTTCGAGAGTCCGAAAAAAATAGTTCCGGATAATCAAGGTTACTGAAATTCAATAAGCTTCTTCCGATTATTACATAATAAGTACGCACCAAATTTTAAGTCTCTATCTCAATTTGATCGAGAGATGGAGCGTTTATATACACACAGACAAACGGACGGCAATTTTTTTTTTCTGAAAATATGTTTTTCGGAATTTCCAGTGTCTGAAACGTGTAAATCCGTCATTTTTTTCCCCTTTTTAAAAACGATTATAAGATTTACCCTGTACTACGTATGTTGGGTATGTAATATGGTTACTCGTTCAGTTGGTTTCTCCTGTTCGATATTTTGCGTACATGTGATCGAATTGTAGTTTGTTATAGTTTGTTATTATTTTAATTATGTGATTTTACATAAGTATATATATATATATTTGTAGTTTGCTACTTTTGTGCAAAATAGAACAGTTTTAAATAGAAGAATATTTATCAATACTTTTATTTTTAGGATAATGTATGCAATTATTTTATATATAAGATATTGCATAGATATAGGATGCTGTATCAATACTTAAAAGGCAGATTTTTTTTTCTCTTTTTAATCTAGTCTCGTACTTAATTTCATAAATTTCTTTTCATTATGATTTCATTAAGTTTAAGTTATCGGTAATATAGTTTAAAATAAAAAATCCCGAGTTTAAATAAAAGTTTAAATAAAGTTTAAATAGGAAATTCTGACGGCAGTAAAAATAAATCTAAAAGAAAAAAATAAACTTATTTAATTCAAAGATTTTAAATAAATAAATGATGGTATTAACCACTTTTAATTTGGTTTTAAATCAAGCTCATTCAACTTGCACATGAATGATATTATCCGAATGATATAAACTGTTTTCTTATTTCTTACCTTTCATACGTACTATAGGGTGTCTTGTGATCGTTATGAAAATCGAAAAAAAAATGTTGACGGATTTACACGTTTCAGACACTGGAGATTCTGAAAAATATATATTTAGAAAAAAAATTTGCCGTCCGTCTGTCTGTCTGTGTGTATGTCTGTAAACGCTCTATCTCCCGAAAAAATTGAGACAGAGACTAGAAATTTGGTATGTACTTGGTATGTAATAATTGGAAGAAGCTTATTGAATTTCAGTAACCTCGATTATACGGAACTATTTTTTTTGGACTCTTGAAATATTCGTTCTGATAAAAGGTCTATAAAAATTTTCGAAATTGTTCATTTTAAGGAGTGAATATAAAAGACAATAAAAAAACATAAATTTTGCATAAAGAATTAAGTCGATCGGATAATGAATTGCCCAGATATTTGTAATTACATTTTCCAAAATCTTCGATTTTTCATGACCCTGTATTTCATTCAAATTTCAATTCAAAAATACATTTTAATTTGAAATGAGATGCTTAATCCGACACAGTAAACCGTTAGTTAATGTGATTATCAATTTTGGAGTTACAGAGCATTTAAAGTTTATGACGTCATCAAGCCACGATTTTATTCGAATTGCAATGCATTTTATATGTAGTTTACACATGTTTTATTTTCATATTTTATATTATGCATATCCATGATGAGTAAATATTCCGGTGGCCCCCAACGATTAGTTTTATTAAAAAAATTATGATGAAAGGATATGCAATGCAACACTCCGTTCTAAAGATGAAAGTGAACAATAGTGACATCATATGAGCCTGCGCGCTGTCCTTGGGAATTTCTCGGTGCATTTGTGATAAGAGCCGTTGTGAGAAGCGCGGTGTAGACTCTTGTGCATTTGAAGCTCAAATTATATGAAATTTAAATTATATCAAAATCCTATGAAGTTTTGAAAGATCAATTATTTTTTTTCTCAAAAATCACAAATTTCCTTTTAACGAAATCATTACGTGAGAGCTTTAAAAGAAAGAATTCAAAGTTCACTGATGTTGAAGCCTTGATCTAAACCCTTACCACGAAATTTTATTTTAATTTCTGGTATTTAGAATTTACAAATTGTGAAACTGTGTTTTTATCGTTTACCTTAATGATTTGACCTTTTCATTACTGTCCACGACTGGTGACTAGTTTTATAGTTACTCGTACCACAATTTACAAAAAAATTTCTTTGCTCTAGATATCTCTTAAAAACATCCTAGTATAAATACATAGCACAGATTATTTTTCAAAACGAGGTTCGAATTGAATAGAAAATAGTCACTGGGACATATGGTGTCACAATTCCGTAATTAAAAGGTCAAACGCATTGAAGACTGGGCACGCCAGTTAGCTTCTTTTGGATATGCGTAACTACACCCATGGACACCTGATACCTTACACTATTATTTTAAATATGAGCAACATTTGTATTTATACAATTACTATAGCATGTATATTACTATGTAGCATGTGTAATATTTCGATTAGAATTAGAACCATTTCCATTATTATATACATTCTTTTTTATGTAAACACAAACGCAGAAATTCTTTTTGTCAAATTTAGTATTGAAACTTTTGAAATTTCTACGGTAACCATATGAAAACGAGCTCTAGCATTTGAATCTGAAAAGTATATGAAATTTAAATTATATCAAAAACCGATAAGGTTACGCAAGATCAATTACTACTTTATTTCTCAAAAATTACCAATTTCCTTTTAACGAAATCATTACGTGAGAGCGTTAACCCCTTAATCGTCGTGCCCGAGACATTCACGGGCAGCGTAGGTTACGCCTGTTTTATTCAAATTGTTTGATTCCCACCAGTTTTTTAAAATATTTTTATTGTCTTTATTCTTGCATTATCTTATCTGTCTATTAAATAAGACGAACATTTCTACTTAAAAAAACTGGTGGTAATCAAGCAATCTGAATTTTTAAAAAGTAGCCTACACTTAAAGTGCGCGACGATTAATGGGTTAAAAGAAAGAATTCAAAGTTCACTGATGTTGAAGCCTTGATCTAAACCCTTACCACGAAATTTTATTTTAATTTCTGGTATTTAGAATTTACAAATTGTGAAACTGTGTTTTTATCGTTTACCTTAATGATTTGACCTTTTCATTACGGTCCACGACTGGTGACTAGTTTTATAGTTACTCGTACCACAATTTACAAAAAAATTTCTTTGCTCTAGATATCTCTTAAAAACATCCTAGTATAAATACATAGTACAGATTATTTTTCAAAACGAGGTTCGAATTGAATAGAAAATAGTCACTGGGACATATGATGTCACAATTCCGTAATTAAAAGGTCAAACGCAATGAAGACTGGGCACGCCAGTTAGCTTTTTTTGGATATGCGTAACTACACCCATGGACACCTGATACCTTACACTATTTTTTTTAAATATGAGCAACATTTGTATTTATACAATTACTATAGCATGTATATTACTATGTAGCATGTGTAATATTTCGATTAGAATCAGAACCATTTCCATTATTATATACATTCTTTTTTATGTAAACACAAACACTGAAATTCTTTTTGTCAAATTTAGTATTGAAACTTCTGAAATGTCTACGGTAACCATATGAAAACGAGCTCTAGCATTTGAATCTGAAAACTATATGAAATTTAAATTATATCAAAAACCGATAAGGTTACGCAAGTTCAATTACCACTTTATTTCTCAAAAATTACCAACTTCGTTTTTACGAAATCGTTACGTGAAAGCTCTAAGAAAAGGAATTCAAAGTTCACTGATGTTGAAGCCTTGATCTAAACCCTTACCAGGAAATTTTATTTTAATTTCTGGTATTTAGAATTTACAAATTGTGAAACTGGGTTTTTATCGTTTACCTTAATGATTTGACCATTACGGGCCACGACTGGTGACGAGTTTTATATTTACTCGTACCACAATTTACAAAAATGTTTCTTTGTGCTAGATATCTTTTGAAAATATCCTAGTATAAATGCATGGCATAGATTATTTTTCAATACGCGGTTCGAATAGAAACGCCAATTAGCTTCTTTTGGATACGCGTCACTACACCCATGGACATCTGATACCTTACCCTATTTTTTTTTAAATATGAACAATATTTGTATTTATACAAGTACTATAGCATGTATGTTACTACGTAGCATGTGTAATATTTCGATTAGAATCAGAACCATTTCCATTATTATATACATTCTTTTTTATGTAAACACAAACACAGAAATTCTTTTTGTCAAATTTATTATTGAAACTTTTGAAATGTCTAGGGTAACCATATGAAAACGAGCTCTAGCATTTGAATCTGAAAACTATAAGAAATTTAAATTATATCAAAAACCGATAAGGTTACGCAAGATGAATTACTTTTTTTTTCAAAAATTACCAATTTCGTTTTAACGAAATCGTTACGTGAGAGCTCTAAGAAAAGAAATACAAATTTCACTGATGTTGAAGCTTCGATCTAAACCCTTACCACGAAATTTTATTTTAATTTCTGGTATTTAGAATTTACAAATTGTGAAACTGTGTTTTTATCGTTTACCTTAATGATTTGACCTTTTCATTACGGTCCACGACTGGTGACTAGTTTTATAGTTACTCGTACCACAATTTACAAAAAAATTTCATTGCTCTAGATATCTCTTAAAAACATCATAGTATAAATACATAGCACAGATTATTTTTCAAAACGAGGTTCGAATTGAATAGAAAATAGTCACTGGGACATATGGTGTCACAATTCCGTAATTAAAAGGTCAAACGCATTGAAGACTGGGCACGCCAGTTAGATTCTTTTGGATATGCGTAACTACACCCATGGACACCTGATACCTTACACTATTTTTTTTAAATATGAGCAACATTTGTATTTATACAATTACTATAGCATGTATATTACTATGTAGCATGTGTAATATTTCGATTAGAATCAGAACCATTTCCATTATTATATACATTCTTTTTTATGTAAACACAAACACAGAAATTCTTTTTGTCAAATTTAGTATTGAAACTTTTGAAATGTCTACGGTAACCATATGAAAACGAGCTCTAGCATTTGAATCTGAAAACTATATGAAATTTAAATTATATCAAAAACCGATAAGGTTACGCAAGATCAATTGCACTTTATTTCTCAAAAATTACCAATTTCGTTTTAAAGAAATCGTTACGTGAAAGCTCTAAGAAAAGGAATTCAAAGTTCACTGATGTTGAAGCCTTGATCTAAACCCTTACCACGAAATTTTATTTTAATTTCTGGTATTTAGAATTTACAAATTGTGAAACTGGGTTTTTTCGTTTACCTTAATGATTTGACCATTACGGGCCACGACTGGTGACGAGTTTTATATTTACTCGTACCACAATTTACAAAAAAGTTTCTTTGTGCTAGATATCTCTTGAAAATATCCTAGTATAAATGCATGGCAAAGATTATTTTTCAATACGCAGTTCGAGTAGAAACGCCAATTAGCTTCTTTTGGATACGCGTAACTACACCCATGGACATCTGATACCTTACCCTATTTTTTTTAAAATATGAACAATATTTGTATTTATACAAGTACTATAGCATGTATATTACTATGTAGCATGTGTAATATTTCGATTAGAATCAGAACCATTTCCATTATTATATACATTCTTTTTTATGTAAACACAAACACAGAAATTCTTTTTGTCAAATTTATTATTGAAACTTTTGAAATGTCTAGGGTAACCATATGAAAACGAGCTCTAGTATTTGAATCTGTAAACTATATGAAATTTAAATTATATCAAAAACCGATAAGGTTACGCAAGATCAATTACTTTTTTTTCAAAAATTACCAATTTCGTATTAACGAAATCGTTACGTGAGAGCTCTAAGAAAAGAAATAGAAAGTTCACTGTTGTTGAAGCTTCGATCTAAACCCTTACCACGAAATTTTATTTTAATTTCTGGTATTTAGAATTTACAAATTGTGAAACTGGGTTTTTATCGTTTACCTTAATGAGTTGACCTTTTCATTACGGGCCACGACTGGTGACTAGTTTTATAGTTACTCGTACCACAATTTACAAAAAATTTTCTTTGCTCTAGATATCTCTTGAAAACATCCTAGTATAAATACATAGCACAGATTATTTTCACCGCCCCCTGAATACTAGGCCTGCGCGCTGAAAAAAATGGCGGCTGCCGCAGTCGGAATCGTTTGTACAGTCCCTCGAACTTAAACACCAATAATATCTAAAAGTTATCTTTGACTTATTTGATCTCCGAAAAACAAGGCGAAGAAAACTTTTAGAAATTATTGGTGTGGAATTTCGAGGGACCGTTCAAACGCTGAAAAAAAAAATCGGCCTGCGACAGCCGCCATTGTTGTCAGCGCTCAGGCCTAGTATTCAGGGGGCGGTGTTATTTTTCAAAACGAGGTTCGAATTGAATAGAAAATAGTCACTGGGACATATGGTGTCACAATTCCGTAATTAAAAGATCAAACGCATTGAAGACTGGGCACGCCAGTTAGCTTCTTTTGAATATGCGTAACTACACCCATGGACACCTGATACCTTACACTATTTTTTTTAAATATGAGCAACATTTGTATTTATACAATAACTATAGCATGTATATTACTATGTAGCATGTATAATATTTCGACTAGAATCAGATCCATTTCCATTGTTATATACATTCATTAGTTATGTAAACACAAACACAGAAATTATTTTGTCAAATTTAGTATTGAAACTTTTGAAATGTCTACGGTAACCATATAAAAACGTGCTCTAGTATTTGAAGCTGAAATTATATGAAATTTAAATTATATCAAAATCCTATAAGGTCACGCTAGATCATTTATTTTTTTACAAAAATTACCAATTTCGTTTTAACGAAATCATTACGTGAGAGCTCTTAAATAAATATTATAAAGTACACTGAGGTTCAAGGTTGATCTAAACCCTTACCACGCAATTTTAGTTTTATTTCTTGTATTTAGAATTTACAAATTGTGAAACTGTGTGTTGATCGTTTACTTTTATGATTTGATATCTTCATTACGGGCCGGAACGGGTGACTAGTTTTATACTTACTCGTACCACAATTTACATTTTTTTTCCTTTATGCTAGATATCTCTTGAAAATATCCAAATGCAGGGCAGAGTTTATTTTTAAAACGCGGTTCGAATTGAATAAAAAAATTAGTTCACTTCTTATCGTAGTACAAATGAATGGCAGAGATTATTTTTTACAACGCGGTTCGAATTGAATAAAAAATATTTCACTGCTTATCCTAATACAAATGCATGACAGAGATTATTTTTCAAAACGCGGTTTGAATTGAATAAAAGTAAGCTGCGCCACAGGCGCCCTGAGGGAGTGCCCTGCGCATAGACGACTACCGAACCCAAGTCTTGAGGGACTTTTATCGCGCCAGCAGGTTTTTCTCCAAACGGCTTTTCGGCCGGTCAGAGGACCGTCACCTACGGACCCTCTAACCTTGAACCCACGTGTCGACGACGTAGGCCGTTGCGATACGTGGTGAAACCACGGGGAGTCACCACGGGACACTTGGAGACGGGCCGGCGTACTCCAACAGCTTCGGAGCTGGAAATCCAAAAGGGAACCAGGCCCTAGGCCTTAAGTCGGGATGTTCCAACCCGTACTTGCTCTACCACAACTCGAGGGATGTCAAAACCTACAGAGGCGGTCACGGTTTCCTCTTGTAGTGGACCTTTCGAATTGAATAAAAGAAAATAGTACATACACTGGTACATATGGTGTCCCAATCCCGTAATCAAAAGGTCAAACACATTAGAGGTCGTCACTAGGGCTGGATTACCCAAAAGACACATGAAGTACGTGCTTCTCATCTAAAATTTAAGAGGGACCCCAAAATGACTGCTGAATAGGGTCTCTAATTTCCACTTCTCATTTTTTGCATTGAATTTTTGTGGAGGTATAAGTGTGCCGAATACAGTAGAACATCCACACTACTTCAGAAAATTTATCTAACAGGAAAATCTAAATATGATAACTAATTAGTGGCTTACAAAGGATGTGAATTATCACTTTATAGTGTATAATTAGTAGCTTACAAAGGATATGAATTTAAGAGGGACCCCAAAATGACTGCAAAAAGGGGTTTCTAATTTACACTTTTCATTTTTTCCATTGAATTTTTGTGGAGGTATAAGTGTGCCGAATACAGTAGAACATCCACACTACTTCAGAAAATTTATCGAACAGGAAAATCTAAATATGATAACTAATTAGTGGCTTACAAAGGATGTGAATTATCACTTTATAGTGTATAATTAGTAGCTTACAAAGGATATGAATTTAAGAGGGACCCCAAAATGACTGCAAAAAGGGGTTTCTAATTTACACTTTTTATTTTTTCCATTGAATTTTTGTGGAGGTATAAGTGTGCCGAATACAGTAGAACATCCACACTACTTCAGAAAATTTATCTAACAGGAAAATCTAAATATGATAACTAATTAGTGGCTTACAAAGGATGTGAATTATTACTTTATAGTGTATAATTAGTAGCTTACAAGGGATATGAATTTAAGAGGGACCCCAAAATGACTGCAAAAAGGGGTTTCTAATTAACACTTTTCATTTTTTCCATTGAATTTTTGTTGAGGTATAAGTGTGTCGAAAACAGTATAACATCCACACTACTTCAGAAAATTTATCTAACAGGAAAATCTAAATGTGATAACTAATTAGCAGCTTACAAAGGATGTGAATTATCACTTTATAATGTATAATTAGTGGATGTTAACAAATTATAGTATCCTGATGTGCTGATTAGAAATCACCCTGGTAACTGATCATACAAAAATTATATATATATACTACAGTACAATATCTAAAGTAAATACAGTGAACATAAAAAAGGCTGTTTATTGAAATATATGAATTTGGCTAAGTCACTCTCGTGTATAATACTTGTATAACTTTTACCGAATGACAGTAGGGCCCCAAAAAGGACACTGTGATTCCCCAGATTCTAGAACTTAATCGGGTCCTGGTCGTGACACGTCAGTTAGCTTCTTTTGAGTATGCACAACTACACCCATAGACAGTAATTTTGCATCTGACACCTTATACTATTTGTAAGAAACGCACTATTTGTATTTATGCAATTATTGTAGCATGTATATAAATATTTTGATTAGAATCAGGACCATTTCGATTAATACACATATTCATTAGTTATGTAAACATGAACACAGAAATTCTTTTTGGTAACCCTTTTCCGGTACAGTGATCCCACTCCGGGCACACTTAATTTTAATTCCAAACTTGCATTCGGCACCAAGAATATTTTATTAAAATTTTGCTTCTAAAATGAAAGCTTAAAATAAGGAGTTCTTATTTTCTAAAAAAGTCATTTGTAAATTCCGGTGTCAGTCAGTAATTTCGCATTTTACGAACAGAATTTGTCTGCGGCGGAAAGGGTTAAATAATGCAAAATGCAAGTGTAACGCTCATTGGCGAAGTTTCCTGATTAAAAGACGATATCAGGGCTCTCGTGTTAGTGGCCCGTTCTTTTAATACCGGTATTTCTAGAAAAAAAAATCATGGTAGGTTTTCACAATATTTGTAGAATAAATAACCTTTGAGGTAAGCTTATACAAATATTTGCAAGAGAAATCCAGATATAACATTCTTCCTTGAAAAGAGTGGTCCCTCTGCGGGCACACCTAATTTTAATTCCAAACTTGCATTCGGCACCAAGAATATTTTATTAAAATTTTGCTTCTACAATGAAAGCTTAAAATAAGGAATTCTTATTTTCTAAAAAAGTCATTTGTAAATTCCGGTGTCAGTCAATAATTTCGCATTTTACGAACAAAATTTGTCTGTACCGGAAAGGGTTAAATCAAAAGAGATTTGGCACAGTTAAAAATGTAGAATTGAATGTATCTGACCCGGAATCATGTATATCTGGATTAATCATATTGACCGTAACATATATATACCTTTTATTTATATATATGTAGTGTTGGGTCTGGTGTTGCCACGAGACGACGCAGCAAGCTCAGTCACTGAGGATGAGTACCTGCTACGAAGTTAGAAGCGGTAAAGTGAGCGAGAGTGAAGTAGCATTTGGCTGCTGACGACGGACTCGAAATTTTAAGTTTTCTATGTTCTTAAAACCCAACGTGTTCATGTATTTTTGTTTCATTCCGAGCTATGCGTAAGATGTAAAGCAAGTAACTTTGTCATGTTATTTCGACGATTCGTTGTTTTAGTGATATATATTAATTACAATGTGTTTGAAATTGTGTAACATCATTAAAATAAACCACAACTGATTTTTCCCCATAGACCGTAATGTAACGGAATTCATTTGAGAGTCCCTGTAAAAAACTATAAGTGCTACACACTTGAGTTGAAATAGGGAACATGCTATAGATAACGACAATAACATATTAAAATTGCAGGGCAATCCGAGCATATTTACGGGAGTTAGAGAACGGACAGACGGCAGACGGCCATACGGCCAGACAAACCGAAGTCATAAACACTTTTCAACTAGATTGGAAAGGGTTAAAAATCATCACCGATACTTTTGACCAGCTACAGATCATCACTATAGCTACAGCGCCTAGAATACATAGTGTGGAAAACGGCTACAGAATACAGGGCTCATAGTATATAGGAAAACATTTATTGTTCCAACCAGTATCCGTAATCAATAATCCTCAGCACATGCAATAAAGATTTAGCAAATCATGAAGATAATTATTTCAAAATAGTGGTAGGAACAATAAAAGTTTTCCTATATACTATGAGCCCTGAAAATCGTACTAAAAATTGAATCTGATAAATGTAGAACGATGTTGAAACGATAACGGGTCGATTGCAGCGACATCTTCTAGCAGTCGCGTAGACAGGGGGGAGGTCCAGATGGTTTGCATACCATTAATTTTATAAAAGAATTTTTGCCATATCTAATCGGAGAATTTTCTGAGATATTGAAGCCGAAGAAAACTTTATTAAAATAAAAGTGTACACAAAAACATGTGATTCACATTACCTAAAAGATGATTAAAATTTTAATTAGATTTTAAATTTTAATACATTAAAATCGAGCACTTTCGGCTGTGAACCCAGCCTTCATCAGGATTTATAAAAACAGATGTTAAAGCACAAACGTCTAGACCACATTTATATAACAGTATGTTTGTGTACTGCGAACCTGCAGAAGAGTTCAAATCATTCACATTCGCCAACGGTCGGTCGATACCATTCCATAGCAAAACAGGTGAGGAAAGAAGGAGGAAGGGGCAAAAAGCAGATTTTACTGTTTCTTGATTAAATTAAGCCAAATTCTCGGAATATTGTAAGACAGTACATTATTGCACACTTTTCCTTGCTTATTTATAATTTCTACAAATTCTCGAATTATTAATTTCTCATAGGACATATTACTTTAGGATTATTAAAATCTATTTTAACGTTTCGGGTTTGGTGAAGTCTCGATAGAGCAGTGGATGACTTGTTAAATTTTAGATCACTTTTATGTTATTTTATACGGTCTTTCAATTTTCTTGTTGTCATTCCTATATATTCTAGTTGTACATCATCATCGGTGTTAAATGGAATGACATATACTCCGGACATTTCATCTGGTGGGATAGGATCAATCTTCGCGGCCAGTAAATTCTTCATTTTAATTGGGGGTTTAGCTATCAAATTTATCCCATAACCAAAAAGAGCGTGCCGAAGTTTCTCAAAAAATCCCGGTATATAATTTATACTACAATATTTATTTTGCGTTAAGTTATTCTTGGTTGAATGCTTGTTACTTTGAAACGAACAAATTAATCTATTAAAAATATATAAGGGGAATCCATTTTCAAGAGAAATATTTCTGATAGCGCTAAGTTCCATTTGTAAACAATTATTGGAACAAACCATAAAAGCTCTTCTTACATAAAAATTATACGCTGAGATTTTATAATTAATTGGTGAACTGCTGTCATATGAGATAGTATTGTTCGACTTATGAATTTTCCTATATATTGTGCGTTCTAAATTCAGGCTTGACAAATTTTTGATTAACTTTACATCCATAAAATTTAATTCGTTATTTTCTTCAACCTTTAAGGTAAACTTAATATTTGAAACCATATCGTTAATTCTATCAAGAAAATTATGAATCTCTTGTATCCCATAATCCCACACAATGAAAATATCATCGACATAACGACATCAAAAAGAGGGGATAAAACCAGTACTTTTCAAAATTAATTCTTCAAAAGGTCGCAGTTCAAATTCTGCAAAAATCCCGAAAATTGGTGAACCCATTGGCACGCCATTTGGTTGGTTATAAACTGTATTGGGAAATAAAAATATATTGTTTCTTGTTATCAAAGTTAATGCAGAAATAACTGTAGTTTTCATCTTTTGACTTAACATTTGTTCCTTATCTATAAGTTCTTGAATTGACCCCATAACTTCAACCATGTCAATAGATAGAAAGAGGGATACAATATCTAAACTTGCCAAAATGCTTACCTTACTGATCTTTAGACTATCAATTCTCTTGACGAAATCATTTGTTGAATTTAAACTGTATTTAGATGGTGGAAGGAGGGAACTTAGAAACTTACAAACGCTTTTTCTAAAAAGTACGTTGGACTTGAACATTTTGAAACGATAGGTCGAAGCGGAAAATCTTTTTTGGTGTCGTTATGTCGATGATATTTTCATTGTATGGGATTATGGAATACAAGAGATTCATAATTTTCTTGATAGAATTAACGATATGGATTCAAATATTAAGTTTACCTTAAAGGTTGAAGAAAATAACGAATTAAATTTTTTGGATGTAAAGTTAATCAAAAATTTGTCAAGCCTGAATTTAGTACGCACAATATATAGGAAAATTCATAAGTCGAACAATACTATCTCATATGACAGCTGTTCACCAATTAATTATAAAATCTCAGCGTATAATTTTTATGTAAGAAGAGCTTTTATGGTTTGTTCCAATAATTGTTTACAAATGGAACTTTGCGCTATCAGAAATATTGCTCTTGAAAATGGATTCCCCTTATATATTTTTAATAGATTAATTTGTTCGTTTCAAAGTAACAAGCATTCAACCAAGAATAACTTAACGCAAAATAAATATTGTAGTATAAATTATATACCGGGATTTTTTGAGAAACTTCGGCACGCTCTTTTTGGTTATGGGATAAACTTGATAGCTAAACCCCCAATTAAAATGAAGAATTTACTGGCCGCGAAGATTGGTCCTATCCCACCAGATGAAATGTCCGGAGTATATCTCATTCCAATTAACACCGATGATGATGTACAACTAGAATATATAGGAATGGCAACAAGAAAATTGAAAGACCGTATAAAAGAACATAAAAGTGATCTAAAATTTAACAAGTCATCCACTGCTCTATCGAGACTTCACCAAACCCGAAACGTTAAAATAGATTTTAATAATGCTAAAATAATATGTCCTATGAGAAATTACTATGATTTAATAATTCGAGAATCTGTAGAAATTATAAATAAGCAAGGAAAAGTGTGCAATGATGTACTGTCTTACAATATTCCGAGAATTTGGCTTAATTTAATCAAGGAACAGTAAAATCTGCTTTTTGCCCCTTCCTCCTTCTTTCCTCACCTGTTTTGCTATGCAATGGTATCGACCGACCGTTGGCGAATGTGAATGATTTGAACTCTTCTGCAGGTTCGCAGTACACAAACGTTCTGTTATATAAATGTGATCTAGACGTTTGTGCTTTAACATCTGTTTTTATAAATCCTGATGAAGGCTGGGTTCACAGCCGAAAGTGCTCGATTTTAATGTATTAAAATTTAAAATGTAATTAAAGTTTTAATCTTCTTTTAGGTAATGTGAATCACATGTTTTTGTGTACACTTTTATTTTAATTCGAAAAGATGAATTTAAGCATTCCGAACTTGTTTTATATGTGAAAACTTTATTATATTACTGGTTTCCAGAGCATTTGGACCATCCTGTCTGGTTAAGCCACTGTCTGGTAGTTCTGTTCAACGCAAACATTGTATAAGAATCGAACTGAGAAAACGTTTCAGCTGATGGTAAATATTTTAAATAATTAAATCGTACCCTGTTTTCTTTCATTTGGATAGTGATTTTCATAAGCTTTGAAAATATGAATGATATTAATCATGGCCAAAAAACGTGATACGGATTCTTTTGTGCCTGGTTGCAGTACTCGATACAAGATAGCAATGGCTAGAAACTGTCCCTATTTAGCATACCAAATACTGAATCTCTGCTAGAAGAGTAGAAAAGATTAATTCCCTGATATGATAAAAAACCAAAATAACTTTAACAATAAAAGAAAATTTGAAACGAAAGATTCGTCTTTGTTTATTCACTATAAGAAAAACATTTCTCTATGAAAAATGACTTTAATCTATATGTTACTAAAATAGACGTAAGATAAAAATAAATGTACAAAATGTCTTAAAAACTTTAAAACGTAAGATCTTAGTAGTACATAACTCTTCATGCACTGTCGATTCCAAACTAAGTCACTATCAAGGACCTTCGACCAGTGGAGACAACAGCACAGATTTTGTTCAAGATCAGAACTCAAGTGACAGGAGAACCCTTTATGGACATGCGGCTGAACGCATTGTTGGTGAGGGGTAAACACAAATCATGACACTTTCAGAAGACCATACTTTCCTGTAACTCGGAGCAGTGCGTACCAAATGCTTGGTATTTTGTATGATAATACATCATTGCAACAGTTATTTGCTTGCGACAAAACTTCGAGGGACTCCAAAATTACACAACCTTTAAGCCCTTCGCGACGAGCGTCCTTTACAGAATTTTTAATATTTTACCACCGGTTTTGCAAAACAGAAATTTTCACCTAACTGAATCGCAGAAATGCTAAGATTTAATTAGGCAAATCTTACAATAAAAAGTAACTGGTGGGAATAATCGAGAATTCTGAGCATCTTATGCGTCACGTATACGTGTCGCTCGTCCCCAAGGGGTTAAAATCGGTAGATCCGCATAATGATTCTTACTTTATGGAAAAATATCTCAATGTCACTTATTTCGAATAATCTAGATAGGGCAGTGGCGGGTCTATTTTTGCTAATATCTTGAATGTGTTCATTGATTCTCACTTTGAATTTTCTAGTGGTCATACCTACATAACTTAATTATGTATGAATGACCACTAAGTTTTTTATATGAAGTTTGAAAAATCTATTTATTGTCCATATTACCAATTTACATTCAGACATTATGTGAAAACATGGTTAAAAAATTTCACGATAAACGTCCCTCATTATCAAAAATGTAAAAAGTTTCAAATAAAAACCTTCACCATTAATGAAGGTTTTTATTTGGAACTTTTTTACATTTTTGATAATGAGGGGCTTTTTTAAGGAAATTTTTAACCATGTTTTTAGATAATGTATGAATGTAAATTGGTAATATGGACAATAAAAAGTAAATGTACAGACATTAACAAATGAACACCTGTTTTAATGTTTGAAAAATCATTATTTTTTAGCATTTAAACAAATTACAGAGAAAACTACATTACAATTTTGCCCTTTTGCTCGTCGGTCAGAGGGTTAAGAGAACTCATCAAGGACCAGGACTGGAGTTGAAACCCAAATTCTTAGGTCCTCATAAAGTGACTAAAATCAAGTCCAATAAAACTTATAATGTTGAGAAAATCGCACCAGACAGCCTGGAAAAGGGTATAGTGCATGTACTTTGTATGACATGTTCATAGAGATTTTAAAGAAAATTTATTAAGGGTAAATCTACAAATATAGAAAAAAACATATTAAGATCTCAAAAGAAAAGCTTCCAGACTCCCACCGGTAGAATCGTAAAGGCTTACTATATGCAGAATAAACAAGAGTACAATCCCTTACCCCTCCACTTATATTTATTTTATTGAATCTTTCACATAAGTTTTTTGTGAGTTCTATTTTCACTTTTCTTATATATAATTGAACGGTAGTAAATACAGATAGTCAATATTGTCTCTTTAAGCCTTCAAAAAGTAAAATTTTGCTAAATGATGAAAAATAATGATTTGAAATAACTGTAAACTTACAAACCCATGTTTTGACGATGCTCATTCTGTTTATGCAAAAATTGGTGTAGATCATAATTAATAACTTTTTTAATATGAATACATAAGAAATTTTATAATTAAAATTATGCTTTGGAGTAAAATAAATGCCTAGAATATGTTTGGATCCATTAACCACTTCGCGACGAGCGTCCTATACAGAATTTTTAATCTTTTACCACCGGTTTTTCAAAACAGAAATTTTCGGTGAATTGAATAGCAGAAATGCAAGGATTGCATAAGACAAAGCTTACAATAAAAAATAACTGGTGGGTATAATCGAGGATTCTGAGCGTCGTATGCGTCACGTATACGTGTCGCTCGTCCCGAAGGGGTTAAATGTATATCACTAAAACCAAAAATTTGAAATCGGATGATTTTTTGATGAGATATAAATTTAAGGTGTCACGTGAATCTAACATTAGCATCTTCAAATTTTTACATCGTCTAACTCCATAAAGATTTGACAAAAATGCATAAACGATATACTTTTCCGTTAGTATATACTCCAAACTATATCAGGGTTCGTACGCTTTTACCACAATTTTTAAATAAAATATTTCTACTTAATATTTAAATAGCAGAAATCACAGACACCTCGTTTAATTGCAGGATTTGTAATACTTTTCTACATTTAAATAAGGCGACAAAATTGTGGTAAAAGAGTACAAACCCTGTATATACTTTTATATATACCCCTATACCAGGCTTGTAGTGGGTAGCTGCCGGGTACCCGCCCAGCTATCCGCCCGGGCTGGGATTTTTACAACCATAAGGGCTGTAGTGGGTAGTTACCCGGGTATCTGCCCAGCTACCCACCCGGGTCGGGTTTTTTACAACCCTGCCCTATACAGATACAATATTTTGGCATGTGTGCAAAAATACTAAACACAATGTATTCTGGATTATAACGCGCAGCTCAAATGATCATATTTAGACTAGAGTACAGAATGGGTTGGGTTGGATCCGACTCAGTTTCTGCTTGAAGTCAAACCGAAACCCGAGCCGCATCCGATACATGTCAACCCGAAACTGAACCGAACACGATATATTCAACAACGAACCGGAAGTGAAAGAAGACTAATCAATATGTTTATACAGTTATGGAAAAGTAGTCTACAATTACGTCCCTAATATCATATTTATCTTTTTTCTATAAAAATGAACAAATGTCCACAAATTAGTATTAGTTCTCATTGATATTACTTATATTATTCGTATACTATATTTTGTTCATTTGAAAACGTTTCAGGACCTTCTTTTGAAAAATCGGGTCAACTCAAATCCAACCCTAAACTAAACCGCAACGAAAAAAATTAGCGTCAGTCTGACCCGATGGAGGACTCTAATTTAGACTCTGAGAGTTTATTTATTAAAATGTTACTTATTGTTGCGTCGTACTCATTTATCTTTATTTATTAAATAAAATTCCTGTGTCTAAATATGTTTATTTGACCTGCGCGTTATACGACAGAATATACGGTAGTAAATATAAGTGTCAAATCTTTAAAATATTAGGTCATGAGAAAAGTTCGACTGTTTGTTTATACATTTCGAATCCATAAATACTATATTCCCCCCTGATTTTTTTTTTTTTACTTTACTTTTCTAATGTACGTGAAGAAAAGGCCTTTACTTATTTTGAAATAAATTTGTTTTCAAATTCTGGTGACATTCAGTTATTTCAACATTATCTAAATAGAAGTATGCTACAGAACTTTCCGGATGTTCCAGTATACAGGGTGATTATAATTAAAATTGTACTTTTAAAAGGCTGTAAAAATGAACCACTGGTCAAAATGGCCTGATATTTCATCTGAGTATACGTGAAGCAATGATAATTTATTTTGCGAAAGAAAAAAAAAAGTTCAAAAATTGACCGATAGATGGCGCGGTACTCGGCCTAAGATGATAATTAAAAGACGTGACATGCTGTTGTGGCACTGTTTGTCCAAACAGCATGTCATGTCTTTTAATTAGCAACTTATGACGAGTACAGTGCCATCTATCGGTCAACTTTTAAACTATTTTTTTCTTTCACAAAACCAATTCACATTGCTTCACGTATACTCAGATGAAATATCAGGTCATTTTGACCAGGGGTTTTTATTTTACGGCCTTTTCAAAGTGCAACTTTAATTATAATCACCCTGTATTTTTTTTCACCCTGTATTTTGTATGGATTATGTAGCATTATTTATTAATATTTTTTTATAAATAAATAGTTCAATTCAATTTAGGTACTTTTATATATTTACATAGTTGTCCAATGGGCTCGATTGGTAATTAGTAGCTAGTTAATGCAAATGACGAGACATTGATTACAATAGAACAAAATAAAATGTTCAAGTCTTAGAAAATACAATAGACAATACATTTATCTTAAAATGTTTACCGGGCCTGTTCATCCGTGTATTGTTAATTTATGTAAACACGTTCATTATACACTTAGATTTCTGACTAGATAAATGTTCTGTGAACTTAGAAGCGCTTTTCTGTTTACATTATTCAGAATATGTATTATTAGTTTGCAACTGAACAGTACAATTCGCCGTCAGAATACCAATTTTAGGAAGTATCTTTGGATAATCTACGGCATTATCTTTGGAAATATTAAATTCTGTTTAAGTACTAATTTCATAAATGATTTATGTTAACCCTTTCTAGTCCGTTTTTTTTTTCCGAATTTGAGCCATATGACAAAAGTTAAATTTACTGAAATTTAACGAATATGCATGTCATTTACTGAAATCTAACAAAAAATAATTATTTTACGTACTAATCATGTGACAATAGACTGAGGAAGACATTTTGAAGAGCTTAGAATAATGTCGTATTTTATATATATATATATATTTCATCAAAAATTATCCGTTGGAAATGTTGCCTCCAATATTAAATTTAAAGAGCGAAACATATTAGAGCTTGTATGCTTTTACCACAATTTTTAAATAGAATTTTTCGCCTTATTTAAATGCAGAAATGTATTACAAATCCTGCAATTAAGCGAGGCGTCTACAATTTCTGGTATTTAAATATTAAATAGGAAAATGCTATTAAAAATTGTGGTAAAAGCGTACAAACACTATATATGTTTGAAATAAAAGAATCGCCAACGGTGCAAAGAGAATTAAGCAAACTTTTATTATTATTATTCTTATTACTGAATGCTGAAAAATCATAGAAGTCATTATAATGAATGTATAGACATATACTATTATTATTACAGACTGACAATAACGAAAAGAATTGTTAAAACGAAATAATACTCAATGAAAAGACATGTCCTATTAATAGTACGCCAGACACGAAAGGGTTAAAATAAGAATAACCATTCGTAAATTTATACTTTTTAACAACTATGCACGCAAACGTTTTCATTTCCGGTACGTAGGGAACTAGCAGGAATGAGATTTCTCCGCTTTATTACATAACAGTATAATCTTACAGAAAATGTTTTTTTTTTTTTTTTTTTTTTTTTTTTTTTTTTTTTTTTTGTTTAATCGGAACATTCTGCAATTTAACAGAACAACGTTTTCTCAAAAAAAAAAAAGCGGAGAAATCTCATCCCTGGGCACTAGTCACAGACATACTTTTAGCCCTTCTGTAGAAACATATTTTCTATATTCAGGGTGTTCCTTCTTATTGTTGACCAATAGCTAATTCCTAAATTGTTAGTTTTAGAGATTTAGTTCCAAATGCTGCATTTCTTCATATGAAAAGTCATCTTTGCCGAAATAGTTAATTTTTTTAAAAGTTACATAATTTTAATTTTTTCTCGGTCCCGGATCTTATAAGCTACTTTCAGGAAAACATTCTTCATGCACTAACAAGTAAATCAGTAGATATTCCATTTTCTATGGCCAAAACTTACCGAGTTAGGATACTTTAATTTTTAGGATTTTCCATTGTTTCCTGGCACTAAACACGTGTTTTTACATTTAGAATGCCAGAAAAAGCCTTTGGTCTGTAATATGTACAGCTTAAGAGTAACTGGACCATGTAAGCTATACACATAGCAGAAGAGATACTATTGCCAAAACGTTGTCTGAGTGAATTGTGTTAACGGGTCGTCCTTCCAAGATAGTTGAATTGGAAGAGAATTCGCAATTTAAGCTGAAATGATCTATAGATATTCAGTCTGGATATATTTTCACTCAGTTTAAAAAAAAAATGATCTATACCTCTAAAACTAACGGATTACGAATTAGCTATAGGTCAGCGATAAGAAGGGAGTCCCTGTACATATGTTTGGAAAGACGTGAGAGCATTTATAAAGGAAAATGTTATAATTAATGGCTTTATATGTATACCATGCAAAAATTACATATTACACATTATATTCGTATGTTACAGTTATAATATATAAATACTAGGGTGCCTACCCCCTGCGAGCTACGCTCGCCAACCCCCGCTCAGACTTCGAGGCCTCTAAAAACATGACAGCGTGCTTCGTTTTAAAAATATTGGTAAATCTGTAATTGGGTTGCCATGCTTTTAACGTTTTAATGGGGCATTTTTTTATTATCATGGCCTCATACACAGCTGTTGCGACAACTGACGACTGTTTTAGGGATTGGTAAGTAAAATCAATTACACCTTGAAAACCAGCTTGTATAAAATGGTTAGGTTTAAATTGTGGCTACCTCTCGCACTTTTATAACAACGATCTGTATTCTATTCTTCCTTAGCATTTAAGGATGAGAAAAATTCCATCTGCTTGTGAATAACATTAAGAACCACGGTATTGAAAAATACTATGTTATAGACAGTTTCAGTAACAGGTTTTAATTTTCTCTGTATTTTAGTGCACCATCATGCATATTTTCATGTTATTTTAAATATGTAAATTATTTATTTTAATTAATATGTATATACGAATTTTCTAATAATTATTTATCATACAAAATTAATTAAATATTTTGTGCATGCATGCCTGCATTTATTCGGCATCAATTGATGAGATATTTAAACAAATTCGCTATCCGCGATAATTTTACACCATGTTATGTCACTTGAATACTGTCCATAAGAAAATCGGGTACTTTTCCATTATAGGATCCTTTGCTTTTAGGTTTGTCGTAATTCGAGTTTCAAAAACGAATAGATTCGTTAATATACATATATTTGTTGCCAAAAGTTATGAAAACAAACCCAATGAACTTATGGTGATTTTCTATAATAGGGGTCATGACGCTTTTTTAAAAAGCTTGGCGCAATTCGAGCATCAGAAAGTGAGATTTGGTGCCAAATTACATAAACAGCCATGGAAACAAATTCGACGATTTTTTTTGTTTATATGCGTATTTTAATTATACGTATATTATTATTGTTTTTTCTATACAAATTACTTCTGATTATATATAAAATAGGATAAATGACATTTTACGCTAAACAAATTCTATAAATATTGAAAAAATGCTTCTGTATACTAAATGACAAAGTAAATAGGTTGACAGAAAGTATGTTGCCAAATTTCCTTTTCCGCCAAGGCTATTTTCTCTGTTTCGTCAAGGCCCCATATACTGGAAAAGCACCGAACTTTTATGCTTGTTTATACATGTATTTATATGTATATATACAATTTATTTATAATTGTCTTTCAATTTACCTCTTTTTGTACATAAAAATAGATAAATGGCTTCTTTATATTAAATAAATTGTATAAACATAAATGACGTATTTACATAAATGACGTCATTTGGACGAATTTATTCAAAATATTTTCAGTTTATAAATTAAATTAAATGCTGACAGACGATTGAATCGTGACGATAGAAATATGATTTTTTTTTTCAAATTTTCGTGAAAAACATAATTTAATCACAATCTTGTCTTCATTATCGATTGAAATAAAAGATAAATTCAATTTCAATTTGAAAATGGCGAATAAAAATAAATCAATAATCCCTATCGGGATCCTTTTTTATTTTTTTCCCTTTTTTGTCACAAAAAAAACTGAGTAATTAGTTGCCATCATTACAGAAATGTCATTAAAATTAGAAAAAAATTAATATCTCGAAAACTAATTCCAATTTCAAAATTCTATTACCAGTTTTGACATCCGCGGATTTTTATGGACAATTGGTATTAATTTCACCATCAAGCGTTTAATATTTTATTAAAAATAGCCCTGAAACGTAATCAGTCGTTTAATCAGTCGTTTCATAAAATCGTTTCATAAATTCGTTTCATAAAATCGTTTCACAAATTCGTTTCATTAGGATTTTATATATATAGGGTAGATAAAAATAGCTACCAACTTACAGTTTTTAGTCGCTGGAATTACCGAAAAGTATTCTTTCCTTTTTGTAATTGTAGATTACTGCCAAAAATAAAATCGAAATTTTCTTTTCGTAAATACTGGTTGCCAAAAATCTTAATAGTTGGTAGCTATGGATATATATATATATATATATATATATATATATATATATATATATAATTTTTTTTTGGAAATATTAAAACATTTATCATAATTGGTGTATTAAACGTAAAAAAAGAAAAAGAAAAAAAAAACAATATTCACATTTATAAAATAGGTATGGTATAGAGGGCTCGGCTCGTATTTCGTTCGCTTTTTGAACAACACATTTATCAAAGAATTTTTTTCTTTTTAGATTTATTTCACAAATGTTGTAGAAAGCTAACCTGAAGGTTATTTCTGTAGAAAACAATCGCGAAAGTTATTCCTTAGAAATACTAGCATTAAAAAACGAACCGTATATATATATATATATATATATATATATATATCAATTATCTCATTCTTTACAAATGTTATTTGTAATTTGGTAATAAATGCAAAATTTTAAAAATGAAAAGAATACACATTTGAACCATGAGATATTCAGAAACTATGTTATTTCCCTAACATTATTTATTTTCCATATAAATCATTAAAAAAAAAAAAGATTTTTTCTCTGAGAAATAAATGTTTGTTCATAATTTTGTAATTATACATTAATGATAATAACAATAACAATTTATTAGTCAGATGTGCCAATCTCAAAATTTTCTTCTATCTCATACGTGTTAATGCTTCAAAATTCGATATCACAGTGCCAAAATTAAATGACAATCTATACACATCATGAGGATTCTCAGGTATAGATTCGTTGAATTGTGTGCATTTAAAAAGGTTATATAAACATCTCATTTTTCTAACAAAGAATTGAATTTGGCACCCAACCTCTTAGATGTCTGCAAACAAAATTTCCAACCCAACGATCATAAAAGCGACACCTGTTGGGCAGCATACACCTAAGCCTAATAATGATCTATTTATGTGAAAGAGTAACAGAATATGAAGTTTGATTAAATTCCATGCATAAGTTTTTTTAGATATAACTATCGCATAAATCGGGAAAAATGCAGCGTAGCAGCGCCATCTGTTATATGATTCAGACGAAAACCTAATCATCACCAACATATGTCAAAGTCTAACTTAAACTGAACTTTGATAAAAATCCGTGCATTAGTCCTTGAGATAGAGCTATTGCGGTAAAGTGAAAAAGGCCACATAGCAGCCCCACCTGTTTACATTAAAAACTAATTAGCACTAATTTATTTCAAGATCTAACTGAATCTAAAGTTTTATTACATTCCGTGCATCAGTTCTTGAAATAGTGCGCCCACGAATTTTTTGTTACATACATACAGACAGACATAGTCTAAAAACAGTCAAATCATGTTCAGAACCTTATTAAACGTATAAATACGTCGAAAACCGGAAATCGAAAATTTTCACGAATCCAATACTTGTAAAGATAGAAGATAGTAAAAATGCATATATTTGTTTGACAAATAGTCGAGAAAAATATCTAAAAATTAGTAGATCTTGATATAAACATATTAAAGCTTCATTATACTAATCATATCAGTTTAATGAAGTAATAATTAATATATTCTACATTTTATATAGTAAATTAGTTAAATGTAACAAACTTGTTACACTATTTCGTTGTAAACATTAAAATCATCTCCCTTTTTTTAAAGCGAAAAAACCCTTCGGATTAAAACATAATTTAAGGCCCAAATAGATTATAATTTCACGATAACTTTTTTCGTTTACATAAATTATAATACCGTAATTTCTGTTGGCTTTGGAAATGGAAGTCTTTTTTAATTAACTTTAACCAAAAGTACCCGCAATCTCAACCATACTAAATCACCTTGAAGTATCTTATCGTCGAATTAAAAACTTTCTTCGTTAATTTAATATGTTTTGTTTTACCCACAAATATACTTTAACAAAACAGTAAAAGTGCTAGTGTTTAAAATAAAACATGGTGTGTCGATGGAAACTTTGTTTAACTATCGATTTAAGATTACCTTTATATTTTAGCTTTGCAGCGGTAAATAATAATTATTAAAATAAGTAGATTAATCGTCTAAGATTTTCAGTCGGCTTGTCTGTTTGTCCAGTGTTAGTAAATTTTGAAGGTAGCCAGTAGCTATAGCGCGTTCTAAAGTAATTAGATTATATAAATAAACAATTGTAATTTAGCAGCAAAAGATAGGTAAGATATTTGCTTACCTCCTTTTTCCAGCAATCATCCTCATTGTGCCGCTAGGCCAGGTCCTTAAGATAATCCTATTTGATGATTCCTATCCATAATGGGTTCGATGTACATTATTATAAATATTGTATCCATTGTTTTGAATTATCCATTATATGTAGCACACACTATGGTTTAAATCCTTGGTGATTCACTCTGTGAATTTGAAATGTGAAAATATTGTTAATTAATAAAACATTATTCATTATACAGTTTAAAGTATTTAATTTACATTTCTTGTATTTAATAGTTACATAATTTTATTTTTAAACATTAGTTAAATTTAATTTAATTTAAGGATTAACGAAATTACATGTTCGTTTCCAAAACGCGAGAAAAGCTTCTGTTAAAGTTCTATATAGCAGAAAGAAAAAAGTCTTATAGTCCCTTTCAGGGGATGTCATCTTTTAGTTCTTTGATTGGTTAGGAATAACGTAAAGTCAAATCACGTCATTCATACGAAATTCTGTTTCTTACTTCCTTGTTCAGTTCAAGAGTTTGTAAAAACCTCTTCATATTGCATCATGGATTTCATTTCCTCTTTGAAATTGAGTTGAGTACTTTTTATCTTGATGAGTTTAAATGAAGTAAATAAGCTGTCATAGAAAATCAATTTGCGGAGATTATTTTCATGATATATTACCAACAATCTCCTCCTTAATCTCTGGAGTTTGATTTCTTAAATTTAAATTTCTCCTGTGGACTTCAAAGATGGGTTTGGGAGTGGGCTTGGTCAGGATGTCTGCTATCATGTTCTTTGATTCACAATACTTTAGATTAATTGTACCATTGTCACTTAAGTGTTTAATGGAATGATATCGAATATCTATGTGTTTCGTGCGACGAGTATACTCTCCTGATTCAATCATTTTTATGCAGGACTGATTGTCCTCATGCACAGCTATTGGTAATGTCTGTTCTAAGTCGAATTCTTGTAGGAGTCTAATTAACCATAAAATTTCTTGCGACGCATTTGCTGTTGAAATATACTCAGTTTCAGCACTCGACATGGCTATACATTTTTGTTTTTTGCTAACCCATAATAACGGATTTTTCCCCAACAAAAATAAGTTTCCGCTGGTGGACTTTCTAGTTTGTATGTCTCCAGCCCAGTCCGAGTCACAATACACTTCTAGTTTAGGTTGGTGTGTTGTATTTATTTCTAATTTAAAGTTTTTAGTGTGATTTAAATAGGAAATCACTCTTTTAGTTGCCTTCCAATCCTTCTGTGAAGGTTTTCTACTTAAGATGTTAAGCGCGGCTGAAATATCTTGTCTTGTTACAGTAGCGATGTACAAAAGCGCTCCAATTGCCTTTCTGTAGTCGATGTTGTTTGGCAATGGTATTTCATCATTATCATAATTTACATAGCCAGTTTCCATAGGCGTTTTGTACGGTTTTGCATCTTCCAATTTAAATTTTCTAACTAATTCTTCAATTTTAATTTTTTGATTTAGTTTATATCCTTCGTTTGTTTTTTCGACTTTAATTCCTAGGTAGTAGTCTAACTGACCTAAATCTTTTAGTTCATATTCTATCTTAAGTTTCTGTGTAATTTCTTTAATTTCACTTTCTTTTGCAGATATCAAAATATCGTCTACATAAACCATAATATATGCTTTACTGTTTTTAGTATTACGTATGAATAAGCACGTGTCTGAAGTTGATTGTTTGAAATTTAACTTTTCTAATGATTCAGAAATTTTTGTGTGCCAGGCTCTAGCTGCCTGTTTTAGGCCGTATATAGCCTTATTTAATTTTCACACTTTGTTTTCTTGATTTTGTTTGATATAGCCTTCCGGCTGAGAGATGTATATATCCTCTTCTAAATTTCCATACAAAAATGCAGTTTTAATATCTACATGATTTATGTTTAGTTTATGATAGGCGGCGGCTGCTAAAAAGGTTCTTATGGTTGTATGTGAAACCACCGGAGCAAAAGTTTCATAATAATCAATACCAAAAGTTTGCGAATAGCCTTTGGCTACTAATCTGGCTTTGTATTTTTGAATTTTTCCGTTATCGTCTAATTTTGTTTTGAAAAGCCATTTCGAACCTATTATTTTTGTATTTGGCGGGGTGTCAACTAATGTCCAAGTTTTATTTTGGTTGTGAGATTCTATTTCCTCCTGTGTCGCTTTGATCCAGTTTTCTTTTTCTACTGGGTTTTCCATGTTTATTATTTCCTGCCAATTTTTAGGTTCATTAACTTGTTCATCTTTAACCATATAAATTAGTCTATCTGGGGGAACCCCTTTATTTACTCTATCTGATCTTCTCGATTCGGTTTGATTTAGTTCAGATTCATTCTGTGTATCATTTTCATTTGAAATTTCGATTTTTATCAGATTTGGGTTTTCTGACTTTTCGTTTTCGGTACTAGTGTTTTCATCTATATTTAGTTCTAGCCTTTTTTCTTTATTTGAATTTTTCGGATAGTTTTCTATAAACTTCACTGATCTGGCTATAGTGATATCTTTGCCGCTTGTGTATATACGATATCCTTTGGAATAATTATCGTATCCCACAAAGATCCCTTCTACTGCTTTATTATCTAATTTCTGCCTTTTTGGCTTGTTAATATATGCATAAGCTTCGCAGCCAAAAACTCTTAGGTATTTTAGATTTGGTCTTCTGTTTGACAATAACTCATATGGAGTTTTTTCGTTGGCTTTAGTCGGCAGTCGATTTTGTAGGTGATTTGCGGTGCAGATTGCCTCTCCCCAAAAATGTAATGGTAAATTAGAGTCATTTAACAATGTTCTTGTCATTTCAATTAGAGATCTATATTTGCGTTCAGCAGTACCATTCTGACTTGGGGAATATGGTACTGTTAGCTGCCGCTTAATTCCATTTTCCTTTAGAAAATTATCTATATTAGAATTTTTAAATTCTTTCCCATTATCAGTTCTGAGTTCTGTAGGCTTTTGCCAAATTTATTGTTGACTAATGCTACGTATTCCTTTAATTTTTCAAATACCTCACTTTTATTTTGTAGGAGATATAATATCGTAAATCTAGAGTAATCATCTATGAAAGTTAAAAAATAAATTTTCCCACCTATGGTTGGAGTTTGAATAGGACCACACACGTCGGAATGGACCAATTGCAGAATTTTATTTTCTCTAAATTCCGTTTTCTTTGGGTAAGGAGCGTCAGTTAATTTTGCTTTGATGCAAGGCTCACATTCGGTACTATGTGAACAATTATTTATGTTTATTCCGCATGCTAATTCCTTCGTCATTAATTCTTTAATCGACGCGACATTTTTATGCCCTAATCTTCTATGCCATAATTCTATGCAATTTTTATTTTTGCAATTGGTTATCATGTTTACGAAATTTTCATCTGTGGTTATGTTTGTTTGCTGAATTTCGTATAAATTGTTTTTTCTACTTCCTTCTAAGCGAATTAATCCTTCATATTCTAGAAAACATTTGTTGTCTTCAAACGTTAATTTGCATCCGTTTTTCGTAGCTTTAGCTACCGAAAATAAATTCGTTTCAATTTCGGGTACTAGTAGAACATCTTTTAATGTAATGTTGTGTGTTTTTCCGTCTGAGGTTATCGTGGTAATGTTTACATTACCTGACCCGTAGGATTTCAGTTTATTGCCGTTGGCAATTACGACGTTATATTGTTCTTTATTTATAAATTCAGAAAATAAGTTTTCATCATTTGACATATGGGAGGACGAGCCAGAATCTATGATCCATGCTTTATTTTGCGATTTGTTAGTTAAAAATGCGCAATTTTTCTTTTCTTCGGTTCCAAGATAAGCTGTGCTTTTATTGTTCGGTTTATTTGAGTCCGCGCTTCTAAACTTATTTTCGTCTTTTTGAAACACTAATGAAGAAGAGAAATGTTTTTTGTTGTTTTGTTTAATGTTACTTGTTTTATCTCTGTTGTGCCAGCAATTAACTGTGTTATGATTTTTCATACGACAAATCGTGCAATATTTTTCTTCTTTTTTAAAAACCGTGGGTTTAAATTTTCTTTCGGCTCTGAAAGCTTTGTTGGAATTATCACTGGTATTTGAATGTTCGTTTCTTTTATTGAATTCATCTGTTAATTTGCTCTTTATAAACTCTGAAGTTAATTCGTCTTCGTGCCTGGCTTCTAATGCGGTTATGAGGGTGTCATAAGAAGGTGGCAAAGAGCAGAGCAATAATGCTGAAATATGATTTGTTTTAATTTCTTCGCCTATGGCTGATAACTTATCTATTATTTCTAATATCTTTGTTATGTGCGTTATCATGTTGCCTCCTTCTGATAATTTTGTTCCGTAAAGTTTCCTAAGTAGGAAGAGTTTGCTGGAGAGATTCGATCTCTCATGGATGTTTTTTAGCGTATTCCATGTGTCCCGTGCATTTTGTAAATGCTTAATATGTATGATTTGGTTATCCTCAATACTTAAATTAATAAGAGCCCTTGCTTTTTTATCTTTTTTCAACCAATCGGGCGTCATTGGATTAGGTGGGTCGTCTGTGACGACTTCAAAGAGCTCTTCTGTTATAAAGAGCATTTCCACCTTAAATTTCCAATTTGCATAGTTACTTGAATTTAATTTTTCAATTATACTACCTTCTTTGAAGGTTGCCATTTTTCTATTTTAGAATATATCTAAAACTAATTAATTTTCTTTTAAGTATTCGAGGATTCCAGGACACTATTTTTATTTTTATTTTTATTTTTACCCTTTATATACTTTAGAATACTCTCCGTGGCATAATCTTGTTAGTAAATTTTGAAGGTAGCCAGTAGCTATAGCGCGTTCTAAAGTAATTAGATTATACAAATAAACAATTGTAATTTAGCAGCAAAAGATAGGTAAGATATTTGCTTACCTCCTTTTTTCAGCAATTATCCTCATTGTACCGCTAGGCCAGGTCCTTAAGATAATCCTATTTGATGATTCATATCCATAATGGGTTCGATGCACATTATTATAAATATTGTATCCATTGTTTTGAATTATCCATTATAATCACCACACACTATGGTTTAAATCCTTGGTGATTCACTATGTGAATTTGAAATGTGAAAATATTGTTAATTAATAAAACATTATTCATTATACAGTTTAAAGTATTTAATTTACATTTCTTATGTTTAATAGTTACATAATTTTAATTTTAAATATTAGTTTAATTTAATTTAATTTAAGGGAGAACGAAATTACATGTTCGTTTCCAAAACGCGAGAAAAGCTTCTATTAAAGTTCTATATAGCAGAAAGAAAAAAGTCTTATAGTCCCTTTCAGGTGAGGTCACCTTTTAGTTCTTTGATTGGTTAGGAATGACGTAAAGTCAAATCACGTCATTCATACGAAATTCTGATTCTTACTTCCTTGTTCAGTTCAAGAGTTTGTAAAAACCTCTTCATATTGTATCATGGATTTCATTTCCTCTTTGAAATTGAGTTGAGTACTTTTTATCTTGATGAGTTTAAATGAAGTAAATAAGCTGTCATAAAAAATCAATTTGCGGAGATTATTTTCATGATATATTACCAACATCCGGAATAGTCTTAGAAATGTTTGCATAACTACCATAATTTCCGGCCAATAATCCGCGGATCAAAAAATCATGTTTCGACCCATAAGTTGTATTTTGTAAAATGTAACTTACTGGTTCGCTGTAAATATTGGACTTCAATTATTACATGAAATTTCAAGTCTAAACATGATTGTTTGATCCAAGGATTATAGGTCGGAAATGACGGTAACATTAAACTTATCAGGGGCATACAGGGAATATCCCTGGCTGCAATCTGCAGTTTGTCGCATTCCGATATATCGTCGCTATCATGTCAAACTATCGAATATGAAGAAAATCAATTTTCTTTGCTTTTAAAAAGGGGCCGATTATCACCACTAAATTTTATTAGAATTCTTCAGCTAGTAAAAACACGATTAAAATGTCTGTGAAGAACAGGGTTGCCAGTTTGGCCTTCTTTTATATTCAGAGATGCCAAATTCATACCGAAAATTTAGAGAAAAAAATTTATTTTAACCCCTTTAGGCCATTTGTAGCTGAAATATTGAAATGATTGATTGACACCAGTATTCATGAACGAAATTATTCTAAAATAAGTAAAAGCTTTTCCTCATGTGCCTTATAAATTCAAAGTTTGATTACAAAATTCTGGTGTCATTGTGGGAGTAAAATTAGGGCACCGGTATATATATATACCGGTGCCCTTCATGGGGTTAAGTAATTACAAAATTTTCGTTATAACATAAAACAAAAATTTTTATTTGAGATTTCTGTTATGGATTCAAAATTTCTGAATGAAAAAAAAGACATAATTGACAAACCTGGTGAAGAATATTATTAAAATTTAGAGGTGACAATCAGTACATTTTTAAAAGTAATGAAAAATGCATTTTTTCACATTCGATAGTTTGACATGGTTCCGACGATATGAAGTAGTTTTTGAAAACACAGCGAAAAACTGGGAGAATCAATCAATCAACCAATTTTTCAATACTCAAAAAGTCGTGAATAAATTCGTGAATTTTAAAGGAATCATACGGCGATTGAAAGATCTAATTAAGATTTATAAGTGATGACAATTCCTTTTTAGCTTATGGCTTATACATTGTAAATTAAAAGTGATAGCACTTACTAAATGCATTAACTTAAATGCATATTTTGAAGATTTCATAGCAGATTTTGCAAATTAATTAAGGCAAAATTTTCAATTAAATATTAGTCGAAAAAAGAATCTTAAAAATTGGAAGCTATGTCTTTACACTGCAACATTTGAGATGATTTGTTGATATATTTTTTATTAATTTTTAACTAAGTGTTAGATATTTTATGTTATAATGTATGATATTTTATGTATATGCATGATATTTAAATGTTATAAAGTCTGTGATTAAATGAGGTGACTAAAAATGAGTGAATTAAATAGTAAATAAGAAATTTTCGCACCTTTAACAGTGGTGACAGACTTGGAAATTCCAATGCGTGTACTACCCTGTACTTAATCACAAATTGTTTTCTTTAAATAAAGCGAAACTTCATTTTTGATATTGGTTGGAGTAAAAATTCGGAGGGTTGGTAGCTCTGCAGTTGTATCTATAACACCTCTCTGATTTTGTCACTGCATTCTACTGTTAAAACTATAACATTCTTTTTGAAATATTGCTTTATTACTCAGGGGAAGAGACGGATCACCTCTAAGTAATTTCGGGACTTTTTAAGGCGAATTAGTTTCATATTACACTGCTCATTCTTAAATAATAACAATGAAAATCTGATTAACCAATAGCTCTGAAAATAGAATTCGTGAAAATTCTCATAATTCATTCATAAGAGATCTAATTGATATTTTTTGGTTAAAATGACATATTTAAAGTAAAAAATGGTATAACCCTTTTTATCCTGACAGTACTTATAAGTACCACTTTAATAAAACACCTATATATTCGTAATATGACCGTTTTTCCTAACGGTAGTCACAATGGCACAAAGAGTGTATTTCTGATAGCAGGAAGGAGATGGGAAATTCAAGATCCATATCCTCTTTCTTTGCATTGTAGGGATTTTACATTTGCCACGCTACATTCAAAATCCATTTTGCAATAGAATTGACATGCATGTTGTTCTTCATTTGAGTAATTTTAGTGGTTTATTACCGGTTATTTAGTACTATTATTTTCTATTGTTTTCTATACTCTACAGGTAAACATTTCCTATATTTTATTTGAAGTTTACTATTTGAAATTTACTATTTTATTTTATATCATAGGGGAAAAAATTATGGTGGTTACAGTTGCATCTAATTAACCACTAAAACACTATAAAAATTATTTTCCTCTTTCCTATGTTTATTCTGCACCAAAACTTATCCAATGATGCAAAAATACAATTAAAAAGTAACTGGAAAATTAATTCAGGATATAAAGGGATAACCTTGGCCATATTCTGAACACATGCAACATGCGCAAACGTCCACTGGTAAAAGCAAAGCCATTAAATAATAAGCCCAGTCAGATAAATGAGAAACTTTTCGCAAGTTGAAAATAGCGCCATCTAGCGGTTGGGAGTGCTGCATTCGGCACCAAGAATATTTTAATAAAATTTTGCTTCTAAAATTAAAGCTTAGGAGTTCATATTTTCTAAGAAAGTCGTTTGTAAATTCCGGTGTCAGTCAGTAATTTCACATTTTACGAACATAATTTGTCTGTGCCGGAAAGGGTTAATTGCATAGTGATGTAAATTTCCATCACTTTTTATTTAACTTTTAATAAATAAATCAACTTCTTCGCCACCACTATATTTATATAGAAATATTAATCCAGTAAATTTCCACCATTTTTTTTCATTATGGTTTTAGCTTTAATGTAAAAGATCCCAATAATTAGCAAGCTTTTAAAGGAAGTGCAAAAACAAAACATCGATAAAAATCTTATAAAATATCGATATAAATAAATCGTATCGTTTCTCTGCGACCCACTTCTGTTTTGTCCTCCTTCCGCAGCAGAGGTTGGCGCTAGTGTGTCGCTAACAAATTTAACACTATCTGACTGGGCTTATTATTTAATGGCTTTGGGTAAAAGAGTATAGTAATTTACGGCTTATTTAAGTGCAGATAAATAAGTCTAAAATTGCTGTTTTGTGTTACTGGTGGACATTTGCACATACTGCACGTGCTTGGAAAAAGGACTTAGGTAAGATATTAAAAAAATGTTTAAATGATTATTTTGTTTTAAATAAATCATATTTGCCAACATCGCACTAAACTGCCGTACAATGTAGGTTAATTTATCCGAGGTTAAAAACGTTTCACACCAGAGTGTTTTTAAAGAAATGCAGTCAGATAACATTCACGTAAAGAACATCATACTAAATATATATTATTTTTTTAGATATATTTTCTTGTTAGGAACGCCTTTAACTCTTTCAGGGGCAAAGCCCTTCCATTGCAAAAATGTTGAAATGTATGACGGACACCGGAATTTAAGAACAAATTTATTTACAAATAAATAAATGCTATATTTCACATACATAATAAACGGAAAATTTTATACCAAAATTCTGGTGCCAATCTGGGATTTGGGAATTAACATTAAGTGGTTTCATAAACATACCACCGCCCTTGAAAGGATTAACCTGGATCAAATTAACTCACAATGTACGGAAGTTTAGTTGAAAGTTGGCAGGTATGATAATTGTTATTTTAAATAACATTACTAAAAATTGTTTATGTGTGAGTGTTTTTTTCAGGTCACGTTTATATAAATACTTTTTTCTGACTCATTAAATGGACTTTTGCATTTGGCTTTATATATCATTTTATAAATAACGTCTATATTTCCATAACATGTGACTCTTAGAGTGTCGATATGCTTTTGGATTATTTTTGTTTTCTTTTATCTCTTCCATTTTCACCTTAGAATTGGGATAGTAATTATTTGTTTCTTTCATTCTCCTTTAAAACGAATACGTTACATGAATATTTTCCTTGTAAGCAAACTAAATTGGAGAAAAAAAGGACTATGCAGACATAACACTTGATAGCAACCTTTGGCTAGAGGAAATTTAATATACTGTATACTCACATATTGTTTATGCGTTGTACCAAATCCCAAACAAGAAATATAAATTAAGGTAGTAGAGGAGTCAAAATTTTATTTTCATTTTTCATAGGCATTTTTTATATATTTTATTTTTCTGAAATGTGTCTTTCTGTAAAAAAATACTTGTCAGATAAAAACTTTATTTAAACATTGAATTTTTTGTTTTTTAAATTTCAAATTCAAAATTTAAAAACTATTTAATTTTTGATGTAACTCATGAACCACTTGACCGATTTCATTACTTTTTTCACTATTGTGTGCAAATAAGTTTTCTTGTTAATTGGTCTTCAGTATTTATAAAAATAATACTTACAGAATGTATAATAAATTTAAAAGTTAAAAAGAAAGAACATTTTCAAGAGTGATTTTTATTTCAAGGAAGATATTTTCAAAAATTTCCATGAAATTTAAAATCCTTAAGACCATTTATTAAAAAATAGCACACAAACTCTGTACAAAATTGCATACACATATATTGCAAGAGAGTTTAGATATATTCTATTAAACATGACAAATTAAGAAAAATCCATTCTGAGATAAATGGCCTTCAAGGATTAGTTACGAGAAGGGCAAAACTGAGAGTAAATCACAGTCATTTCTGTAGAATTTTTGTTGTATTTTTCTAGTATATTTCTGTAGTATTTTATTAACAAGGAAAAAAATGCAACTTTTTGAGAATTGTGATCCCCAGACCCCCTTAAAAATTTAAACAAAACGGTTTCAATCGAAAATTTAATGCATTCTCATGAAGAATGAATTTTATGAAATATTTGAACGAAATTGCTTTGTCAGATATGTGGTTTTAATCAAAAACGTCAAAGAAAATTTTGACTCTTATAAGTTACATCAGGGAGAATTCTCAAACATGCGTTGCCGTCAACACTAAACTTGTACACAAAATGTGAGAAAAATCATTTAGTCAAATATTTTATTTCAGCCAAAAACGTAAAAAGAAAAATTCTTGGAGTCTGCCTTTAATGAAGTACAGCGCTGAAAAATGTTGAACATTGCAGTACCATCGACAGCGATCTTGTTTGCAAAATTTAAGCAAAATCGATTAGTTAGATGTATGATTTCAATCGAAAATGTAAAAGAATGTTTGCCCCTAGAGACTGCTCCTGATGAGGTTCCTGGCAATACATGATTATTACACTGTCACCGTGAAAGAAAATGCGCATAACATTTCAGCAAAATTAATTCATTAAACATGTGTTTTCAATCAAAAACTCTAGCCTTTTCTCCTGTTATGCAGTCAGGGTCGTAGCTGGGGGGGTACCAAGGGGAGATCAGCTCGCCCTGAAAATTGTTGAGCCCCCCTGGGAAAGTTGCCAAGGACACCAAATAAAATTCTGTTTCCAAAATCGTGTGTTAAAAAAATGTGTTAAAAAATTGAACTTAGTTTTTGGGGCTTTTTACAGTTTTGCATAAATACTAAATTATAGTATTTGTTTAAAAACTGCAAATAAGTGCTTCAATATGCGCGCATCCTATCTGCACGTACCCAGAATTAGCAACCTTTTGCTGATGCAAATATTGACTTTTACATAAGTTATATACTGAAATTTTTCATTTTGCAGCGAAAAGAGCATTCAAAATGCGTTTTTAATTTAATTACAGTTAATTATTTTTTTATTTATTGATCAAATTAAAAGATTCTAGTTCATTTTGTTCATTGTTGCAACATTAATAAGTTTGAAAAATTTTGAGGTTCTATCTAAATTATTTTTATAGAAATCGTGCGCGCAATTTGAAAATCATTGTTGTGAATTAAATCTATTTAAAGGTTTTACTCCCCATTCAAAAACAAAGAATGACGATTGCGTTTTACTTTATATCTTCATCAATAATTATCGCCTCTGAAAAACATTGGTACCTTTTTACTCAGAATAAAATGCACTATTTACTAACATCAAAACCTTGAAATTGAATTTTTGACCATTTTAAAAGTGATCTGTCCCCTTAATGAAGAAACCCATTATGAGTTTAATTAATCTAAATATTTTTTGGAAATTTTAAATATTTTACAAAAAAGAGATATAGTTACCGGTTTATTAATTCAGTTTTTATGTAAACCTTATCTCAATTTCATATTATTATTATCATTATTATTATATAAGTTTTCTAATGCAGAGTGGGCGAAAAGACCGTAAAAACTTAAAAAATTGAGAAAAAAAACGGTTTGCAGGATTAGCATCGCTAGGTCACGGGAATATTTTTAAGACATGAAAAAATAACTAAAAAAATTACCGATAGATGGCGCTGGTATCAGCGACTTCAGTGAAAATATGCAAATGAGACGGTAATAAGAACTGTGTTTCTAATCCACAACTAGTTCACCATTGTAAACCATGTGTGTGAACAAGGATGCAGAGTGCGAAGGATGAAGATTTGTTGGTGAAGTTGTTTTACGTAAACCAAGAATCAGCGACCCCTCCCTTGCATAAATTCCGAGTTTAGAAAAATGTGAGGACTGGAAAAGTGCCTTTAACTTCTTCAAATAAAAGTGGAAAAGTGGAAAAGTGCCTTTAACAGTGACATGCCTTATGAAGCTTGTTCGGCGGTTTGAGGAAACTGGAACGCTGGAGTATCGTGTAAGGTCCGGACGACCATGTTTAAGAAAGACATGTTGCAGCTGAAATGGAAGCGTTAGCGTTGAATTCAGCTGCAGGTACCAGCAGTACTAGTGAAGCTGCCAGACGCTTGGACTTACCACCATCCTCGGTACGCAATATTCTTCATGGAATCCTTCCTTGATGTATTACAGATTGCAGTCGTTCCACGAACTTTTACCGGCGGATACCGTACAAAGGAAAGCTTTTGCGAGTTGGGCTTTCTCCAAAATTGAACAGAATCCCACCTGGGTCTTTAACATCTTTTGGACAGATGAAGCTCATTTTTCGCTTCTGGGCTACGTTAATGTCCATAACTGTCGCATGAGGGCGACGTCTAATCCACACAGAAACAATAGCATTACCCAAAAGATACAGTGTGGTGTGGTTTCACAGATTCGTTCAAGATAGGACCCTTCTTCTTTGAAACGTAGAGCCCAATAAATGGACGGAAAGCGGCTACGGTGAATGCTCTGTGTTATTTAACACTTCTGCGCAAGAAGGTCGTGCCATATTCGTGTGAAAGAAATGCGATTTCTACTGAAATGTCTAAGCAAGATGTAGCAGCTAGTCGCACTGCTACTCCGGTCAAGGCATTCCTGATACAGACGTTCGGGGAAGACAAAATCATTAGCAGGGATTGCAGGTTCCAATGGCTTCCTCGGTCTCCAGATTTGACACGGCAGACTTCTTCTGGTTACGGGGATATTTGAATCTCGGGTGTATTGATCCGGTCCATCCAATTCGTTGGAACTGAAAGATGCGATCCGTCGAGAAGTGTCATGTGTACATCCAGGCCTGTTGAACTTTGTCGCTGGTGGATTTGTGTTTCGGTTGCAATGCGTTATTGCCTGCGTTGGTGGTAATGTGGAAGACATACAGCTATAATAAACGATATGGAAGCATTCTTTTCGTTATTTACGTATTTATTCTTTGACTTCTATACGTCAGTACCATTTATCGGCTGTTTATTTTTCCTGTCTCAAAATGGTTTCATGCCCAGCCAAAAATTAACTGCAGTTTTTCTACAGAAGAGAAGTGTTTTTGAAGTTTTTCTACTGTCAACTGTAGATTTTCTGTAGTGCAATCTCGACTATAAAAATACTTCAGTTATTTTGTAATTAATGTGAAGTAATTTTTCTGTGGTTTATTTCAAAAATACTTTGAGCTAGTATCTGCAAAAATACTGTAGTTTATGAGAAATCATTTTACAACCATCAATTAAAAAAATATAGAGACACTGCATTTGTAGTAAAATTGCATTAAGTTTGAAGTATTTTTGCAGTTTTTAATTCAGAAGTATGTTTTCTGATGTATCTGCAGTATAACTGTAGTTAATGTGAGGTAATTTTACAGTATTTACTTTATAGAAAACCTGTGTTATATTTTCTGTAGTTTATCTGCAGTTTTAAAAGTGATGTTAAAGCTTTTCAGTTTTTGTTATCGTTGCGTGACTCACTATTTACTTTATTAATAATAATTAACACTGTTTTCGAGACTTTTATTTTAAGGACCTAATTTGAGCACCTGTGAAAGTCCTCCCCTCCCCACTTCTTTAAGTGAAACAAAACAAACATTCAAAGGTATTAAACTTTAAAATTCAAAACAAATATACAATAAAAATCAATCAATGTTGTTTATCGTTAAAATGTTAGACCTAACCAGGGACCAACTTACAGATTTCAGGGGAACTGGGCAGAAACATAATAGCGACCCCCTGTAACATTTTAAGTGCAAAACTAATTCATTAAAACAATATCGTCTATTATACTAATAATTATAATAATAATCAACAACCAATTTACTATTCCATACAGTATTATATCATTATCTTACGCCTTAATTTAAAAAATGAAAGTGCTATGAACCATAAACATATTATAATTCATATTATAAAATTCAATTAAAACTTCTAATTATATAAAATAATTAAATATATATACTTAATCGTACAAAAAAAAAACTAGTACGCAAATTAATTCAACTTTTTTTTAAAAATTACGTATTCATTTACAAAGCAACAACCAATTTTTTTATTTTTAAGCTATAACAATAAAAACCAGTCTCTTCGCACAAAAAGTATATATATATATATATATATATATATATATATATATATATATATATATATATATATATATATATACCAACGTAAAAAAATACGGTTGAGTTAATTTTATTGATAAACGTAAAAAAAAACGGTTGAATTAATTTTATTGATATATATATACATATATATACTAACGTAAATAAAACGGTTGAATTAATTTTATTGATATATATATATATCAATAAAATTAATTCAACCGTTTTTTTTATTACGTATTAATATAAAAAGTAACAACTATTTTTCTTATTTTATTTAACTGTTGTTAATTATTAAGATTAAATTAAAATTATTTCACAAGCTATAAATATATATATATATGTACCTTCACAAAAAATTATTAATAACCTTATCAATAGTCTCTTTACAAAATTACTATTAATAAAACAGTGTCTCACAAAATTCTCTTAATAAAATAAGTCTCTTCACAAAACCTATTTTTATAACATACTATTTTTTTTAATAATTTTCATTTTCAAAATTACTATTTATTAATTTTTTTCAAGTTAAAATATATAACACATTTAAAAAATATATATCTTCTAAATTAATTCTGTATATAAATAAATATCCGCTAAGATAAAAATCCTATTTTTATACAAAATATTATATTATACAAAACGTTTTTTTTATAAAAACATACTATTTTTTAATAATTTTCATTTTCGAAATTGCTATTTATTAATTATTGTTTCAAGTTAAAATATATAACACATTTAAAAAATATATATATCGCCTAAATTAATTCTGTATGTAAATAAATATCCGCTAACATATTTATTCTACACCTTTAAATAATAGACTAATTTCGAAGTACACACGTACAGAACATTTATAAAAATTCACCTCAAAATCCCATCTTTCACGCCGTCCAATTACCTACCAACGAAAAAAAATTCTGCTTTTCTGACCACCCTCCCCTTATGACCCCATGCAATCAGACCTTTAACAAGACCCACTGGATCAGTAAGTAAGGCTCTCGACTTCCAAATTTATCACCCTCAGTTCGAATCAAAACTCGGCAAGTGGGGCAAAACGTTCTTTTAAAATATTTACAAATAATTATGCTAAAATGACACATAGATGGCGCCACTAAAGGAAAAAAAGAAAAGAAAAATTACTACAGTTTATAAACTGTAGTTATTTTGCAGTTGTATCAACTTAAAAAAACTGCAGTGATTCGTGCCAAATCACCACAGCCTTCCAACTGCAGTTTTTTTAAAATTTCACTGCAGTTCAATTTTAGCTGGATGACCCCTGGGAACCGTTTTTTATTTCAGTTATATTTCCGGTTTTCATAATTTTTTTAAGTTTGTACAGACTTTTTAGACACCCGTTGTATTTTCAGATCTGTTTTGCCAGTTTGCCTCTCTGTACTCTAAAAGATTTCCTAGTTCATAACGGAAATAATGAAAGAATATATTTTACTTCATTTAATCACGAAATGTCTGTCATTAAAAAGAGCATAAATTACTGTTCAGAGTTTCTGGATAAGCAAGGAGGACAAACTGACAACTCTGTTTCAGATATTAAGAAATATATTTATCGAGGTGGAGCAACTTGCCGATTCATAATTTGGGGGATAAAGGGATAAAGGAAAATCGATTCTATGGAACTGGGTTAGAAATCGATTTCAATTTTCAACCGAGATAGATAGACAACAAATTAAGTTAAATAATGCCGTTTAAAAACATGATAGTGATACAAGGTGTATGCAGTCTTTTCTTCTCGATTCTTTGTTGTTGAAATAGAAAATGTACTTTAACACACATACCAGAGACGGGTCATTAACTTCAGCACATAAGTGAGAGATTTAAGTCTTTTTTTTTTTCCCAATCCTAAGGCACAGGAGAAAGTATTCCCAATTTAGAGGGAATGTATATTTAAAATATCTACCATAAGTGAAGATTGCTAATCGGGTATTCTAGAAGATATTTTGAATACAAAATTCCGCTAAATTGGCAATGCTGACGACAGAATATGAAATATCCACGTTTAATTAAGAAACACGTGTAAACGCGAGGTTCATAATTAATAAGTCAAAGATCTATTTGGCTACTTATCTTACAACATCTCTTGACTAATTGTGCCGTACTATAGTTTAATTATTTTGCAGTTAATGTCAAAAGGCGATACATATCACTTTCTCTAAATCCCCTTTATTGTCTGATATTTTGCGTTTATGTCATCTGGTCCTATTTTGGAATATTTTTTAATTACACATTTCCTTTAAAGACAAGCGTCATGCATGCGTGCCATATAGGGTATTCAATATTCTTGAATTTGGACACAAGCATTTTTGCCTTATCTATTGACAGAAAATCGGATATTGAATAATGCACAAATTCATTTTCAGAAAAAGTGGTGCCATGAAAATGCAAAAGGCGTAATTGACACTAATTGTGAATATGCCGTTAATACGGCATTTAAGCGTTGGCATCTCGAAAATTTATTTGCTATGACTGGACTACAGACAGCTAATTTTTAAAATATATATACCGGGTGATTATAATTAAAGTTACGATTTCAAAAATCGATAATTTTAAAACTACTGGTCAGAATGACTTGATACTTTAGCAGAACAATCGTGAGGCAATGGAATTTTGTTTGGCGAAGGAAAAAAAATAGTTCCAAATTGTGCCGATAGATGGCGTTGTCAGGGTAATGTCAGGGGAAAGACCAAAAATGTATTCTTGAACCCTTTCCGGCGAGGTGTAAATTTGTTTGCAAAATGATGAAATAATAGACTTACACCGGAATTTACAAACGAATCCATTAGTAAAAAGAAACTTGCTTATTTTCTGGTTCTTAATGAAAGAAAATTTTTTTTATTAAATATTCTTGGTGCCGTTTGTCAGTTTTAAAATTAAAATTGGGTGTCCTTTTTTGTGACCACCGCCGTTAAAGGGTTAAACATAGGAATGATGTTGCCAAAAGGAAAAAAATAAAGTTCAGAGATTTACTAAAAATTTATTAGCGAAAAGACAAGACTACGTGTTTACAGCGACGACAGCGATAATGACAAAAAATGAAAAAAAAAGAGCTTCATGGAACAAACACCTTACTGATTATTAAGGCATAAGTTGCTCAATATGCCCTCCGTCTTGTTCCGCTACTAATTGGAAGCGCAAAACGACATGCTCCACAACAGATCGGAGGGTATCTGTACTAATGCAATGGGTGTGTTGTGTGATGCTTGCCTTCAAGTCGGCTAGATTCTGAATCCGCCCGCTATAAACAACATTCTTCAGGTACCCCCAAAGCCAGAAATCACACTGGTTTAAGTCGGGGGAACGTGGCGGCCACGTTGTTGGAAAATGGCGGCTTATGATCCTATCATCTCCGAAATTATCACTCAGTAGCTGCTTCAGAGTAGTAGCAATGTGCGGAGGAGCGCCATCTTGCATGAATATTATGCGATCCACACACTGACGCTGTTGAAGTGCCGGAAGAACATGGTTACGCAAAAGTGCTTCATACCGCTTGCCAGTAACTGTGCAGGTAACGGGACCCGCAGGTGTGATCTCCTCGAAGAAAAATGGACCGACGATAAACGCTGCCGTTATTCCGCACCACACAGTGACCTTTTCAGACTGAAGAGGTAATGGCTGTAGCTGGGACGGATTCTCGGTCGCCCATATCCTGCAATTTTGCGTATTTACAGAACCTTGCAAATGAAACTGGGCTTCGTCAGACCACAGAATGTTCCATGGCCATCCGTTGTCCACTTCCATCCGGGCAAGAAATTGTAGTGAAAAAGATTGACGTGCTTCCAGGTCAGCAGGTAGCAACTCCTGCACATGAGTTATCTTGTACGGATAACAGCGTAAGACGTTCCGTAAGACTTTACGCACCGTGCTGTTCGGCATATCCAGCATTCGGCCAATCCCCCTTGCACTGCTGATTCCAGCATCACTGTCAGTATGTTCCTGTAATGCTGTAGCCACATCTTTCACTGCCGCAGCTGAAACTGGTTTCCTTCCTCTACCCCGTTTAACGTCAAATGAACCGGTCTCTTCGAATTTAGCAATCATTTTTTGCAGACCATTTGTTGTTATTGGACCTTTTTTTATGGATTTTAATGTCCGAAACTTCCTAATAGCTGTAAGTGCACAGTTATCGTTCTTCTAAAAAAGCTTCAAGAGCAGAGCGCGATCCTTCATAGTCAGAGTCATGATGAAGCATTTAGGCAAAGAGCTGCTGCTCTGCATTTTTATGGTTGCTATGTCTGCGGTGCGCATGTCACGTATTTGTAATTTGCATATCTTCAGACAATGTGAACCCAGACAGCGCCATCTATGGGCACATTTTGAAACTTTTTTTTTTCCTTCGCCAAACAAAATTCCATTGCCTCACGATTGTTCTGCTAAAATATCAAGTCAATCTGACCAGTAGTTTTAATTAAAATTATCGATTTTTGAAATCGTAACTTTAATTATAATCACCCGGTATTTAATTAAAATTTTCCTTTCATTAAGAACCAGAAAAATAAGCAAGTTTCTTTTTATTAATGGATTCGTTTGTAAATTCCGGTGTCAGTCTATTATTTCATCATTTTGCAAACAAATTTACTCCGCGCCGGAAAGGGTTCAAGAATACATTTTTGTTCTTTCCCCTGACAACGCCATCTATCGGCACAATTTGGAACTTTTTTTTCCTTCGCCAAACAAAATTTCATTGCCTCACGATTGTTCTGCTAAAATATCAAGTCATTCTGACCAGTAGTTTTAAAATTATCGATTTTTGAAATCGTAACTTTAATTATAATCACCCGGTATATATCCAGATTGCTTGATTGCCACCATTAAAAAAAGGAAATTATAATTCAGCTTACTTTTCAATTATTTAATCTGCCAATAAATAAGAAGAATACGTATTTCTATTTGACTAATTAGTAGCAATCAAGCAATCTGAATTTTAAGAAAAGTTGCAAATTGGCAACACGGTAGAAAAATAAATAAAATATTAACTAAGTGATTAACTAATAACTCATACCTTTGAAATTTGCTAACTAGTACGATACCTACACCGTATCGAACTAAACTTGAACTTTCTACAAATGCACTTGAAAATTATCCCTTTTTATAATTTTTTTAATCCAATTCTATAATGCATTTTAATTTTTCTGGTACCCAGAAATTTTTTATTTGGTTTAAATATTTATTTGTAAAATTGCCTTAGCCATTTATGTTACAGTTACTCAAATAAACCAAACCAGTCGTCTTCTGCGAGGCTTTCACGTAGTTGCAAACTTTACGCTATTTTCTTATGATTAAATTTTAAAACTTCTTTTGACTTATTTGTTCCAAAACTTCGATTTTTTGAGGAACGTGTACATGAAGGAGTAACATTTTCTGCGGATATCAAAACAAACCGAATAAAGAATTTCCTGTAATTACACTAGTCATAGCTAGAAACATACAATGTGATCTCTATGTAAGCAATAAAAGTATTTTAAAGTCGTTTATTTCCAAAAGTTGTAAAGATGCTATATTTAAATTACACGCAAGATTTCTCCTGAACAATTTAATATATATACGTGCAATCTTCATCGATTTATAAATAACTAGCAAGCTACGCCCGCTACGCTGGTCAATTTCTTTTAACGAACCTTTAATCAAACAAAATATTGACATTTCATAAATAACTTTTATATTTTAACAGAATAATAAGGCTACTATAATTTGTAACTCGTGCTATAGCCAATATACACGTCAAGACACGTCGCCCTTATCATTATCTTTTTACGCATGAAGGTTTCGCTATGGTACTCCATTGGAAAATTTGGTAATTTTTGAAATTCAATATTTGAAAAACGGCATAATCATTAGATTTGAAATTTATATCAAGAAAAATACAATTTTTTACCTTTCAAACGCAGTTTGTCTAACAATTTTCTGACAAATACTTTTTGAGCTATCATTTTTTTCAGCAACTTCAAATGTTTCATTTTCGGAGATTAATCTGTTGCAACAATTAGCGAAAAACCCAGTCGTCAGCAACGCATAGTTTTTTATTAAAGAGGCTGTTGGAGCAGGGATTGTCACCACCAATTTGCCACCATCACTTTTGAAATCGGTTCCGTGGTTCCAGAGATTCCATAGAAATTGTAATTTAGAATGACTTCAGAACGCTTTTAGCTCATTTCCCCCATTTAAATTTCGATTTTTTAAAAAATTTATTCTTAGAGAGCATTTACATCTTATAAGTAACTACAATGCTAAGTTTCAAATTTCTTGCCCCTTCAGTATAAAAAAGTCGCAATTTTCGAACATTTTTCGATCCTGCACCCCATTGATGTTAGTGGCACCGACATAAAATATAGCCTATGTTGGAGTAGGGATTGTCCCCATCAATTTGCCACCATTACTTTTGAAATCGGTTCTATAGTTCCAGAGATTTCATAGAAATTGTATATTACACTGTTTTCAGAACGCTTTTTGCTCATTTCACCCTTTTAAATTTCAATTTCTTTTTTATTTTCTTCTTAGAGAGCATTTATATCTTATAAGTAACTACAATGACAAATTTCAAATTTCTAGCTTCTTCAGTATAAAAAATAAAAATAAAACTGCCCAGTTAAACTGAGGGCATTGAGTTCACAGGCTATTCACACTAATTGTATATTATACTCTTATTTCAAAGAATTTGAAATAAGCCCATCAAACAATAAAGAAATAAACAATATATTAAGGGGGGGGGGTCATCCCCCCGTTACCCCCCTCATAGTTAACTAATGAACCCCTTAAACTAATCAGGTAAATCTCTAATTACAATGAATATATATACAAAATTTGAAGAAAATCGGATAATTCTGCATGAAAAACCCATTTATATAAATTAAGGCGGGATTAGCCCCCTCCGTTCCCCCCCCCTTTATACTTAATCAATCAATCCCGAAAACTAATCAGGGAAGCGTCTTAACCCAATGAACCTATAAAGAAATTTTGAAGCAAATGGGATAGTCCTGCGTGAAAAACCTATTTATATAAATTAAGGGGGGGATTAGCCCCCGCCCCCCTTTAACCAATCAATCCGAAAACTAATCAGGGAAGTGCCTTAACACAGTGAAGCTATAAACAAAATTTGAAGGAACACGGAATAATTCTGCATGAAAAACCCATTTATATAAAATAAGGGGGGATTAGCCCTCCGTTCCCCCCTTTATACTTAACCAATCAATCCCAAAAACTAATCAGGGATGCGCCTTAACACAGTGAACCTATAAATAAAATTTGAAGGAAAACGGAATAATTCTGCATGAAAAACACATTTATATAAAATAAGGGGGGATATGCCCCCCCGTTCCCTCCTTTATACTTAACCAATCAATCCAGAAAACTAATCAGGGAAACGCCTTAACACAGTGAACCTATCAACAAATTTGAGGGAAAACGGAATAATTCTGCATGAAAAACCCATTTATATAAAATAAGGGGGGGATTAGCCCCCGTTCCCCCCTTTATACTTAACCAATCAATCCCGAAAACTAATTAGGGAAGCGTCTTAACACAGTAAACCTTTAACCAAAATTTGAAGGAAATGGGATAATTCTGCATGAAAAACCCATTTATATAAATTAAGGGGGGATTAGCCCCCCCCCCCGTTCCCCCCTTTATACTTAACCAATCAATCCCGAAAACTAATCAGGGAAGCGTCTTAACCCAATGAACCTATAAACAAATTTTGAAGCAAATGGGATAATTCTGCATGAAAAACCCATTTATATAAATTAAGGTGGGGGTTTAGCCCCCCCCGCCCCCCCCTTAACCAATCAATCCGAAAACTAATCAGGGAAGTGCCTTAACACAGAGAACCTATAAACAAAATTTGAAGGAAAACCGAATAATTCTGCATGAAAAACCCATTTATATAAAATAAGGGGAGATTAGCCCTCCGTTCCCCCCTTTGTACTTAACCAATCAATCCCGAAAACTAATCAGGGATGCGCCTTAACACTGTGAACCTATAAATAAAATTTGAAGGAAATGGGATAATTCTGCATGAAAAACCCATTTATATAAATTAAGGGGGTATTAGCCCCCCGTTCCCCCCCTTTATACTTAATCAATCAATCCCGAAAACTAATCAGGGAAGCGTCTTAACCCAATGAACCTATAAACAAATTTTGAAGCAAATAGAATAATTCTGCATGAAAAACCCTCTTATATAAATTAAGGGGGGATTATCCCCCCGTGCCCCCTTTTATACTTAACCAATCAATCCCGAAAACTAATCAGGGAAGCGCCTTAACACAGTGAACCAATAAAAAAAATTTGAAGGAAAACGGAATAATTCTCCATGAAAAATCCATTTATATAAAATAAGGAGGGATATGCCCCCCGTTCCCTCTTTTATACTTAACCAATCAATCTCGAAAACTAATCAGGGAAACGCCTTAACACAGTGAACCTATAAACAAAATTTGAAGGAAATGGGATAATTCTGCATGAAAAACCCATTTATATAAATTAAGGGGGGATTATCCCTCCGTTCCCCCCTTTATACTTAACCAATCAATCCAGAAAACTAATCAGGGAAGCGTCTTAACCCAATGAACCTATAAACAAATTTTGAAGCAAATAGAATAATTCTGCATGAAAAACCCACTTATATAAATTAAGGGGGGATTATCCCTCCGTTCCCCCTTTTATACTTAACCAATCAATCCCGAAAACTAATCAGGAAAGCGCCTTAACACAGTGAACCTATAAACAAAATTTGAAGGAAAACGGAATAATTCTGCATGAAAAATCCATTTATATAAAATAAGGGGGTATATGCCCCCCGTTCCCTCTTTTATACTTAACCAATCAATCTCGAAAACTAATCAGGGAAACGCCTTAACACAGTGAACCTATAAACAAAATTTGAAGGAAATGGGATAATTCTGCATGAAAAACCCATTTATATAAATTAAGGGAGGATTATCCCTCCGTTCCCCCCTTTATATTTAACCAATCAATCCCGAAAACTAATTAGGGAAGCGTCTTAAAACAGTGAACCTTTAACCAAAATTTGAAGGAAATGGGATAATTCTGCATGAAAACCCATTTATATAAATTAAGGGGGGGATTAGCCCCCCTCGTTTCCCCCTTTATACTTAACCAATCAATCCCGAAAAACTAATCAGGGCAGCGCCTTAACACAGTGAACCTATAAACAAAATTTGAAGGAAAACGGATTAATTCTGCTTGAAAAACCCATTTATATAAATTAAGGAGCGATTAGCCCCCCGTTCCCCCCTTTATACTTAACCAATCAATCCCGAAATGTAATCAAGGAAGCGTCTTAACCCAATGAACCTATAAACAAAATTTGAAGGAAAACGGAATAATTCTGCATGAAAAACCCATTTATATAAATTAACACAGTGAATAGCCCCCCGATCCCCCCCTCTTTATACTTAACTAATCAATCCCGAAAACTAATCAGGGAAGCGCCTTAACTCAGTGAACCTGTAAACAAAATTTGAAGGAAAACGGAACAATTCTGCATGAAAAACCCATTTATATAAATTAAGGGGGGGGGGGAATTAGCCCCTTGTTCCCCCCCCCCTTTATACTTAACCAATCAATCCCGAAAACTAATCAGGGAAGCGCCTTAACACAGTGAACCTATAAACAAAATTTGAAGGAAAACGGATATTTGTATGAAGAGTTATCGCATTACGTACGTAGATACATACATACAGAACCGGCTGGCAAGCTCTCAGGGCTTGATAGCCAGTTTGATAGCTAAAAAATGGCAATTTTAGAACGTTTTTTGCTCCTGCACCCCCTGGGGTTAGTGGCACCGACATAAAATATAGCCTATGTTGGAGCAGGGGTTGTCACCATCAATTTGCCACCATCACTTTTGAAATCGGTTCGGTAGTTCCAGAGATTACCCCCTACAAACAAACAATCTTTACTCCTTTATAATATTAGTATAGATGTGTCTATACTAACACTGAACCAAAGCATATATATATTGTAGGAAATTTTAAAATTTTAAAATAAAGTTAATTGTCATATATATTGTTTTCTCAAAGTTTATTTATACATAATTTTACTTTTCCAGATGGTACAATAAACATATTTAGGTTCAGTAATAATACATAATCTATAACATCTAAATAGATCAAGTAACTCCAGAGATATTTTACATTGAAATCCAAAAAACTTCATCATTTTAAACTGAATTTTATTAAAAATTGAAATGTCCAAAGTTCTAGTATTCCAAAGTTCTTGAAAATAAAAGACTTTAAAACATTTTTATTGCTTACGTAGGGATCACATGATATGTTTCTAACTATGGCTATTATAATTACAGGAATTTCTTTATGCGGTTTGTTTTCATTGTTTTGTTGAACAATTAAAATTAGTATGACCCCTTAAATAAGCTAAAAAAAAGTTTTAAATTTTAGTCATAAGAAAGAGTGTAAAAGTTCACAACTACGTGAAAGCTTCACCGAGGTTCACTGGTTTTGTTTGGATTATTTTAGATGTATTTTGGTTGAATTGGATTTTTATGGATTCAATATTGAATATATACTTTATGAAACATATTCTTTATTAAATATTAAGAAATTCTATAGCTATCTCACCAGACATGCTATTCAGATTTTCTATGAAAACTGTAAAAGTCCCGACCTCCTCTTTGAACTTTATGAGATTAGATAATTTTTTTAAGTTTACGCATTATAACCAAAATGTCTCAATACATGAATTTTATATGAAATTTGTTCCAAGCAGAATATAATCTATTAAATATTTAATATAAATTAATATATGTTCTCTCAAAAGCATACAAATGTTTGGTTTTATGGAAGAAAAAATTTACACATGAAATTAGGAATTCAAAGCACGCGTTTGTTGGCAGTGTTTGACTATAAAATGGTTCAATATAGTGTAAAACATTTTTGCTGTAGACGCCAGCGTCTATCTACGATATCGAAATGTAATGATAGTGTTCAGACTTCAAGTAAACCTCGGAAGAACGTTTACTTTTGCAAGCCATAAAGCATAGCAATAATCTTTTGATCAGCGTTGACTGAAAATAGCTTACATATTTTTAGCCATAACGTAATTGTAGGAATTTTTGTATAGGGTTTGTCTTTAGATAAGCAGAAAATATTGATATTTCATATACATGTTCGTTGAATAAAAAATGAAGTTTTTGAAGTTTTCAGACGAGTATGCGCCCTTCATCGCAGATTTCGCAAAATACATATGGCAAAATTTTCTGTTAAATATTAGTCGTAAGAAAAAAATTGTACAAATTGTAAGCTATGGCTTTACATTGCAATCTTTAAGATGATTTGCTGATATATTTTTGCATCAATTTATAATTAAGTATTACAATTTTTTGTTTAACTGCAGAAAAATGTTATAAAGTCTGGGATTAAATGAGGTGACTGAAATGTCTGATTTAAATATTAAATACAATTTTTCGCATCTTTAATAGTGATGACAGACTTCTTAGACATTCCAATGGCAGTACCATAGCTGTCAACTTTTACGCTTTTTTGTTACTACTAAAAATTAATAGAATTTTTTCGCTTATTTGAACCACATGATTTCGTCAATTTAAAAAACTAAAATTCACTATAAAATTTTACTGGTAAGGAAAAAGCGTAAAAGTTGGCAGCTACGCAGTACTACCTTGTACTTAATCGCAAAAATTCTTCTTTAAATAGAGCGAAACTTTATTTTATATAATGGTTGAAGTACAAAATTTGTAGGGTTGTTAGCTCTGTAGTGGTATCTATAACACCTTTCTGACTTTGCTACTGCATTCTACTGTTAGAGTTATGACATTCCTTTGGAAAATGTTGTCCTATTACTGAGGAGAAGAGACGGATCACCTAAAAGTCCTTTCGGGTTTTTTTTATTATGGTGGGTCAAATGAAAACGGAACAGATGCGACAGAATGAGATGACATTGTTTATTTCAAACATGATCTCCAAAGTTACAGAGGCACTTGATTCACGGTGTCACCAAATGGTGAAGTCTCTGATTCTAGAAGTCTTTTGGCTGAAATTGTAATCCGTTTAAAACATTATTCATGACTTCGATGTCCGAGTAAAAACGGCGACCCAACAAATCCCTTTTCAACGGGACAAAGATTTGACGACAAGATGACGAGGTGATCTTGACCAGGTCGTGTATCATCATTTACAGATTTCCATCCCTTGCAGAAATCTTTGAGCCAGTCTGCAGACGTTGAATAATTTCAATCGAGTGCCTACTGGACGATACTGTTTGCCGACAACCTGCGCATATCGCATGCCCCAGCGAAACTACTCAGTGCAAATTCATTTCCGTAGCAGGGGTTGCCTTCCTTACTTCCCGCTCTACCTCTATACATAGTTCTCTTTCTAACAGGGCTCCCAAATTATTCGCCAACTGAATACCAATATTTTTTTACAGAAAATTTCGTCGTAGTTTTCTACAACATTTCCCCAAAAATGTACATCCGAAGATGAATTCTGAAAAATCTGCAAGAAAAATAAGAAAAATAAACTTTTTAAAAGAAAATACCGGTATTCAAAAAGCGGACCATTTGAGAGCCCTGCCCTTCTCATAGAAAATTAAACCAAATTATAGCCAGTGTTCCGTTTTCATTTGATCCGCCCAAGGGCTTAATTTCTAAAAATAAAGTACTGGAGCCCTAATATTCTGCAGTATTAACATCCGTAGCGTGCCCCCCTCCCTCCGCCGTCACTCCAATCTGCATATTTATATTGCATACATTATTTTCAAAATTTAAAGCATTATTTTTTTAACTAGCAAAATAAAAATTCTAAATACATCTATCTCCGTATATTTAGTTATCAACTATTCCGCTTTTTAGATATTAATACTTCCAAATAGAAACCTTTGCCTAATCTTAATGTTCGTTAATCGCAGAATTCTATGATCGAATAAGCTCAGGATTATGGTTCGGAAATACTGTTAACATAAAAATGAACACTTTGCAAATATGCAGAATAGAAAAAGACTATTTCTGTTTACTCTTTATTCTTATCAAAATAGCATTAAAATAATTTGAAATGGAAATAAAAAACATTTTGAATTTAAGACAGATTGAGCTCCAGCCTGCCCAAACCCGAAGACTGATATAAAACTCGAGCCCGTTTCATCTCCATCTCTTACGTGAGTGACACATTACGTCACTTATAAGTGTTTTGTTTGATACAAAAGAAGGCAATTGATTGGAGATGGGAAAGAAAGGAAAGTGTAATTTAGGATTCGTTTTTCGGAAGCGTTATTGCACTAGGCTCCGGTGGGCTCAGGCTCAAATTAAGCCCTGATCTGACCTAATACCTAGGCGAATTAGTTTCTTATTACGCTGCGCATTCGTAAATATATAATTACAATGATCAATGAAAATTTGATTAACAATAAGCTTTGAAAAAGGAATTCGTGAAAATTCTCACGATTCACAAGAGACCTAATTAATAGTTTTAGGTTAAAATGTCTCACTAAAAGTTTAGAGTAATAAATGGTATAACCATAGTCATATTTTGACCACTTGCAACATGCGTGCAAGTACAGTAAATTTCAACTATATTTAATCGCAGATAAATAGGCTAAAATTGCTGTTTTGTTTTACTGGTGGACATTTATTTTCATACACTGCATGTGCTTATAATATGGCCATAGGAATAATACAGGGTGTCCCAAAAGTCTCCGTACAACTTCAAAAATTTATTACGAAACAAATAATAGACTTACAGCAAAAATAATTACAACAGTACATAGAGTAACTTAAAAAGTGTTTTTCTACTACCTTAGTATACTTGTACATGAGATCCTTTCGTTGCACGAAGAATATCAAGTCGATATTCCAATTCCATCCACGTGCGTTTTAGCATGCAAACATCAACAGTACGGAAGTTGTACGGAGACTTTTGGGACACCCGATATTATAAAAAAATGTGTATTAAAAATATTTTGTTTTAAATTTTTGTTATATCACAAAAAAACGCTAAAGAGTGTTTAAGAGTGAGTGTTTTTCTCAGGTCACGTTTGTAAAATTATTTTTTCTAATCCATTAAATGGACTTTTGCGTTTGACTTTATATATGCATTTTCCCGTACACATTTGCATAATAGGTGACTCTTAGAGTGCCCATACGCTTTTGGATTATTTTCATTTTCTTCTGTACCTCCCACTTTCAACTTGGAATAATAGTTTAATTGTTTCTTTACATTCTCTTTTCAAACGAACTGGTTATATGAGTAATTTATCGGTGTTCAAGATAAATTGAAGAATAGAAAGGACTATTTATACAGGGGACTTTATATATGAATGGATAGAGGAAATGAAATATACTGTATACACATATTCTTAGCGTTGTGCCAAATTCCAAACAAGAAATATAAACTAAGGGGGTAGAGAAGTCAAAATTTTATTTTCTTTATTCATAGGCATTTTTTATTTATTTTATTTTCCTGAAATGTGTCTTTCTGTAAAAATTACTTTTTAGATAAAAACTTGTTTTAAACTTCGATTATTTTTGTTTTTTAAATTTAAAATTTAAAATGTAAAACTTATTTAAATTTGGTGTAATTCATGAACCGTTTGCGCGAATTCAATACCTTTTTACTTTTGTGTGCAGATGCGTTTTCTTGTTAAGTCTTCAGGATTTATAAAAATATTACTTACAAAATTTATTAAAAAAAAAAAAAAAAAAAAAAAAAGGAGATTTACTTTGAGGAATATATTTTCAAAATTTTCGTAAGGAATTAAAAATCCTGAAGACAGTTTATTAAAAAATAACATACAAACCCGGTACAAAATTACATAAACATGTCTTTCAAGAAAGTTCAGATATATTCTGTTAAACATGATAAATTAAGAAAAAATTCCATTATAAACTACAATGACCTCTCACTTATACGCGATACACGGAAATTATTTTTCAGCATCAGTTTCTTTTTAAGGTAATTTTCGCCTTACTATATCGCAGAATTTTTTAATTGAATTTTACTGTTTTAAAATAGTGGTATGAGAAAGTAATTACTTAACATCGCATATAAGTGAAAGGTCACTGTATGTGGCCTTCAAATTTTAGTTACGAGGAGGGCAAAACTGATAATAAAATACAGTTATTTCTTCTGATGTAATCATCGTAAAAATAAGCAGTCTGCTTTATTTAATTTATTTACCTTTGTAGTACGTGTTTTATTAGCAAGGGGGGGGGGGGCGGGGAAATGTCTTTTTTTGAGAATTTTAACCGCCGGATCTCCTTAAAAATTTAAGCATAACGATTCAAATTGAAAATTTAATACGTTCCCACAAAGAATGGATTTTATGAAATATTTGAACAAAATTGCTTTGTCAGATATGTGGTTTTAATTATAAATGTTAAAGAAAATTTGACGCTGATAAGGTACAACCGGGAGAATTCTCAAACAAACGTTGCCATCGACAATAAACTTGTACATAAAACTTCAGAAAAATCACTTAGTCAGATATTTCAGGGGCGTCCAACTGTGGCCCGCCGGATACCACTAAAATTTTATAGTAAACTTTTCCTTAACTAATCATCAAATTTCTGCGATTCAACAAGTCGAATATTTCTTTCAAAATTTAGTGGTATCAGGCGGGCGACAGTTGGACACATCTGAGATATTTTATATGAACCAAAAACGTATTTATTTTTTTTTCCTGGAGTCTTCCTCTAATGACCTACAGAGCTGAAAAATACTTGAATATTACAATGCCATCGACAGCGATCTTGTTTGAAAATTTAAGCAAAACCGATTCGTTATATATATGATTTCAGTCGAAAATGTAAAAGAATGTTTTGCTCTTAGAATCTGCCCCTGATGATGTTCCTGACAACACATGAATATTACACTGTGACCGGGAAAAAATATGCGCATGACATTTCAGCGAAATCGATTCGTTAAGCATGTATTCTCAACCAAAATTGTAAAGAAAAAGTTTTTGACCCTTGACTTCCCTTGTTGTGATACAGCACTTCAAGTATATGCGTATTGTATCACCATCGACTATGAACTTGTACTTACTTGTACTTACTCAAATAGTACTTTTATGTACTATAATCGAAAATTTAATAAAAAAAATGCATTCCGTCTGTAAAACATTTGATTACGAGTCAGGACTGGTGACTATTTTTATTTTCTTTTGTACCACAATTTACAAAAAAGAAAAGAAAAGAAAAGAAAAAAAAATGGTAGATTTTACTATAAAATAACCCAGTATGAGTTTAATTACCGTAATTTCGCGCGTATACGCCTCACCTCAGGCAATTCGATTTCCTACCAGAATTTATTTTAAATAAAATGTGACTTAATTCTGCTTAGCACTTATTTGACTTTTTATTTTTAATAAAATTTGCGGTTTGAAAAAGACTTAACGGCGCAAGGTGCGGCGCATACGCGCGAAATTACGGTAATCTAAATAGTTTTGGAAGTACTATTTAAATATATTTCGAAAGAGCTACAACTACCGTTTTATGAAAGCAGCTTTTATGTAAAACGTATCTCAATTTCATATCATTATTATTATATAACTTTTCTAATATAGCTTCAGATCTGTTTCACCAGTTTGCCTCCTTTTACTATTCAGAATAAACGAAATATTCATAACGGATATTACGAAAGAATAAATTTACTTTATGTAATCTCGAAATGTGTGTCATTAAATAAATCAAAAATTACTATTCGAAATTTCTGGATAAACAATGAGGAAAACTGGCAACCCGGTTTCAGATATTATAGAAGATCTTTATTGAGATGGAACACCCCGTCGATTCATAATTTGGAGCATAAAGTAAAGGGATAAAGGAAAATCGGTTTTATGAAGTGAGTTGCAAAATCGATTTCAAATTTTAACCGAGGTAGACAGACAAAAAAAGAAATTAAATAAAGACATTTAAAAACATTATAATGATACAAGGTGTATGTTGTTAAAAATTCTTTGATAATGAAATTGGAAATGTACATTATCGCATATCCCTGAGACGGATCATGAACTTCAGCACATAAATGTGAGATTTAAGTCACATGTTTTCTTAACCTTAGAAAACAGGACCAAGAATTCTCATTTTAGGGGTAATGTTTATTTAAAATATGTACCAGAAGTAAAGATTACTAATTGGAAATTCTGGAAAATATATTTAATACAACATTCTGCTAAATTGGCAATGCGGGCGACATAACTATAAAATATCCATGTATAATTAAGAAACGCGTGTAAACAAGTCAAACATTTATTTGGCTACTAATCTTACAATATCTCATGACAAATTGTACCGTACTATAGTTTACCCCAACCTACTGTTACTGTACCGAGTAAGCCTACTGTTACCATATGGTAACGGAATAGCTGCCATCCATTTTGTTGTTTGTATACCAGTATATTTTAAGAGAAATATTATCTTTATTTGATGACAGAAACTCCACAATAAAAGGAGACTAAACTTGCTACTTTGAAAAATTGGTGTGAAATACAATTTTTCAATTTTAAAGAAAAAAATAATTCCAGCTTTAATGGGTTAATTTTTTTGCAATTAATGTCAAAAGGCGATACTTTCTCTAACTCCCATTTATTCTCTGATAATTTGCGACTGCTAATTTTTTTACGTCATCTGGTCATATTTTGGTGTATTATAAAGTATATATTTCCTTTAGTGCCTTTGCGACAAGCGTCACGCATGCGTACCATATAGGGTGTTCAAAATCCTTGAATTTGGACACCAACATTTTTGCAATGTAAAAATTGTCTTATCTACTGACAGAAAATCAGATATGAAGTAATGCAGAAATTCATTTTCAGAAAAAGTGGTGCCATGAAAATGAAAATGGCGTAATTGACACTCGTTATGACTACGGCGTTAATACGGCATTTAAGCGTTGGCATCCCGAAAATTTATTTCATAGGACTCGACTACAGATAGTGTTAACATTCCGTTACTTTTTTTTTCTTTTTTAAATCCAGATTGCTTGATTGTTACCATTTTGTTTTTAAATATTATAATTTACCTTATTTTTTCATTATTTAATCTGCCATTAAATAAGGAGAATACGTATTTCTATTTCCAAAAATTCGTAGCAATCATGCAATCTGAATTTTAAAAAAAGTAGCAAACTGGTAACAATGCAGATAAGCAATACATTACTAACTACGCGATTCACCATTAACCCTTCTTTGCATGAGTTTTTCTTTTACAATTGTTTTTTTATACATATATTAAATATTAGACACCAGAAATTTTAAGATAAATTTTTAACTTTGTTCAGCAACACAGTTCACGGGAAATTTACTAGATTAATATTTCTATATAAATATAGTGGTGGCGAAGAAGTTGATTTATTTATTAAAAGTTAAATAAACAGTGATGGAAATTTCCATCACAATGCAGAGAAAAGTTAAATCGTGCGTACACCGTTTTCAGTTTCCTCTCTAGCACCATACATACAGCGTATCGAACTTAACTTGAACTTTTTCCTACAACTCTGTGTTTGATAAATTATTCCCACATTTCTTTAATATAATTATATAATGTATTTAAATTTTTCTGGCGCAATTAAATATTCATTTGGCTTAAATATTTTTTATTAAAATTGCTTTAACCACTTAAATTGCAGTTGCTCAAACAAACAAAACCAGTGGGCTTCTGCGAGGCTTTCACGTAGTTGCAAGCTTTTTTTCTTATGACTAAAATTTTAAAACTGTTTTTTTACTTATTTATGGGGTCATACTAATCCTACTTGTTCCAAAATTTCGTTTTTTTTTTTCAGGAACATGTACATGAAACAGAAACATTTTCTGCAGATATCAAAACAAACCGCATAAAGAAATTGTTGTAATTACACTAGTAATAACTAGAAACATGTCATGTAATCACTATGTAAGCAACAAAAATATTTTAAAGTCATTTATTACCAAAAATTGTAAAGATGCTGCTTTATTTAAACTGCACGCAAGATTTCTCTTGAACCATTTAATATTTTTACGTGTAATCTTCATCGATTTATAGATCATGTGCCTATCTTAACACTGAACCTAAACATATATACAGGGTTATTCTAAATGATGGACACATTTTAAAAAAAATTGTATTTATTAAAGTACAAATCCAAAATGAACAATCTTTATATCAATGAAAAGAGCAAGTTTCAAAGTTTTTTTTTTTGAAGACATTATAAATGTTCAATGTGTCCACCGTTTGCTGCACGGCAAACATCTACGCGATAGCCAAAATCGTCCCACACACGAGAAAGCGTATCTGCGGTTACTGAGTGCACGGCTTTCAAAGCGGTGATGGTTCCAGAGGCGGCCGGTAGAGGTCGCGTGGCAATAGGCCGCGATTTCGTTTCACTGTCAGTTGTGAGTGAGATGGCTACTGTGGATCACAAGGTTTTCTGCGTTCTTGAGTTCGCAAGAAGTGAGCAAACGGTGGACACATTGAATATTTATAGTGTCTTAAAAAAAAAACACTTTGAAACTTCCTCTTTTCATTGGTATAAAGATTGTTCATTTTGGATTTGTACTTTAATAAATGCAATTTTCCGAAAATGGGTACATCATTTAGAATAACCCTGTATATTGTAGGAAAATAAATTTTTTTAACATAAATTTGAATGTCATCAACATTAATTTTTCGAAGTTTATTTATGCATAATTTTCTTTTTGCAGATGGAACGATTAGCATATTTAGCTTCAGTAATAAGATATATTCTATAACATCTAAATTTATCAAGTAATTCTAGAGATATCTTGTGTTAAATTCCGAAAAATCGCATATTGAGATAAATCACTGTAAACTGCATTTTATTAAAAATTGAAATATCCAAAGTACTAGTATACCTGTATTGAATTATTTTGGTAAACATTCTAAATTTTTGTAGACTTAAAGTAAACATTCTTCATTCAGAATTTCTGGCATGAATTGAGAATTTTGGAATACAAAAATTGCCAAACTGGGAACCCTGAATGAATCACGTCCATAGCACAACCTCCTAAGTACTAGGTCTACGCGTTTCACAAAAGTTGCGGATGTCGTAAGCGGATTTTTTTCAGCGTTTGTCGGCTCCCTTGAATTTTAAAACCAGTATTTTTACATTCTTATATCTTTACGAAAAGAAAGTACTAGATTCATGAAACTTTTCAACTTCCGTTTTTCGACGGATTTATACGTTTTAGAAGGTCTTGAACAAGATTTGACTGTTTTTAGAAAATGTCTGTCTGTCTGTCTATCTGTCTGTATGTGACAAAAATTTTGTGGGCGCTCTATCTCAAGAACTAATGCACGAAATTTAATAAACTTTATATTCAGTTAGACCCTAATATAAATTGGTGCTGATTAGTTTTTGGTGAAAATCGCCCAACAGGTGGCACTGCTATGCTTCATTTTTCACGATTTTCGCAGCAGCTCTATCGCAAGAACTAATGCAGTTATTTTCATCAAACTTCAGATTCAGTTATACCTTGACATAAATAGACACGCTGATTACATTTTGGTGTAGATATCCCAACATGTAGCGCTGCTATACCATTTTTTCATTATTTTTACGATAGCTATATCACAAGAACTAATGCACGGAATTTCATCAAACTTCAGATTCAGTTAGACGTTGACATAATTTGTTGTTTATTAGGTTTTTGTCTATATCTCCCAACAGAGGGCACTGCTATGCTGAATTTTGCAGGATTTACACAATTTTAGCAACAGTCGTATCTCAAGAACTAATGCACGGAATTTAATAAAACTTTAGATACAGTTACACCTTGATATAAATTGGTTGCTGATTCTTTTTAGTATATGCGAAACCTGTGTGAGATAGAAGAAAGTTTTGTGATTGGCACATCTGACTAGTTTTTAGTTATTCTTCGTCTTATTTAATCTCAGAACGAGAAGTCGAAGAGTACTTTTATAAAATACTCGCATTCAAATTCAAGGGACCGTACAAACAGCGTCTTAAATCTGCCTACTACATCCGCCATTTTTGTGTCTGCGCGTAGAACTAGTATTCAGGAAGCTGTGTCCAATGCTTTCAACAAAGTTGACCCACAAAAGAATTCAAACCTTTTTGTGTCGGTGTAACTAACAGCAGCTTTCAGCATTACATTGCATTACAGATTAAATGTAATAGATATTTCATTTTTATACTATTGTTATCGCAATAAAATAACTATTAAACAATTTCTTAAAATAATATACAGTGTGTACGAAAAGTCCTTGACATATTTTAAAATTCAATAAAAGATCTAACAATTGGCGTACGAGAGTGCGGTTTGGATGAAAATGCTTCTTATAATTTGAAATTTTGTTTAAAATAATAAAAAATTAGTTCCAAAAATTTCTCATAGATTGCGCTGCTTCTGGAAAGTTATCGAATAGGTAGAAAGCCTCTATACATAGCAATGGCAAAAGACGGAGGGCCTGATTACCGACGGAGCACATTTCCACCAGTAAAATTTAATAGAAATTTTCGTCTTATTAAAACGCCCTATTCATGCAAAATTACCGCCATGATTAAGGAAAAAATTTCTTTTACACAGGTCAACACAAATCTGGGGGTTGTAGAATAGCAAATCAATTTATCTCATATATCTCATTCATCTCATATATCTCATATATCATTTATATCTTACTAAATCAATCACGCTGATCACAAATATGACATTAGTGTTTAGCTATCACCCACAGTTTTATCACAAAACAAAAAAAGAGGGTCTGCCTCTTATAAAATTAATGTGTAATATTTATTAAATAAAATATAGTCTTAATAAAAACAGAAATTAATTTCTTAGTAAAATGACATTAATAAATGTAAAATTCACTACTGCACTAAAGGATGTGAAATATAAATATAGATGGTGCCACTTTATGCGTTGATATTTGCCTGAGAAAGCGCAATTTTCTCCCGCGTATTTGTAGTGAGAACGTACGTTTGTTTTGTTCGTTTATTAATATCTTACATTTGTTTTGTCAGTTTCTCATAATGATATGGCATCAAGAGGTTGTATAAATAACCCGAACTGCATTTTGTTACATCTGTGGTGAATACGTAGTCAAAAAAAGGCAGCGGAACATAACCTATTTAGTTAAAAGGACATATTATCAAAGGTGCCAAACTCTTACTAATCATTCGTAATATGTGGATTAATTTGACCCAGTTTAACAACGTTTCGAACCAGAAAAATTATTTGACAAATCTTTAAGTAGTTCATTTCAGATTTCTACAAGGATTATATTTAAATTAATTTCTTTAAAAAAAATCCGGTGCAAAACGTATTAAACCTGGGTTAAATTAACCCACATATTACGGAAGATTAGTGAGAGCTTGGCACCTCTGTATTGTGCTTACTTCAGTATGAAACTTGGTGACCAGGAAAAGAAATGGGGACCACATATAGTTTGTCACACATGTGTTGAACATTTACGGAAATGGACTCAAGGTAAAATAAAATCTCTTCCTTTTGCTATTCGAATGGTATGGCGAAAGCCAGCTAGTCATGAGGATTTCTATTTTTGTTTAACAAAAATAAAAGACTACAATAGCAAAAACAAAGCAAATGTTGTGTTCCCAGAAATTATTTCAGCTATTAGACCTGTACCGTATGATCTAGAGTTACCTGTCCCTCTACCTCCTACATCACTTGATTTATCATCTGATTCTCAAGAATTGAGCAATGATGAAACCGAAATCTTGTACACAAACCAAGCAACTGATGTTGAACCACAAAAATTCGATATTTAAATTACGTTTTACCACATTTATCGGAAGGTAAAATCAAAGAAGGGTCAATCAAAGGTGCGTTCGTCGGCCCAGATATAAGACGGTTAGTGAAGGACGAAAAATTTGAGGAAAAAATGAAATTAATCGAAAAAGAGGCATGGGTTAGTTTCAAAGACGTTACTCAGAAATGTTTAAGAAATTACAAAGATCCTAACTGCGCAACGAACATTGAAAAAATGCTTCAAAACTTTCAAAAACTAGGTTGTAACATGAGTTTAAAAATACATTTCCTGCACTCACATCTTCAATATTTTCCTGAAAATCTTAGTGAAATGAGTGAAGAACAAAGTGAGAGATTTCACCAGGGCATAAAATGCATGGAAAAACGCTATCAAGGACACTGGAATGTCAATATGTTGGCAGATTACTGTTGGGGGCTAAAAAGAGATACTAAAAGAGCTTCAAAATCTAAAGGACACAAGCGTTCTTTTGATTATAAAGAAAAGTAATTTTACTGTATATATTACAATATAATTTGTTATAAAACATGCACACACATTTATATATTTATATATGATTTTATTTATTTATCTGCTTTTTTTGTACGTATTTTAATGAATGTTGTGTAAATTGCATATTCTCAAATTCCAAATTTTTAGTTTCTTAATTGTAAAAAATCCTGACGTGATACATAAAAATAGATATTATTTTTGAAATAAGCATAGCAGATTTCTTACAATTTACATAAATTCATGAAAACCCCAGACAAAAAGTTAAATTTTGTCGGCCTGTATTATTTTTTACTGGTATAAGTGTGCTCCGTTGGTAATCAGGCCCTGGTAAGACGCACAATGCGTATGCACAGTGTTTATTCAAACTATGGCACCCCATATTCCAGAAGCTAACAATACTCATCTATCCCTCCTTACTCGTTTAATCGAACTCAGGAGGGCGGGTATTGTTAAGTTCTGGAATGTGGGTTGCCATAGTTTGGATAAAAACTTTGCATACGCATTGTGCGTCTTTCGCCATTGTTATCTATAAAGGCATTCTACCTATTCGGTAACCTTCCAGAAGCAGCGCTATATATGAGAAAATTTTTAACTTTTTTTTTTATTATTTGCTTAAACAAAATTTAGGATCATAAGAAGCATATTCGTCCAAACCACACTCTCGTACGCCAATTGCTTGATCTTTTAATGAAACTTAAATTGTGTCAAGGACTTTAGGGACACCCTGTATATTTTTTAACGAGTAACGATACGATTACATGCGATAATTTACTAAAACATCAATTTATGATGCCATTGCATTATACAATAACTCTAGTTATACTATTGCATTGTAATTCAGTTTCAAGAAATTATTGAAATTTAAATTGTGTCAAGGACTTTACGGACACCCTGTATATTTTTTAACGAGCACCGATACGATTACATGCGACAATTTACAAAAACATCAATATATGATGTCATTGCATTATACATTAACTCTAATAGTTATGCTATTGCATTGTAATTCAGTTTCAAGAAATTACAGTCGAATATCGTTAACGTAAACACTCAAGGGGAAACGTTTTTTGTTCGTGTTAAAAGTAGTTCATGTTATCCAAACTTAATACATTACATACAACTGGACGGGGCAATCGGAAACAGTTCGTGCTAAAAGTAATTCGCGTTAAGCGTGTTTGTGTTAACGAGGTTTGACTGTATTGAAATTTAAAATGTGTCAATGACTTTAGGGACACCCTATATATTTTTTAACGAGTAATGATACGATTACATGCAAAAATTTACAAAAACATTAATATATGATGCCATTGCATTATACATTAACTCTAATAGTTATACTATTGCATGGTAATTCATTTTCAAGAACTTAACTATTGCATCATTTTTTAAATGATTTTTACTTTCGAATGAAAAACTTAGTATCTTAATAAAATAATGCTTAAGATACTGTGTATCTTTATTTCTCTTACGCTAACTAAAGCATATTTAATGTAAATGAAAATATATGACAAAGAGGTATAAGGATAAAATTTGCACATTTATTATTAATAAATTTAGTCTAGTTAATGAATAATTCATATAATAAGAAATTATTATTTTTTTAGATAGGGCGTTATGTTATTCATATTATCAGAATGAAAAACTAAATATTACTTATCGTAAATAATACAGTTAAGAGTTCAGTTTCTCGTTATATTTTATGTTATCTTCTGTGTTCTTTATAACATGTATACTTTAAAGCAGTCGAATTATAATTATATATATTTTTTATACGTTAGCAAATTTGAAGTTTGTTTCTTCTTAGAATTTTTTGCTAACTTGTTTCTTATGTAACATGTTACATTACTTATATACAGAACGTGGAGTTGCTTCCAAATTGGGAATCCTCTGGAATCTATAAATTGTTTAACTGTTTAACTAGTACTTAATTTGTTTTAATACTTTATTGTTATATTATTCCAATCTTAGTCTCTTCTGACTTCCTAGCTTACTGCTGGCGAAGTTCCCCCTTTCTATTTTAACCCCTTGGGGACGAGCGACACGTATACGTGACGCATAAGATGCTCAGAATCCTCGATTGTTCCCACCAGTTATTTTTTAGTGTAAGCTTTGCCTTATTTAATGTTAGCAGTTCTGCGATTCATTTAGGTAAAAATTTCTCTTTTAAAAAAACCGGTGGTAAAAGATTAAAAATTCCGTAAAGGACGCTCGTCGCGAAGGGGTTAAGAGTGATGGTTCGCATATCCAGTCTGAATAAATATTTTTTTTCCTATCTATTGCATTACAATTCAGTTTCAAGAAATTAACTATTAACCATTTTTTAAATAATTCTGAAAATCGTAGCGTCTTAATAAAATAATGCTTAAGACACTGTGTATCTTTATTTCTCTTACGCTAACAGAAGCATATTTAATGTAAATGAAAATATATGACAAGGAGGTATAAGGATACATTTATTATGATTAAAATTTAGTCCAGTTTATGAATAATTCATATAATAAGAAATTATATTTTTTTTATGTATAGGTAGGACGTTATTGACATTATCAGAATGGAAAACTAAATATTTCTTATCGTAAATAATGCAGTTGAGAATTTAGTTTCTCATTATATTTTATGTTATCTTGAGTATTCTTCATAACATGTATTTTTTAAAGCCAGACCTGCCAAGTCTCCGGCTTTTTGTTGAGAATTTAGTTTCTCATTATATTTTATGTTATCTTGAGTATTCTTCATAACATGTATTTTTTAAAGCCAGACCTGCCAAGTCTCCGGCTTTTTGTTGAGAATTTGGTTTCTCATTATATTTTATGTTATCTTGAGTATTCTTCATAACATGTATTTTTTAAAGCCAGACCTGCCAAGTCTCCGGCTTTTTGGATACCAGTATTTTAGTACAGAAAATGTTGTTTCATTTAATTATAGCATTCTGTGATTTGAAAGGACAACATTTTTCTCTAAACAATTACTGGTGTGCAAAAAAGCCGGAGACTTGAAACTCTGTTTAAAGCAATAGAATTGTAATTACGTATTTTTATATACGTTAGTAAATTTGAAGTTTCTATCTTCTTAGAATTTTTTGCTACCTTGTTTCTTATGCAATATATATTTCTCTTTTGAAAGTAGCAAAACTGTAATTATGTAATTTTCTGTTCATTAGCAAACTTGACGCTTATATTTTATAGCAAACCAGAAAGAGATGCCCTTGTCAAGTTTCGTCTATAAAAAAATTGTGATAGCTATATGCTAGTTTCTCCTAGTTTTGTATGTTTATTTTGTGGTATTACATTTATTATGATATTACAATTATTACATTGTATAATACAACGATGATTGTGTTCCAGTATTTTCAAAATGACTATTTCAGAATAAAATCTATATATATAATCAAGACAAAACGTAATAAAAAATATAAAGTGACGACCAAGTGTATTGAACCTGCGCTTCAAAATTATGACAAAACTAGTTTGGCAAGATTATTTTTGTAATACAATATTAACATTTTTGTTATACATTTTTACAATTTAACAAATATTTTCTAGTTCTAAAAAACCTAAATAAATAACTACAAAAAGAAGTAATAATCTAAATTAATTACAGTCAATTAATCACAGAGCAATGAATAAGCCCAAAGCCACTTCCCAGACAAGCTGTTCGAAGTCTCAAACTTACTGAATTTAGCTTTTATTTTATTCCGGTGTGACCTTCCGTGATAGGGTCTGCTACCACCTTGGGAATCCTAGAAGGGCTCGCAGTTCCGCGAATAGTGGCTATGAGTGAGAAAGAAGCCGCCGCAGCCGCCTGATGAATTAAACTTATAGAATTTAGCTTTTAAAGTTTTTTGGTTGGATATTCCACTATAGGGTGTACTACCGTATCAAGCAGTCTTGAAGGAATCGTCTGACTGCTCCGCGAGTAGTGGCGGTCGATTACAACGATCAAATTTTAGACAATTTTGGTCATTTCAAATATTCTAGTAGTGATGAGCATAATGTATGATTTTGTAATTCCAATGAATCATTCGGGCATGCGCAAAAGCATAGTTGCTATCCTTCGAATTTGTTTAATAATTTACCACTAGACGAAAACTTACGAAAAAATATTTTCGTAGCGAAAGGGTTAACATTATGTAACTTTTTATTTAAAGCGCCTGGGAGGTAAATGCTAATAATTCACTTTTGTGACATTTGAAGTGACAGTGACGTTTATTAACTTCAGATATGTACTTTTATTTGACAATCTTGAATCAATACAAAATTTAAGGTACTGTATATTTCGGCGTCTAATGCGCAGCTCAAACAAACATATTCGAATAAAGAAGTTTTATTTAATAAATAAAGTGAAATAAGCACAAAGCAACAATATGGATACATTACTTACATGAAAAATTAATAATTTCTCTTGTTTAATGTTCATGTGTATTAATCTGCTGAGGACTGCTACGGGTCAGGAAATTTGTATACCAGTATTTTCGAATAGTAATCGCCTTATTTTATCGTAGATTTTTTGCTATTAAATAAGACAACGATTAATATTAAAAAATATTGGTATTCAAATTCACCCACCTGTAAAAAAATCTCGGTTAAACCACACATACCATTTCCATTATACCATTATTTTTAATTTCATTTTTTTTTTAAATAAAAATTCTGTGACATCGTTTTTAATGTTGCCCTTGTATATTTAACTTTAAATGCTTTAATCAAGGAATTTTAAATCATAAAATTTTCGAGCAGTGTTGTCTGAAAAATACAAAAATATTTCATATTCTACGAAAAAAATACTTTTTTCCCCTTTTAAAATGAAACACAAATATTCTTGAAATGTATTTTTTTTTTCAATTAATGAATACCACTATTTTCAGAAGGAATTATTCGCTTGATATAATCGCATAATTTCTTAAATTAAATGTAGCAATTAATTATCTGGAAAAATACACTGTATATTACTTTTAAATGCTAAAGGTGTAAAATTAACAACTATAATATAAATTAAAATAACTTTTATTAGTTGTTTTACATGTTTCGACTCTTCTGAGTCATTTTCAAAAACAAAATGAGAAACAAAACAATATTTTTGCTTTGTGCTTATTTCACTTTATTTATTAAATAAAACTTCTTTATTCGAATATGTTTGTTTGAGCTGCGCATTAGACGCCGAAATATACAGTACCTTAAATTTTGTATTGATTCAAGATTGTCAAATAAAAGTACATATCTGAAGTTAATAAACGTCACTGTCACTTCAAATGTCACAAAAGTGAATTATTAGCATTTACCTCCCAGGTGCTTTAAATAAAAAGTTACATAATGTTAACCCTTTCGCTACGAAAATATTTTTTCGTAAGTTTTCGTCTAGTGGTAATTTATTAAACAAATTCGAAGGATAGCAACTATGCTTTTGCGCATGCCCGAATGATTCAATGGAATGACAAAATCATACATTATGCTCATCACTACTAGAATGTTTGAAATGACCAAAATTGTCTAAAATTTGATCGTTGTAATCGACCGCCACTACTCCCGGAGCAGTCAGACGATTCCTTCAAGACTGCTTGATACGGTAGTACACCCTATAGCGGAATATCCAACCAAAAAACTTTAAAAGCTAAAATCTATAAGTTTAATTCATCAGGCGGCTGCGGCGGCTTCTTTCTCACTCATAGCCCCTATTCGCGGAACTGCGAGCTCTTCAGGTATTCCCAAGGTGGTAGCAGACCCTATCACGTAAGGTCACACCGGAATAAAATAAAAGCTAAATTCAGTAAATTTGAGACTTCGAACAGCTTGTCTGGGAAATGGCTTTTGGCTTATTCATTGCTCTGTGATTAATTGACTGTAATTAATTTAGATTATTACTTCTTTTTGTAGTTATTTATTTAGGTTTTTTAGAACTAGAAAATATTTGTTAAATTGTAAAAATGTATAACATAAGTTTTCATATTGTATTACAAAAATAATCTTGCCAAACTAGTTTTGTCATAATTTTGAAGCGCAGGTTCAATACACTTGGTCGTCACTTCTGCTTTATATTTTTTATTACGTTTTGTCTTGATTATATATATAGATTTTATTCTGAAATAGTCATTTTGAAAATACTGGAACACAATCATCGTTGTATTATACAATGTAATAATTGTAATATCATAATAAATGTAATACCACAAAATAAACATACAAAACTAGGAGAAACTAGCATAACTATCACAATTTTTTTATAGACGAAACTTGACAATTTTGTTCATTTTGTATTTCATCACTTGTATCACTGATTGTGTTAGTACTATCATATATCATATATGATATCATTGTGTTAGTACTTCATAGTACTATCACAGATTGTATCACTTCTCATTTTGTTTTTGAAAATGACTCAGAAGAGTCGAAACATGTAAAACAACTAATAAAAGTTATTTTAATTTATATTATAGTTGTTAATTTTACACCTTTAGCATTTAAAAGTAATATACTATTACAAGGTGTTATATTTTATTATAAAATACACTGTATTCAAAATAAAGTTTAAATATTTTTCTGGCAACGGGGTTTTCGAAACAAATAATCTTAAAAAATTATCAAACTTGATATTATGTGCTATTTTAGCACATGAAGTATTTTTCGTTCCTCGAGAAAGAGATTACAAAAAATTACCTTTCAAGAATATTTTTGTTTTATTCGAAAAAGGAAGATATGAATTTTTTCATAGAATAGGAGAAATGTTAATATTGTATCTGTCTAGCCAATTCTTCACCTAGAGATATAATAACAATTTTATATGGAATGCATTATAGTATCAGGCAATTCTTTTCTTGTAAAAATATGCCTTATCTCAATGGATTTGAAAAGCTGTTTTCTTATATCTAAAGTGACTTATATGTTTCTTTTGTAAAGAGTTATTTTGTAGCATTTGAAGATTTCCATTTATTTCATTCAGAACTTAAGAAATAAAAAGATAAATTCGAAAGTTAAATATTATTTTCATGTTCCTTAAATTTGAAAGTGAAATACAAGTATTTCAGGCCTGGGCTTGCTTTTTTTTCTGCAGACTCGAGTCTGGGTTTCATTAATAACAGGTTTTATATGGAATGCATTATAGTATCAGGCAATCTTTTCTTGTGAAAATATGCTTTATCTCAATGGATTTCAAAAGATGTTTTCTTATATCTAGAGTGACTCATATGTTTCTTTTGTAAGAGTTATTGTGTAGCATTTGAAGATTTCTATTTATTTCATTCAGAGCTTAAGAAATATAAAGATAAGTTCAAAAGTTAAATATAATTTTCATGTTCCTTAAATTTGAAAGTGAAATACAAGTATTTCATGCCTGGGCTTGCTTTTTTTCTGAAGACTCGAGTCTGGGTTTCATTAATAACAGGTTTTATATGGAATGCATTATAGTATCAGGCAATCTTTTCTTGTGAAAATATGCTTTATCTCAATGGATTTCAAAAGATGTTTTCTTATATCTAGAGTGACTCATATGTTTCTTTTGTAAGAGTTATTGTGTAGCATTTGAAGATTTCCATTTATTTCATTCAGAGCTTAAGAAATATAAAGATAAGTTCAAAAGTTAAATATAATTTTCATGTTCCTTAAATTTGAAAGTGAAATACAAGTATTTCAGGCCTGGGGTTGCTTTTTTTTCTACAGACTCGAGTCTGGGTTTCATTAATAACAGGTTTTATATGGAATGCATTATAGTATCAGGCAATTCTTTTCTTGTGAATGCCTTATCTCAATGGATTTCAAAAGATGTTTTATTATATCTAAAGTGACTCATACGTTTCTTTTGTAAAGAGTTATTGTGTAGCATTTGAAGATTTCTATTTATTTCATTCAGAACTTAAAAAGTAAAAAGATAAGTTCGAAAGTTAAATATTATTTTCATGTTCCTTAAATTTGAAAGGGAAATACAAGTATTTCAGGCCTGGGCTTGCTTTTTTTCTACAGACTCGAGTCTGGGTTTCATTAATAACAGGTTTTATAAGGAATGCATTATAGTATCAGGCAATCTTTTCTTGTGAAAATATGCTTTATCTCAATGGATTTCAAAAGATGTTTTCTTATATCTAGAGTGACTCATATGTTTCTTTTGTAAGAGTTATTGTGTAGCATTTGAAGATTTCTATTTATTTCATTCAGAACTTAAAAAGTAAAAAGATAAGTTCGAAAGTTAAATATTATTTTCATGTTCCTTAAATTTGAAAGGGAAATACAAGTATTTCAGGCCGGGGCTTGTGTGTATTTTTTTTTTCCAGACTTGAATCTGGGTTTCATTCTTTCCAGTCCCCGCTTGGCCCGACATCAGTCTAAGGAAAGTCATTTGGCCCGAGCATGTGTTAGCGTGTATTATTTTTTTAAACATTAGTAATTCTGTAAATCTATACTAATATTATAAAGGAGTAATTCTTGTTTGTTTGTTTGTAGGGGGTAATCTCTGGAACTACCGAACCGATTTCAAAAGTGATGGTGGCAAATTGATGGTGACAACCCCTGCTCCAACATAGGCTATATTTTATGTCGGTGCCACTAACCCCAGGGGGTGCAGGAGCAAAAAAAATTCTAAAATTGCGATTTTTCAGTTATCACACTGCAAGGGGAACAAGGGGCTAATTCCCCCCCCCCCCCGCCTTAATTTATATAAATGGGTTTTTCATGCAGAATTATTCCGTTTTCCTTCAAATTTTGTTTATAGGTTCACTGAGTTAAGGGGCTTCCCTGATTAGTTTTCGAGATTGATTGGTCAAGAATAAAGGGTGGAACAAGGGTCTAATTCCCCCCCTTCCTTAATTTATGTAAATGGGTTTTTCATGCAGAATTATTCCGTTTCCCTTCAAATTTTGATTATAGGTTCACTGAGTTAAGGCGCTTCCCTGAGTAGTTTACGGGTTTGATTAGTTAAGTATAAAGGGGGGGGGGGCTAATCCCCCTTAATTTATATAAATGGGTTTTTCATGCAAAATTATTCCGTTTTCCTTCAAATTTTGTTTATAGGTTCATTGTTGTAAGACGCTTCCCTGATTACTTTTCGGGATTGATTGGTTAAGTATAAAGGGGGGGGAACAAGGGGCTAATTCCCCCCCCCCCCTTAATTTATATAAATGGGTTTTTCATGCAGAATTATTCCGTTTTCCTTCAAATTTTGCTTATAGGTTCACTGTGTTAAGGCGCTTCCCTGATTAGTTTTCGGGATTGATTAGTTAATATAAAGGGGGGGGGATCGGGGGGCTAATTCCCCCCCCTTAATTTATATAAATGGGTTTTTCATGCAGAATTATTCCGTTTTCCTTCAAATTTTGTTTATAGGTTCATTGGGTTAAGACGCTTCCCTGATTACTTTTCGGGATTGATTGGTTAAGTAAAAAGGGGGGGGGGAACGGGGGGATAATCCCCCCTTAATTTATATAAATGGGTTTTTCATGCAGAATTATTCTATTTGCTTCAAAATTTGTTTATAGGTTCATTGGGTTAAGACGCTTCCCTGATTAGTTTTCGGGATTGATTGATTAAGTATAAAGGGGGGGAACGGGGGCTAATACCCCCCTTAATTTATGTAAATGGGTTTTTCATGCAGAATTATCCCATTTCCTTCAAATTTCATTGATAGGTTCACTGTGTTAAGGCGCATCCCTGATTAGTTTTTGGGATTGATTGGTTAAGTATGAAGGGGGGAACAAGGGGCTAATTCCCCCTTATCTATACTAATATATAAAGTAGTAAAGATTGTTTGTTTGTTTGTAGAGGGTAATCTCTGGAACCACTGAAGCGATTTTAAAAGTGATGGTGGCAAATTAATGGTGACAATCCCTGCTCCAACATAGGCTATATTTTATGTCGGTGCCACCAGCCCCAGAGGGGTGCAGGAGCGAAAAACGTTCTAAAATTTCGATTTTTTGTGTACTGAAGGAGATAGAAGCATCAAATTTGGTATGGTAGTTACTTATAACATGTAAATGCTCTCTAAGAAGAAATTATAAAAACATTCGAAATTTAAAAGGGTGAGATGAGGAAGAAGCGTTCTAAAAACATTCTAAATTACAATTTCTATGGAATCTCTGAAACTACAGAACCGATTTCAGAAGTGATGGTGACAGTCCCTGCTCCAACATATGCTAAATTTTATGTCAGTGCTACTACTCGCAGAGGGTGCAGGAGCGAAAAACGTTCCAAAATTATGATATTTTCAATACTGAAGGAGTTAGGAACTTGACATTTTGTATGGTCGTTACTTACAAGATTTAAATGCTCTATAAGAACAAAGTCTAAAAAAATTCGAAATTTAAAGGCTGAAATAAGCAAAAAATTTTCTAAAAACATTCTAAATTACAATTTCTATGGAATCTCTGGAACTACTAAAGCGATTTCAAAAGTGATGGTGGCAAATGAATGGTGACAATCCCTGCTCCAACATAGGCTATATTTTATGTCGGTGCCACTACCCCGAGGGGGTGCAGAAGCGAAAAACGTTCTAAAATTGCGATTTTTGCGATGCTGAAGGAGCTAGAAACTTCAAGTTCGGCATGATTGTTATTTATAAGATCTAAATGCGCTCTAAGAACAAATTCTAAAGAAAAATGATCTAATGATTCTGCGATTTTTCAACTATTGAATTTCTAAAATTACCAAATTTCACCATAGAGTACCATAGCGAAACTTTCACGCGTAAAAAGATAATGATAAGGGCGACGTGTCCTGACGTGTATCTGTATATTGGCTATAGCACGAGTCACAAATTATAGTATCTTTATTATTCTGTTAAAATATAAAAGTGAATTATGAAATGTCAATATTTTGTTTGATTAAAGGTTCGTTAAGAGAAATTGACCAGCGTAGCGGGCGTAGCTTGCTAGTATGTAATAAGGCTTCAACTTTGGAATTCATATTTCGTTAACAGCAAGAAGATATCTATTTAATTATATATATTTATTATGCATTATTTACAATTGCGGCCAAGCGCACCGCTACTTCGTACATACTGGCTTCACTGCCGTACATCCCGTCTCCGTAACTCTCCTGCAAGAGATATTCAACTCTGGACTAGCAGCGCCATCTCTGTTTATAGATGGATACTAATAATCGAGATATGACATATGTTTAATGTATTTTTTATTGTTTATTGTATATATGCTTAACCCTTTGAGGGGCGGTGGGATATATTATATCCCACCTAATTTTAATCCGATTCGAACCAGCAACTTTTAATTAAGTTTTACTTTTTTCACTTTGACGGGAAAAGTTGAAAAATTGCTTTTCTTTATTTTGAACTAAATTCTTTCTTAAATAACGGTATTAATTCGAGGTTGCAGGAACACAATTGCTTGCCCCTGAAAGGGTTAATGTATTCTTTATTGGTTATATATGTTAAATGTATTCTTTATTAGTTATATATGTTTAATGTATTCTTTATTTTTTTATTATTTATTGTGTAGCATTTGAAGGTTTCCATATATTTCATTCAGAACTTAAGAATTAAAAAGAATTTTCGAAAGTCAAATATTATTTTCATGTTCAATGAATTTGAAAGTCAAATACAAGTATTTCAGACCTGGACTTACTTTTTTTTGCAGACTCGAGTCGGGGTTTCATTCTTTCCAGTCCCTGCTTGGCCGGACATCAGTCTAAGGAAAGGCATTTGGCCCGACCATGTGTTAGTGTGTAATATTTTTTTAAGTATTGGTAATTCTGTAAATATGTTTAATATATTCTTTATTGGTTAAATATGTTTAATGTATTCTTTATTTTTTATTATTTACTACCTGTTACCCGTGACTTTGTTCACGTAACATTAAAAGAAAAATAAATGTACTAATCAAGCAAAATATTTCACTCCCGATAATTAAAAACTTAAATAATTAACTAACACTTTATCACATTTCATAAGAGAAAATACGATATTTCTTTGTTATAGGGGCCTTGACATAAATCAGTTTAAAAAAGATAAAATTTTGTGCCAAATAACCGCGAAAAGGAAGCTGCAACCAATAGAAAAAGGACGGCCAAATAAAATCGTTTCAATCGACGAATTGGGTAAAAAAAATGTCAATTTTACCTAATAAACCATTTTACTTTTAACGACTTTAAGAAACGTTTTAACAGCCATCATTTAAAAATAATTCATTGGAAATAGTATATGCTTTTTCTTTAAATTCAATTCTTGTGAATAGGAATTAATAGTTCTACACCTAAATGCAAGGAGCTTCAATTGCAAAGCTTTTTGCAGCCCAAAATTACATGCAAACGTAACACTTAAATTGCAAAGCTTTTTGAAGCCCAAAATTACATGCAAACGTAACACATAAATTGCAAAGCATTTTGCAACCCAAAATTATATGTAAACATTACTTTTGCATGTAATTTTCATTGCAAATTAACATTTATTACGGTTCAAATTAAAATTAATTTGGGTGCAAATTATATGTAAATGTTACGTTTGCATGTAATTTAGGGTTGCAAAAAGGTTTGCAATTGCAAGTGCTACGTTTGCATGTAACAGCAAATTTGTGTCCTTGGTTTAATCTATAGCTGAAACAAATCTTGATTTCTTGACAATATGCTGACAGGCGATTTTTGCTCTGCAGAATAAATTGATTCATAAAGTTTGAATATGTGGAAATATGTTTTTATTTTTCGGAAATTTTACTGTAATCAAATGGCATAAAAATATATTAATCCGTTTTATTTCTCCTTTATTATCCCCAAAAATGTAGTAATTTAAGTACCATTTTTAGAGAAATTTCGTTAAAATTTACAAAAAAAACATTAATATCTCGGAATCGAATTAAAAATTTTCACTTCTCAGAGTTTATATGAAATCCTCGAATCAATGATACCAGTGTTAAGTAAATCGCGTTGCATTAAGAGGAGTAGTTGCGAAATACACACAGTCAGATTTTAACTTAATAGATTTGTGTTCAGTTTTCTTTTCCTAATAATCTTACTGATGCTTGTATTATTAATCACAGAGTTCAGAGAATAAATAGAGATGAAATGTTCATGTTTGGCGTGATGCTGAAAATGCAACCCTACAGTCGGCCCAAACAACTGGCGGCTTGCTTTGAAAACCTCTCCCCGTCCAATGAATCCAGTCATTGTTCCACGTGCAGCCTCTCTCCATCCAAGAAAGTCAGCCCTTGGGCCTAATGATTTGAGCGATAACCGGCATCATATTGCAAGCCGATTTTACGGTTCATTACCTCTATATTCTTTCACTGTACTCAGTGATTATTAATATATGAAATTGATACACGCTCCATTTGAAACATATTTAAAAAATCCCATTTTATTATGATGTCACTTTGATCCCAGAGAAATCTCTTTTCAATGATATAATTCTTGTTAATTTTCTTTTCCTGGCAATAATGACGTGAATTTTAGCAGAAAACTCGCATCTATTTGTAACTGATATTCAAGCTTATCATTAATCAGTATCAAAAAAATATTTCGGATTTTCATCTTAAATATGACGTCTATTATGTATATACTTTTATTATACACTGATAGTCATGCTCTTTGTAATATTACGAATATTTGAAAATACATGTTTTATTTATGACGTCATATTTGTTCAAGCCAAGAAGGATCCTTTTCATAGTTCCATGGTTCAAGCGAAATATTTTTCTTAATAATATAATTATTGTTAATTCTCTTTCTAATTATAACGCAGTTTTTGACAGAAAAAAATCTTTTTAATGTAATCGATATTCATACATCATGTATAATAACAAATACTCCATATTGTTGTTACAAATATCACAGAAATTCATCTTCTTTTGAATTAGTTCCATTTTTCACGTGAAAATTGCTCAATTGAAACTTAATTGTTCAGGAAAAATGATTTTTTCGCATTTTTATTTATTGGCAACGATCCAAGCCCTAGCAACGATAAAGTAAAATGGTTAAATTTTATCTAAAAATGTCCATTGATTCTCTATGAAAATAATCAAATTTTGAATTATTAAGAAAAGTATTTGAATAAAATAAACAAAAACCAGTCTATGTTCATTTCCGGGTTATAATCCACATATATGCAGAGATACAGGGCCATTAATTTCTCCATTTTGACGCTGGCTTCAGCCTAACATTTGTACACAATCGGATTTATAATATTATAAGGATTGTGTAGCTCATTCAGAACTTAAGAAATAAAAAGATAAGTTCGAAAGTTAGATATTATTTTCATGTTCCTTAAATTTGAAAGTGAAATACAAGTATTTCAGGCATGGGTTTGCTTTTTTTTTTTTTGCAGACTCGAGTCTGGGTTTCATTCTTTCCAGTTCCCGCTTGGCCCGACATCAGTCTAAGGAAAGACATTTGGCCCGACCATGTGTTAGCGTGTATTTTTTTAAGTATTAGTAATTCTGTAAATATGTTTAATGTATTCTTTATTGTTTATTGTATATATGTTTAATGTATTCTTTATTGGTTATATATGTTAAATGTATTCTTTATTGGTTATATATGTTTAATGTATTCTTTATTTTTATTATTTATTGTGTAGCATTTGGAGTTTTCCAAATATTTCATTCAGAACTTAAGAAATAACAAGAACGAAAAATCATGCGTCAAGCATAGATTATGTAGCACTTTCCAACGCTTTCAAAATAATTTTACAAAACATAGCGTTTAATAAGCAAAAAGATGACATCTAAGTAAACAATTTGGAAAACGCATAACATATTTAAAAACATAATTTCAGGAATTTCCAACAGATACAATATTCGGAAAAATATCCGAATACTTTTATTCAGCCCTGAATATGATCTATAGATTTGTATATGCTAGGATGCTAAATTTTAGTTTAGTTAGGAAACGCGTAGCACAGTTTAAAATTATCTTTCTGGAGTTTCTGTCAATAAACGGAAATGTGTTCGCGAACTTTTGTGATGCCCTGTATAGGATCTACAGAATTTATACACACCACGTAATAGACAAAAAGCGAGTTAAAATTAAAATCGCGTTTAGTAACTTAAAACGCACTTCCAGGAATTAGTGTTAACCAGACAGTAGAGAATTTTTTGTGTGTCCCTGTAAATGAACAATGACTGCTATACACACACTATTCTGTAGTAAGCCTCTTGTAATGCACCTTAGATATATATATATAAATTTCAATGCGTTTAAAATAGTGAAACATTATTTAAATAAACCGCAGACGATTTTTCTCCATAGACGTCATGTAACGGAATTATTTTGCTATCCCTGTAAAGTAACTATAAGTGCTATGCACACCCTATTCCATATTAAGCTTCTTCTAATGCACCTTAGTGATATATATAAATTTCAATGCGTTTAAAATACTGAAACATTATTTAAATAAACCGCAAATGATTTTTCCCCATAGACCGCAATGTAACGGAATTCTTTTGAGTGTCCCTGTAATAAAACTATAAGTGCTACACACTTCCGTTGAAATAGGGAACATGCTATAGATAACGACAATAACATATAAAAATTGCAGAGCAATCCGAGCATATTTACGGGAGTTAGAGCACGGACAGACGGCCAGACGGTAGACGGCCATACGGCCAGACAAACCGAAGTCATAAGCACTTTTCAACTAGGTTGGAAAGTGCTAAAAAGCTATTTCGAAAGTCAAATATTATTTTCATTTTCAATGAATTTGAAAGTGAAATACAAGTATTTCAGACCTGGGCTTACTTTATTTTGCAGACTCGAGTCTGGGTTCCATTCTTTCCAGTCCCTGCTTGGCCGGACATAAGTCTAAGGAAAGACCTTTCGCCAGACCATGTGTTAGTGTGTAATATATTTTTTTATGTATTTAGAAATTCTGTAAATACGTTTAATATATTCTTTATTGGTTAAATATGTTTAATGTATTCTTTATTTTTTATTATTTATTGTGTAGCATTTGAAGATTTCCTTTTCTTTCATTCAGAACTTAAGAAATAACAAGAACGAAAAATCATGCGTCAAGCATAGATTATGTAACACTTTCCAACGCTTCCCAAATAATTTTACGAATCATACTCTTTAATAAGCTAAAAGATAACATCTAAGTAATCCGAATACTTTTATTCAGCCCTTTATAGGATCTATAGATTTGTATATATACTACATAGGATGCTAAATTTTAGTTCAGTTAGGAAACACGTAGCAAAGTTTAAAATTCTCCGTCTGGAGTTAAATAATACGGAAAAGTGTTCCCGAACTTTTGTGCTTCCCTGTATAGGATCTACAGAATTTATACATACCACGTAATATACAAAAAGCGAGTTAAAATTAAAATCGCGTTCAGTAACTTAAAACGCACTTCCAGGAATTATTGTTAACATACAGTAGAGAATTCTTTTGTGTGTCCCTGTAAATGAACGATGACTGCTATACACACAATATTCTGTAGTAAGTCTCTTGTAATGAACCTTATATAAATTTCAATGCGTTTAAAATAGGGAAACATTATTTAAATAAACCGCAGACGATTTATCTCCATAGACGTAATGTAACGGAATTCTTTTGACTGTCCCTGTAAATTAAGTATAAGTGCTATGCACACCCTATTCCATATTAAGCTTCTTCTAATGCACCTTAGTGATATATATAAATTTCAATGCGTTTAAAATAGTGAAACATTATTTAAATAAACCGCAAATTATTTTTCCCCATAGACCGCAATGTAAAGGAATTCTTTTGAGTATCCCTGTAAAAAAACTATAAGTGCTACACACTTCCGTTGAAATAGGGAACATGCTATAGATAACGATTATAACATATAAAAATTGCAGGACAATCCGAGCATATTTACGAGAGTTAGAGCACGGACAGACGGCCAGACGGCAGACGGCCAGACAAACCGAAGTCATAAACACTTTTCAACTAGGTTGGAAAGTGTTAAAAAGATAAGTTCGAAAGTTAAATATTATTTTCATGTTCCTTGAATTTGAAAGTGAAATACAAGTATTTCAGACCTGGGCTTACTTTCTTTTGCAGACTCGAGTCTGGGTTTTATGTTTTCCAGTCCCTGCTTGGCCCGACATCAGTCTAAGGAAAGACATTTGTCCCGACCATGTGTTAGTGTGTAATATATTTTTTATGTATTTAGTTATTCTGTAAATATGTTTAATATATTCTTTATTGGTTAAATATGTTTAATGTATTCTTTATTTTTTATTATTTATTGTGTAGCATTTGAAGATTTCCATTTCTTTCATTCAGAACTTAAGAAATAAAAAGATAAGTTCGAAAGTTAAATATTATTTACATGTTCCTTGAAATTGAAAGTGAAATACAAGTATTTCAGACCTGGGCTTACTTTCTTTTGCAGACTCGAGTCTGGGTTTCATGTTTTCCAGTCCCTGCTTGGCCCGACATCAGTCTAAGGAAAGACATTTGGCCCGACCATGTGTTAGTGTGTAATATATTTTTTATGTATTTAGTTATTCTGTAAATATATTTAATATATTCTTTATTGGTTAAATATGTTTAATGTATTCTTTATTTTTTATTATTTATTGTGTAGCATTTGAAGATTTCCATTTCTTTCATTCAGAACTTAAGAAATAAAAAGATAAGTTCGACAGTTAAATATTATTTACATGTTCCTTGAATTTGAAAGTGAAATACAAGTATTTCAGACCTGGGCTTACTTTCTTTTGTAGACTCGAGTCTGGGTTTCATGTTTTCCAGTCCCTGCTTGGCCCGACATCAGTCTAAGGAAAGACATTTGGCCCGACCATGTGTTAGTGTGTAATATATTTTTTATGTATTTAGTTATTCTGTAAATATATTTAATATATTCTTTATTGGTTAAATATGTTTAATGTATTCTTTATTTTTTATTATTTATTGTGTAGCATTTGAAGATTTCCATTTCTTTCATTCAGAACTTAAGAAATAAAAAGATAAGTTCGACAGTTAAATATTATTTACATGTTCCTTGAATTTGAAAGTGAAATACAAGTATTTCAGGACTGGGCTTGCTTTTTTTTTTTCAGACTTGAGTCTGGGTTTTATTCTTTCCAGTCCCTGTTTGGCCCGACATCAGTCTAAGCAGTGACGGCTAGTGACTATCTTTTTGTGGGGCACAAAATGCTTGCCTGATACACATATTACTTCCATACCATTATTTTTTACATGAAATCTTTTCCTTGTTTAATGGGAGAACTTTCTGACATTAAATAAAATAAATTAATCTTTTTTAGTAATAGTGGTAAGGGAAGGATAAAATTAGCAGCCATGCATTTAGTTCCCTCAAATATCCACGAGCCGCCACTGAGTGTAAGGAAGGACATTTGGCCCGACCATGTGTCAACATGTAATTTTTTTTTAAGTATTAATAATTCTGTAAATATGTTTAATGTATTATTTATTGTTTAAAGAATATCGGCTTTTTTTGTAGAAATTTACTTGAGATAAACTTGATTCCGTTTATATTTGCACTGCCAGGGCACTGACGGGCAGATCAAATAACCTGTTTGAAACCATAAATTTTACTTAATAACTGCAATAAATTATTTTCTAAAAAAAAGAACACGCTACATCAGGACTGCCCAACCAGATGAATTGCGGGTCACTTATTATCACTTTTTTCCGAATAGATGTCTTCGTCATATTTCAACATAGAATAATATGCGATTTAACCCCTTAACGGTCGCGCCCGATAAGTGATGGCTACTTTTTTAAAAATTCAGATTGTTTCATTGCATTAACTTTTTGAAGCGTAAATATTCACCTTATTTATTAGCAGATAAAATAATGACAGAATAAAGCCAATTGCACAGTTTTAAAAAAACTGGTGGGAATCAAGCAATTTGAATTTTTACAAAGTATCTTACACAACCCGTGAATGTCACGGGCACGAACGTTAAAGGGTTAATCAGTCGAGATATAGAATGTTGCAATAAGTGGCCCACATATCCTCAGCAGCGTCCGCACACAAAGCCATTATATATTGCGCTGATGAATGGAAGAAATTTCGCATGTTAAAAGTAACGCCCTCTTACAACTGGGTGAAGTACTCGATACAAGACAGCAAACTAGAAACTATCCGTATTTAGCATACCAAAGCATGAATCTCTGCTAGAAGAGTGGAAAAGATTAATCTATACTAATATTATAAAGTAGTAAAGATTGTTTTTTTGTTTGTTTATTTGGAGTAATCTCTGGAACTACTGAAGCGATTTCAAAAGTGATGGTGGAAAATTGATGGTGTGACATATTATTTAGAATCCTGGGTGGAAACTATTTTAGTTACAAATTAAAACTTGATAACTTCTTCATTGACTAATAAATTTAATATTTACAATGTATTTACATGTTACTATTTACAAAATAACTCAGTTAATTTAACATTACGGCTTAGCTCAGATGACATGTCGGCAACAAACTCTGTAAACATTCTTCTCTACTGGTAAAGTCTAATTTACTCAGCTTGTCAGTTCTTTTGAAAGAAAAAAAGAAAAGGAGAGAAAATATGGTGGAGTGCGTATAGTTCGAGCGTTACACTCTTCCCCTCACACTGCATTACTGGTCCCTCAGATGCAATGTGCATTTCCTGGGTGGATTCCTTCGGGATGCTTTCTGGTGACTAAATACCTCTATTGTTTTCGTGTTTTTTTAACCTTTCGTAAATATTTGCTGGCTGGGCGTCTGACGTTTCCCGGGTCTGCCTCTTGGACGAATGAAGCCTTTAGAACATCCACCATCATCTGGCTTGTAAGGACACCAAGCTGATATATGATAATTTCCTAAGGGAGAAAAAGGGTTTTCTTTAGTAGCAATGGTATAAGAAGTAGGAGATCTTTGTTTTAAAATAAAATAGGGGCCATCGCGACGGGGCATGAATTTAGTTGTTTTGTTATTATTCCATTGGCTAATGGGATGCAAAGTAACCCAAACATGATTGCCTGGTTTATATTGTTCAGAAGCTTTTAAATGTTTGTCACATAATATTTATGCTTATCTTGGCTTTGTTCTATGCGATCTCTTATCTGCATAGTAATTTTAGCAAAGTTTTTTTAAATAAGGAGTTATTTCCGGTATGAAATTATCATTCGCAATTACAGGGCGTAAGTCATGAGCAACATCATCGGAGGTACGTAATTCACGACCGAACATTAAATATGCAGCTGTGTGACCTGTGGAACTACATCTTGCAGTATTAAGGGCAAAACGGATTACTGGTAATTTTCACTCCAAGTTGTATGATCATCGCCATCTAGCATCGCTAAGCGGGGTTTTAGATCTCGGTTTTTTCTTTCAACCGGATTTGCTTGAGGGTGGTACACCGGAGTTAAAATTTGATCTATCTTTAAGAGAAAACAAACTTGTTGCATCACAGCACTGATGAATTGCGGACCATTGTCGCTAATGATTTTTCTTGGAAAACCATATCTTAAATACACTTCCTCAATTAAGGTAACAGCACATTCCGTGGCTGTTGCTATATTTAATGCGAAAAGTTCTACCCATTTAGTGCTACAGTCTTCAATTATAAAAATCCACTTTTTACCATCTGCTGTTTCTGGCAAGGGTCCAAATAAGTCTAATGAGAGGGTCTCAAATCTTTGACTATGGACAGGTGTTTCTAAAAGTCCAGCAGGTTTTTGGTTACTCGCTTTATAACGAATACAGTCTACACAATTTTTAACATAATCTGCGATATCTTTTCTCATTCCAGTCCTGTAATATCTTTGGGATACTCTGTAATAGGTTCCCTCGGCTCCATAATGGCCTCGGTTCGGTGAATCATGGTAATTCTTCAAGATTTCTTTCCGTTCTTGAACAGGAACAACCAATTGGGCTTCTTCGGAATCTGATTCTGGAGAGTAACGATATAGGACTCCTTGATTTAAGAGATAACCACGTTCAGTCCAATTAGCAAAATCTGTATTATTTTCTTTAGATTCAAACGCTTCAATGATTTTCTTCAAATCTTCATCCTTTAATTGCTCTTCTCGGATATCTTTACAGGGTTCGTACGCTTCAAGGACTTTCAAGGACCTTTTACCAGAATTTTTATAAAGTAATATTTGTGTTATATAATGAAAACAAATTCTATTTTCATTACAGCGCCCGGTATTTTATAAAATTTCTGGTACTAAAACACCTAAAATCCCTTGATTCACGTCATGCGTACGAACCCTGCTTTAGGAGATCTAATAGGCATTTCAATCGAAATTGTGCAAATTTCACAAGAGGGTTCTTCATGACTGCAAATAGGGCGAGACAACATATCAGCAACAACGTTTGCTTTTCCAGGAATATATTCAATCTTCAGGTTGAAAGATTGTAACTGCAAAGCCCATCGGGCTAGTCTGCCTGACGGTGATTTTAAACTCATCGGCCATTTTAGGGGCTGATGATCGGAGGCAACTGTTACTTCATGTCCTTCAATGTAGCCACGGAATTTATTTAAAGCCCAAATGACAGCAAGTGCTTCGCGCTCGGTGATAGAATAGTTTATTTCTGGTGCACTTAACAAACGGCTTGCATATTCTATTGGATGCTCTTCTTCTCCCTGACCCTGGAGGAGGACAGCACCTAGAGCATATCCACTGGCATCTATACGAAGAAGATAGGGCTTGGTCGGATCATTTTGTTTCAGTACTGGAGGATTGATTAATGAACTTTTCAATATTTCGAAAGCGCTTTGTTCTGCTTCTTCCCACTTCCAAGTTGCATTTTTCTTCGTAAGATTACTTAGAGGTCTAGCTATATCTGAAAATTTGGGAATAAAACGTCTGTACCAGGAGCAGGACTGCAAAAAAGATTGAACTTGTTTAACAGTCGTAGGAGCAGGCATTTGTTGAATTGCAGCGGTTTTTCAAGGATCAACTTCGATTCCAGAGCTTGTTATCCAATGTCCTAAATATTTAACACGGGGGAATGATTAGCATACAATTTGAATTCCAATAGTTTATTAAAAACTGCTTCTAAGTCAGACAAATTTTTCTCAAAACTTTCCGACAAAATTATAATATCATCTAAATAAGACAATACAAAGATGTCTTTGAGGGACTTTCAAAAGTTATCTATTAATCTCTGAAAGGTTGCTGGGGCATTTTTCAATCCGAAAGGCATTCCAATGTATCGAAAAGTTCCGAATGGACAAATAAATGCAGTTTTGTCTCTATCAACAGCATTTACTTCAGTTTGGTGGTATCCAGACTTCAGGTCAATAATGGTCATATAAAGTGTATGTTTAACTTCATGGAGCAAATCATCTACCCGCGGTAATGGATAATTATCCGTCTTTGTGGTGGCATTTAATTTTCGATAATCGACGCAAAGGCGAATTTTTCCATTTGGTTTTATGACCAATACTACAGGCGAGACATAAAGAGATTCGCACTCTTCTATTATACCTTTAGAGAGTAATTCATCTAATTCCTTACGCAAAATTTCCTTTTTTGCAGGTGACATGCGGTAAGGGGGTACTGCTACAGGAGGATGTGATCCAGTATCAATATAATGTTTAACTTTAGGTGTAGCCTCTTCCCCTAGTTGGAAGCTACTTGTAAATTTTCCAAAAAGTTCATTCAACCTAACTCGTTGCTCTGAAGTGAGATGTCTACCTTCATCTTCTCTAAGAAAAACAGTGTCTAATTCAACGGTTTTTATTGCTAATTCACTGGGAGGTCTATATGTATCTTCGGCGAATCTATACTTCCACCTGCATCTATCAGCAAAGAACCATTCTTGATTTACTACATCCAAAACAATTTTTGCTTTGCGTAAAAAATCGATTCCCAAAATTGTACGATTATTTTTGGCATTCGGCAGAGCATAAAGTGTTGTTTTAACATCGCGACCTTCAATTTTAACATGAACTTCTGTTTTATAAACTTCGGTAGTGTTTTGTAGCCCATCCGCTATGACTACGATCATTTGAGTTTTTTCAAACTTCACACCTTGGTCTTTTAATAAAGAATACAAAACTTCACCCGCAATGCAATGTGTTGCGCCAGTGTCAGCACAAGCTGTGCCAGAGAAAGCACACCTGCCAAAGAAAGTTAATGGGGAAAAAAACAGTGTCAAATCAAGTGAATAAAGCCTCATAGATACATGACGGACTAACGGCCACGGAACAAGCCCCACTCCATTAGTGCGACAAGTTTCTCAAACAACAAATCAACAAGTTGCACAAAATTCAAAAGCAGTGATAACAGCCATTAGGATTCAATGGACTGATCGCAAAAAGCGTATTCACGAAGGGAAAAAAAATCAAAATCCCCAATGCTTGGGTGAGATAAAGTGACAAAGACAACAAAAATGAGTGTGCAACATCCAGAAATGTGACAACCACCAGTAACAGAAGTTACAATGTGACAACCACCAGTAACAAAAGTTACAATGTGACAACCACCAGTAACAAAAGTTACAATGTGACAACCACCAGTAACAAAAGTTACAATGTGACAACCACCAGTAACAAAAGTTACAATGTGACAACCACCAGTAACAAAAGTTACAATGTGACAACCACCAGTAACAAAAGTTACAATGTGACAACCACCAGTAACAAAAGTTACAATGTGACAACCACCAGTAACAAAAGTTACAATGTGACAACCACCAGTAACAAATGTTACAACGTGACAAAACCCACGATAGTGACATAATAACCAGTGAAACTCTCGAAAGAAGACCAAGATTCAAAATGTGAAAACCAGCTCTAGCACAAGCTAGAGGTAAAAATATATCAAGAAAGAGACAAAAAACCAATGAATGATAGACAAAAAACAACCCACAACAGGGGCGAGCCTATAAAAACGCCAAAAAGCCTTGACAGAGACAAATACAACAAGAAGGGAAATCAGCCCATAAAAGAGGCGATAAACACTACAGCGACAACCCACCATGAACGTGACAAGCCAACAGACATGGTAAATATGTAAATCTATGTACGCTAATGGCACCTGGTGCATGTAAAATCCGTCGTGGGTGCAAAGCCCTCCAAGTTACCTGTGAATAATACCTCTGGGGGTGCCTAGTCAGGTGAGGGTCTCGTCACCTGATCAAGGTTCTAAATTACGAGACCTATTAAATCTGTCAATTCAACAAAGTTAAACAGAAACCTTGAACCGGCAAACAAAGATAACGGTAGCAAATCACAAGAGAGCAAGCACAGCAGCGATGTGAACAAATCAATAGTCAGGTGGATCACAGCCATGCTGTGATCAGGCGATTTCCGCCCCGCACCCAGGTACTAACCCGTTAAGCTAGGCATTCATGCCGGGCAGGTAGGGGCCTGGTTAGCGGTATATAAAAAAAAAAGCTGTGCCAGAGAGACAATTTATACTTATTTTTACCAATAATGTTGGTGATGTTTGCATATTACATGTACGAAATTCTAGAGATTGAAAGTGTGCCGATACATTTTTCGGAGAACAAGTTGGACACTTGGATTTAATAACTCCCTGGTTTCCACATCCATAGCAACTTAACATTGGCCGATTTAAATTTGAAGGATAATTAATTTTATTTCTCTTGGACTCATTTTGATTGCCAAATTTACCAAACTCATTTCTTTTAAAATCTAAAGGCGTTTTTTCAAAGCGATTAGAATTCCCGACCTCACTGATTTTATTTGATTTCTTTATTTCTACTTTGAGTGACCTCAAATTATCATATAAATCTAACTTTTCAGCTAATTCAACAGGATCTGTTAAATTCTCCCATTGGTCTAAATAATGTTCTTTGCACTCAGGGGAAACCTTTTTCTTTAATTGATCAGCAATAATTAATTCTGATAGTTTTTCAAAGGAATTTATATTTAATTCGGATAGCAATCCCTCAAAATAGCTTTTAATTTCAAAGTAATATTCTTTCCAGCTAATATCGGTTCGCTTTGGATGTCGATTAAATAAAACTCTAAACTTTTCAGTAGTTAACTTGAACCTCTGCAACAATATATCTTTAATATAAGAATAATGATCAAATTTTTCTTCCGGTTCACGCGCTATTAATTTACCGATTTCATTTGGAAGGACTCCGATTAAATACGTAATCCACAGTTCTTTAGAAACCTTTAAAAGTTTCATTTGCCTCTCAAAAGTTATTAAAAATAAATTCATATCATCCTTTTCAGGATTGAAATCGGGTAAAACCTTTTCCAAGTCAACGCGGATTGAAGAAGTTTCTAGAGGGTTGCTTGTATTTGCAACAACATCTCTTGTTCCTGCTTCTAACCTGAGCTTCTGTAGCTCAAATTCTCTTTCTTTGGCTAAACGCTTCTCTTCCTCAAGAGTCTTTCTTTCTTCTACGATATTTTCTAAAATTCCCTGTACAAAATCTATGTTATCTTTAAATGCCTCACTATTTACAATTTTATCACGTAATTCGAGGACTTTATCATTGCTACTTATTTGTACGTTTAACTCTGAAGCCAAAGTAGTTAAATCAATTTTCTTACCCTTAGAAAGAAACGCCATCATTTGAATTAATTATGTTTTAGCTAACTTCAAACTTAATTTGTGTTACGAATAACTCTTAGCAAAATAATTTACTTTTATGTAATTTTTCATAACATATATGGAACATAAATAACATACAATATCTTTCAAAACTCAATATAATGACACCAAGTATTTGCCCTTTTTTTCTACACAATAATATCAAACATTATTTGCAAATAATTTAAATCAATTCTTCATATAATAAATAAAATAATGCCAAGCACTCATTTATAATAATAACTTCAATAATAACATTAGATATATTTCTCTTATGAATATCTTCATTTAATTCAGATACTAAAATACTTGAAGCTGCAGACGATTTTTCGTATTTCAATTCCAAGGAAAATATCATTCAGGTTGAATAGAATAATTCCAAAATATTTCGATTCTGGACGAATCAAATACAATTTTCAAAAATCCTCACATTCCGGATGAATCAAAAGAAATACTTTTTGTACTTTAGTATCTAAATTTTCTTATTAAAACAGTTTAACACAATTTAAAAATAATACTTATCTTCCTATCTTGCTTCTATTCGAGCCCCAAGTTGGGAGCCACTTTTTGTGACATATTATTTAGAATCCGGGGTGGAAACTATTTTAGTTACAAATTAAAACTTGATAACTTCTTCATTGACTAATAAATTTAATATTTACAACGTATTTACATGTTACTATTTACAAAATAACTCAGTTAATTTAACATTACGGCTTAGCTCAGATGCCTTGTCGGCAGAAAACTCTGTAAACATTCTTCTCTACTGGTAAAGTCTAATTAACTCAGCTTGTCAGTTCTTTTGAAAGAAAAAAAAGAAAAGGAGAGAAAATATGATGGAGTGCGTATAGTTCGAGCGTTACACTGGTGGCAATCCCTGCTCTAACATAGGCTATATTTTATGTCGGTGCCACTATTCCCCAAGGGTGTGCAGAAGCAAAAAACGTTCTAAAATTTAGATGTTTTTTTATACTGAAGGAGCTAGAAACATGAAATTTGGCATGGTAGTTACTTATAAGATGTAAATGCTCTCTAAGAACAAATTCTAAAAAAATTCGAACTTTAAAAGGGTGAGATGAGAGAAAAACGTTCTAAAAACATTCTAAATTACAATTTCTATGGAATCTCGGGAACTACAGAACCGTTTTCAAAAGTGATGGTGGCAAATTGATGGTGACAGTTCCTGCTATAACATAGGCTATATTTTATGTCAGTACCACTACCCCCAGGGGGGAGCACAAGCGAAAAACGTTCAAAAATTTCGATTTTTTTTTATACTGTAGGAGGTAGAAACATGAAATTTGGCATGGTAGTTACTTATAAGATGTAAATGCTCTCTAAAAACAAATTCTAAAAAAAATCGAACTTTAAAAGGGTAAAATGAGCGAAAAGCGTTTTAAAAACATTCTAAATTACAATTTCTATGGAATCTCTGGAGCTGCCGAACCCTTTTCAAAAGTTATGGTAGCAAATTGATGGTGACAGTCCTTGCTGTAACATTGGCTATATTTTATGTCGATACCAATACCACAGGTAGGTGCAAGACCGGAAAACATACTAAAATTTCGATCTTTTTTATACTGAATGAACTAGAAACTTGAAATTTGGCATGGTAGTTATTTAGAAAATGTAAATGCTCTCTAAGAACAAATTCTAAAAAAATCGAAATTTAAAAGGTTGAGATGAGCGAAAAGCGGTCTAAAAATGTTCTAAATTACAATTTCTATGGAATCTCTGGAACTACAGAACCATTTTCAAAAGTGATGGTAACAGTCCGTGCTGTAACATAGGCTATATTTTATATCGGTGACTCTACCACAGGGTGAGGGGGTGAAAGAGTGAAAAACATTCTAAATTTTCGATTTTGTTTCGACATTAGTGTGGCTTAATTAGTAATTTCTGAATTATCTGTGGCAGTAAAATTTCCTCTAATGAAAATAGACCAACGAATACCACTTGGCATTTTTCATGAATGACGTTAGCAAAGCTGCGGGTTTTGCTAGTTCCCTGATATGATAAAAAACTAAATTCAAAATCAGTTACATCTGAAATATACACATACAAGAAGATTTTATTAACAGAAATTATGTTCATGTTATCAACAGGGAAACGGATACTTTTGCTAGAGGTAAATCTATTTTTAAAGCAGATGTCACTGCGATCGCCATATTACTGTACCGCATCGTTGCACGTTTATCGGCTACGATTTTATAGCACTTTTTAAAGTGTTACCAGTTTGGCCTTTATTTAATTCAGAAATTTCACATTCATACCAGAAATCCCCTATAGTGTTCTTTTCCTTACTTAATGGCAGATATTTCGTGACTTCTTAAAATAAAAATTCTTGTTTCACAATTTTCGGGTTGAATTCGAAATTTTAGAATTAAAAAACGGTAAAACCGTTTTTCGCAGTAGAGAAGTACCTAACACTTATATCGTACAATTGCACGATTGTTCCTTTAAAAGTATCATTTATAAATCCCGTGTTTTTAACTTTATGTATGGTGTTAAATTTTCTTTTAGATTATGTTTTAAAAGGAAGAGCTTTGCATTATATATTTAAGTGTAAGCTGAAAAATACAAATAAAATTAGACAAAATATAAAATTTTTGTAAACTACGCACACCAGAAAATATTTTTAACGTAATTTATATATTAAAAAATGATACCTTGCTAAGTTAATTTTCTTCTTGAATAAATTTCATGTGGTTCTGGTGAAATTGCTTGTGGTTAATTACCAGCAAAGCCATTAAATAATAACCCCAGTCAGATAGTGTTAAATTTGTTAGCGACACACTTGCGCCAAACCTCTGCTGCGGAAGGAGGACAAAGCAGAAGTGGGTCGCAGAGAAACGATACGATTTATTTATATCGATATTTTATACGATTTTTATCGATGTTTTGTTTTTGCACTTCCTTTAAAAGCTTGCTAATTATTGGGATCTTTTATATTAAAGTTAAAACTATAATGAAAAAAAAAATGGTGGAAATTTACCGGATTAATATTTCTATATAAATATAGTGGTGGCGAAGAAGTTGATTTATTTATTATAACTTAAATAAAAAGTGATGGAAATTTACATCACTATGCAATTAACCCTTTCCGGCACATACAAATTATGTTCGTAAAATGTGAAATTACTGACTGACACCGGAATTTACAAACGACTTTCTTAGAAAATATGAACTCCTTATTTTAAGCTTTAATTTTAGAAGCAAAATTTTATTAAAATATTCTTGGTGCCGAATGCAGCACTCCCAACCGCTAGATGGCGCTATTTTCAACTTGCGAAAAGTTTACCATTTATCTGACTGGGCTTATTATTTAATGGCTTTGATTACCAGCAATTAATTAGCCTTTAAACTAGAACCAGGTTATTGCATTAAGTGATACTTAGTGTGATGAGATAGGCGTTCAGTTCAGTTCGATTTTCGTAGTTATTTTATTTAATGTATGTATATTCATGTTTAGCATTTTCTTAAGCAAACAGTTATGTACATTGGCCTCCGAAAGTTCAGATACAACCTGTTTTTTGTGTCTAATTTGAAAACAAATGAACAAAATAACATAAAATTTAGAGGAATTATGCTTTAAACAGTTTTCTTGAATTTTATTTAATTTTAACATCAAGCATGATTTACAAATACAAAATTACATTTTTTTGCAAAAGTCTACTATTTGATAAAAAAGTAAATGGCAGTTTTTTTGTGAAAAAAAAAATTAAATAAACGGATTTTAATAAAGCATGTGTCCGGCCCTACTTGTAATGCATTTGTGGCATCGACCTTCCATACTGTCAATTAAGTTGTCGGAAACTGGAATGGGAAATAAAGACCAAACATGGAGAAACGCTTCTTCCAGCTCATATAACGACTTCGGAGGAGGACTTACGGCAGTTACCTGTCTGCCGAGATAGTCCCAAACATGGTCTATCGGATTAAATCCCGAAGATTGAGCTGGCAATTCCATTAGCTCCAAACCTGACCTCTCCTTGACCCTCAATATATTCATCAATAACTGTAGCGCGATACGATCGGGCATTATCATACATTAACATTAATTCATCTCCAATAGCACCAGCATACGGTGTGACAAACGGAGCAAGGATCTCGTTCCGAAATTTCACAGCAGTCAGAGATCTTCCATGGCATACATGGAGGTTACTGTGGCCACCGGAGAGATTCCAGCCCAAACCATGATTCGATCTCATCTATACCTGTGTCTTTCAACAATGTTACGTAGGTAGAATCTGGTGGCTTGTTCTCTCCAGATCAGCATACGAACTGAATCACTCTCCCAAGCAAATCGGACCCGTCTGTGAGCAATACGTAAGCCCATTGTTGTCTGTTACAATTAACGTGCTCTCTTGCCCAACATAAACGTGCACTTCTGTGTTGTCTCTTAAGAGAGCCACACACAAAGGTCGGGTCGTCTTCGGGTCATAGAGTCCTTAAATGTGAAGACGTCTATGCATCGTAATCGCAGATATTGTCATCCCTGTTGCTTTACGGTGATCTGAAATGAACTGAGCCACAGTAGTGATATTCTTCCTTCAGGCAAAAAGAGATAAAAAGCGATCTTGTACAGGGATTGTAATCCATAAGCGGTCTGGATTACGTCATCTTGATACTGAATTTTTGGCTTGAAATTGATCTCAGAGCCTTTTGGACCACACTATGAGACACATTAAGACGTCCAGCAGCACCAACTTGTGAAAACCCCATCTCCATCCATCCGATTGGCCGCCATCTTAACGAATCAAGTAAACGACATCTCCTAGACATGGACAACACTATTTTAGTAATAACAATTCAAGATCAATAACTATAAAAAAAATTTCACACAAATTCCCAATGTGTGATATTCTCTATTTCCCTCGAATGTTCAATTCTTTAAAAAAAAAAAAGATGAGCGTAATTGTTTCATAAGGTTTTATTGAAGTTACTTATGATCCTTCATATAAACCATATTTTTTACCTTTATTTTCATTCTTTTAACAGTGAGCGTCAAAAAACTGGTTGTACCTTAACTCTTGGAGGTCAGTGTAGGTGTATATACATAATGCCACTGAATCTTTAACGACTCCTATAATACCATTAATTAATGTGGCGCTAATTTTTTGAAGGGGGTGAGGGATCAGCTATATCGTTGCTACCATGTCAAACTATCGAATATGAAAAAATGCATTTTTCATTACTTTTAAAAATAGGCCGATTGTCACCACTAAATTTTATTAAAATTTTTCGCCTAGTAAAAACACTAATAAAATTTCTGTGAAGAACAGGTTTGCGAACTTGGCTTTCTTTTTTATTCAGAAATGTCGAATTCATTTTCCTAAATTTTGAGAAAACAATTTTTACGTACATAATCACGAAATATCTGTCATTAAATATAGCAAAAAACGCTATTTGAAATATCTGGTATGGATTCGAAATTTATGAATGAACAAAGGCGGCCAAACTTGCAACCCTGGTGAAGATTACTATTGAAATTTAGTGTGGACAATCGGTCCATTTTTAAAAGTAATGAAAAATGTATTTTTTTTGTAGTCGATAGTTTGACATGGTAGCGACGGTATGTAGACTATTTGATTTGATCTCAAGGTGGTAATAACTTAATAGAGATTAGCAACACTGTCACAATGAAATTCCATAACTCTTATATTGCGTGTGTTATTCAGTTTTGGAAGTTAAGTTTCGAATAAAATGTTTACAAAGTCAACATAATAAATTAGTTTTTTATTTAAAATAGATGAATTGAACTTTGCGCCGTTATATTAAAATAAATGATCAAGATAAAAAAAGCACAAATAAAAACTTATAAAATAGCAAACAGCTGTTTCGGAGCCTTTAAAGCTCCATCATCAGTGCCATATTAAAAAAGATTTAAAAGTGATTTAAAAGTTAAAGCCATGTAAGCATTGTTGCGTCGCGTGAGGAGCTCCGAAACAGCTGTTTGCTATTTTATATATTTTTATTTGGGCTATTTTTAGGATGATCATTTACTTTAAATTAGTTGTTACTCAATAATTGAATTACATCATTATAATACTGATAATAAGATTTCAGTATTAATCGAATAAGTATTGAAAATGATTAAAAATAGCCTTTTGTTTCTAATTTACAGTATAAAATGCACATAACCAAATTTCCCGAAGTAAATGGAACAACTTAAGTAGACTGTGATTGCAAAACTTTATAATTTTACATTAATAGCCACTTTCTGTCCATTTGAGATGCTGTAGATGGACAAAAGCTTACACAGGGTTCGTATGCTTTTACCACAATTTTTTAATAGAATTTTTCACCTTATTTAAATGCAGAAAAGTACTACAAATACGGCAATTAAACGAGGCGTCTAGAATTTCAGCTATTTAAATATTAAATAAAATTCTATTAAAAACTTGTGATAAAAGCGTACGAACCCTTTTATAAAAAAGTGTGCTTTTAAAAATATAATTTTACTTGTATACACATAACCAATTCCAATTAACTTAATAATAATTTTATGTTCAATATAAAATAAAAATCCCGCTTTTCGTTGACAGATTTCATTTTGGCAGAAAATCTGGGTACCGCATGTTTAATCTGTTCTTGTGATTAATCTGTAGGCAATCAGTTTCCAAGTGTGGTCCTTTTGCCACAAATATTAAATGCTGAGATATAATGAAGTTTGAATATTACTTTAAAATGTTATAAGATAGCTACAATTTTCAAACAAATTTCATTCTAAAGTATGATTTTTTTTCTGTTCGATGATGTGAAAATTGCAATATCGCGATATTTAGAAATCGTGTAGGATCAGTAGAAGCAAAAGCGAAAATGCAAGTCGTTGCCATCATCGTTGTACATTTCTAAAAATCGCAACCAGGTTTCGCAGCCTTCCAAAAGTGAACTATGAATTTATGGAGACGACGAAAAATCCCATAGTGAAATGAATAGAACAATGTCACTAATGAAACTATTAGCGAAACAGCTTGCAAGTGAAGAAATTCATTGTGAGTGTATAGTGATGAACGCAATAATAATAAAACAAATTAACGCATTGACACCTTGCTAACATGAAACTGTGGCTGAAATCTGTTATATTTCTGGGAATACATCCTAACCAATTCCGCAAAATTCTACCTGAAGTTCTAGAACAAAGGCTTACGACAACAAAACGCAGAATTACTCCCATTTCCGAAAACCAATATTCGCCTTATTTAATGATAAGAATTCTGAGATTAAACAAACTTATTATTCGGAAATAGTAGTACTCAAATGAAGAACAGTGTGAGCCGTATATTAAGCGAAATTATACTGCCAGAAAGTTCTTTTCTTAAAGCTGAAAAGAAAATCTATTTTGACTATAAAAAATGCTTTTCTTGTTTTTATCTTTTCGTTTAGTTTTGCTTTACCTACATAAGGAATTTTCTCTCACTGTATTTAATCCTTTTTATTTAATGGTAGGAATTCTGCTATTAAATAAAGAGAAGGTTACTATTCGGGTAAAGTGGTAGTACTGCTGATCTCGGCTGAATTGTTTGAAACCTGTGTTCTAGATGTTTGTGCAAATATATTGGGTTATTCTAAAAGATGGACCCATTTTCAAAAAATTGTATTTATTAAAGTGCAAATCCAAAATAAACAATCTTTATACCAATGAAAGAGACAATTTCAAAGTTTTTTTTAAGACATTATAAATGTCCAATGTGTCCACCGTTTGCTGCACGGCAAACATCTACATGATAGACAAACTCGTAACACACACGAGAAAGCGTATCTGCTGTTACTGAGTGTACGACTTTCAAAGTCGTGATGTTTCCAGAGGCGGTCGGTAGAGGTCGCGCGGCAATAGGCCGTGATTTCGTTTCACTGTCAGCTGTGGGTGAAGCAGCAGATACACTTTCTCGTGTGTCGGAACAGTTTGGCTATCGCGTAGATGTTTGCCGTGCTGCAAACGGTAGACACATTGAACATTTGTAATGTCTTAAAAAAACTTTGAAACTTTCTCTTTTCATTGGTATAAAGATTGTTCATTTTGGATTTATACTTTAATAAATACAATTTTTTGAAAATGGGTCCATCATTTTGAATAACCCTGTATATAAATAACTTTTCCCATGTCTGTCAACAACTAAGTTTATTATTCAGCATATATAAGTTTTCAATTTCACAAACATTTTCGATTTTGCACATTTTCCCCTTTAAATATTTTTCAGCTTGCTTTAATCTCATAATCGTATAATTTGTGTGTGTGTGTGTGTGTGTGTTGTTGTTGTTTTAAATAGAGACTTAAAATTAACCATGGCATATAAAAAATAATAGAGTACATTACTCAGTTTATAAATATGCTTTAACCATGAGTACAAATAACAAAAGATCGTTTTCTGAATTAAAGCAAACATTTATCAGTTAGTTTTGACGATGACATTGTTTGGATAAGCTATCCATTTCCGAAATACTATGAATAAAACATTTATTGTAATAATTAAATGAATAAAACATTTCGCCTGGCTGCTGTTGACACTGTTTTGATAAACTGTATATGGCAGCATAATCAATAAAAAATAAACCAGAAAAAATAAAAGTATATGCAAGCTGCTTTTCTTTTGATACGATTTAAATAGTCTATTTATAATAGTATAGTAAGACCATGTGAACAATTAGCAGTTCATCCATATTTGTATTTTAAAATATTTTATAATTACTTTATCTAGATATAGTATGATTAAATTTGGAAATAGCACATTAACCCTTTATCTACTGACGATACTTTTAAGTACCATCAGAGAAAACTTTGTATAAAATATCTTTAATCTGTCTAATAATGATAATAAGGTTTTGTTTTTATACAAAATACTTTTCTGGATCACATTTAGAAAGCACAGCAAAACAGCGAAAGCTAAATATTTTATAAAGTGGTATTTTTCTCAACCTTTTACATAAGTGTAGATCTTCTCTTTTTAAAAATTGTTATATGAAAATTGTTGCAGCTATAAAAACCTTTCTATTTAATGATAGGATCACAATACATTTATTTACATTGTTCCGATAAAGAATTGTGATATTTCCTTAACAGCATTTTCTGTTAATTAATCTACTTATTCTTGTAAATATTTCACAAAAAGAGCTATTACTACCGCATTATTAAATCAGTTTTAATGAAAAACCTTATCCAAATTTCATATTATTATCTATATATATATTACGCTATCGTACGTGGCACAGAAATCGCGATTATTTCTTTTTGCCGGTGGCAATAAGTGTTTTGTTTTCACTAATTTGCAAATATTAAGAAAAGTATTTGAGGTATCGATTTAAAACTCATCACACATTATGTAGAAAAATTTTCTGCATCGAAAATGCGATTTTTGTAAAAATGGGGCTGTATTTTTTCTTATTTTTTGCAAAAAACTACCTACTTTCTAAAAAGGAAAGAAAATAAAGTGCGAAGTCAAACCAAACTGTCAAAGAGGGTGGGGAAACTATTAAGTTGCCCCCAATTTGCTATCCAGATGTACATGATCCAGTGCATCAACTTTTCAGAGACATCGGTTTTAGAACAGTGACACCTCAAAAGCTTAAAGGAAGAGCCATACTAACAGCGACAAACAATTTGTCACTTGAAATTAAAAATCGTGTTTTACAATGTATGCTAGGAACGGAACGGGTTTATGAAAGCATTCACATGATCATAAATTATGATCCACAAGATCAACTTGCATATACTGGAGAATTTTTAAACAGTTTAACACCAATTGGAATGCCACTTCATAAACTGAAATGAAGGCCAGGGGCCATCATAATGTTATCAAGAAATTTAGTACCTTCTAAAGGTCTTTGCAAGACTTATAGTTAGTAACTTACAGAATAATGATATTGAAGCAAAATAAATTGATTTCAATATTAATTAAACTTTTCTTACCCCTCGAATGCCACTTATTCCATCAGAGAATAATATGCCTTTTACATTTAAGCGTATACAATTTAGTATCCGATTAGCTTTTTCAATTATTATAAATAAATCCCAGGGTCAAACTTTTGAAAGAAATTGCTTAGATTTGTCAAATCCAGTTTTTAGCTAATGGTCAGTTTATGTTGGTCTTTCAAGAGTTAGATCTTTTGATTCAGTTACTGTAGTATATGTAAGCTTTGAAATTTACAATTGTGTGCATTAAGAAGTTTTAGATGCTGAAAAAAAAAGAAGATAAAAATATTAAGATAATTGTGAATGGTGTAGATACTTTCAATATAATATGTATACACTTTTATAATTTTAAAGAGTATCCAGTAACTATTGTGTGCATACAAAGGTTTTTTATATGCATGATGCTGAAAAAGTACCTCAATTTTCATATTTCTAAATGGCGTCCGTACCTTATGATGTGTATATATTTTTTAATTTCAAAGTACCCAGCCCTAAGTGAAGAAATTTTTATGCGTAGTATTTATACATATAATGCTGAAATTCGTATTCCAATATGCTTATATTTAAAAGAGTAGACACTAGAGCGCAGATGCTCTGCTCGGGATCGACTAGTAATATAAATTGTCTAATATACCTTCAGACAACAAGGAAGATAATTATTGACATGGAACAATTTGTTGATTCATAATTCGGTAGATAAAGGGTTAAGGTAATAAATACATATTAAAAATAAATGAACACCGTAAAAATAGCACAAATGAAATGCGTGTTAAAATAGCATACAGCTGTTTCGGAGCGTCTAAAACTCCATCATCGGTGCCAACATTAAAAACATATGTAAGTGTTTAGGCCATATAAGTATACATGCGTCTCCGCTCGGTGTCTACGTGGAATGGCGGTGAGTTTTGAAAGACAAATAGCGGAGTCACGAGACCCCATGTGACTGAGTAGAACAATATTTTTAACCCCTTAATCGTCGTGCCCGAGACATTCACGGGCAGCGTAGGTTACGCGTGTTTTATTCAAATTGTTTGATTCCCACCAGTTTTTTAAAATAATTTTATTGGCTTTATTCTTGCACTATCTTATCTGTCTATTAAATAAGACGAACATTTCTACTTAAAAAAACTGGTGCTAAACAAGCAATCTGAATTTTTAAAAAGTAGCCTACACTTAAAGTGCGCGACGATTAAGGGGTTAATATAACGGCACAAATTTCAATTATCCCATTTTAAAATAAATACATAATTGGAAATTAACGCACTCAATTAGAAGACGCAGAATGCCAAAGCACAATAGGTAGTAAAATGTTATACAAGGTATGACAATAAAGGTGTGCAGTGTCTGGGTCTGATAATCGATTAGGCAAACTGCCACCGCTTTTTCCTTCAGAAAATTTTCGTCTTCATTAAACTCAAAAATCTGCGATCAAATCAAGAGATACTTTCTTTAACACATTCGCTGCCAAGCTAAAAATGCCGGAATTTTCATTTTATTGACAAAGTTCAAATTCATACCAGAAAATACTAATAGCAATATTTACTTTGTTTTATTACAGACATTTCGTGATTACATAAAATAAAAATTCTTCTTTTGAAATTTCCAGTGCTAATAACTAATTTTAGATTGAAGAAACGTAGATACACTACGAGTATACTCGTAGTTGGCAGCGAACATGTTAAGGAAAAAGTGATCAGGCCCTGAATGTGTTTATAATTAAAACATTCTCCCTAAATCAGGAAAAACAATGGAGCTATGAATAAAGATGAGCAGGCATAGAATAGTGTCTACGAGTTCCGAATGATATAACTGAGGATATAGTCACAAGATTGCGCTTGTTCTTTGCTTACATCAGATCAACAAAAACTGATTACCGCCGGGCAAACTTAATAGTAAATTTGAATAGAAAATTTCACCTTTTTTAAACGTCTTTTTGATGCAAAATTTCTGTTGTGAAAAAGGTAAAAATTTCTATTCGTTTTGACTGGTGGAAGTTTGGCCCGCGAAATAATAATCTCCTTCACTGACACTGAAGAAGGGTTGTTTATGTAGTCATAATATGGCGGAACAGCACAATCTGACTACCGCCAAGGCAAACTTCTACCAGTATCAGCCCGTAACCTACGTTATACACGGCCAGTTCATGACGTTTACAACATCACACGGAGTGGATCATCGTTACACAGCGATTGGTACATCGCAGTGTAAAGATTATCCACTCCGTGTGACGTTTTAAAAGGGCGCGATCAACCCCTACGGAACCGGTTACAGTTGAAGCTTCGCCAGTTTGAGGATATCTCAATTTCTCTTTATTCATATATAGTACCAGGGGAAAATGCTATATATTCCTTTGAAGGGTTGTCTGTTGTTTTCAATACAGATTAACTAACGTCTGTAAGTGTTTCTTAAATTTGGATATGCGGTCAAAGCCTTTTGGCATTGTATGGGTAACCCTCCTCACACCCTCAGCTTTAAAGGTCTGGATCCGAACATTACTCTCCAATTAAGGTTCTTTTCAAAAATGGAAACCGAAGGAAGTTTGCTGGAGAAAGATCAGTTTATGGTGATTAACCCTTTCAGGGGCAAGCACTTGTGCTCCTGTAACGTTGAATTCCGACTGGAATTTAGGAAATAATTTATTTCAAAATAACAGTAAGCAATTTTTCAACTTTTTCTCGTCAAAGTTAAAAAAGTAAAATTTAATTAAAAGTTTCTGGTTTGAATCGGATTAAAATTAGGTGGTATATAATATATACCATCGCCCCTCAAAGGGTTAATCAACTCTTTACGGATCATAAACTGTTCAATGACGACGGACATAGGAGCATTGAATAAGAATAAGTATAAAAGTAAAGAAAAATTAGACTATTTTATAAATATTCGATGTTTGTCTTAAAAATTATGTCTAATTTTTTTCAATTTAATTCATATTTTTTCACAAAAGTTTTCGTTACAATACAATAATTTGGCGTGTGGATACCAAACTCGATTATGAAAAACTCACTGCTTTTTTTTACGCTTGGTAGAAAGCGCAAGCAAGTGAATATTTTAAAATATATATAATTTTGCTCTTTTTTAGATATGGAAAGTGGAAAGAAGAACTGACCCATTATTTACATATTTTTCCGGATTTCTAAATTGATTTCGCGACATATTCGTAAATAAATTAAATATTATCGATCTATTTATTCATAAAAGCGTATTTTTTTAAAAGTATATTACATTCTTTCTTTCTTTATTTTTTTTATATTCTACTTTATAGCCTTTAAAATGTTTCATTGTTCCAGCTTCACTTCCATTTGGGATATAATGGCGAGTGTGTATTGGCGCATAATTAAACTTTTTGTTTTTTTAACTCGTATGCAGTTGTACGAGTTACAGAAAATATTTGGCGATTTTTCATCTGTAGCGGGATAATGGAAAAATACCTTAAAATGAAAGTAATGACTTATAATTAAGTTCTGAAAATATAAAAATGTTGTATTGTCATCTGAAACACACCTGTGAACGTAATGTTTTATAATTCTAGCGTAACAGGAAGTGGGTTAAAAATCGATTAATAAGTTCAATCTATTGATGGTCAGAATGAATGATTTTGATATTTAAATGAATCATTCGGGCATGCGCGAAGGCATATATGCAAAACTACATAATTCTTATTCAATTTCTACCAGAATATTTCAAAAGTAAAATATATTTCATATTTTAATTTGGGTTCGATATCATTTTGCAAATTTTCTGGTGGAAATTAATTAAAAGGAATGCAAATTTTTACAACTAGGCTTTTCCTTATTTTTTGTTTACAAAATCTCTGGTAGTGATTGGTTAAAAAAAATACGAATGTTGGCAACTATGCCCGAATGATTCATCCTTCATTCTGCCCATCACTAATTCAATCTTTACATACAAAAACCAGGTTGAGTTAAATAAAAAAGTGTAAAAAATGGGTAAAATTAAAAAAATAATAATAAATCTCGTATTATCGATCGATTACGTAATTTAAATAGCTAAATAATCGATGTACCAGATGGCTACTACGATTCTTTCTTTCCGCGTTTTTTTTCTTTTCTTTTCTATTGTTTTATTTGGAACAGGTGTAATATAATTAATCGATAAACGGATCAAACGTCTCTTTTTTCCAAAAATTCCTTTTGTGAGTTATGGCTGTTATTTTAGCAACATTTCTTCCATAATTTCAGCAATAGAGTCACTCAGTGAGAAATTATAGAAGAAAAAGCTAAGGATGTTTTTCCTATACAACTACATACCCAATTTACAGAATAACTCCTAATATTTTTAGATGTAGATTTAAAGTTTAACGAAATGTTTTTTTTTCGAACGAATGGTTTTTTTTTTTTTTTTTTTTTTTAGTATTTTTTAGGGTTTTGTTCATCTCACGAAACCCTATTACTCCCGCTCCGTTGTCTGTCTGTCACAGAGCCATTCTCAAAAACTATGTAACTTACAGAGTTGAAACTTAGTGTATAAATCTGAATAGCACCTATAAAGAGCTCAAAATATTGAAATTTGAAAAATTCGTATGATTTTAATAAATAGAGATAAAAAAAAAAAAAAAATTCTAACAGTCTTTTCCTATTAAATTGAAACATTTTTAGTTATAGCCGATGCCAAAAATTAAAAATCCACGATGAAATTCTTTCTACAATAACTAATTTTCTATCAGACGATTTCCACGTGAAAAATGAAATAAAAATTTTCACCAATTTAAAAAAAGATTAATATGAAATAAAATTGATTGACGCCATAGTGGTAATAAAACTGTAAGATTTCTCAATAATACAAGGAGTATGAGTATGTGTAATGTACACAAAGGAGATTAATATCACGTCATTAGAGAATTAAAAAGAAAATATGTGGTCATATCGGGAGTTTAACGGATTTTTCAAATGTTTCAGAATAATACAAAGCGAGTATCAATATGAATAATAGAGAATAGTAAATATATGATATAAATGCTCGACGATTACACCATGAAACATTTCTACATTAAAGACGTGAGTATAAAACATCACAAATTTACTGAATGGTGTATACAAACGTTTGTATACACCATTCAGTAAATTTGTGATGTTTTATACTCACGTCTTTAATGTAGTAAATATTTGAGTTTGAGAAACGTATTGAATCACGATAAAAACCCGATTACGGAAATATTCGCATATTTTAACATTTTAAAGGTGTACAGCATATTAATTTTGAATTTTTTTTTAATATCGCATTTAGTCCACATGGCAGATATTATTATGATAGAATATAATAGCGGGCTTCGCCCGCTATCGAGCTGGTTTAGATATTCGAAAAGACGAGAAAAATAGACAGGTAAATTTTTACTTTATAAAAAACATGACTTTTTTTTTTTTTTTTTTTTTGCTAAATGAAATTTAATCGGATTTATTAAAGAAAGGATAAAGTGTTTTGAAAGGATTATTAAACGAAACCCTTAGAGCGATCTTTGATCACACTTACCACACTTCTTTTAACTTTCTAACAAAGTTGAAAATTGTTTATGAATTCGTTTTGTCAATCTGTCTGCCGCCTGTCTGTCCATACTCTAACTTGCGTAAATATACTCGGATTGTCATGCAATTGATATACGTTATTGATGGTTTACATTGGTATGTTCGCTATTGAATATGAAGTGTTTAGCATTTATAGATAATTTACAGAGCCACTCAAAAGAAATATTTTTCATTACGGTCTATGGGAAAATATAGTTTGCGGTCAGTTTTAATGATGTTACTGTATTTCAAACATATTGAATTTCATATATATCACTGCGGTGCATTACAAGATGCTTACTTTAGACTATGGAGTCCATAGCATTCATCTCTTATTTACAGGGACACACAAAAAATTTGGTTACCGTACTGACTATGAATAATAATTGTTGGAAGTGCGTTTTCATTTGTTGAACGGGTGTTTAAAAACTAATTTTTTGCATATTGCTTGGTGCGTATAAATTCTATAGATCATATACAGGGTGAACAAAAGATCTCGAGTACATTGCCGGCCATTGGACGAACGGGAATTTTCAACTATGTTATGCGTTACCGAACTGTACTAAATTTTAACATACCATGTAGCATATATACAATATTGATCATATACCGACTATTGGAAAAAAAATTGCAAACTTTTATTTTATTTTTATTATCACTGCAAATTGCTTAAAACAATGTTAACGAGTAAAAAAGCCTTATATTACGCTTCCGTATTGTGCTTCACCGAAAACAGATTTTTCAAATAAAATAAAAAATGCAGTGGGGAAACGTGTCAAAAGTCCCCAATTTCCCTTATACAATAAGATATAATAGTGTAATGTCAACAAATGATCAAGAAAGAAAAAAGAAAAGAAAAGAAAAGAAAAATACATCTTTCATAGGTTATAAATTTTTACGGGGGATTATATCTCTCCTAAAAATGTATGTCCTGTCAAATATCCTGAAAGATATAAAACTTCAGTTGTCAATTTCAAGGATAGAAATGAGGATATATGTTTATTCTGATAAATATTGGAAGGGTATCTTCTATATTGTTGAATGCCATATGACCTTTGGTTAAGAAATATAGTGCTGCTATTTATTAAAAAGTATTCCGCAGAAACAAGTGATCATTTTCTATTGAAAATGATTTTTTTAAGGTTACTTTTAATTAATTTGTAGAGGTGACTTTTAATATTGTACCAGTTTTTATATCCTAAAAGGTATGTCTGGTTTGAGATGGTGGACAAAACAACTGTGAGCTGAGCTAGTGTTTTTGTATGTCAGTGGAATTTCTTGATACAACTATGACTGTAGCAAATGCTGTAGAAATGTACTAAAAATATTTTTGTTTGTAAAAAGCTGTTTTACAATTTTTGGTGCCAATTTTCCAACGACATACGTTCGACCCTGTAAGCAGTGGCGTAGCCAGGGTGGGGGGGTCCAGATGCTCTGTATACCACTAATTTTGTAAAGTTTTCTTTAACTTATCTTATCGGAGAACTTTCTGCAGGGTGGATAGTGGTCAGGGAAAAATACAGTCAAAAAAAGTGATAAACACCAGTATATTCCTATATAAAAATTTATGTTGATTATTCGATCAAATAATCAATTTGAATTTTTCTATAAGAATATACTGGTAACTATCATTTTTTTACTGTATTTTTCCCTGAGCACTAGCCTTCCTGTTTCTGCGAAAATTAATGCGAAGAAAACTTTACATTATTACTGGTATCCAGAGCATTTGGTTCCCCTCCCTGTCAACGCCACTGCCTCTAAGTATCATATTTACAACATATCAACAAAGGCAACATATTTCTCCATATGTCATTTATATACGGAACACGAGCTTGCTTCATGATGGGATAAATTAGATGCATATAATGACACTAAATATATTCAGTCGACAGCACTGCTCTAAATGGCAAAACAAAATTACTTTATTGGGGTAAAATTACATGATTTCACCTTATTTTTTATTATCACTACAATTGGCTCAAAAATTATATTAACCAGTAGAAGAGGCTTATAATATGCTTCCATATAGCGATCATCAGCAAAAGAGATCCTTTTTTAATAAAATAAAATATCCCGTGGGACAGACTTCCTGGATGGCCAAACATCTCCCGTTTCCCCTATTCAATAAAATAATATAATAGTGAAATGTAAATAAATAATTAAGCAATAAAAAGAAAAATACATCTTTTATAAGCTATGAATTTGCCGGAGGTTTATGTCAGCTCTAAAAAAATGTGAGCTGTCAAATATCCTAAAAGTTATAAAACTGCTGCCAATATAAAGTATATATATATATATATATATATATATATATATATATATATATATATATATATATATATATATATATATTATAAATATATAAATATATAATATAAAATTATAATATATAAATATATTATAAGGAAATATATTTATTCTGCTAAATATTGCTAGAGTATTGTCTATATCGTTGAGTACCATATTACATTTAATTAATAAATATAATGTTATTTATGTGTAATTATTTTTTAGAAACAAACAATCATATTCTATAGAAAATTATTTTTTTAACTTACTTTTAATTGATTCGTACAAGAGATTTTTAATATTGGTGAAAGTTTTATATCATGTGAGATATGTGTGCTTTGAAATGGTGGACACAAAGACGGTGAGCTGCGCTAGCGTTTTTGGATGTTAGTGGAATAATTTTATACAACTTTGATGTAGAAAGATACTCTAGCGAACAGTGGCGGCTCATGACTGGCATTATTTGGAGCACTAAATGAATGTTTGACGATTTATTCTTTTCTTACCACTACTTTTTAAAAGAAACTTTTGACTTATTTATTGGCAGAAAGTTCTGCCATTAAATAAACAATAAATTTCTTTAAAAAAATAATGGTACTAAAAAAATAAATCTTTCAACTACCGTAATTTCGCGCATATGCGCCGCGGCTTAGTTAAGTCTTTTTCAAACCGGAAATTTTATTGAGAATAAGAAGCCAAATAAGTTCTAAGCAGAAAAAAATAACATTTTATTTAAAATAAATTCTGGTATGAAATCGAATTGTCTGAGGTGCGGCGCATACCCGCGAAATTACGGTATGTATTTAGTGTCCAAAAAATAGTTAGTCATGAGTCGCCACTGGTTGCAAATATCTGTGCAAAACCGTAGTTTAACTAAAATAAACTTGAGTCATGAAAAACACAACACTCAATTGAATCACATTCACCTCTGTACTATAATAATTGTTTAAAAACAACACAAAATGTCACAAAAACATATATGCATCATTTATTAAAAACTTTTACTTTAGGTGTTTTAAAAATATACAAAACTGCATTTCACATTAAAAACCTAGCGCTTTCGAGCCGTCCTGGCTCATCATCAGGGTTAAAACATCACCACGCAGATATACACAAAAAAACACAACTAGTCTAAAACACTGTAAAAACATCAATGTCTGCTGAAGACAAGGTCAAACCATTATAAACAGGGTGGGAAGCATAGGGAGGGATGTGCCAATCTTATTCATTCTTGAACAGTGGCGTAGCGTCAGGGGGGGGGGGCACGATCATTTTACTACCAGTATAATTATATACTACATTTTGCCTTATTAAATCTTTGGACGGTATGAATTAAATAAGGCCAAATATAGTATATAAAAATTCTGGTAGTAAAGTGGTCCGTGCCCCCCTTGACGCTACGCCTCTGTTCTTGAACTATCTGTAAAAGCTTATACCATACTTTAGGGATATTGTACGAAACTGAATCATTGCATGTTTTATTTTTCCTGGTTAAAATTTCTATTGATTCACTTATTATTGCTTGATAAAAAGATGATGTGGGTTTAATAATTTTAGCGTTATCAAAATCTATTATAATCGACTGCTCTTGTTTTAATCTGGAAAGTGCCGTTTTACTTCTATTATACTTGACATCTGCAATATGTTCTTTTAACCGAATTTTAAATTTCCTTAAAGTCATACCAATGTAGTCTTTAACTTTATAAGATTTCATCCTATTTTCAACTATTTCCATAATAACTGGGTATCTATAAATTCCTGCAAAATATTCAATCGGTATGGGATCAATCTTCTTATGTAGTAACGCATTCAATTTAATTGGAGGGGATGCTACCAAATTTATTTCATATTTCTTTAAATTATATTTTAATTTTTCAAAAAGTTTCGGAATATATTGGAACTTGTAAAATTTAGTTGGTTTTCCTGTTAATTCTTTTTGTTTTTTACCCTGATATTTATATTGACAAATTAACTTATTAAATAACCTCTCTGAAAAACCATTTTCATTTGCTATAATTTTAACTCTGTCAAGCTCCTCATTGATATAACTATCAGTACACACTGAAAATGCTCTACGGATGTAAAACCTATATGCAGCCAGTTTATAACTTAAATGTGATGAAGCAGTAAAAGTAAGCTAAAGTAAAAGTTTTTAATAAATGATGCATATATGTTTTTGTGACATTTTGTGTTGTTTTTAAACAATTATCGTAGTTTAACTTTTCAGGGCGGACATCATTTAACGAGATTTTAATTTTAAATACCAGCAATGCCAGGATAGTATTTTTCGCCTTATTCAATCCAAGATTTCTGCATTTAGATAAATTAGAAAAAAATAAAGTTTACGAAAAATATAATATGGTACTAAAAAATAAGAAACGGTATGCATCCTATGGGAAACGTATACGTGATTCCTATCCCGATGGCGTTAATAAGTTTGTCTAAAATTTCGAAATCAAGATGAACATCGATAATGGATGAATGAAGTTTTTGTTAAATGGTAGATTTTAGTGGAAACGCTTGTTTTGGAGTGTTCTGGATGTGTTGTATTAAATCATAATTCAATTAAGCGCCTTTCGCTTCATGCCATATAAAGTGCGCAAAATCCTCGAATTCGAATACCAGTATTTTTAACAGATTTTATTTTTTTTAACTAATGAATGAAGTTTTTGTTAAATGGTTGATTTTAGTGAAAACGTTTGCTTTGGAATGTTCTGGATAAGTTGTATTAAATTATGTAATTCAATTAAGCATCCTTCGCTTCATGCCATGTAAGGTGCGCAAAATCCTCGAATTTGAATACCAGTATTTTTAACAAATTTTATTTTTTTTAACTGATGAATGAAGTTTTTGTTAAATGGTTGATTTTAGTGAAAACGCTTGATTTGGAGTGTTCTGGATATGTTTTATCAAATTATAATTCAATTAAGCGCCCTTCGCTTCATGCCATATAAAGTGCGCAAAATCTTCGAATTCGATTACCAGTATTTTTAACAGATTTTATTTTTTTTAACTAATGAATGAAGTTTTTGTTAAATGGTTGATTTTAGTGAAAACGCTTGCTTTGGAGTGTTTTGGATATGTTTTATCAAATTATAATTCAATTAAGCGCCCTTCGCTTCATGCCATATAAAGTGCGTAAAATCTTCGAATTCGAATACCAGTATTTTTAACAGATTTTATTTTTTTAACTGATGAATGAAGTTTTTGTTAAATGGTTGATTTTAGTGGAAACGCTTAGTTTGGAGTGTTCTGGATGTGTTGTATTAAACTATAATTCAATTAAGCGCCCTTCGCTTCATGCCATATAAGGTGCACAAAATCCTCGAATTTGAATACCAGTATTTTTAACAGATTTTATTTTTCTAACTGATTTTATTTTCTTAACTAACTATCAACAGTTAACATTTAAATAAGGCAAAATTTTCCATTTAAGAACAGTGGTGCCTCAATATTAAAAGAAATATACCCTCATCGTGAATGGGTTAACATGTGTTTTAGGTACTGTTATTATTTTCTAAACTCCTTAAACTTTCCTAAGCATGGATGCCTCTCATCCAGAAAGACTTTAACTGTCCGTACTTGTAAAACCAGTTAGGGGAGTTTCCTAGTTGTTGTTTTTTATTTTTTTTTTAATAAAATATACGTGTAAATGCATTGCATGTGTGTTTCTGGTGAATCAGCTGCCTGCTATCAATTCCCGAACCAACCTGGAAAGATGAAATTAGTTTAAGTGTTTCAATAAAGGTTTTGTTGGAGGCCAGCGATCTTCCAGTGATTATTGCCGAAACGTCAGTTGAGGCTCACTGTGGAGACGCGAAAAGTTTTTGGTTTCTGTCTGTCTGTCTGTTCCGCGATAACTTCCGTAAAAATGCTCCGATTAGGTTCATTTTTGGTAAGTATGTTGGCGAGGTATCCGGAATGAGCTGTATAGATTTTTGTTAAATTTGGTTCATTCGGTCGGAAAATATAGAACATTTTATTTTAGGTCATAATACTTTCCTATGGGGATGCAGACGATTTTTCAAATTGCATTTTTATCCGAAATGAAAATGGAATATTTGCCTAATGAATTTACAGACTTGCCAAGTCTCCGGCTTTTTGGATACCAGTAATTTAGTACAGAAAATGTTGTGTTCTTTAATCGGAGCATTTTGCGATTTAAAAGAACAACATTTTCTTTAAAAAATGACTGGTGTTCAAAAAGCCGGAGACTTGGCAACTCTGAATTTAGACGTAAAATTATGAATGCTAAATTTTCGATAAGGATTTCTAATAGTTTTAAAATTTTGCCGATAAATTTAATAGAATTTAGAAATTAATTGCTTAAAATATTTTAACATGTTTTTGCATCTGTTCGGGAAATATAAACATCTTATTTTCATATTTTTTTACAATTTTTAAAAGCGTTTATTTTTACTTTCCACTTTAATTTATTCGTTGCTTAGCAACCGGATTTCAAAGAGTGTAAAATAATAAATTTCAAGGAACTCTCACTATTTTGATGAAATATCCTTTTTTTTTTTTATTAAAACGAATGTAAATTTAATGAGACTACGGGGGATGAATGTTTATTTATTTTTTAAAAATTAAAAGAATAAGGAGTTCATCAGAATTTCAGAATATCATTGTATAACACCGTGTTTAATTTAATGATTCTAATTGCTGGAACATCCGAAGAATTTTATATGCTTATAAATATGCATGCAATTGAATAAATAATAATTGCGAATTGTACGATGTTAAATGATAACAAACATGAGATTTAAAAAACAAATGATTTGCAGAGCTGACGTTGAGGCTCCTGATCTGCAGATTTACTAGTTTATGTTAGTTATAGAAATGTGAAATTGATTTGGGGAAGTTGATATATTCTTTTATGATACCGTTAATGCTATCTTAGTAATTAAATGATCTCGCTGCTGTTTCTGGACATCGTAATGGAAGTAAGTACTAGATATATTATTTATTCAGAACTAATGGTTTATTTAATTTCGAGGTTTTGTTGTTTTAAGGAATAGTGACCTGAAATAAAAGTTATTCATTTGCCCTCCTTTTTTATTCAGTAATTCAAAAGACATTTTATTGTAAATAATCACCAATATCTGCCCGTAAATAAAGCAAATATTACTCGATAAAAATAGCAATATTTTTTGTCCAAATCTAAGCAACTATCTTTTCATTTCTAGAAATAAATTGTTTTAAATATATTTTTTAATTCATCTCACCTTTGACGTTAAATGACACATTAAATGTGGTGAATATTAATATTCCACAAAAAGCAGTAGCAATTAAGTAATCTGAATATATAAAAGTCCGCTGAATTGGTAACACTGAGTAGCAGCACTTGAGCTGTTGAAAACCTCTAATCTAGACTATAAACAGATAAACAGATGATGCTTTCAGAGAATACTACCCAGTTGCAAAGCAACCCAAGTCCCTGTAGATGAGTATGATGAGTATAACACATCTTTGAGGAGCCATGCAAAAAGACTCTAACAGTAGTAGAATATATATATTACAATTAAAAAAAAAAAAAAAAAAAAAAAGATAGGGATAAAAAAGTGAGGAAAAGTCTTCAGTTCACACAGAGAAGACGAAATGAAAAGGAGAATAGGATAGTTCTTTAATTCGGACTTGCTGCGCGTGCGACCAATCCGAAAATTTCTAGGGCGGAGCTTCGCTGGCAAATGCCAGAATGTCCGAAAAGGATAAGAATCGAGAAAAAATAACTATAAAACTTAATTTTAAAGAGAGAATAGTAAAATAAAAGGATAAAATAATAGGACATTATGAACAAAATTAAATCTGTTATAAATTGTTTAAAAAAAAGCCGTAGCCCAAAACAACACGGATAAAGCAAAGGTGTTAAAAAACATCTATCCCTTTAACCCATTTTTGGCCAAAGGTGCGTAAACGCACCATTTCAAGAAATATTTTTTTATTAACACTGTGACGTATATTTTTCGCTAATTTTATTTTTCTGCTATTTTTAAGGGTTCTGGAGACATCTATAAAATATTAGTAATTCAATTGAAGTAATCACTTTCTGTTGAGAAATTTTCAAAATACGCTGGTTTTTTACTTGAAATGGTTATTGACAAATTCGACTTTTTGAAAATGTATAATTATTCCACTTGAGATTAATCATACGTTTTTATAATGGGGTAAAATTGCAAGTTCTGTAAATAAAATAAAAATAAAACAAATGCCATAAGAAAATTAAATTTTTTTTATTTGAATTTAATGGTAAATTATTAGTAATAAATTAATAATGGTAACGTCAAATTAAATAAAATATTATTTTTCATGCACGAAACTTTTTTGATGTCTTAATGATTGTAATTTAAGCAAATTTCAATGCAAATAATACCACATTTTATAAAATTTCTATGCTTGGCCTAAAATGGGTAGAAGGAACAATTTCCATTGCCTCTTTTATAGAAACTAATGTATATTGGAATAATTTTAACTAAAATATAGTGACAAGTGATAAAAAAGTGTAATAATCCTTATATATTATTTCTCCTGTCAACATCCCTTTTACTCAGAAAACATGAAACGCAGAACAACGAATGAGATACCATATGAAAGGTTTTAGAACAGGCTTCTGACATAGCCCACTTAACAATTCGTTAAAACATGTTTTTGATTAAAATTTGCTGAAATTACAAAATTAAATCGGCATTGTTTTCATGAAAGAAATGAAAGGTTTTCCTGAAATTATTGTTGCCAAAAAAATAAAATACCACATTATATGATGCTCATAGCAATTATTATAAAAAACACCGCACGGGTTTATTTTATACTTATGATTAAAAAGCGAAATTGAAATTGAAATGTTTAGATTTATATTTCTAAGTCCCATGGTTTTCCCGAAGCGGATGACGTCATCCTCTAATGCAGTCAAAATACGATTGTTAATTTTCTTTTTCTCGCGCGTGCCTTTAGCAATCTTGGATCACTAACTTTGATGGAATAAATTAGATGATATTCTGGCTTGACTAACAACTAAATGTTGTTTGCAGATATTTTTATACTTGCTTTTTCTTTAGAAGTTTAAACCTGCATCTAATAAATATTACATATTGATAAAAAATGATACGTCTCTATTATCCCGTCGACCACTTTTCATAACAAAAAACTATCGCCAAATAAACGGGAGAACGTTGCCATTGAAATATCAAAAAATAAATAAAATATTAGAATTTAAGGACACAATTGTTATTTTAATTAATAAAATAACTGCAAAATCAGTAAAACATAATGAAATATACACGCAAATGTCGAATATAATACCACTAGATGACGTAACAAACACGCATAATGATTCTGACAATCAGTAAATGGGACTGCATTTTTGGTGTTTAATCTTACAATTTGGCGGTAGTTTTTTGTTATGAAAAGTGGTCGACGGATAATAGAGAAGTACCTAAAAAATATTAGATTTCAGTGCGAAATCTTCGCACGGGCCCTCTGGTAATAATAATAATAGCATTAGACGATTAGACGCATTCTTATCAGAGATAAGAGCTTAGCTTCCTGTTTCATTCAGAAATTCCGATATCGTACCGGAAATTCTCGAAAGTAGGATTTTTACTCTAAGTAATCACAAAATGTCTGTCACCAAGTAAAGCAAAAATCAGGATTCGAAATTTCTGAATTAAAAAGGAGGTAAAATCCACAACCCTGTTACTGACGGGTGCTGAATATGTTCTCGTTCTGGGTGATAATATATATCCATTTATTATCGAATCTTTTCCGGTACAGAAAGACATAACCAACATAATAATTCCAACATAAAAATACGTCTTCGCATCGCTTTATTAGTTTTAACAGCTTTCCAATGAGTTTGAAACACTCATTTAACTTTCCAGATTGCCAGATATATAAAACTTTCTTAGAATTTGTAAGGCAGAACTGGAATCCTTTATTTTAGCTCTACTCTTACTTCCACAACCAAACTCACAGCATGCTTTGTGGGTGGTCACTATGCATAAGCAATTAAACAGACCTCTACTACAAATTTTAAGATTTTTTTTTTTGTCCCACTTAATTGTTACCATTAATGAATACAAAAATAACATTTTAAAATTAGTGGTGGAATTTTGTCTGATTTGCCTCCGTTAAGTCGGCGCCCATGCCAGTGTAGATGTTTGGGAGAAATTGCTACCTCGTTGAAATATTATCAAGGTGTAGAATATTTTTTATTCGGGTTAACAGTAGATTTACATATTATGTGCTGAGTGATTATAATAGATCGTCTTTTCAGTATATTTTCGAACGAAATTTTTGATTAGTTCACTTTTTACACTTTCAGGATTGTGCTTGAAAGTTTACATTAAATATGCATATATATTACATATATAGATGTTTTGTAATATACGGGATTACTGTCATGAATTTTGAATCTGATTTCCCAGTATATCTGTAGGCATTTAAATATGCCACTATTGGACTAAAAAATAATATTTGGAAAGTTTTCCTCCTTTGCAACTTTTGCTAGCTATTCAGAAATAATCATGCCAACAAACTCTCCAATCTCTTAAGTTATGTATGGCCTGAAGAAATATATAGCTCCTAAAAATGTAAGTACTGTCAAACACAGCGAAAGAAACAAAAGCTCAGCTGTCATTGTCAGTGATAACAATGAGAAATGAGGAGTTATTCTGCTGAATTGCAGGCAAAGCATTTCTTTCATCGCTGACTGTTATATGGAATGTATGTGAAAAATTACATATTATAGTTTGCCTTTTACTAATAAAATTGGAAGAATAATACTAATAAAATAACTTATAATTTAAAGTATTAATCACTTAAAACTCGTTTCTTTTATCAAGTCTTAGGATTTTTGTTTTAAATGATGATAACTAACATTTAAGGAATACTGTTACACACAAATACTCTAATCTCCAAATTTATAAATCATTTGAAGAAATATATCCGTCCGAAATACATAAGCCCTCTTAAGCACCACCGAAAAAGAAATAAAAACACGGCTGTCATTTTCAGATATGGAGATTTATTTTGTTGAAATGCAGGCAAAGCATTTCTTTTACTATTGGTTCTTATGTGGAATGTCGGTGAAAAATTATATGTTAACGTTTGCCCTTTTCTAATCAAATCATTTAAGAGAATGTAACAAATGATTTAAGAGTACTATTTAAACTTGTTCTTTCTTACCGAGAAACACATCTTATATATATATATATATTTTTTTTTTTTTTTTTTTTTTTGATGATGACTAACATTTAAAAAATTTTTTAAGTCTAACTATTTGTAGAAAAAACTTTATAAAAATATTACATATTAAATAAAATTATTACTAAAATTATAGTTGGAATTTCACGGTAAGTTACGAAACAAGTACAGAGGTGCCAAGCTCTCACTAATCTTCCTTAATATGTGGATTAATTTAACCCAAGTTTAATACGTTCCGCACCAGAATTTTTTTAAAGAAATGAAACTAAATATATCCCATGTAGAAATCTATAATTAACTAAATAAAGATTAAACAAATAATTTTTCTGGCTCGCAACGTTGTTAAAACTGTGTGAAATTAATCCATATATTACGGAAGATTACTGAGCGCTTGTCACCTCTGTAAGTATTCTGTAAGGAGACAAAAATCACCTTTTCAGTGTTTAGGACTGTTCTCATTTTTTACCTTCGCTCAACAATGCGATACTATCTGCCACATACAGAACTTTTTTTTGCTCTTAAATGCATGAAATTTACAGACATTCTCATTTAAGTACTAAGAATTCAATAGGGCTATGTACATTTACGTAAATAGTATGTGTTTTTGTATTCAAACATTGGAGTATCATAGCTGAAATTTATTCCAACAGAGTAAAAAATGCCGGGACCAGGACTCGAACCTGGGTACTTTGGCTTACCGTGCCAACGCTCTTCCTACTGAGCTATTCCAACGATATCCTGACTGGCATATTCGATATCCGGAAACGTTTTCGTGTTATTTCGGATTTATCATGCAAAAATGCTATAGTTATAGCTCGGAAGAATGAAATTAGCGCTGCAGTTCGTAGCCTTGTCCAACAAATAAGAGTGAAATATGCCAGCCAGGATATCGTTGGGATAGCTAAGTAAGAAGAGCGTTGGCAAGACCCAGGTTCGAGTCCTGGTCCCATCATTTTTCACTCTGTTGGAATAAATCTCAACTATTATACTCCAAATATTTAATATAATTTACCTACTTGAAAATACTTTCCTCTGTTCATTATGATGGTATGTGTCTTAAATTATAATCGATTACTCTCTGATGACATTCATTCCTGAACTTCAGTGTCTGCTTATAACGTAGAAATGCATAAAAAACAAAAGGGCGACTCGAAAGTGGAGTTACACAACTCCTAAAGACGTGAACTCACGTTTCCTGTAGAATCTGTGTTAATAAAATTATTTTCTCTGTTCGTGTTTTTATTATAACTGAATATATATAATAATGGTATTGTTTCTAATCGAAGTACTCATAGGTATAGTCTAATTGTAAAAATACGAATTTTGTGTATGTTTTTTTTAAAATAATGCAACACAAGAAATGCAAAAGTTCTGCCCGTGGGCGGAAGGCGGAATTACACATATCCAGAAGACGTGGATTCATGTCTCCTGTGCAAATGATTTATTAATTGAAGATAACTAAGTTTTAGTGTTTAATTATTTAAAAATCGGTACTAAGATAAACCAGTTGCTAAAGAAAGTTAAGAAAACAGCAGCTTAGGTAAGATTGTTAGTAAAATTATATGTTTTCAATATAGATGAAATTTCTTAAAAAGCAACCAAAATAAGCCTAATTTTGCCTGGCTATTTAGCAAATTTTGATTGCATATTTCTGCACATGTGCCAGCGTTTATGCTTCGTTTTAACACTATTTCTTGAAATAAATATTATTTTTATTTAATCTCATAATATATGTTATTAAATAAGGCAAAAATTGTTATTCTGTAAAAGTGGTAACAGAAAAGCGTAAAAGTTGTCAGCTGTGTGTATGTATGTTCTTCACTAAAAACCCTTCTTGGAATTTTTAGCGTCTCTTCTGAAGAATTAATTTGTCAACAATATAGGACAGTGTGCATTGGAAGCTTTTTATTGTTCTTTAAAAACTAATGTAAAGACGAGGGTTATTTTAAAAGTAAGTACCGTTTTGAAATTCTGGCGTGGCGGCGCTGCGATGGGCACTCCGCGCGTGCGCGCTATTTACCTACATCTGTTGGCAAGCCACAGGAGCCATTACAAAAACATTTGACTGTGTTAACGTTTGTTTTTAAGTATTTAAAACGGCTCCGCTGATTGTGAATTTCTCCGCTTATAAAATACAATCGGTGATTCGTTTTCTTGGTGCTAAAGACGTGAAAGCGGCTGAAATTCATAGTGAGATTACTTAAGTTTACGGACAACACATTATGACCGGTGGAATGGTAGGGAGATAAGTTAGAGCTTTTAAAAATGGCCGCACGAATGTTCATGATGAGGAACGAAGTGAATGAACTTCAGTCATTACTGAAGATTTGGTGCAGAAAGTTGACGAACTAGTGGAACAGAACAGATGCTTTGCAGTTTCGCCATTATTGGTGATGAGATCAAAAAGACCGTGTTGCAGTGGATGTCAAATCAGACAGCAGACTTCTATGAAGATGGGATTCCAAAACTGGTTGTAAGATAGGTGTCTTAATATTGACGGAAATTATGTAGAAAAATAGATTGAGATACTGGTTTTCATATAAAAATAAAAGTAGTAAGAAAATTATACTTGTTTCTTTTTATCTTAAAACAGTACTTAGTTTAAAAATACCCTTCGTATCATTTTAAAGTAATTACCAATTAATAAATGTTTATTATTACGGTTATTTTTAGATATTCAAGAATTGTCCTATAAACACTCCAATCGCCTAAGTAATAAATCATCTAAAGAAATATATTGTTTCCGGAAACATAAGCCCTTTCAAAAACCGAAACAGAAACAAAAATTCAGCAGTCACTTTCAGCGATAACAATGAGAAATGGCAGATTTGTTCTGTTAAAAGGCAGACAGATATTTCCTACCGTTGACTGTTACAAAGAATGTTGATGAAAAATTGTACATTATTGTTTGCCTTTTCTAATCACATTGTATAAATAATACAAATCAATTTCAGAAGATCAATTTTCAATTAACCCTCTTGGTACCATTGGGATCTCTTTTGACTCTATTTATTTTTGTTTTGAAATTTTTCATGTTCCGAACCAGAAAAAAAAATAGTAACTTAAACGTACTAAATTAAATCAAACAGACGTCGCGGAAGAAATGTAATAAAATTAAACTTGATTAATTTCTAGTTCAAGTCATCCAAAACTAACAACTCCCTTCAAAAATTAAAACTTTTAGTAGGAGAGCCATGATTATTCCTCTTTCCAAAAATCAAATCTTAGAATTCATTTAAGTAAAAATAAATGATATTTAAATTTAAAAAAAAATAAAATTCGATACTGAATCAAACAAATCGTTATATATATATATAAAGGTCTCCGAAATTACTGGAAAGCTAAGGGAAGAAGAAAAATGTATTTTTAAAGAAAACTTTCAAGCCAGAAATTTAAGGGTTGAATCCTACAGATACTTTAATTTCCGGCGTAAAAGCCGCGGCTCAAATAAATGCGTTTCTGACCAGAAATTTTATTTAATAAAGGTAAACGTCTTTTTATTTGGTACTAAATTGATTTCATTTATTATATAAAATTTCTAGTTTTAAACAGTGTTGCCAGTGGGATACTCTTTTTAGATTCAGTTTTCTTGATTCTCACCAGTTTTTTGAGAAAGTAAAATTCTCCGTATTCAATGACAGCTTAAATAAGGCAAACGCAGGTACCAATTCAAAAAAGGGTTGCCATTACTGCCAATCAAGCAAAGCAATCTGAAAATTTTTTAACACTTTCCAACCTAGTTGAAAAGTGCTTATGACTTCGGTTTGTCTGCCGTATGGCCGTCAGCCGTCAGCCGTCTGGCCGTCTGTTCGTGCTCTAACTCTCGTAAATATGCTCGGATTGCTCTGCAATTTTTATATGTTATTGTCGTTATCTATAGCATGTTCCCTATTTCAACGGAAGTGTGTAACTCTTATAGTTTTTTTACAGGGACACTCAAAAGAATTCCGTTACATTGCGGTCTATGGGGGAAAAATCATTTGCGGTTTATTTAAATAATGTTTCACTATTTTAAACGCATTGAAATGTATATATATTACTAAGGTGCATTAGAAGAAGCTTAATATGGAATAGGGTGTGCATAGCACTTATAGTTACTTGACAGGGACAGTCAAAAGAATTCCGTTACATTACGTCTATGGAGAAAAATCTTCTGCGGTTTATTTAAAAAATGTTTCACTATTTTAATCGCATTGAAATGTATATATATCACTAAGGTGCATGACAAGAAGCTTACTACAGAATAGTGTGTGTATAGCAGTCATCGTTCATTTACAGGGACACACAAAATAATTCTCTACTGTCTGTTAACAATAATTCTTGGAAGTGCGTTTTAAGTTACTGAACGCGATTTTAATTTTAACTCGCTTTTTGTCTATTACGTGGTGTGTAAAAATTCTGTAGATCCTATACAGGGAAGCACAAAAGTTTGCGAACACATTTCCGTTTATTGACAGAAACTCCAGACGGAGAATTTTAAACTGTGCTACGCGTTTCCTAACTGAACTAAAATTTAGCATCCTATGTAGTATATATACAAATCTATAGATCCTATACAGGGCTGAATAAAAGTATTCGGATATTTTTCCGAATATTTCATATGTTGGAAATTCCTGAAATTATGTTCTTAAATATGTTATGCGTTTTCCAAATTGTTTACTTAGATGTTATCTTTCTGCTTATTAAACGGTAATGATTTGTAAAATTATTTTGGAAGCGTTGGAAAGTGTTACATAATCTATGCTTGACGCATGATTTTTCTTTTTTGTTTAAGTATCCCACTGACAAGTCTGGATTTAAACGGACTTAATTTAACGTCGGTTTATACAGCGGAAATTATTGTAATCAAATTATATATGAATGAAAACTTATTAAGTAAAACTGGTATTTATTAATTTTTATTAGATTTTTAGACCTCAACCAGTATATTTTATTTATAAATCAATTTCTAGTCAATAAGCGGTAGCTCCAGCTGCAGCAGATGTACAGCACCTAGAACACACAGTGCGGAAAAGGCTACAAAATAATACTAAAAAATTGAATCCGATAAATGTAGAACAATGCTGAAGAAATAACGGGTCCATCGCAGCGACATCTTCTAGCAGTGGCGTAGACAAGGTGGAGGTCCAGATGGTTTGAATACCACTAATTTTATAAAAATATTTTTTCCTTATCTAATCGAAGAATTTTCTGAGATATTGAAGGCGAAGGAAACTTTATAATATTACTGGTTTCCAGAGCATTTGGCCACACCCCCCCCCCCCTTCCCAATCTCTGGCTACGTCACTGTCTGCTAGCTCTTTTCAACGCAAATATTGTATAAGAATCGAACTGAAAAAACGTTTCAGCTGGTGGTAAATATTTTAAATAATTAAATTATACACTATACGCATTATTTTTTGCCTTGTTGCAGTACTCGATAAAAGACAGCAAACTAGAAACTATCCCTATTTAGCATACCAAAAGGATGAATCTCTGCTAGAAGAGTGGAAAAGATTAATTTTCTGATATGATAAAAAATTAACTTCAAAATCAGTTACATCTGAAATATACACTTACAAGAAGATTTTATTAACAGAAAATGTGTTCATTCCGGAAATTTCAAAAGAATTTTTTTTATTTTATGTAATCACGAAATGTCTATAATTAAATAAAGTAAATACTGCTATTAGTATTTTCTGGTATGAATTCGAACTTTCTACATTAAATAAAACTCTGGTAATTTTAACCCGGCAGTGAACGTGTTAAGAAAATTACGCAATTTTTTTATTTTTTTTTATTTTTATTTTTTTAATAATTTTTATATAAAAATTGCACGAGCTTTATTTATTTAGTGGTAACACCCACTTTTGACACAATATTTCAGTTTTTTAAATCAAGGTCGCCCGAAAAAAGACAAAGTTTATATACCTTTTATTATAAATTCATAGAATTGTTAAAATAAATTTATTAAGGATATACCCTCAAAAGAAACATTAAATTAAGTTATCAACGGTAAAACTTCCATAAGCAAATCGGTAAAATTTTAAGAGCCGTTGGTATATAGAATAAACAAAAAGAAAGTCTTTATTTCTTAAATTCGTATTTCCGTGTTATAATGACCCCCACAATTACGATTATGCCAAGTTTGAAGCTATGATTTAGCCAAGGTCATCGCAAAGCTTATATATTCATCATTTATACGCATATATATATACTTCAAACACTCATATATGAGTCATATAAGTAATATGTGTCATAGCTACATCATATACGTCTTATAGATATGTCATATATATACACATCATATATGCGTCATATACCACTATAACTTAGCCATATACGTCTCGAAATGTTATCTATATATTTAAAACGCTAAGCTTTTTCTTTTGACAATCGGCGAGAACAAACTACTGCATCAAATTACATCATTCTTTTTTCAAACGAAAGATATTTGGACACAGATTTGTTATCGTACATTCGTTTGTTCGAAAATTTAATTAATTAGCCGTAATTTTAAATTAAATTTTTACTTCTACGTATGACGTCATAAAGTCGGCAATCTGATAACGCCCATCTTTGCGAGGCACATAGTAACGAGTAACTCTATGGTTGCGAGGATAGAAGAGAAATAATAAATATTAAAAGCACGTGGCTTTAATGCCGGATTTTTTCATTTGCAAGTTACATTTCGGTAAAAAAAATTTATCCGCGTGTTTTATAAGCGAATAAAAATTCATATTTATTGTGACGTCACTGGAATATTGTCCATTGGGTTTATTTTATAATTATGCATTATAATTTTGTTGATGACATTTTTTCATTACAATCAAATACAAAATATATTTTTATTTGTATGCATGGTGTTTAAGCATAAAAGTAACATATACAAAGTACGCGTGAAAAGTTTGTGCCGGGGAAAATGACGTTATGCTTAGCTTGAAATGCATTTTAACATTGATGAAACTAAAAAGAAAAATTTATATGATTGTGTCAACATGATCTAATTTTAGCTGATTTTTCAATTTTTAATTTTAAAGATTAGAACTGGATCCTTTATTGGTTGCTTCATCTTGATTGCATACCTTGATTACATGTTACCAATTTTTAATTATAGGTTAGAAGATTTCATTTTTAATAAAAAATTCCCAAAAGTAAACGATTTTAAGAAAATTAAAATTATTAAAAATAGTGTTATAATTAAAAAACAAAAACCTTGAAATAATGATTGTATTTTTAGCTAGAATAAACAATGTAAGGCTAATATTTTATAGAAATTATTTTGGTAGGTTTGTTATAAGTTCATTTAACAGTTCTTTATTAGAGGCAAAGCCCTATTTCTGTCACTATGTATTTCTCTTTCAATGTCAAAAAATGGTAGTCTACTTTTGGAGTTCAGCCAAAACACAGTGGCAATTATTAGAGATATATAACGGTTGTTACAACAAACGGCCCTTTCGCTTTAGCTTTCATCGCGCTTACATCACTTCTAAATACTACAAATTTCAATTTTTTACTACATTTTACAATTTCAGTTCTTACATCATCAATTAGAAAAAAAATTAGCTTTCGATTGAAATTTATTTGAAAACTGCCGCTTAATTTAACGACTTTTTAAATAATTTTCAAGCATGAAATATTTTTCATTTCTATCTCAATAACGACCATCAGTTTGCTTTAATAATGTAAAATAGCCCCTGGGAAAGTTGCCACAATTGAAAATAGATTTCCCTAACTATCATGAAAAGTGCAGAAAAATGATAATAATAAAATACCTGAAAAATCATAAGATCAGATTATCCAGAAGATAGAGCATTTTGGCGCTAAACTACAATCTGTCAAAAAAAAAAAAAAAAAAAAAAAAAAAACTATTTTCAGTTTATGTTTAACATAAAATTAATATATTGAATTCGTTGATGCATATGATGCATCAGAATATGCTAGGAACTGTATTTTATTATTTTTTTTAAAGATCCATTGGATATATAACTGTATAAGAGGAAAAATATCCCCGACTGTGATGGACGAGGAATAATCATCCTGATTATGTAAAGGGACCGAAAAAACCATACAAATAATGAACCATACATATATAACCATACAAATAAACACTTGAACATATTCAAAATCTGCCTCATCTGCAGATTGATTTAATATTTTAAAATAAATTCTTCATCTTTACAAAAAAAATTGATTAGCTTAAAACGATGGATGTGTTTTAGAAGATATGGATTTGAAACGAACAATGATTAAAGAGGACATTTTAAAACTTTTAATTTAAACGCTTTAAAACTTTTTTTTAACATTGAATTGAGACGGTGCCTTTGAACAGATGGAATGCACTTGCGCATAGGAGCTCATTCGGTTGCATTATCACAGGGTAGCGGGATGTGTGCTTTATTTACTATGTTCTTTTATTTACTGAATATGAGATGAACGTAGGAATATACTATTTGTATGATACTTCATAGGTACATGAAATTTTCTTTCTTGCCGTGGGGAATATGGCGGTAATGTCAAACTGATTTGCATTACACAGTTGTTTACGGATTGTTTGTTTGGAGTTTGCATCGTAAATAGTATTTCAATGGGGGAAAAAACTTTTAAAATAAAATACAGTAAAACCTCTGAATAACGGACACCTCGGGAGCACAGAATTTGTCCGCTATTGAGAGTTAAAAATGTACAAATATACAGGTTATGGGGATCACAAAATTGTCCGCTAAATAGAGGTGTCCGCTATTCGGGAGTGTCCGTTATGGAGGTTTTACTGTATTTGGAAGACTGTTTGATACCCACCCTTTCTTATGTAATAAAGAGGCTTACTTCACTGATATTGTTATAGTATTTTTTCCGTCAAGTTTTGACTGGTTCCATCTAGTATATACAGGGTGTAACTGAAATGCTTCAACAAACTTTGAGGGATGATAGTACTCATGAAGACGAACAAAATATGCAATGGAACATGGGGTCGCAAATGACGTTTAACCCCTTCAGGGGCAGTGGTATGTTTATGAAAGCGCTTAATTTTAATTCCAAAACGCCATAATGACACCAGAATTTTGCTAAAATCTTTTCCATTTAATATGTATGTGAAATATAGCCTTTTTCTTATTTACAAACAAATTTTTTTATAAATTCCGGTGCCAGTCATTTATTTCAACATTTTAGTACTAAAAGTAGTTTGCCCCTAAAAGGCTTAAAGGATAAAAATAGAGAAAATGCGTCTGAAAATGGACTGGCACCAGAATTTCCAAAAAAATTGTTTGTAAATAAGAAAAAGGCTATATTTCACATAAATATTAAATGGAAAAGATTTTAGCAAAATTCTGGTGCCATTGTGGCGTTTTGGAATTAAAATTAAGTGGTTTTTTAGACATACCACTGTCCCTGAAAGGGTTAAATGTCATTTGCGACCCCATGTTCTATTCCATTTTTTGTTCATCTTCATGAGTACTATCATCCCTCAAAGTTTGTTGAAGCATTTCAGTTACACCCTGTATATAATATATCATTATGATGTCATATATGCTTTATAATTTGGCGATAAATCTTGGTCGCTTACCGATTTTTCCTTGAGTGCCGCTGTAAAACGAAAGTACCCTCCAATTTTATATAAAAGAATTTTTAAAAAAATCTGTTTTTTTATTTTCTTATATGTGATTGTATGGTAGCAGAACATGTCCCCTTTAAACCAGGGATGAGATTTCTCCGCTTTTTTACATACCAGTATAATCTTAGAGAAAACGTTGTTCTCTTAACTCGCAGAACGTTCCGATTTAATAAAATAACATTTTCTGTAAGATTATACTAATATGCAAAAAAAGCGGAAAAATCTCATCCCTGCTTTAAACCTTCGAAAAATAAACTATCGCTATATCTCAAAAAAAATATTATTGGAATGAACTGTACACTTACACACCAATGTTTTTGGCTCCTTTTGTTTATGTAAAAATTGATGTAGGTTCATCAATATTATTCATCATTTTTTAATATTAATTCAATAAGAATTCTTTTATAATTAAAATACACCTTTGAGCATCTTTTACACACTTGTTTTTACCAAGTACGTTTGAGTAAAAAAATAATACAATACCTGGAATACGTTTGAGTCTCTTCAATGTATCTGATTGAAAATAAAAATAATTAAATCGGATAATTACGGATAATTACACTAAAACTTTTGATTAAAAAAAAATAATACAATACCTGGAATACGTTTGGGTCCGTTTAATGTATCTCACTGAAAACAAAAGTAAATCGGATAATTACGTAATACTTTTGAGTAAAAAATAATACAATATCTGGAAGGCGTTTTAGTCCCTTCATGGTATCTCACTGAAAATAAAATAAATTAAATCAGATAATTACGTTAATACTTTTGAGTAAAACAATAATACAATACCTGGAATACGTTTGAGTCCCTACAATGTATCTCATTGAAAATAAAAAAATAATTAAATCGGATATTTTTTGGGAAGATGTAAATTAATGACTTTCTCTAACTCTATAAAGATATAACAAAAATACATAAGCTATTCCTTTTCCGGACTGATTTGATTCAAGGAACCCAAATAGGGTGTCAAATGTGGATGTTATCACATTAAAAAAAATTGGTGATTTTTTTATATGTAGGAATCCCTATTTTTAAGATTGCATACATATTCTGAAAGAAGATAATATTCAATGTTGAATGACACCTTTGGTCTGAATTTATCTTAAATGGTCTGCGATTAGAGGCGGGTGTATATTTTTTTTATTTATATTGACTGTATAAGCATAGCATAGGATACTAAACTTGGCTTAGATGCTTTACACTGACGCTAAAAAAAAAAAAAAATTAATCGGTTAAAAAAAAGAAAAAAGTCGCCAAACTTTGGGGACTGTTTTTCTTTTATGGCAACCCAGCTATTAAGCTTGTATTTAGTTACTGTAGTAGCTTGGCACAGTCTTGGAAATCGCGCCAACCAAACAGTCGCCAATCTTTTGTTTACATTTTAGCGTCAGTGTAACACATCTGTTCCCTAAACTTTAGGGCTATGATGTCATACACTCACGCACAGTTTTTTTTAATCGGTTATAAAAAAGAAAAAAGGTCGCCAAATTTAGGGGATTTTTTCCTTTAATGGCATCCTAGACATTGTATTAAGTTTTTGGTTTGGCACGGGCTTGAAAATCGCGCCAACAAAAACGTCGCCAAAAATCGCTGCGTGAGTGTAAAGCATCAGTTCCAAATTTAGTTCAAACTAGAAAATGCATAATACAGTTAAAAAGAAACTTTAAGCAGTACATGCCCGTAGACAGTAATGCAACCAAATTCTTTTATAGTTCTGTATATGATCTGTAGAATTTATACGTTCATTTAATATACTGATATTTTGGTAAGCTTAGAAACAAATAAAAGAGCTGAAAACGCATTTCTAGCAAATATTGCTCTTAGTCACTAACGTAACAGAACTCATTTGTGTGTTCCTGTAAATGAACTTTAAATGCATTGAACAAATATGCTCAACATATCCTATAGAAACCATATTGTTCTGCGCTTTAGTAATGTATATCAGTCTCATTATGTTTAACCCTTCTAGCACGACTGATCCATTCCATTTATTTTTGTTTTGAAATATTTCATGTTCTGAACCAGAAAAAAATAGTAAATCAAACATAATAAATAATAAAATCAAACAAACAACTCTCAAGAAATTCAATAAAATTAAATTAATTAATTTTCGGGTTGAGTCATCCAAAACTGTGAAATTAAATGTTGGTACTAGGAGGATTAAAGTACTGTAACTTCATTTCATTAAAAAGTGCTCCAAACAATTTTTCCCATAAACCATAATTTAACGGATTTTGTGTGTGTGTGTGTGTGTGTGTGCGTACCTGTAAACTAGGGTATGAAACTGCAGCCTGCTGGTTACCATTATTACTGAATTCTAATCTTCTCCTTATTAAATCACAGAATTTCTGGTAACTTGCCAACTGATTAACCAGTCCAGTTTGACACTTCTGCTGTAAATGAACTGTAAATGCTACCCTCTCCTTTTTTCACCCACCTTGAGGACCCGCTTGTGGCATATGGTCGGGACAAGCCCCTAAGGAACGTAAATCTATATCAATAGGGAACGTAAATCAATAGTAAAATTCTATAACGCGTATTAGTTTCATAGTAAACCAAATATATTTACGAAAGTCATATTGTGGACGGATGGCCAGACATGCAGACAGACACATAGATGAACCAAAACCATACATACTTTTCAACTCTATTGGAAAGTGACAGTGAAGAATAAAATATTGATGATTATAACAAACACACATCAATAAACTATTATTTTAACGTAAAGAAATACTAGATCAAATATAATAACTTATAACACCTTGTAATTAATACATTTTTCAATTGCTAAAAGGCGTAAAATAAAAAGATTATAAACAGTAAAATAAGTTTTATTAGACTGTTGACATGTTTCAGCTCAATTTGAGCCATTATCAAAACAAGTAAGAATATTCTACAATAGCACGGTCTTATTGAAGTTATTTGAAACGCTATTTTTTATTTTATCACGTACTTTTTAAAAATTACGCACGTTATTTCCACCATTATAAACATTCAAGTAAAAAATAAAAAATATCGTGCGTAATTTTAAAAAAGTACATGAAAAATTAAATGCTAGCGTTTCGAATAATAACTTCATAGACCGTGCAATTATATTCTTATTTGTTTTGATAATGGATCAGATTGAGCTGAAACATGTCAACAGTCTAATAAAAATTATTTTACTATTTATGATCTTTTTATTTTATGTCTTTTAGTAATTAAAATAAGTATAGAAGTAGTAGATTTAAAAATTTCATTAAAACCTTTAAAATTCAATATACATTTAATTTTTATAGTCACGTGTAATACAACTTTATATCATTCCATAATGCTGCTTTATATTAAACTAAAGACACAATTTTCTTTCGCCAACAATTTTTTTTCCTCTTTAATGCACATTTATCTATTTTCAGAAAATATTCATATCCTTACTTAGATTAAAACAAGTTTATCAAGCCATGCCGAATCCTAGTTAATCTAAGCTTTAGTTTTTGTGTTAGATAAAAATCCTCATTTATCTTTTCGGGCATATAGACAATTCAGAGATGAATTGACATTCATTAAAACCTTTAAAATTCAATACATTTAATTTTTATAGTCACGTGTTATGCAACTTTATATCATTCCATAATGCTGCTTTATATTAAACTAAAGACACAATTTTCTTTCGCCAACAATTTGTTTTCTCTTTAATGCACAGGCATCTCTTTCTATTTTCAGCAAATATTCATATCCTTACTTAGATTAAAACAAGCTTATCAAGCCATGCATAATCCTAGTTACTTTATGCTTTAGTTTTGGTGTTAGACAAAAAATCCTCATTTATCTTTTCCAGCATATCGACAGTTCAGAGATGAATGGATATTAGGAAAAAATATTATGTAAGCAGTAGCGTTTGAATTGCTGATAGATATTATATAATACAGAATAGCAAGAGTCTTGTGCTAATCAAATAAAATATTTTTAAGTAAATCAAGCTCTGCCTAATCCTAGTTAATCTATGTTTATTTTTGGTGTTAGACAAAAAATCCTTATTTATATTTTCCAGCATATCGACAATTCATTGAAGAATGGATATTAGAAAGAAATATTATATAAACAGTAGCGTTTGAATTACTGGTGGATTTTATGATACAGAATAGTAAGAGTATTGTGCTTATCAAAAAAAAATATTTTTAAAGTAAATCAAACCATGCCTAATCCTAGTTAATCTACCGTTTATACTCGGGTATAATTCGGCCCCCAAATTTGAGATAAAAACAGGTTTAATACCAGTAATTCAGAATGGTTTCTTACGACTTATTTAATCTCATTTAATTCTAAATAATGTAAAGATTAGAAAAATATTCTGAATTACTGGTATTAAACGTGTTTTCATCTCGAATTTGGGGGTAGACTAATACGAAACTATATACGATACGCTTTAGTTTTGGTGTTAGATAAAAATCCTCATTTATCTTTTGTAGCATATAGACAATTCAGAGGTGAATAGATATTAGAAAGAAATATTATGTTAGCAGTAGCGTTTGAATTGCTGGTAGATATTATAATGATAATAACAGATAATAACTAAAGTTAATTAAGCCATTATTCCACGCGCGTAACTATAGTTAATATATGGTTTTGTTTTGATGTTAAATAAACATCCTAGTTTATTTTTTCGAGTATATAGACAACCTAGAGATAAACAGATATTAAAAAAGATATTGCAAAAACAGTAGCGTTTAAATTGCTGATGGTAGTGGTGGAAAAGACGAGCAGCAGTGGACCGATTGTCACCGCTAAATTTCAATAGAATTCATCGCCTTATTCACCCCTTCGCGACGAGCGTCCTTTACAGAATTTTTAATCTTTGGCCACCGGTTTTTCAAAACAGAAATTTTCGCTTAATTGAATCGCAGAAATGCTAGGATTACATAAGGCAAAGCTTACAATAAAAAATAACTGATGGGAATAATCGAGGATTCTGAGCATCTTATGGGTATACGTGTCGCTCGTCCCCAAGGGGTTAAATCTGAGAAATTATGTCATTAAACCCTTTCCGACACAGACAAAGTATGTTCGTAAAATGAGAAATTGCTGACTGACACCGGAATTTGCAAACGACTTTTTTAGAAAATATGAACTCCTTATTTTAAACTTTCATTGTTCAAACAAAATTTGATTAAAATATTCTTGGTACCGAATGCAAGAGTGGAATTAAAATTAGGTTTGCCCGGAGTGGGACCACTGTGCCGGACAGGGTTAAATAAGGCAAAGAATACTATTAACATTTAGTGGTGATAATCTGCCCACTGCTGCTCATCTTTTCCACCACTGTGATGGATATTATAATACAAACAAATTGGAAATTGTACGTTAAAAGTGACAAATAGTGTAATGTAAACAAATGATCAAGGAAAAAAAAAGAAAGAAAGAAAAATACATCTTTCATAACCTATAAATTTTTCCGGAGGATTATAGCTCTTCTAAAAATGTATTACCTGTCAAATATCCTAAAAGATATAAAACTTCAGTTGTCAATTTCAAGGATAGAAATAAGGAAATAACGTTTATTCTGATAAATATTTTAAGGGTGTTTTCTATATTGTTGAATGCCATATGACCTTTGGTTAAATAATATACAGGGTGAATCTAAACTCTTGGGCAAAACTTTAAGGGGTGATAGTACACATCAAGACAAACAATATTAAATAGGAAACTAAGGGTCCCAAACGTCTTCCGAAGGAGATAGGCGCCATTAAAGTTTAGGGTCCAAAATTTCAAATAATTATGAAAAACGGAAAAATTGGTCGATTCGTTTGCGGTTTTCGCTAAAACTATTCTTTATAACAGTATTTTCTTAAAAATAAATTTTAAAGAAAAAGTTAAAAAAAATTTCGATAGAGGGCGCTTTAGACTTTGGAGTAACAAACAACCATTTTTTACTGTTATTTTTTGTATCTGATTAAATTCTTTCAAAAGCTTAGACTTAAACTTAAATTTTGAGCTTAAAATCTGAACCGTTGGGAGCGGTTAAGTAGCGCAAACTGAACTGTGTTCAGGAGTTGAAATTTGAACCCCCTTGAACACAGTTCAGTTATTCCCGATCTTGGTGTCGTAGACCAGGCAGAAACTACTACCCCCTACACTTAAAATAAACGATAGAGGAATGACAAAATTAAATAAAAAAATTATTTTAAAAATAATTTTTAAAGATAAAGTTCAAAAATGCCGATAGAGGGCGCTTTAGACTTTAGAGTAATAAACAACTATTTTTTACCATCAACTCCTACGAGGACCTTGTTGCGAGGATTGCCGTCGTAGCAGGCAATTTCCGGGAGATGCCCGGGGTATTCACTAATGTTCGCAACTCCCTCCGCCGGCGCACAGTGGGTCAATCCTTAAAAAAATGCGAACATAGAGCAAAAAAATAATCATTAAATAATTAATTTTTTGCAATGAAATATTTTAAAAGAATATCTACAAAATACGAATATATGTTTATCTTTTAAATTATACAAAATTATATCTTATTTGTATAGCTCGGAATATACATCTTTCAGCAGAGGAATTTTTCTGCGAATTTTATTGATTTTTAAATCTGCTCAGAAATGAAACCAATGTAACCACTAATAATAACTCGTTTAAAATATCATTATTAATTTCCTAAAACACATTTTAAACCACTACTTATTGCATTTTGATTGAATTTTATGCATCATTTTACATTATGAACAGCCCATATAAAATTAACGGTATCATAAACTTAAAAATTGTGTAACTTAAATTGCATGAAGTTGCGTGAAATTTCAAACACATCTTTGTGTTCCTAAAAGCCTGTATTTTAATGTGGTATAGGACAATCTTTGCGCAAACCTGCGCATTTTTTAAATAAATGGATTTAAAACACTCTAAGTTTCTATCTCATATTTTTCCGTTAACGGAAAGCATAGTAGACACAAATATTTTTTAATAAAGAATTACACTGTACGAATTTTCTAAGAAGAAATAATGTAAAAAAATGATTAAAAATTAAACTATAAAATTAAATTCAATATATACGCATCTTGGGTGATATAAATATTTTCATGAAAATGCTGAAAAGCCCAAAGACTCTCAGAGGGTTAAATCTACTCTAATAAATGGATGCATGATGTGTGAGTGCTAAAGTGTTATTTAAAGTAAAAGTTCTAATGCTTCTGGAAATTTTTTGTTCCTTTGAACGTTTTTTTATTTTGCGTCTAATACTGGAAATCAACGGGTCAGATGTTATAAGTAAATGGTGCAACAAGTCTTCGTTACATACTCTTCGACTTATTTTTCTCGTATGGGACTACCGGAACCTCAAACTCTTTATTTCGAGCTTCGCCAGCTTCTTCCGAGAATTGGCCAATTGGAACAGTAAAATTTGCAATTATATCTTTTCCATGAATTAATAACTTAAGAATAGAAGCTGGCATATAATACTACCCGTACTTCGAAACACATTCTTTAGCTGTTTCCAGTGCAAATTCGCCAAATTTTTCGGCATTAATTACTTCGTCACAGGAGATAACTTGCATTATACTTGCAAAACGTTTAATAAGTTCTTTATCCAATCCAGTGATCTCAGCCGTCTTTTCAAACTCAGCAAAAAATGTCCTTGCAGTGTTTCCATCGTGTGTCAAACCACTCCCCTGTTTAACAACATCAATTAGCAAACCTAATTCTTTTCTGAATTCGCGTTGAATTTTTCTCTTTGATTCTTCTTTTTGCTTCTTTTGGTCCTCAGTTCTAGCACTCCAAGCTTTAAATGATAAATTGTAAGAAATATGAAGCAAATATTCCATAGACCGTATCTTGTAGACTAGATACACCAAAGCTGTATGAGGATGCGTTTACACTTCTTTTAACAATTTTATCAATGTTATTCATTTCCGAAGGTTTTGCACCACAAATATAACATGTTGAATAGGAGGATGTATTTGAAATTGCCGTAATAATTTTTCCATCAATCATTGTTAAATTTATTTCGTGATCAATGGTTATATTTTTATGTGCTGTAGATTTTTTATTTCTTCTTCAATTCGCAGATATGCCTTTTTTGATATTTCAGTATTCTCGCTGACAAATTCAAATCTAACGGGGCGACAATATCTAGAGGATGATGGAGTTTGATTTTGCCAAATTTTTTCAGCTCCACATAATAATCTAATAGGAACAAAATTAATCATAAAAATTGAACTATCTGATTGTAATGAGCATCCTTCATCAAATTTTTGTTTATACAGGCTTTGGTTTGAAGCCCATTAACATATCAATTTGGATTCAAATTGTATTTTAGTTGCATCTAAAAGTCTAATTACAGTTATGTCTAAAATTGACTGCAAATTAATTTGAACCAAGCTATTAGTAATAGATATTTGTTCATTTGGAACGTAACAGCCCAGTTCCGCTTGTTTAATATAATAGTACGTCTGCCAATGGTTTTTACCTTCGTCAATGCAACTTTGCCTTAAAGTGATATATTGTTCCTTAGAAAGATCGAGATTTAGCATCATTACTAAACAATTTTCCTTTGAAAATAAATTCGTTTCAATCTTTTTCTCACAAAAGTTTTTTTATTTGTGAAACTTTATTCGGATATTTTATAAGATGATCAATCACTTTTGCAAGATCATTAAAACCCTCAGATGCTAATTTTTGTTTTGCTGCATGCAAAAGAGCTTCTCCAGAAGTATCCTCTCTTAAACTTTGAGTTAGTCTTCTTTTATGAGTTTCGGTTACATCTGAAAAAGATTTCCGAGATGTTGATTTCTGCGAATTTTCAACTTCAGATGGTTTAAATTCATTACCAACGTTGAAGGAACACTGAAGCCAAGAATAGTTTTTAGTATTGAAACGATCAAATTTTCGTTGAGATTTCTGCCATCGATCTTTTACAGCTACACAAAACTTACGTAAACGCTCCTTTAAATTTTCTTCATCAATTTCTGAAGCATTTAGCCCACAGTGTTCACTTACAAAACTAAGCATTGATTTTTCATAACTAAAACCATTATTTAAATTCTTTAGATACAGAATCAAATCTCTGTTTGTTATCATCTCTCAAAAGAATATAATAAAAAAAGAAAAATGAAATAATCTTGCTTCAAATAAAAAAGAAATATACTAAAATTAATATCACTACAAAATAATTTTATAAAACTCAATCCCGATGATAAAAAATATGCACTGAAATAGGCTCTAAAATGTTGCAGAAGAATATTCCGGTTTTGTAGAACGATTTTGAAGAGTTATGTAAACAATACATATGTTTCCAAATAAAAATTAAACAAATGTTTTGAATATTTTGCCAATGTCATTAGGATATAAGTAAAAACATGATAGGTAATAAAATTATCGTCTGCTAAGCGTTTTCTTTTACTTTCATTTTCAAGTTTAGTTATCCAGTATGTCTCTAAAAGTCCTGTTTTAAACAAAAAAAAGATTAAATTACTCATAAAAACCATGAAGATCTATTGAATATAACTTATTTTACTTATTTAAACCTAAATATAACATAAAGAAATCATATATATAGGCTTATACTATTGTGATAATCCTATGTTCGTCATCTGCTATACTTTGATCCACTGTGCGGCGGCGTGAGGCCTGCATCGTTGCTGGTGGGCACTCTTTCGAGCAGTTTTTGTGATTCTTCACGAACATCATGCGTGTACCATTTTCTACGTGTCAGCCTTCATTCATATTGCGCACTACATGCATACATCAAATTGTTTCTTTTTATTTTGCGCGGAGAAATTGCTCATGTCTGTTATGAATAAATTTTCTATTTAATTTTGTTATTACTCTATCATTTATTTTACGTGTAGTAGTTTCTGCCTGGATTAATTTTAACACAATTATTCAAATTGGTAAAGAAATCATATGAGTTTTCAACTGCACGAAAAATGTCCGGGCCAGGATTCGAACCTGCGATTTCTTGGCTGAAGCTGCCATGCTCTACCAACCGAGCTATCCCGACATTAACTGGATGAATTATGCCCTCCAGATTCAACCAGAATAGCGCAGTTGGTAGATCATGGCAGCTTCAAGAGATACCAGGTTCGAACCCTGGCCCGGACATTTTTCGTCCAGTTGGAAAATTACAACTCATATTGTTTCTGCCTGGTCTACTACACCAAGATCGGGAATAACTGAACTGTGTTCAGGAGTGGGGAGGAGGGGGAAGAGGTGTTTCAAATTTCAACTCCTGAACGCAGTTCAGTTTGCGCTACTTAATCACTCCCAACAATTCCGATCTTGAGCTCAAAATTTAAGTTTAAGTCTAAGCTTTTGAAAGCATTTAATGAGATACAAAAAATAACGGTAAAAAATAGTTTTTCGTTACTCCAAAGTCTAAAGCGCCCTCTATCGGCATTTTTTGAACTTTATCTTTTAAATTTATTTTAAAGAAAATACTGACATAAAGAATAGTTTTAGCGAAAACCGCAAACGAATCGACCAATTTTTCCGTTTTTTATAATCATTTGAAATTTTGAATCCTAAACTTTAATGGCGCCTATCTTCTTCGGAAGACGTTTGGGAGCCTTAGTTTCCTATTTAATATTGTTCGTCTTGATGTGTACTATCACCCCTTAAAATTTTGCCCAAGAGTTTAGATTCACCCTGTAGTGCCATTTATTAACAAGTTGTTAATTGTACGTTAAACGTGACAAATGAGGTGCGTTCGTACTATAACTCGGTTTTAAAATCTGCAAAAATTATCGTTATTAGGTCAGTGAAATGAATTATATCGTCTGTTATGAGGTAAATGAGCATGCCCTTTTTTTCTTATTACATATGCCACGTTTACAGATGCGAATTTTTTTTTCGACACCAGACGCGCTGCAAAATTCATCATGGAGATCTACCTTTGCGAATGATTAACTTCATGATTTAATGTTTATATGACTCACGATGAGCGAATCTCTTGTGTTTATTTGCTTTAATGGATTGAAACGTTGGGTTGCCAACATAATTTCAACTGAAGTTATCTCAGAATCTAAACAGTTTTGGATGTAACTCATCCCTCAAACAAACAATTTTTTTCAGCAATCTTTCTAAAAGTGTCACTTTTATGCAATTTTATTCGAAAAAATATTTTGAATAAAAATGACCGCTTGGCATGTGAAAAAAGAAGAGGTTAGCCCGTATTTGTTTTCTTCAGTCACATGACTTGCGCTATTGTTAAATAGATTCAGTATGATAGGATTTAATAGAATAAAGAAAACGTTTATTAATATCTTTTTAAGTTTTGATTAGATTTTGATACAATTTGAAATGACTCGACAAAATTCTGCAACAATTATATATATTAAACTTCAAAACATTCGATTGGGTAGTTTTTACGCCGTTATATGCGGAAGAACGGACGGACCAGGCGACGACTATAGGTGCTACGTATTTATATAATTACGAATGCACCTAAAAATTACAATATTCTTATGCTTAATAGCTAAAATTATTTTTTAGTAAAATAAAGGCAAGTGGGTCAGATACATATCTACCAGTCGCTACGATTTTTCGTCAGTAGTAATTCCGTACAGAAATTTTAGATTTCTTTAATCGCAGATTTCTGTGCACACATACCAAGTTTTCCCTACATATTCATAGAGTAGTATTGTAGCATTTCCAAAAATACTTGCAATAAATTTTCATTAAACTATTTAAAATTCAATACATTTGATTTTTATAGGAACGTATGATGCAATTTTATAACAATCCAGAATGCAGATTTTTAATAAACTAAAGACACAATCTCCTTCCAACTTAACTATTGTCACCCTCTAATGCACATGAATGAATCTCGTTAATTTTCTGCAGATTTTCTGATTTTTCCTTGGATTGTAACAAGTTCATGTTCATCACTGAATTATTCCACATACATACCTAATCCTACTTAATCTATTCTTTCGTTTTGACGTTAGATAAAAATCCTCATTTATCTTTTTAAACATATAAACAATTGCGAGATGAATGGATATTAGAAAGAAATATTATATAAACAGTAGTATTTGAATTGCTGATGGATATTATAAAACAGCGATTGCAATAGTCTTTTGCTTATCAGCAAAATAATTTTTACGGTAAAATATGGGAAAGTGGCTCCAATCTCTCGATGGTCAAGCATACCAAGTCTCCTTGCATTTTTATAGAGTAGTATTTTATGAAAACATTTGATTTTCGCAAAAACATTTGATTGACAATTTTATAATTTCCTTTAACGCTCTGACCACCGAGCAAAAGGGTAAAATTGTAATGTTGTTTTCTCCTTAATATTTTTAAAATTCTAAAACAAATATGCTATAAAAACTTAATTGCGTATATGAATATCATTAAGACTATAACTTAATGTTTTAAAACTACATTATATTTGTAAAATTATATTAATTTAGATAATGCTCATATTTCAATGAAACCCATAGCATAGTGAACGTATATATCAGCTAGAGGGTTAATTATTTTTATATTTATGATGACAAATTATACAAGTTTATAATATTCTATAATCCAGTTTTATGTGGAAGCAAAGCTAAATTATTGTTTCTCTTCAAAGCACACGAATCTCGTTCTATTTTCTGCAAATATTCAGTTTATACTAGAGATAATAACAAAAGTTTATTAAACCATTATTCCTCGCGCATAACCATAGTTAATCTATGCTTCCGGTTTGAAGTTAAATAAACATCCTCGTTTAGTTTTTTGAGTATATAGACAACCTAGAGATAAACAGATATTAAAAAGAGATAATTGCAAAAACAGTAGCGTCTGAAAGGAGCTGGTGGATATTTTAATACAAAAAATTGCAATATTCTTATGCTTAACAGCAAAAATAATTTTGAAGTAAAATAAAAGCAATTGGATCAGATACATATGTACTATCTGAAACGATTTTTTGGCACCAGTATTTCAGTACAGAAATCTTAGACTTGTTTAAGCGCAGATTTCTACGCACACACCAAATTTTCGCAACATATTCAGAAAATGGTATTGTAGCATTCACAAAAATACTTTCAATAAGTCTTCATTAAACCATTTAAAATTCAATACATTTGATATTTTTAGACACATACGATGCACTTTTATTATAATCGAGAATGAAGATTTTTAATAAACTAAAGACACAATATCCTTCCAACTTAACTATTCTCTCTCTCTCTCTAATGCATATGAATGAATCTTGTTCTATTTTCTGTAGATATTGTGATCTTTCCTTGGAGTACAACAAGTTTATCACTCCACTATTCCACATACCTAATCTTACTTAATCTATGCTTTCGTTTTGGTGTGAAATAAAAATTATCTTTTATCTTTTCGAACATATAAACGATTGACAGATGAATAGATATTAGAAAGAAATATTATATAAGTAGTAGCATTTGAATTGCTGATGGATATTATAAAACAGCGATTGCATTTAATTTTTTTTTTGCATATCAACAAAATAATTTTCACAGTAAAATATGGGAAAGTGGCTCCAATCTCTCCATGGTCAAGCATACCAAGTTACCTTCCATATTATGTAGTATTGTAACATTCAGAAAAACATTTGATTGAAAATTTTATTATTTCCTTTAACCCTCTGACCGCCGAGAAAAAGAGCAAAGTTGTAATGTTGTTTACTCTGTATTTTTTTTTAATTTCTAAAAAAAAATATGATATTTCAAACATGATATAAAAAACTTAACTGCGTATATGAAAATCCTTGAGACTATTAATCATTACTTAATGTTTTAAAACTAAATTATATTTGTAGAATTATATCAATTTAAATAATTGTAATACTACAGTTACACTTAGTGACAACTTAGTGATACTACAACATAGTGAACGTATATATCACTTCACGGCATTGAGAGGGTTAATTCTTTTTATATTTATGATGACAGATTATACAATTTTATAATATTGTAGAATACAATTTTATATGGAAGTAAAATCATAATATTCTTCAAAATTAATCATTGTTTCTCTTCAAACCACATGAATCTGCAAATATTCAATTTATGCTACAGATAATAACAAAAGTTTATTAAGTCATTATTCCACGCGCGTAACCACAGTTAATCTATGCTTCCGTTTTCATGTTAAATAAACATCCTAGTTTATCTTCAAGAGTATATAGACAACCTAGAGATAAACAGATATTAAAAAGAGATATTGTAAAAACAGTAGCATTTGATTGAAGCTGGTGGATATTTTACAACAAAAAATTGCAATATTCTTATGCTTAATAGCAAAAATAATTTTTAAGTAAAATAAAAGAAAATGGATCAGATACGTACTATAATTTCGCGCGTATACGCCGCACCTTAGACAATTCGATTTCCTACCAGAATTTATTTTAAATAAAATGTGACTTACTTCTGCTTAGCACTTATTTGACTTCTTATTTTCAATACAATTTCCGGTTTGAAAAAGACTTAACTACGGTGCGGCGCATACGCGCGAAATTACGGTATGTACCTACTGCTACGATTTTACTTTACTAGTAATTACGTACCAAAGCCATTAAATAATAAGTCCAGTCAGATAAATGGGAAACTTTTCGCAAGTTGAAAATAGCGCCATCTAGCGGTTGGGAGTGCTGCATTCGGCACCAAGAATATTTTAATAAAATTTTGCTTCTAAAATTAAAGCTTAAAATAAGGAATTCATATTTTCTAAGAAAGTCGTTTGTAAATTCCGGTGTCAGTCAGTAATTTCACATTTTACGAACATAATTTGTCTGTGCCGGAAAGGGTTAATTGCATAGTGATGTAAATTTTCATCACTTTTTATTTAACTTTTAATAAATAAATCAACTTCTTCGCCACCACTATATTTATATAGAAATATTAATCCAGTAAATTTCCACCATTTTTTTTTCTTTATAGTTTTAGCTTTAATGTAAAAGATCCCAATAATTAGCAAGCTCTTAAAGGAAGTGCAAAAACAAAACATCGATAAAAATCGTATAAAATATCGATATAAATGAATCGTATCGTTTCTCTGCGACCCACTTCTGTTTTGTCCTCCTTCCGCAGCAGAGGTTTGGCGCTAGTGTGTCGCTAACAAATTTAACACTATCTGACTGGGCTTATTATTTAATGGCTTTGTTACGTACAGAAATTTTAGACTTGTTTAACCTTCGTACCCTGTTGAAATTTTACTCAACGTTGATAAAAACAATTCACACCAGAATTTGTTTTTAATAATGATTTAACATATTTATTTAACATAATTCTCCGTAGCATTTATTTAATTTACTTTATGAAAAAAAATCTGGTTCCAATCGAATTAAATAACTTATAGAAGTGGGTCGATTCGACCCATTCAGGGTAGGAATGTTAACTGCAGATTTTTACGCACACACCAAGTTTTTCCTCCATATTCATTGAGTAGTATTGCAGTTTTCACAAACAATACTTACAATACTTTTTCACCAAACCATATAAAATTCATTACATTTGATATTTATAAACACAAATGGTGCAATTTTATAACAATCCAGAATGCTGCAATTTAATAAACTAAATATGCATTTTCCTTCCAACTTAACTATTGTCTCTCTCTAATGCGTATGAATGAAACTCGTTCTGTTTTCTGTAGACATTGTGATCTTTCCTTGGATTATAACAAGTTTATAACTCCGTTATTCCACATACCTAATCCTACTTAATCTATGTTTTCGTTTTGGTGTTAGATAAAAATCCTCATCTATCTTTGTTAGTATATAAACGATTGCGAGATGAATGGATAAGAGGAAGAAATATTATATAAGAAGTGGCATTTGAATTGCTGATGGATGTTATCATACAGAAAATGTATTAGTCTTATCAGCAAAAATAATTTTTAAGTAAAATATAGGTAAGTGGATGAAACATCCATATAGTCAAGTTTTCCTCCATATTCCTATTGTAACATTCACAAAAATATTTGATTGAAAATTTCATTTATTCCTTTAAGTGCAATACTTTTTAACATTTTCCAACATAGTTGAAAAGTGTTTATGAATTTCGTTTGTCTGTCTGCAATCTGTCATTGCTCTAACTCGCGTAAATATAGTCGGATCGCCATGCAATTGACATATGTTAATGAAGTTTACTATGCCATGCTCGGTATTGAAATTGAAATATGTATCGTTTATACTTTATTTACAGGGACACTCAAAAGAATTGCGTTACATTACTGTTTATGGGAAAAAATCGTTTACGGTGTATTTTAATGATGTTATGTTTTTTTTCAAACATATTTAAATTTATATATATCACGCAGGTAATAAAGGGGGCTTACTATAGAATATGGTGTGCATAGCGTTCATCGTCCATTTACAGAGATACACAAAAGAATTCAGTTACAGTACAGTTTAAAAAGACTTATTACTGGAAGTGCGTTTTAAGTTCTGATACGTGTTTTTAAAATAAACTAAGTTTTTGCTTATTAATTGGTGTGCATATAAATTCTGTAGATAATGCACAGGGCAGCCCAAAAAATCTCGAATACATTTCCGTTTATTAATACTGAAAGTGAATTTACAACTGCGTTATGGGTTTCCTAACTGAACTAAATTATAGCATACTCTGCAGTATATATATAAGTCTATATATCATATACAGGGATGCACAAAAGAATTCGAATACATTTCCGTCTACTAACGGTAATTGCTGGCATTGGGTTTCCAAATTATTCAGTTAGACATCATATTTCACTTTATTAAACGGGGAAGTTTTGTCAAAGCATTCTGGAAGTGTTTGAAGGTTTTTCATAACATATGCTTAACACACGATTTTTCGTTCTTGTTTATATTTGTGATGACAAATGATGCACTTTTTAATGTTCTGGAAAGCGGTTGTATAAGTCAAATTTTTCTTCAAACTTGATTATTGTTTCTCTTCAAATCACACGCATATCGTTCTGTTGTGTCATCCGGAAAGTTTTGCTGCATTTCTTTGTTGAGATAATGTTAAAATGATTGATTTTCACCAGAATTTACAAACAAATTTATTTCAAAACAAGTAAAATCAGTTTCTTCGCGTACTTTATAAAAGCAAAATTTTATTCCAAAATTCCGGTGGAAATGTGGCATTTATGGATTCAAAATATATCGAAATGCCACAGAGCTTTCTTATGACATAATATATTCTGTACATATTCAGGTTATACTGCAGATTAGAATATAGGTCTATTATGCCATTATTCCACGCGCGTAACCCTAGTAAATCTATAGTTTCGTTTTGGCAGAGACCACAGTGCTGCCAGGTTGGGGACTTTTTTAATTCAGATTGTTTGATTGTCATCGCTTTTTTTTAATTAAAATATTCAGCCTATTTAAAATAGATTAAAAGTTCTGAAAAATAAGGCGAATTATACTATTTTAAAAAGTGGTGACAGTCAAATAATCTGAATTAAAAAAATCCCCAATCTGGCAACACTGAGAGACGAGTATATGGACGACATAGCGATAAACAGATATTAAAAATATTTCATAAACGGTAACGTTTAAGTTGCTGATGGATACCATAATACAAAAATTGTAATATTCTTGTGCTTGTCAGAAACAATATTTGTAAGTAAAACAAAGGCAAGTGTGTCAAATGCTTAGCTGCCAAATGTTGCAATTTTTCGTCACCCGTAATTCAGTACAGACGTCTTCGACTCATCTAATGGCAGATATCTTTTCGAACATCCCAAATGTTTCCTACATATTCATAGATTTATATTGTAACTTTCACAAAAGTACATGACAAAATTTTTGATTAAATCCATTAACAGGGTTCGTACGCATTAGGGTATTCATGAGATTTTAAGTGTTTTAGTACCAGAAATTTCGTAGAGTACTGGTCGCTATATTTGAAGATAGATTTTTTTTTCTTTAAATAAGCCAAATATTACGTTACGAAAATTCTGGTAAAAGGTGCTTGAAAGTCCTTGAAGCGTACGAACCCTGTTTATATATCATGTATGTATCAATATTGTCTTTGATATATTTATTAAAAAATTTGTATTTTTAATAAAATGCTTCTCAATAAATATATTAGCTTTTTTACAGTCGTGATTATAGTTAAAAAAAGACATTTCAATTTATTATTTAAGCGAAAATCGTTGAGTTGACCAATCTTTTTTTTTCCAGAAAGAGAAATATATATTAAATTGGTGAAACTTCATCTTCTTTTAAGTAGAGATTTTCTGTAAAAAAATACTGGTACCGAAGAATTTCCTCGTCGCAAAATTCCAGGAGCCGTACGAACCCTGATAAATGATATATAAATGATATATTGATATATAATATACAAAAGGAAATAATATAAATAATTTTCTCTACTCAGTAATTGTAAATTGAAGAAAGCAGTTCGATATTAAATACAACTTCATACAAGATAGATTTATGTATACATAATATAGAAATATATGAGATTCAAACTAAAAAAAATAATTATCTTAACTCATCAATTTTAGAATGGAGAGAGCGGTTCATTATTATTAAGACACAACTTCAGTATCTGAATTTTCCAAGTCATCCATTTCTAATGCATCGTTACTTAAAGGAAATGTATTTTGATGTTCTCTACGACTCAGTGATTCTGGAATATTCTCTTTGTTTCCATTTTTAACCATTTTGGGATTTTTTCAGGTTTACAATGACACCCCCACTAACGACTGCCTGTATTAACTAATGTTTTTAGTAAAGTTTCTTTCGCTGCTTTTCTAATTCGGCTAACGAAAATAGATTCAGGTAATAAGTGTTTTATTAGATGAACGCGCTGACATAGCATGTCGGCGTTGCATTTTATTATACGAAACTAGTCGTTGGGGGCCACCGTAATACTTACCCATCATGGATATGCATAATATAAAATATGAAAATAAAACATGTGTAAACTATTTATAAAACGCATTGCAATTCCAATAAAAACGTGGCTTGATGACGTCATAAACTTTAAATGCTCTATTACTGAATTGCGTAAAAGAAACATCCTTATAACTCCAAAAATGATAATTATATTAACTAATGGTTTATTGCGTCGGATTAAGCGTCTCATTTCCAATTAAAACATATCTTTGAATTGAAATTTGGATGAAATACAGGGTCATGAAAAATTGAAGAGTGTGGTAAATAGAGTTAGAAATATCTCGGCAACTCATTATCCGATCGACTTCATTTATTATGCAAAATTTGTGTTTTTTATTGTCTTTTATATTCACTCCTTAAAATAAACAATTTCAAAAAGTTTTATATACCTTTTATCAGAACGAATATTTAGAGAGCCCGAAAAAAATAGTTCCGGATAATCGAGGTTACTAAAATTCAATAAGCTTCTTTCCATTATTACATACTATGTACATACCAAATTTTAAGTCTCTATCTCTATTTGTTCGGGAGATAGAGCGTTTACAGACACACAGACACACGGCAAATTTTTTCCTAAAAATATGTTTTTCGGAATCTCCAATGTCTGAAAACGTGTAAATCCGCCAAAAAAAAATTCGATTTTTAAAACGATTACAAGACTTACCCTATACTACGTATGATGTGTAAATAAAATCGTGTTTCGTTCACCTAAGATCTTGACTAACGGATATGATTTCGGAACGGATTACTTTCGCTAGCGAAAGAATCACAATATTTCTTCACTATGTAGAAGCTTCAAATTATACGACAAATATGTAAATTGAGCTGCTCTAGTGATTATTTTCTTTATTGCGGATCCAGTTAAAAAAGATGAAGATAATTCCAGTTGCAGCAGATGTAACAGGTCCACTTAACACTTTGTTATCGATTTTAAATAATTTTTTATAATTATTTTATGGTACCACTGTACTTTAAAAATAATCTTCGCCTTATTTATTCGCAGATTTCAGTGGTTTAGTAAGAAAAAGATTATTTTTCAAAATTTCTGATAATAAAGACATAAAAGTTGGCTTCTTTGAAAAGACGCATATATTCGTCATCGTTCAAGAATGTGTTAAGAACAAAGCCACATGTAGCATATTAGTACCATATAACCCTCGAACATCATGAAAGAGGCATATTCTCCAATCCTTCTCACATTTTTTTTCTTTTTTCGGAGTCCTTCTTATTTTTTTGTAATTAACTGCATCCTCCATAAGTTGAGTGCTGTCTGATTTTATATGATGACAACACTTCCTAAAGGTTAACCCTTTATATCCTGAATTAATTTTCCAGCTACTTTTTAATTGTATTTTTGTATCATTGGATAAGTTTTGGTGCAGAATAAACATAGGAAAGAGGAAAATAAATTTTATAGTGTTTTAGTGGTTAATTATGCAACTGTAACCACCATAATTACCCTATGATATAAAATAAAATAGTAAATTTCAAATAGTAAACTTCAAATAAAATATAGGAAAAGTTCATCTGTAGAGTATAGAAAACAATAGAAAATATTAGTACTAAATAACCGGTAATAAACCACTAAAATTACTCAAATGAAGAACAACATGCATGTCAATTCTATTGCAAAATGGATTTCGAATGTAGCGTGGCAACTGTAAAATCCCTACAATGCAAAGAAAGAGGATATGTGCTTGAATTTGCCATTTCCTGCCGGCTGTCAGAAATACACTCTTTGTGCCATTGTGAATACCGTTAGGAAAAAGGGTCATATTACGAATATATAGGTGTTTTATTAAAGTGGTACTTATAAGTACTGTCAGGATAAAAAGGGTTAAGTAAAAATAAATTATTCAAATATTTTTGCATCAAGTAAATTTGGATGCAAAAATACTGTAGCTCTCTGTTGACTGGAGACAAGTATACTCGTCACTAACTTAGCGTGTAATGCCACCAATTGAACTTACAAAACTTGTTGATTTGTTTATTAACTCCCAGACCGCCGGGCAAAAGGACAAATTTGTAATGTTGTTTTCTCTATACTTTTTTTTAAATGCTAAAAAATATGAATTTACTACTTGATATAAAAAACTGAATTACGTATATGAATATAATCCTTGAGAGTATTTTCCTTACTCGATGTTTTAAAACAGCTTTATATGTGTAGAATTATATTAATTTAAAAAAATGCTTCTATTTCAGTGAAACTTGGAGCAAGGTGAACGGATATATCAGTTCACGGCGGCGGTGAGAAGGTAAAAAGGTATTTGTATGTGTAGAATTATATTAATTTTAAAAAATGCTTCTATTGCAGTGAAACCTGCAGCATAGTGAAGGGATATATCAGTCCACGGCGGTGAGAAGGTAAAAGGGTATTTATATGTCTTTATGTGTACTTTATCTCTTTAAGCATATACAGTTTTTGTAAAATAAGTGATTTTCTTGTATAATTATCTACTATGATTACAGTACTACGATTGTTTACAGTAAAGTATGAAAATACCAAATTTTTGGGTATTTATCGCAGGTTTGGTTAAATATCAGGGTATATACTCAAAGGACTCCCAGGGTATTTATTCTTCTTACATCACTGGTTACATATGGTGCAATTTTATAACAATCCAGAATGCAACTTTTAAATGAGCAAAATACACTATCTCCTTCCAACTAACCTACCGTAATTTCGCGCGTATGCGCCGCAGCTTAGTTAAGTCTTTTTCAAACCGGAAATTTTATTGAAAATATGAAGTCAAATAAGTGCTAAGCAGAAGTAAGTCGCGTTTTATTTAAAATAAATTCTGGTAGGAAATCGAATTGTCTGAGGTGCGGCGTATACGCGCGAAATTACGGTATAGTTTCTTTTCAATGCACATGAAGCTTGTACTACTTTCTGCAGCTATTCAAGTTCTTTCATACGTACCTAATCCTAGATAATCTATTCTTTCGTTTTGATGTTATATAAAAATCCTCAATTATCTTTTCGAGTATATGTACGAGTACGATGAATACGGATATTAAAAATAAATATTATACAGTATGCCCACTAAAGTCCCTTGCCACACTCTTAACTTCGGAACGGCTGCTGCTATATTCATAAAAGTAGTATCTAGGTATAGTAAAATAGCCATGCGCTACTCAATGAAACCGCCTATGGCGCCACCTGGTGGAATGTTGCGAATTTAGCATTCCTATCTCGAAAACGGAAAGAGATAGAGAAAAAAAGTGATTTACAAAGTTGTAGAGCATTTGATTGATTTAGTACGAAAAGATACATTGTGGACATTAATGCGAAGAATAGAACGGTTAAAACATGCATTTGTCTTTTCGTGATTTCCTACACTGTGACGTGACAAAACGATCTTAGAAAATAAAAAAGCAACTAGTTATAATAATTTACCTTTATTTTAGATTTTCAAACTTCTCACCGTCAGCTGCAATGCATATTTGGATGTTTGTTTGAATTTCACGTTGCACACGATGGAGCATAGATGGTGACACGTTGGCACAAGCGTCCGTAATAGTGTCGTTTAATGTCCTGCAATGTTTTTGGAGGGGTCGCACAGTCCTGCTGTTTCATAACTGGTTGTTTCTTTCTTTCTGAGATCGTTTTGTCACGTGTAGGAAATCACAAAAAAATAAATGCGCGTTTTAACCGTTCTATTCTTCGCATTAATGTTCACAATGTGTCTTTTCGTACTAAATCGATGATACTCTACAACTTTGTAAATCACTTTTTTTCTCTATCTCTTTCCGTTTTCGAGATAGGAATGCTAACTCCGCAGCATTCCACCAGGTGGCGCTGTAGGTGGTTTCATTGTGTAGCGCATGGCTACTTTACTATATATAGACACCACTTTTATGAATATAGCAGCAGCCGTTCCGAAGTTAAGAGGGTGGCAAGGGACTTTAGTGGGCATATTGTATAACCAATGCCGTTTGTGATTACTAGTGTACACTATATAACACAGAAATTACAATATTATAATAATATTATACTCAATAAATACATTCATATAAAATACATTCATAATTAATTTGCATGTGTTCAATTCGCTGTGCAAAGATGGTGTATGCAAGGACGGTGTACGCAAAGAACGGTTGTGTGCAAGGGCGGTGTGTGATAGGCGGTTCTATAGAGGCAGTAACGCAATTTTAACACAATAAAAAAATTGATAAGAATAATTTCGCATGGCTTACAAACTTTTCTATAAAAGATTTTAAAATATAGATTGAATTTCAAATGTCTGGTATGTACTGGTAATTAATCACATCCCTTTCCCTTAAAATTGCCTATGCATGTATGCATAATGCATATTCTGTTTTAGGTAGCTTTCAATACAAAAAAGTATAAAGCTACCTATTGCAGCAGTTCGGAGGAAAGCAGTTCCGGAAAATTTCGATATATTTTCACCGATCATGACCCCCAGACCCCAAAACCACCCTCCGTTCAAATGTTGATTTATATATATATATATATATTTATATATATATATCTGACCTATGTCATACGATAACGCTCGTATTTATAAATCAATTTTGATTAAACTAATTGTGTGTATTAAGCTAACCAATGTCTCGACCGAGTTCGTTGGCCAGCTTGGTCCGCCATTTTGTTTCAAGATGGCGGCCATTTAAAAATTTAAAACTAAAATAAATATACAAAAAAGTTAAAAATTCAAATTTATTTTTTAATTAAGTGTTAGGCCTTGATACAAGGATTCCAGAGCATTTTTTGGTTTACCTCTATCTTAAAAAATGGCTGAGATAGAGCAGTTTGAAATTCTAGGGTGGCTGACATTTTGAAACAAAACAGCACATTAACGTGATTACTCGCAAATTATTTTCTTTCATTGTTGTAATAATTTTCCCTATCATAAAACTATATATTCATATCCGTTAGCGGCAAAATTGGCGACATTTGGCGAAATAGCGCCAAATTGGGCAACCAAAATAAGTCTTCATAAATGAAGCGAATTTGGCTATTGCTGAATAATTTGGCGAATTTCTTATTCAAATTCAGTATTAACGAATCTTTTGTAAACGTTTCTTTGCATTTTAACTTGCTGTTTTCGTGTAACATTAGCTAAAATTTTAAAACGAAGATATAGGAAAGCTACCTTTTCCTCCCGGTACAGGCCGGAAGGACTTTTTAATGGGGGGAAACACATGCACACAAATTAAGTGGACAAATGCAGATTTAAAAAATAAACGTTCTGTTAACATTAAACATACAGACAATTTTACTCGAGTTTATTAAAAAATATTTAACACCAGAATTATTTATATTTAAAACTATTTAATCTTTTATTTAACCCCTCCGCCTCCCCATCTTTCCCTTTTCTTTTTTTTCCCCTGTAAGTTTAATATTTTACATATTTTGTAAAGAAATGTCTTGCTCGAATCGAAATATTTTCGTTAGGTGTCGGTCAGATGACTGATTGTTGATATGTTCAACCCATTCGCTGCCAACACGAGTATACTCATGGTTTTTCAATCTATAATTACGAATTCGTACCGGAAATTTCGAAAGAAGAATTTTTATTTTATGTAATCACGAAATGGTCTCTAATTAAATAAAGTAAATATTGCTATTAGTATTTTCTGGTATGAATTAAAACTTTCTATATAAAATAAAATTCCGGTATTTTTAATCCGGCAGTGAATGTGTTAAAGCTAGAAGTTTCTGCGTGCACAGAACTTCACATCGAATCGACGGAAGTGAAAATGTTATTTATTATTAATGCCAGTGATAATTCTAACAACAATATCAAAAATAATGATGAGTGGTGTGCTTATTTAAACGTATACCTCAATAAAAATGTTACTTTTTTCTGTTACTTAATGAATGGACTATTAAAAAACAAAAACAAATGACATTGTAATGAAATCAATTATTTATCTAATAAAAATCAAATTGTCTTAATAAAAAAATAATTAAAAAAATTTTCGGGAAAAAAATTTAAACAATAGTATTAAAAATATATATATTTTTAATAGATAAAATATGTAATTAACGTGTTCACTTTCAAATAAAATTAGTTTAAATATGCTACGAGAAAACTTTCAATTGTATCACTTTTATGCGTTTATAGTTTGTAAATTAAACTTTCATCAGCGTCACAATATAAAAAAATCCTAAAAAAATCGATTACGTTAAAATTATTATATTTCTTCTATACATTTATGTAAAAATTGCAAAAAAAAAAAAAAAAAAAAAAAAAAAAAAAAAGGAAAAAAAATTGAAAAAAAGGGAAGAAATCAAGATGAAACTATGGAGAAGTTAATGTGTAGAAAAAAATGTAAAATGGAGTATAAGCATTTGTTTAACGATTTATTTATTCAAATAATGGAAAAAAATAATTGAAATACTGAACTAGATATATTAGGTTTAGTTTTGTGTTGGAAAAGGTATATGTAAACAGTTAATTTTTTTTTCGGAGAAACGTTTACATCAATGTATATAATTAACAAAAAATACCTGCCTACATTAATTAAGAATATGTTTGTTGTTTTGACATTATCGCAATACTTTTTTGAAGGAAATACATAAAAAAGAAAATATGGATATAAAACGAAAAACTAAGAAAAAAAAAGATTTTTTTTCTTTTAAGCAGATATATAAATGCAAAACATAATGAATAAAAATTCATTTTAAACAAATTGTAACTTTAAAAATCTAATTTCTTCCAATCAAGGTGCTAAAACTCCTTAGGATTCCCAAAAAGTATGGCATCACTATTTCAGCTTAAAATACTGTGGCTAATATTTTCTCTTCAGATTGCAAACCTTTTTGCGATTAATCTCAAAATTTGTAATTTTTTTTCTGCGATTAAATAAGGCAAAAAATATCTATTAGAAAATTATCGTATGTCTGTACGCAACCTGCCCATTAAAAATTATAAATAAATAATACGTATATAAAATAAATTTTCATTATTTTTAAAAAGTTATTTCAATAATTAAAAAAAATGTACTGTATCATAATTTTTTCCACGTAACATTAATTAAAAAAATAAACGCTACACACTTTTATCGCTTTCATACGCTGAATCGTTGCTTTGAAAAAAATATATATATCATAAAAAATATTCCTAAACATTGCAATTTTTCAGCGTAAAAAAACTAAAGGCTTTGAAAAAATATGAAGATTTCACTAAAATTTTTTGAATTAATTAGTAGTATAAATGTTTTTCTAAAAATAAATAAAAAAAACTAAAAGAAATAAAAGAAAGGAGAATTAAGAAAAGAAAGTAATGTGGTACCAAAAAAATTAACATGTATGCAAGATTTTGTTATAATTGTTTATTTATTTAAATAATAAAAGATAATCGAAATAATGCTAATTTTATTTATTTATTATTATTTTTTTTATTTGCTCTTAGGGAAGCATACATTTACAAAAACGTTTTAACATTTTAATGCTTTTTAGAAAAACTGTAAAAAGAAGTAAACCAAAGAAAGGGAAAAGGGATAAAAACAAAAGTTCTAAAGTAATATGTTTTGCGTTAATTTAAAAACAACTCAAAATTTTTTAATTTATAAAAAAATAAAGATGCATGAGTTTAATTAAAATAGTCTGAAAATTGTTTTTCGAAAACTTTCTTTAAATGTACGAGTATACTCTGATCGAAAAACTTAAGAAACTGTCTATTATTAGAACCTGATAGCGCTTGAGTATAGTTGGTATTTAAAAAAATATTATATATATATTTTAAATATATGATACTTTTCCGTAATTCGGGTACATGTGAATAGTAGACGAAAACAAAATTCTTTCAGAAATCATACCAATTTAATTTTATGAATATTTCAAAGATAATCAATAATTAACAAAGTTACATACACACAAAGAGCTGAATACCGTAATTTCCGGCGTATAAGCCGCAGCTCAAAGAGTCGTTTTCCGACCCAGAAATTTTATTCAATAATTGTAGTTAAATATTTACAGCGATCTTTTAAGTTACATTTTATAAAATAATATTTCTGGGTCGAAAAACGACTCTTTGAGCTGCGGCTTATACGCCGGAAATTACGGTACATTAAATGTACAGCTAAGTAGATTCAATCAGACAGCATAGAATGCTAAACTCTATCGGATTATTATTCTAAATTAGACTTCAAAAGTCTCAAATAAACAGCTTCTTACGCATAAGCAAATTAAAACCAGCTGGCTATTTATTTATTTATTTTATTTTTATTTATTTATATTTATTGTTTTTGTATGCAGAAATATCTGGTAAAAACAGGAAAAAATTTCTTCAGTGAGATCTCAAAGAATGTCAGTCACACGGCAAGCAACTATAGTTGCCAACCTCCCGAATTTTTTCATACCAGTATTGTTATGCAAAAACATTTGTTTTATGTAATCGTACAATTTCTTCAATTTAAGAAAGCGAATTTTTTTGTAAGATTTTACTGGTATTAAAAAAAAATCGGGAGGTTGGCAACTATGCGACTATAATTTACCTGTCAATTTACAAAACCGCTCTAGCGTATTCTACGCGTAATCAGATACGTCTTTTTATATCCAATTACAAACGGGCCCCACCAGTGGCTGAGAGGTTGTGCTCTCGAAGCTGGTAGACGGGAGGTGCTGGGTTCGATCCCAATCGCGCCCGTCGGCCTAATCGCTCGGAGTTTTCGTGGTTTTCTTTCGAGCTGTGGATTTTCTCCATGCGTAAATACGGATTAGGTTCCCTTAGAAAGACCCCCACGAAGGGCACTCCCCCTGGGCCTATATCCCTAGTGTCGATAATTGGCCGTCAATAATCAACCCAACCCAACCCAATTACAAACATACGAGAATTTTCCAGTAGCACCCCTTCAACAGAACACCCCTCTCCCCCTTCGTACTAGTGAGGATATATTAAATGGTCCATGGGCGGTAGAAAGACAGCCTTTCACAAGAAATTACCAAGTTAGTCATATGGGTTAAACTTGAAGGATATATTTCCATGCACATATTTTTCGAAAATTCGTACCAATATTTTCGAAAAGGGTACTTTTATGTTAGTCGGGTGCCAGTGATCGCCAAAATTTTTTGAAACTCGCAAATCCTTTTCTTTTCGCCAATCTTTTATCATTAGCTTTTATCATTATTTTAACAACTAGCCAGTATTTTAACATTTCAATGTAATATCTTAAAAAACTTACCTGAAAATAGCTAAAATATAACCATTATAAAATATGGAAGCACAAATATATCAATACAAATAACAAAATCTTATGTAAAAGGTTGCAATTCAAACTAACCAATTGAAACAAGACTTGGCAAATTATCACTTGCGCCCAGCTAACATAAAAGTACCTCGAAAAGTAATATTTTTCTTATTTAATGACAAAATTTACGATTAAATAAAAAAAGAGATTACCATTTGAAAATTGTGGCATTCAAAAGTTAAAACTGTACGAATCGCCTTTTATGTAGCTTCCATTACGAAAAGCAAGACAACTGCCGCAGAATTCGCGGAACGCGGCGTTCCGAGAGCCCGTCCGAAGTACATCTTTCGGATACACATGATCGAACCAAGAAAAAAATGAATAAAACGCTATTACCGGATAAATTTAAAAGTGAAATTCATTAAATTCATGAATGACTAATTTACCTTTCCAAAGATACCAGACTGTGCGGTCTCAGACCTCACATTTTTTTCTTCCCCCTTTTATATTTGCTTTTTAACTTTTCGTGTGCTGAGTTTTCCACTCGCCTAAAGTAAACTCTCTTTTCTTTTTTGTTCTGTTTTTTTTTTATTTAAATAATTAATTAAAAATAATCTTTATATATTTTTCTAAACTGCTTTCTTAGTAATGTATCTCTTAAACTAATGTATGGTCATTGAAAGGAGCCCTTTTTTTATGAGATGAGTATGGGTTTATCTCTCAGTAGGTTTTCGTCTGTCATGTGGATCTAATGGGATTTTTCTTTTTTCTTTTTTTAATTATTAAACTTTCTTTTGTCTATACTGCATTATACTTTTATTTTAATTTTTTTCTTTGTATTTTTAAGTAGTTCTTTACTACAATTATATATTTTCTTACGGATTCCCATTTGTCTTCCAAGTCGATTACCTTTGTACTGGATATTAAGTTGCTTCGCAACTAGTGATATAAAAAGGTCACTACATTGTTCAATTGCATCAATTTCTCGTCAAACTTTGCAACACTGTGCGAAATATCGCCAATTTTTGTGACAAAGGTGCCATAAATGATGCCGATAGTTGACAAATTTTTCGAAATTCTCATCCAAATTCACTATTAACTAAAATGGTTCGAAAATGAACCCTTTTTATCCTGACGGTACTTATAAGTACCACTTTAATAAAACACCTATACATTCGTAATAAGACCGTTTTTCCTAACTGTATTCACAATGGCACAAAGAGTGTATTTCTGACAGCAGGCAGGAGATGGCAAATTCAAGCACATATCCTCTTTCTTTGCATTGGATTGGATTTTACATTTGCCACGCTACATTCGAAATCCATTTTGCAATAGAATTGACATGCATGTTGTTCTTCATTTGAGTAATTTTAGTGGTTTATTACCGGTTATTTAGTACTATTATTTTCTATCGTTTTCTATACTCTACAGGTGAACATTCCCTATATTTTATTTGAACTTTACTGTTTGAAATTTACTATTTTATTTTATATCATAGGGTAAAAAATTTATGGTGGTTACAGTTGCATAATTAGCCACTAAAACACTATAAAAATTATTTTCCTCTTTCCTATGTTTATTCTGCACCAAAACTTATCCAATGATGCAAAAATACAATTAAAAAGTAGCTGGAAAAATAATTCAGGATATAAAGGGTTAATCGAGTTTTGTGCATTTTCAGCTTCGTGTACAATTACCTTAGTTGTTAAAAACAAGAAATAGAGACGTCGCCTTTTCCTCCCAGAACAGGCCAGAAAAGATTTTTTGAACTTATGTCCAGTATGTCTATTATCTTTAGAATGTACTGCCAACAATTATTTTGCCACTAGTTTATAACTATCAATTTTTATACTTACTTTTTAGGTGCATTTGTAATTATATAAAGACATATCACCTATAGTCGTCGTCTGGTCCGTCCGTCTAGTCCTTATATAACAGCGCAAAAAACTACCCAACCGAATGGTTTGAAATTTAATATATATAATTATTGCAGAATTCAATGATATCCCATGATAGGTAATGATTCTAGGTTTCCATGGTTATTACGTCATATTTAAAATGGAGTCATATTATTTCCGTTTTACTGAATTTGAAAACCGAATTTGTATATTAAAATTGTTTGATTATAGCAATCGTATAATCTACCGATAGTTTTTTGGACAGATGTTTCCGGAGAAATAGATATTAAATGGGAAAAAGAGTCTAAATATCTATATATTTAACCCTTTCAGGGGCAAAGTACTTATGTTTCTAAAATGTTGAAATCAGTGATTCACACCGGGATTTAAAAACAAAATTTATTTCAAAATAAGTAGAAGCGTTTCTGCACGTATATTTTAAAAGTAAAATTTGATTCCAAAATTCCGGTGTGAATGTGGCGCTTGAGAATTAAAATTAAGTGGTATATATTATATACCACCGTCCCTCAAGGGGTTAAAACGCTAAGCGTTTTGTTTCGACAATCCGTGAGAACAAACTACTACATCAAATTACATCATTCTTTTTTTAAATGAAAGATATTTGGTCACAGATTTGTTATCGTACATTCGTTTGTTCGAAAATTTAATTAATTAGCCGTAATCTTAAAATTTTACTTCTGCTTATGACGTCATAAAGTCGGCAATCGGATTAACGCCCACTGTTGCGACGTACAGAGTTTATTTTCTGAACTCAATGATTGCGAGCATAAAAAATAAATATTAAATATTAAAAGCACGTGACTTTTAGACCGAATTTTTTAATTTGTAAGTTAAAATATAATTAAAATGTTTAAGTATTTCGGTAAAAATATTTATCCGTGTGTTTTATAAGCAAATAAAAATTCATATTTCTGTGACGTCACGGAAATATTGTCCATTGGGTTCATTTTATCATTAAGCATTATAACTTTGTTGATGCCATTTTTTTCATTACAATTAAATCCAAAATATATTTTTATTTGTATGCATGGTGCTTAAGCATAAATGTACGTGTGAAAAGTTTGTACCGGTGAAAATGACGTTATGCTTAGCTTGAAATGCATTTTAACATTGATAAAACTAAAAAGAAAAATGTATATGATTGTGTCAACATGGCGTAATATTAACTGATATTTCAATTTTTAATTTTAAAGATTAGAACTGGAGCCTTTATTGGTTGCTTCATCTTGATTGCATACCTTGATTACATGTTACCAATTACTTTTTTTAAATTATAGGATTAAGTTCTAGGAATTATAGGATTTAAATTATTAAGATTTCCTTTTTTAATAAAAAAATTCACAAAAGTAAAGAATTTCAGGAAAAAAAAACTTGAAATAATGATTGTATTTTTAGCTAGAATAAACAATGTAAGGCTAATATTTTATAGGAATTATTTTGGTACGTTTGTTATAAGTTCATTTAACAGTTCCTTATTAGCGGCAAAGTCTTATTTCTTTCACTGTGAAATTTTCTTTCGATGTCAAAAAATGGTAGTCTACTTTTGGACGCCAACCAAAACACAGTGGCATTTTTTAGAAATGTATAACGGTTGTGACAACAAACGGCACTATCGCTTTAGCTTTCATCGCGCTTAAATCACTTCTAAATACTAAAAATTTAATTTTTTTTACTACATTTTACAATTTTAATTCTTACATCTTCAATTAGAAAAAAAAATTAGCTTTCGATTGAAATTTATTTGAAATCTGACGCTTAATTTAACGACTTTTTAAATAATTTTCAAACATGAAATATTTTTCAATTCTATCTCAAAAATAACCATCCGTTTGTTTTAATAATGTAAAATAGCCCTTTGGAAAGTTGCAACAATTGAAAATAGGTATCCCTAACCTTTATGAAAAGTGAAAAAAAAATAATAATAAAAACCTGATAAATCATAAAATCAGATTATCCATAAGATAGAGTATTTTGGCGCTAATATAAAATCTGTCAAAAGAAAAAAAAACTATTTTTAGTTTATGATTAACATAAAATTGATATGTTGAATTCGTTGATGTATATGTTGAATCAGAATACGCTAGGAACTGTTATTTATTATTTTTTTAAAGATCCATTGGATATTTAATTGTATAAGAGACCGACTGTGATGGAAAAGGAATAATCATCCTGATTATGTAAAGAGATAGAAGAAACCATACAAATAAATTACAATTGAAAGCATTAAAATTCTCCCTCATCTGCTTATTAATTTATTATTTTTAACAAAAATTCTTCATTTTTACCTAATAAATGATTAGCTTGAAACAATGGATGCGTTTTCGAAGATATGGATTTGAAACGAACAATGATTAAAAAGAACATTTTAAAACTTTTAATTTAAACATTTTGAAACTTTTTTTAACGTCGAATTTCAACGGTGCATTTGGGCAGATGCAATACATATGCGCATAGAAGCTCATTCGATTGCATTATCACAGGGGGGGGGGGTGCTTATACTATGTTTTTTTATTTACTGAATATGATGAAAGTAGGAAATTTGTATGATACTTTATGATAGGACTATTTGTATGATACTTTATAGGTCCATGACCTTTTTTTTTTTTTTTGTCGTGGGGAATATGGTGGTAATGCCAAACTGATTTGCATTACACATTTGTTTACGGAGTGTTCATTTGGAGTTTGCATCGGAAATAGCATTTCACTGGGGGGGGGGGGGGATTTTTTAAAATAAAATATTTGAAAGACTGTTTCATACGAAGCCCTACTTAAATAATAAAGAAGCTTATTTTACTGATATTGTTATAGTATTTTTTTCCGTCACGTTTTGACGGGTTCAATCTAGTGGATTATAACTTCTGAAATTTTCAAAGCTGAAATGTTCAGTAAATGTCAACAAAAGATAAAATGTTGCCAATTTACAATGGACTTATTTCATTATGAAAATTAATTATATCATAATAACAGACTTTCAATGAAAAAAATAACGATGATTTTTTTCACATTATGTTGTATTGGATATTTGCGCATAGTAATTTTAATGTAACAGAATTGTAAATAACTGTTTGTAAAAGTGTATTGAACCTTAATTTCCTAAAATAAAATTAGTATCTACAATATGAAAATCTGCACATAAAAAAACAATTTTATACATTCATTTTTGCATAAGAGCGCAACAGCTGTTGCACCAAGATCTGAATTTTTATAAAACTAGTCATAGTACGAACGCACCTCATTTATTACGTTTGACGCACAATTTCCAACTTGTTGTTTTCTGAAAGAAGTCTAATTACTAAGTTTAAAGTTGTCCCATGAACTTATTTTTTAATTGACTGAGCTGTTACTCACTGACAAGATTTCCTGACAGGCAAAGAAAGCAACCAATAATTCAACAATAAGTTCTAAATCTGTCCTTAGGCAAAATATAGAGATGACAAGCAAAACAACACTATATTTAAAATGTGTATAATTGCAAGAAATAATTATCGGGACAAATGGATTAATTTAATTGTAGTTCCTTATTTCCAATGCTCGGTTTCAGAAAAACTGTAAATAAAGAAAAGGAAAAATTGGTGATTTCTTTATTTGGAAAATGTTAAATTTATAGAAAATAAAACATATAATTTATATTAAAATAGTTTGAGAACTCTTTTTCAAAACCTTTGCTTTTATTTTATACACTGAATTTTCCAGTTATTAGTGCAGGAGTGGCGCTTGAATATAAGTGGTATTTTCAAAACAGATCAAATTTTCTATATAACATTTTAAATAAATTCATGTTTGCTGAATTTTAAAAAGTCATTTAAATAAAAAAACAAACTGTAGCTGACTCGCATAAAAAACATTCATTGAAATATTGTACGATACAAACTCTAATTATATCATAATACATATGCTAAATCATTACTTGAAGAAATTTATTCAAATGTAAAGCTTTCATAAACACCACAGTTATTTCCAGCTTTAAAAATATTAAATTCATTAAAAAATAAAAAGTTTTTGTATACTTTTTTGAGTAAAAATAAAAATTAAAAAGATTTAAAAATAAAATTACACGCTTGTTTATAATCATGTAAATATAATCTTCCAGTTTAATTAAAGATAGATTTTTATTCTATCGATATTTTAATGCTTTTTTTTAGAATGTGTAAAATATAAAAAAGAAGACGAAGGGAAAAGTAAGAGAAAGAAATCGTTCTGAAGTAATTTGTTTTATTTGAAGATAATTTGGAAAAGACATAATTTATAAATAATAATGATGCTTATGATTACGTATGATTTACATGAAAAAGCTTGATAACTGTTTTCAAAATCTTTTTCTTTAGATCAGCGTTGCTCGGCCGCTACTTTTGCTTTTATTCAGATTGCTTGATTGCCAACACTTTTTTGAAATATAGTCGAACTCGCTTATAATGAGTCCTGATTTAACGAGAACACGGTTTTAACAAGGAAATCAGAAATGCTTGGTTGGTACACTGTTAAGTCTATGGGAGCATAACTCGCTTTTAACGAGCAAACCCCGGTTATAGCGAGCAATATTTTTGCGATTCATAAGAAATTTTATTGACTTCCATCTCTCCAGCTCAGCTAATCCTTTCTTGGAAATATTCCTTTAATATACCGAAGTCAACCGAAAGTTAGTGATGAGTCTTAAATCCTGAGAACAAGTGATGGTGGCATTTTTCATTGTGTGGAATGCGCCACGAAGGCCTGCCACGACGACCTTGGGAGATTTACGGACAGGACGGAGGTTGCAGCTTGCTTTCTTGTGTTATTGTTCTTCTCCGAAGAACAATAACACAAGAAAGAGACAATAAGACAGTTCAAAGCAAATTAACCAACTTATTTTGTACTGTACAGAAATAAAAAATAAATTAAGTATGTATAATAAAGTAAGTATGCTTGAATTTTTATAATTTTTTACGAACTCGTTTTTTAGGAGCACCCGGTTATAACGATCAAATATCACGGTCCCTTCGCGCTCGCTATAAGCGAGTTCGACTGTAGTAGTAATCGCCTTTTTTAATGATAGATTAAATAAGACGAAAATAAGAAAAAATTGCACTATTTCTGAAAAAGTGGTAGCAATTAAGCAATCTGAATAAAAAGAAAAATATAGCAGACTGGCAACATTGCTTCAGATATATACATTGACAGAAAAAAATATGAAATTATTGTTTAAGTGCTCAAATGACACTAGAATAAGATTGGTATTTTAAAAATTATCAAATTTGATCGTTTTGAAAATACAGGAGCGCCACTTGTTCTGCAGCGGCGAATTGTCAAAGCAAAAATTCGTAGGAAAGAGGAATAGCTACTCGTAATTCATAAGTTCCATAATCCTTCTCACTGCCCTTACAGCAGCATGTGTTTTTAATGGAGAGCGTCCACGCTTGATATAATTTACCATTCTTATCAGGATTAATCTTTAGTAGATTTTCTCATTGTGATTTTTCTGATGTAAGCTTTTTATTTCCCAGCATGCAATGTCAGTCGTAAGACGGCGCTTTTTTCAACTTATGAAATTTCTTCCACTCATCTGCGCAGACTTAACATATACTGGCTTTGACTTTTAACCAACATGTGAATCACATACGATACACACTAGATTTTTTTTCTCTCTGGGATGGGTGATTATATTCGCTTTCTACAAGTAAACCTATACTATAAATATATATTTCGTACAAGAAATTTAAATTAGTAAAGTATATGAAATAAATAATACTTAAAATTAAGATGTATTTTGTTAAATAAAATTTCTAGTTGAATTTGGCATTTTCGTTAAGGATTGATAGTTCGGTTCATATTTTTCTTTACGAAATTTAAGTTAAGAAACGATATAACGTATATCTGAAAAAAATGCGCAAAACTTTACGTGGTGATAGAACGCAGCTATACGAGCATATTTCGTCATAGAATCTATGGCAGCGCGAGTCGCTAGATGGCGTTCTAAATGGTATGGCACATTCCTATGAGAGGTGTTGCTGGAGCTGCTGCGTTCAATTCCAACCCCCATCAGGTAGAGAATGTGTTTTCAACACGACCATACGCCTGTACACTTTGCCTTGGATGTGCGGAACACTTTAGCCGCAACGTTCCCAGGGCGATGGATTGCTTGAGGTGGTCCCATACCATGGCCCCCAAGATCGTCGGATCTCTCGTGTTTGGACTTTTTCCTGTGGGGCCATATGAAAAGCCTAATCTACGAGTGCCCCATTGAAACCGATATGGATCTAGTCGCCAAAATTGCCGTTGTTGCCTAGGATATTCGGGAAATGCCTGGTGTCTTCGCAAATGTGCGTCTGTCCCTATCCCGCAGGTGTGAAGCGTGCATTATAGCTGGCGGAAGATTTTTTTGAGCGATTTCTTTGAACATGTACATTAATTACATTTCTGTTAATAAAAAAAAATTCTGAAGTAACTCCTCTCATCCTTGTGTTAATTCTTTAACTGCGACAGTGGAAAACTACCTTTTAACTTCTCACCGCTTGCGTTCCGACCATACATTCTATGACTAAATTTGTTCGTATAGCTGCGTTCTATCACCCCGTAAAGTTTAGCCCACTTTTTCAGATACACCCTGCATACTATATATATTTAAAGATAAGATACTTTTTCATTAAATAAAAATTCTGGCTGTAGTTGACATCTTATACCGAAATCTTGAAAGTTGGTATTGCTTGCGTTAACTCAGGAAGCATATATACTTTTTTAAACTTTACGGCTGTCCAAGGTAAAATAAGGTCAAATTTTCAGTAATTTTATAACGCTCAGCTGGCAATTTCCCATTTTTCCCAAGTTAAAAAAAGAAGGTTTTGAATCAGATAATTTATTCAATAAAATGTCTCTTCTTTTTGTATCGTACTTGCTTGATATCATTTATTAAGTAAAGTTTCTGGATGTTCAGCTATAAAAATGTCATTTGTATTTTAAAAATTCGAAAATGTAATTAACATTTTTCTTTAAAGCACATTCATTGAAATTCTGTATGATTTACACTTTTAATTTTATAATTTTTTATACGTTTAACCATTACTTAGAAAAATTTATTCGAATACAAAACGTTCATGAACATCGCAATTCTATCTAGATATGTTAACTTAAATATTTTTGTAGAGAAGCAAAAGTGTAAAAATGTGACAAACAATTAAAAAGAAAATTAATGTGGTACGAAACCTATAACAAGTACAAGATTTTATTTTAATGATTTGTTTATTAAAATAACTAGGGCATCGAACTCGGGCTTCCCGGGATAGAGAATATATGTGAAAACCATTTTTTTTAAATTTTTGTTATTGAAAAATGTAACAGATTTTTTTACAATTAATAACTTTTGTTAGATTGGCCGCTAACAACAGCAAAGAGCACTTTTATATGAAATAGGTCAGTTATATATTCAAATAAAATTTTGAAATTTATTAAAACAAGTCATTTCGTATTGGCCTCCAGCCATAAGTTAATAGCCGAAGAAATCGCTAAAAATTTCCTAATCTACAGCAGTTTTTCTTTTATTCTGATAATTTCAACTGTTTAAACGCTTATTTCAATTACATGTCTGTTAAATCTGTGTTTTATTTATATTATTTTATTTTTTCCTTAATGAAGATTTAATTTCGTTATTGAATATTAGCTGCAGGCAAATTCTGAACTTTTTATACGGTTTAAAGTGCAAACAGATTAATATTTTGTAATCGTCTGCAAGCGATAGAGATAGATCTTTAAAAAAAATCATGTTTGAAATTTAATTTAAATGCTATAAATAAATCAGTCAATTAAGATACATTTTTCAAACACGTTGCATTTGAAAGTAGGTTTTTTTTCCCTATATAATGGTGTAAAAATTAAAAATGCGCGATGTTTAGAAATTAAAAAAAATTGCAGTAGAAAAAATCTCAAAACCGAAATTTCAGCGTCAACTGTTGCCATTCACAAAATGACGTCAGCGTTACGCACGCACATGTTTGTCCTTTATATTATAGATATTAAAAAAAAACGAAAAACTATGCTATTTTTAATTTCATTTTTTCCTTTGTTGTTAGCGAAACGTGTCAAACGGTTTTTCTTTAAATTTTACATAAATACTTATAATCGGCATGTTAATTACGTGTAATTTTTTATTATTTTCCACATCTTAATATATGTACAGGGTGGCTAGAATTAAAACACCCCTATTCCGACCTCTCTATTTATTGAACTGCCCAATGTATACGCTTCAAATTTTGAACACATACTGTTCAAGAAATGAAGAAACTGATTAAGCGAAATTTAAAAAAATTTTTTTATTGAAATCAACGATAGATGGTGCTGTACAACTGGGCATGTGTTGAAAAGACACAAAAACACGTTTTATGGGAACGTACCAAAGAATCATGTGACAAGGACCTTATCGACGCAGGGAATGCTTCTCAATTTGGTGCCCTTGATGAAGATGTAAAATCTGCAGTCTGTAGTCAGCTTATTCAACTGCGGATCGTAACTGAGATGCTTCTCACATGCAGAGTGATACCTTCTTTCAAGTCTGCCAAGATTACCTGACGCCCTCGTTAAACAAACTTTTTAAGTGTCCCTACAGCCAAAAATTCCACGTATTAAGATCCGGGGAACGAGATGACTAAGTTGTCGGAAACGCACGACTTACTACTCTGCCATTAGTAAAACTTTTCAGAAGGAACTGATGACACAGAGTTCAATGTGCGGAGCCTGCATAAAGGTAATTGAGTCAACACATTGTCGTTCTTACAAATGGGTTGAACGAAAGTTTCGAATATCCTTTGAAACCTTTGGCCGTCACAATGCATGTCACAGGGGCACTGCGAATAACGTGTTCGAAAAAAAAGATCAAAGAATGAATTTTGTTAGTAATCCACACCAGACTGTAACTTTCGGTGAGTGGAGTGGAATATCTTGAAAGGTACCGGGTTCACTGTTCTAGTGAGGTGTTCTGATGGTCTTCACTGTTCTGATGGGACGCATCGCTCCACAGAATCTACCATGGCCAAGATGCATTCACTTCAACTTTTCAACTTTTCTTTTTTTCATATTTTCGTTGTACAACGCCCTCTATCGGTATTTGTAAAACTAATTTTTTCTTCGCGTAATCCGTTCCTCCGTGTTTTGAATAGTGTGTTCAGAAAATTTCAAGCCTTTACACTCAGTAGTTTGACATATAGGGAGGTCAGAGTAGGAGTGTTTTAATTCTGGCCACGCGATATATATATATATATATAGTGAAATCTTGGTTAATGGCGGTCTCAGTTAACAACGCATTTTGTGAACGACAAGCGCTGTGCGAAAAAAACAATTCCTTGGTTAATGACACAGACATTATTTAACAAGACTTGATTTTCCTATGAAACAACTATAAAATGGGTCACAGACAAGCAGTTAGTGCTGGCAACATAGCACGAGATCAATTTGTCATTATCTTTGCCAGAGTTACAAAAGAAGTTCAACAAGCCTACAAGTGATAAAATTGGGTTATATTTGTTGGAAATACCCAACATAACATTTATCAGAAAAGAAAAAAAATGATTTCCTGGGCATAAAACAGTGAATGATAGGTTAATATTTCTTTTAGAATCAAATACAGGTTGAGACTGAAAGGCAAAACTAATGTTAATTTACCACTCAGAGAATTTCCGATCATTCAAAAAATTCAATACATCTAAATCAATCCTGGTGTTCTGTGGAACTCTAAAAACAAAGTCCTGGTAACATGAATGAAATTTCATGACTGGATTCGTGAAGTGGTTGAACATTGGAGCTTTGAATAAAGAGGAGGAGAGATATAGTAGTGTATTGTCTATAAGTTGCGATTGAACTAACTGAGGAAGTAGTCAAGTGATGGTCTCTGTTGCTTGTTTTCATCGGATCAACAAGACTCGATTAATGCCGGGCAAACATTCACCAGTAAATTTGAATAGTTCGACTTTCTCATGCAAAATTTCTGTCATACATAAGGCAAACAATTTCTATTCGTTTCTACTGGTGGAAGTTTGCTCCGGTGTATCATAATCGTTTTCATTGACATTGAAAGGAGGATTGTTTATGTAGTCACAATATGGAAGAATTGCGCGGTCTGACTACCGCCGGGGCAAACTTCCACCAGTAAAAACGAATAGAAATTTTTGCCTTTATTATGGTAGAAATTCTGCATTTAAGGTCATTTAAATAAGGATTTAATAATAAATTTTAGAATAAATTTTCTATCCAAATTTACTGGTGGCTGCTTGCCTCATCGAAAATCAGCTCCTGCGGAAACGATTACATTTGAACCATTATGATGATATGTCCATTCCACTTTATTCACAGTTCCATGGTTTAAACAAACAGTCAAAGCCTACCTTGAGCAAAACAGTCTACGTTAATTAAAAGACATTTTAATATTGAATAACGTACTTGACCATCCACCCGACACATAAAAAGAAATACCGGAGCAATTCGATTTTACCAAAATGACTTTTCTTCCTCAAAAAACTACGTCATCAAATAATTCAAAAAAATTTTTAATCTTTACAAAAAGTCTTTTTTTAGTATGTACTTTGAAGTGTATTAGGCTACCAAAATAATCTTAAGAGTTCGCTTCACTGAAACTCCCTGATCGATAAATTTCATGTTAAGGTATGGGAAAACTTAAAAAGACGATTACTATGCCGATGAGGTGCGTTTTTAAAATTTGTCTCCAGGAAACATTTTTTTAAAACGTACTTCAAAGTTATCTGACGTTTACTATATGATAGTGAAAACCGTATTTCGATAACTGTATTAGGTAATGAGTAATCGCACTTTTAATTTTTCTCATAGGTTAACATGGGAATTAGGTATCGGGGAGTTTAAGAGAAGCGACCACATAAGAAAGTTTTGGAAGGAAGAATTCAACATTCTCAAAGCAGTTAGACTATTTATAAAGACTCGGAAAGAAGTAACAATAAAATGGCTCAAAACAACGTGAAGGAAACTCTGCACTTTCTGTTGTAATGAAGAAACCTCAAATAAAGGACAAATCGGTAAAGGATACGTCTTGTTCCTTGTGTTATATAAGTACATGCTTGATAAGAAATAATGAACAGTTTATTGTATTAAAATGTTAAACGACAACTGTAAGTATTGAAATTAAGACATATAATTGCAAAACAATAATGTATAATAATAATAATAATAATTGTCTATTAACTTTAATTTAAATAAAAATTCTATAAAAAACAGCATTAAATAAGTAATAGATTTCCATTTACACACACAAAAACATACACATACATATTTCTATGTGTAAAAGAATTATATTCGAGCTGAGCCTCTCCAATATTTTTTAACTCTACATCTATGTGGGAATAGATAGACATTCTATAACTAGGAAAACTTCCACCAGCAAATTTTAATAGAAATTTTGATTTAATTAAACGTTTTATTCATACAGAGTTGCTGTCAGTCATACGTTAGACAAGTATTTCTATTCCTTTTTATTAGTGGAAGTTTTCCATGTTGCTCCTTAAATGCATAGTGCATCAAATTTGCTACACTTTTTATTTAACTTTTAATTAATAAATCAAGTTCTTTGCAACCACTATATTTATATAGAAATACTAATTCTGTAAAAATCACATAAATCACATAAATAAGCAATTAAATAAACTGAAAAATCTATTTTAAAAATTCTGATGTCTAATGGGGATTTTGTCTTTTTAATTAGGTTTAAACGCGGTTTAGAAGTTTTCTGCAAATTAATGCTATTGGTATGAGTACTAGAGATGAGATGGCTAAGCCCAAATCGGGCCTAAAACGGGTTCGGGATTGATTTTCATACCAGTTTTGGGAATCTGGCGGGTGCAGACTCAAAGCAAAAATTTTATTTCTTCACATTTAAAAAGCAAAAAAATACTAATTGAGCAACAAGTATGTACAAGTTTCTTAAATTGTTTTACAATCCTTTAAAAATCATTTTGTAATATAATTGAATTGTTATTGATGGGACATGAGGAGAAAGAAATATTTTATCGGATTGTAAAGGCTTTAGATGGTCAACGTTAGTTACACAAAGAAGCCTTGGCATATCCTTTGTCTGTTCTCGCTTTCTATTAGTTGTCCTTTTCTAGAATTATTGGGAAAAAAGAACTCATGTTTTTCTAACATAGTCGTATAATATTTTAAAAGAATAAGAATTGTGAGTTTTTGCAGATTTTAGCCAGTGGTTGGGTATAAATAACAAATTTGCTATTTAAAACAGATTTTCAGCGACATGCAAATCATAAAACGCTGTCATGAAGGCAGTATTTAGGATTAATACTTATTTCTGTGGAATAAGAGATTTTTCAATAAGAAAATTAATCTTGAAGCATTTTTTAAATGTTATTAACAATTTTCTACTGCGTACTTTCGATGTCGGGTTCGGGCTCTAATGACATAAAATTTTTCGGGCTCGAAAGAAAGGTTCCGAAAGACGAGCTCGAACTTATATATAATGGGTACAAGACAAAAATAGTTCAAAAATGCTGTACCAGCGAAATACAGAACTGTGCCATCTGTAGCACACAATTGTGCCATCAGCAAGACCAACAGGGCAAACTACCACCAGCAAACTTTAATAGAAAATGTCCCCTTATTTAAACGCCCTATATGGATAGCTTAATTGTTTTGCCCGAACGGAGCTCGGGAAAGAAGAGTGTGCTTGTTTCGTTACTAAAAGTATTTGGACTCCACTAACGTTTAATTGCAATCTTTGGTTTATTGATTGGCAGATATTTTAGTAAGAAAAAGTGGTGTATTGTCCCTATTTTTAGTTTATGGTGTCAAAACAAAATAAAAAATAAACAGTTACGGTGTTAATAATTTTGTATTAATTCAAGCATCTTTAAATAGTAGTAATAATAATAATAATAAAGATCAGAGATGTAATTAACTGATTACGAACAGTAAACAAAAAAAATTATATGATTTTTCTTTAGGGCGTACTTCAGTTTATTATAAATTTAAAACACTAAGATGTTTAAAAAAACGAAAGTTATTAAAGAATATTATAAAAATTTTAATTGACTGTTTTTTTCTTGTTTGTTATTTTTGTTCCAGAAGAATTCGAATTTTATAAAAGAACTCATTATTTTTAATTTTTCACCATAGGCAAAATAATATAATAATGTCGCATACAAAAAAGAAGCTGCAGAAAAGAATTATTGTTTAGGATTTTTTCATTCAGATTTCATCAGATTTTATTTTTATCTTTTGTTGTTTAATAAGGTTTGTACATTGTTCATTTTTTTAAATTCAAAAAGTAAATCTAAAAATATGAAAAAAAAATTAAACTAAAACTTTTGTTATTAAGTGTTTGTTAACATTTATGTAAAATAAAATACATAAGTAAATAAAATGAAATAAAAGGGGAAAAAATGACACATATCATCAAATTTCTTTTTGAAATGTTTCCTATTCCTTCTTTTATGCAAAGGAGAAAAAAAAGTGGGAATATAATAAATAGAGTAATTAATTTCTAATTTTTCTTCTCGGCGGTTTCTAACGGTAAAAAAAAGTAGAGAAAAGGAAATTTTGCATAAAATCAGTAACATTTTAATTTGATAACAGCTCCTTTTCTTTTATTATTTTTTTTACATGAGAGGTCTCAAAAGTGTGTTTTTGAATACCACTTTTTTCATGCCAAAATCTTCTTTTAAAATTTTCTTGCAAATTTTTTAGAAACTTGCATTGAATTTTAGTTCGACATTAATTGTTTCAGAAATTTTTGACGAAAATTTTTCTTAGGAAATACTGATATTAAAGAAATGGACCATTTGGGAGTCTTGCTATCTATCTATATTATAAAGGACAAACATGTCCGTGCACAACGCTGACGTCATATTGCGAATGGCAAGAGTTGACGATGAAAATTCGATTTTGTGATTTTTTCTACTGCAATTTTTTTAATTTCTAAACATCGCACATTTTTAATTTTTACACCATTATATAGTTGAAAAAATCTACTTTAAAATGCAACTTATTTGAAAACTGTATCTAAATTGACTGATTTATTGTGGCATTTAAATAAAATTTTAAGCACGATTTAAAAAAAATCTATCTCTATTGCTTGCAGATGATTGCAAAATATTAATCCGTTTGCATTTTAAACAATATAAAAGTTCAGCATTTGTTTTCAGCTAATATTCAATAACGAAATTAAAAATTCATTAAGGAATAAATAAAATAGTGTAAATAAAACACAGATTTCACAGACATGTAATTAAAACTGCTGTAATTATCAGAATAAAATAAAACTGCTGTAGATAACGAAATTTTTAGCGATTTCTTCGCTAATATTAATTTCTGGCTGGAGGACAATACGAAATTACCGCTTTTACTAAATTTCAAAATTTCATTTGAATATATAATTGACATATTTCATATAAAAATGCTCTTTGGTGTTGTTAAGGGACAATCTAAAAAAATATTACATGTAAAAAATCTATTAAAGTTTTCAATATAAAAAAATGGTTTTCACATATATTCTCTATCCCGGGAAGCCCGGGTTGGATGTCCTAGTTATATTAACAGGACGAAAGTATTGGATTCATGAAAGAATTCTATTTTCGACTTTTTGATAGATTTTAACATTTTGAAATATTTGTAATAAGATTTGTGTATTTTTGGGACAATATCTGTCTCTTTATCTAACGTTTGTCTGTGTGTTACACATATTTTGTGTCTACTCAACTCAAGAACTAATTCAAGAATTCCATAAAAATTCATTTTTACCTAGACCATTGCCACCTGAATACAAAGACTAAGCGCTGACACAAAAATAGCGGATTTTCTGCAGCGCTCGTACTCTTGTACAAAATGTACTTTTCGCCTTCTTTTTCTGAAATTAAATAAGGCGAAGAATACTTTAAGAAACTACTGGTATAAAAATTCAAGGGACTGTACAAGTGCTGAAAAAAATCCGCCTACGCCAGACTCCATTTTTGTATCAGCGCGTAGGACTAGTATTCAGTGGGCGATGGTTAGACCTTGAATAAATTTGTGCTGATTAGTGTCTATCGAGATTAAACGCACAGATGTGTTATGCAGGGGCCTGATTACCGGTGGGGTAAACTTAAACCAGTGAATGGGAATAAAAATTTTTGTCTTATTTAAACACCATATTGATTATTTATTAGTTTTCCTACCACAATTTCTATACAATAAAAATTTACCTCAAAGCATAGTAAAAATCTACCAAGAAAATTTGGAAACTGTGCAAAAAACATATATAAATAGATGCTAGTAATAACCTTGTTAAAAGTATGTTTCGTCTAACCCAGAAACGTTGTACTGGTTAATTCAAATCTTATGTAAAATAAATCGTTTTTCCAAAAATCTGCTCAATACATTTTTATTCATTTTATTGTTATTCACTTATTGGAATATATGCTTATGGAGACAGACCAAATGGTGACATTTTAAGACAGTTGCATCAATAAATTCTAACGTTGAGGTAGGTCTGATTCTGAAAATACTGCAATAAACCACACACGAAGTCTTCTGAGAATATCTTCCCACGAGAAGGGGAATTGATATAAGGAGATTGGTTTGGACAACGTACAGGGCCGTACAGAAATACCGCGGACCCCTGTAATTGTTCCAATGCGCCCCCCCCCCCACACCATAAGTCTACCATAAAATAAAACCTGCTTAGACGAAAACGTACAGGAAATCCCGTTTTAAATAGGTTTTTTTTTGTCTGAACATGATTTTGTACAAACATGTTCCTACAAACATGTTCCTATTAGGAAACAAAGGTAATCATCCAATATTATTCTATGTATTCCCTTGATAAATCTATAAATATATATTAGGGACTCCTGGTAGTTGAGCCTGAATCTCTTGAGGAAGATTTTAAAATATTATTAATTATGAAATGAGTAACACATTGTGTAAATGTTAAGTAAATTGCAATTTCTTTTGCAAAGCTAAAATTGAATTAATGTTGATAAGAAGATAAAATGTAATCATTTTTAGCTATTATTCTATCAACAACAATCAGTCAAATGAATGCTGATTTTTCGTTTTTCTTATTTTTTTTGTAAATAGATTGTAAATAAATGTTAATGAAATTTAATCAGATGACTTTACCTTTTTCTTTTGCAGTAATTGTGTATTTCTTTTAGTTTTAAGCTTTGCAACTCAGCATGGGACAAGAATTGATTTTTCTCAGAAAAGGTTTAAATTGGTTTCTACGTAAAATTCACACAGCGCAATGTTCTTTGTAACTTATAATTTTAATATTTCATTTATTAATTTTTAAACTTTATTAAATTAAAGTTGTTTAATTAACCAACCCCAGAGAAATATTTTTTACATTAAATAGGGACTTAACTTTTAAAATCTACTTATCTATGCAAAAGGCTTATGATGGAATGGGCAGAAATGATTGGAAAAATATTAAAAATAAGACTAACAACTACTAGCAGTCACTGAGCCGTGCGTTTTTCTCTTCAACACTTAGCTAAAAATGTAAACGACTTTTGCAGTTTTTTACCTTACATTTTACATAGCAGCTTTTTATTTCTTCTATTTTATGTCATTACAAATATTATTTTCCCATAACTTAACCCTTTCAGGGGCAAGCAATTGTGTTCCTCTAACGTTGAATTCTCACCGGTATTTATGAAAGAATTTAGTTCAAGATAAGGAGAAGCAGTTTTTCCAATTTTTCCCATCAAAGTTAAAAAAGTAAAATTTAATTAAAAGTTTCTGGTTCGAATCGGATTAAAATTAGGTGGGATATAATATATCCCACCGCCCCTCAAAGGGTTAAACCCATGTCGGTAAGTCAGGGTTTGACTCAATATTTTCGAACCTCTCTCCCTATACTTATAATGGCCAAAGTTAAGAAAGTCAAGTAAAAATTTTAAAACAAAGCCGTTGTAAAAATAATACTGTTTTTATATAAAAGGGAATTGGTTTGAACACGTTAAACCCAACACTTACCTTCGTGTCTGTCCCAACTGGCCCACCATGTACTTGTAGGAGTACGTGTACACATTGGGAACCGTTAACCTAGTGTATCACAATGGTAAATGCACTTTTTCGCTGTTATTGTGTTTGTCTCGCCTGAAACAGAACCATTCTTATTTTTTACTTCTTTTGTAGAGTCATGCGTTCTACTTTACAAACACGCATGTTTCTTGAGTTCGTTGAGAATAAAATCCTCTGTTGAACCCAGTAACAGTAGGTAAAGTATTTTTTCACTTTTAAATACATAAACATACTTCTGAAAATTTTTACTGGTGAAAAAATTATAATTTATTTTTGTATCAAATGCCTATCAAACGTTACTTCAATTTAACCTTTGATTGATGTGACGTGGTCTCATAGACTCTGCGACTCCCAGCTATAAACACTTCCATCCCTTAAAAGTGGAAATATTACTTGCCCGTGCCTTCCTATGTTATCTTGTCAAAGTCAGGTCACACACTAAGCCAGAACTCTGTAAATTAATATTACACGTATTATTCGTATCTGGAGTCTGTCAGACTGCATCACATCAGTCTGTCATTATTTGAAAGTGTTTGAATATTCGAATTATCGATATATGTGCCGTAAATGATTTATGTATTTTTCCAATCATATCCTGAACCTCCAAACATTGTTAGATGAGACTTCATTCTCACATTATCGAAGCAATTAACTCATCTTTATGAAACGGAGACGTACTGACACAGAAGTTTTGCAAATAGACTTAAGACTCAATATTATATAAAAGAATTTTTGGCAAAGAACAAGAAAATCGGAACGAATTTTATAAATCAGAAGAAAATTTTCATATTTTGTTTCAACGATAATTTGTAAAACAAAAAATTACACGATTAATTTTTAGTTTTAGTAAGCAAAATTAACAAACTAGATTTTATTTTGAATTTTTTTTGTTGTTGTTGTTCTGGAGTAAAATAATATGAATAAAATACTTTTTTCATTCAATTTAATTCACATGCTCTTATGGGAAGTACAACGATCTTGCTATGACAAAATTTAACTATATCAGGGGCAAATATAGCAGAACCGGGATTAACCGGACCTCTATCATATGATGCGTCTGTTAACCCTTTCAGGGACAAAGTACTTTCAGTACTAAAATGTTGACATAAATGACTGGCACCGTAATTTACGAAGAAAATTATTTGCAAATAATTAAAAGGCTATATTTCACATACATATTAAATGGAAAAGATTTTAGCAATATTCTGGTGCCATTGTGGCGTTTGGTAATTAAAATTAAGTGGTTTCATAAACATACCACTGCCCCTGAAAGGTTTAACCTAGTCGATAATCAATTTAATATATTCTCAACGGCTGAGGTGAATTTGTATCTTTTGGATGTATGTAACTCCATCCTTGGTCGCTACTTTTGCATTTTATGTATTACATTACTTCTCAATAACATACACGATATTTGTATTTACACATCTGTCGTAGTAGTATGCATATAAGTACTTCTGTTAGGAACAGTACCATTATTATATAAATTTATTTGTAATGTTAAAACGCACACAGAAAATCTTTTTTTTTTCTCATACAGGGTGATTTTTTAAAAAGTTGTGAAAGTAAAACACTATAACAAAAGAACCACTGATCCATAGCAGCCAACTTTTACGCTTTTTTCCTACCACTAAAATATTATAATAAATTTAAACTTATTAAATCGCCGAAATCATTTGATTCAATAAGGCAAAAATTTCTATTAATTTTTAGTGGTAATAAAAATGCGTAAAAGTTGGCAGCTATCCTGATCCAAATGACCTGAAATTTTACTAGTGTGCTCCCAAAGCAATGGGTTTTTTTAGACGTTGTTAAAAAAAACTGAAAATCCCGCCGACAGATGGTGCTGTAAATGCAGCAAAGTCGGGAAACGAGGTTGTGCAATACACACATACAGTGACAATAAAAGCGTAAAGCCTTGTGTTCACTTGAACCTTGTGTTCATTATTCCACGGATATCCTCGCAATGACTGTGCCATTGACGGGCCGTGCGTTGTTAGTGTAACTGTATTATCAGAATAATGATAGCGCAGAAACTGCTCTTAACCCCTTGGGGACGAGCGACACGAATACGTGACGCATAAGATGCTCAGAAGCCTCGATAATTCCCACCAGTTATTTTTTATTGTAAGGATTTCCTTATCTAATCATAGCATTTTTGCGATTCAATTAGGTGAAAATTTCTCTTTTGAAAAACCGGTGGTAAAAGATTAAAAATTATGTAAAGGACGCTCGTCGCGAAGAGGTTAAGAGGTTTAGGACACTTAAGAATTTAAGAAAAGGTCCAATGACGATAGAATATTTACGGAAGATGGTTTTGAAATTTGAGCAGACTGCTTCACTGAGCCTAAAACCTGGTAGAGGAAGGAAACCAGTTGATGCTAACCTACAGCGCCATCTATCGGTGCGATTTTAAGTTATTTTTTAACTACGCCTAAAACATACCCATTGCTTTGGGAGCATACTGGTGAAATTTCAGGTCATTTGGATCAATGGTTCTTTTGTCACAGGGTTTTACTTTCACAACAACCTTTTAAAAAATCACCCTGTATAATGCAAGATGCAAGATTTACGCTCGTAGGAGGGTATTTCTGTATAAAGGACGAAAACTTGTCGTAACGAATGTGTTAACGCTTTTCGATCGGTGCAGCATTGTCGGTTTGGCCTTCATTTTTATTCAGAAATTAAAAATTCATACCGAATATTTCGAAAGAAGAATTCGTACTCTATATAATCATGAAATCTCTGTCATTAAATAACGCAAAAATTACTATTAGAAATTTACGAAATAAAAATGAGGCCAAACTGGCAACACCGGAACGGTGTCAAATGACACTCTTTAAAATGTAAATAGTACAGAACTGTATTTTTACTTTGTTAAAATCAGTGTAAAATGAAAACAATAAAACTTAGTTAAAAGTCATATTCTTCCAACATTTTCGGCTAAAATTTTATAACCATCCTCAGGGACATCAAAAGACAAAACTGGTGATGCTTACAGCTTGAGGAGAGGGAAATGAGAAATGGCGATAACGAGGGGAAAACCAACTAGTAGGTAAGCATAGGTGCCAACCTCTCATTAATATTCCGTAATATGCGGGTTGACTTGACCTAGGTTTAACACCTTTCGCACCAGAAATTTTTTTTAAAAATGAAATTAAATAACTTCCACGTAGAAACCTGAAATTGAATAAATAAAAATTCATCCAATAATTTTTCTGGTTTGAAGCGTTGTTAAACTGGGTCAAGTTAACCCGAATATTACGGAATATTAATGAGAGGTTGGCACCTATGGGTAAGTGTGATCGAAGATCGCACAAAGGGTTTCGTTTAATATTCCTTTCAAAACACTTTATCATTTCTTATCCAAATAAATTTAATTTAGCAAAAAAAAAAAGGTCATGTTTTTTATAATGTAAAAAAACACCGGTCTATTTTTTCGTTTTTTCGAACATCTAAACCAGACAGATATCGGGCAAAGCCCGCTATTATACTCTGTCATGTGGACTAAATGCGATATTTAAATAACATAATTTCAAAATTAAACATGTTGTACACCTTCAAAATGTTAAAATATACGAATATTTCCATAATCGGGTTTTTATCGTGATTCAATACGTTCCTCAAACTCATATATTTACTATTCTCTATTACTGATATTGATACTCGCTTTGTATTATTCTCAAACATTTGAGAAATCCGTTAAACTTCCGATATGACGTCAGATTGATTTTCTTTTTAATTCTCTAATGACATGATATTAATCTGCTTTCTGTGCATACAGATACTCATACTCCTTGTATTATTGAGAAATCTTTGAAAATTTCCGTTTTATTACCAATAGGACGTCATATTAATATTTTTTTTCAATTGGTGAAACTTTTTATTTCATTTTCATTTTTCATGTGGAAATCTTTCAATAGAAAATTTATTATTGTAGAAAGAAGTTTTTTGTGGATTTTTAATGGTTGGCACAACTGTTATAACGAAAAATGTTTAAATTTAATAGGAAAAGGCTGTTAGAATTTTTTTTTTTTTTAAATCTGTATCTATTAAAATAATACGATTCTTTCAAATTTTAATATTTTGAGCTTCATAGTAGGTGTTCACATATATAAACACAAAGTTTCGACTCTGTAAGTTATATAGGTTCTGAAAACGGTTCTGTGACGGACAGACAGCGGAGCGGGAGTAATAGGGTTTCGCGAGATGAACGAAACTCTAAAAATGAAAAAAAGAGGAGTAAACACACTATATGCTGGAGCCATCTGTGCAGTTGTAATAGGAACAAGATATTTATGTGAGATAAAAATTAATAATTGCTATTATATTATTGAATCTGTCAACGCTTGAAATATTAATGTTTCCGAAGATGAGAATTGGATTACTTTTTGCATGAATATATTTTTAACTATGAGTGACAAAATAATGACAACTGAATTTATATTAGAAGGCATAAATATAATATATCTATTAACGTAATTTAAAAAGGATTGCTAACATAGTATGAAACGCAGAAACTTTTGGTGAATTATATCTATAATAAATGAATGATTACATCAATATACAGGGTTATTTTTTTTAAAGTTGTGAAAGTAAAACCCTATAATAAAAGAACCACTGAACCAAATGACCTGAAATTTAACCAATATACTCCCAAAGCAATGGGCATTTTTTAGGCATGGTTAAAAAAAAACTTAAAATCACACCGGCAGATGGCGCTGTATATGCAGTGAATTCGGGAGACGAACTTGCGCACTACACACGCACATTGGCGATAAAAACGTGAAGCACGCACTCCTTGTGTTCATTATTCTACGGATATCCTTGCAATGACTGTGCCATTGATAGACCGTGCGTTGTTAGTGAAACTGTAATATCAGAATAATGACAACGCAGCAACTGCTCTTAGGAAATTTAGGACACTTAAGAACTTAAGAAAAGGTCCAATGATGACAGAAGGCCTACGGAAGATGGTTTCTCAAAGTACCGTCCACTGCTTTCCTCCCACTGACGATTTTCTTTGTTTCTGTTAAATTACAGCGCCATCTGTCGGTGCAATTTTAAGTTTTTTTAACTACGCCTAAAAAATTTCCATTGCTTTGGGAGCATACTGATGAAATCTCAGGTCATTTGGATCAGTGGTTCTTTTGTTATAGAGTTTTACTTTCACAACTTAAAAAAAAATCACCCTGTATCTAAGTGTCAGTTAAGTGGTTGAAAAATAGAATTAATTTATTTTTATTTTTATTTAACGTACAGAAATTTTTTCTTTATGTGAATATGAAAATTTTTAATAGCGAAACCAACTAACTAGTGGTCAAATCATTAAAAAAAATTTAAACTAAAAAAGGAATTATGTAAAGAAAAATGGTTCCATTTTACACTGATTTAGCAAAGTACAAGTACAATTATGTACTGTTTATATTTATTATTTGTACATTAGCTCCTCGTTATATCGCACATTCAAGGAAAGAAGCGCAATATAACCGAAGGAATTAAAAACTAGTTGTTGAAGGCCACCGTAATACTTACCCATCATGGATATACATAATATAAAATATGAAAATAAAACATGTGTAAACTACTTATAAAATGCATTGCAATTCGAATAAAATCGTGGCTTGATGACGTCCTGAACTTTAAATGCTCTGTTACGGAATTGCGTAAAAGAAACATCCTTATCACTCTAAAATTGATAATCCTATTAAGTAACGGTTTACTGCGTCGGATTAAGCGTCTCATTTCCAATTAAAATATATCTTTGAATTGAAATTTGGATGAAATACAGGGTCATGAAAAATCGAAGAGTGTTGAAAATAGGATTACAAATATCTCGGCAACTCATTATCGACTTCATTCGTTATGCAAAATTTATGTTGTTTTTTTAATTGTCTTTTATATAAATATATACCTTAAAATAAATAATTTCGAAAATTTGTATATTCTTTTTATCAGAAAAATATTTCGAGAGTCCGAAAAAAATAGTTCCGGATAATCGACGTTACTGAAATCCAATAAGCTTCTTCCCATTATTACAAACTAAGTACATATCAAATTTCAAGTCTCTATCTCAATTTGTTCGGGAGATAGAGCGTTTACAGACACACAGACAGGTGGACCGCACATTTTTTTTTTTTCTAAAAATATGCGTTTCGGAATCTCTAGTGTCTGAAATGTCTAAATCCGTAAAAAAAAATTCTATTTTCAAAACGATTACAAGATTTACCCTATACTACGTATGATGGGTAAGTAATAAGTAAAAATATAATAACTTATATTTAAATGTTTACACTTATTTCCAAAAACGGGGATTTGAAATGCAATTTTCTTAATATAATGAATTGAAGTTAATTACATTTATTGTAATAGACAGACATAAAATTTACTTAAAAATTGTGGTTAAATTGTTAACTTTTTAGGGGAAGTGGAAGCGAGGGATATAAGAAAAAATAGCGATATATTCGAATTAATAATATATCGAGACGCGATATAATAATATTGTATTAACAAACCTTAAAATTTTCAATAGTAATACGCATATTTGATTTCATACTTGTATTATTTGGTAAATTTTAGCTGAAAGCCGACGGGCAAGAAAAAACAGAAAAAAATAAAAATAAAAACAAAAACAAAAACAAACAAAAGAAAAAAAGGTAGATCAGCAGAAATAAAATAAACAAGAGACGAGCCTAACGAAAGACTTAACATATAGAAGTATATTAATGCTACTGTTCACTGTCTCAGCAGCTCAATTACAATTTTAGCAAAATAGCGGATTATTTTTATTCAGGAACCTACCACAACTTTCGAATACCAATATTCGCTTTTTTTAATGACAGGTTTTCATAAGGCGAAAATTGCTATCTGGAATTAATAGAGTTTCGAATATAAAATTCTGCTAAATTGGCAACGTTGTCCTGTGAACATCTCTTGAGAGAAGATATCTGTGGTTCGACTTTCGTATGAAACAAAAAACATTACAAATTCTCGAAAATTATAAATGACCTGCATATAAAATCATGAAGAAGATCACATTAAGATCTGAAAATACGAGGGTAAGTCATTAAGTAAGTCACAAAAGATAATTAAATAATAACTTACAATGATATTCACTTCAAAACTATTTTTATTTCTCAACATATTCTCCACCAATATTTGTGCACGTATATCATCGTTTTATCAGTGCCCCAACACCAGCTGCATAAATAGGGATGAGATTTCTCCGCTTTTTTGCACACCTGTACACCAGTATAATCTTAGAGAAAACGTTTTTCTCTTAAATCGCAGAATGTTCCAATTTAAAAAAAAAAAAAAGAAAAAAAAATAGGTTGCTGTCTCAGCCACATTAGGACTTCAAGTTGAACACAGGACACAATTCAAAAGTTTGGTTGACAACTTCTTCAACATCCACCATACATCTTATACTTAGCCCCAAGCAAGTTTCATCTGTTTAGTACACTAAAAAACCATCTTGGAAGCAAGATGATGTTCACAAATGATGAAAAGGTTCAACTTGAAGTCCTAATGTGGCTGAGACAGCAACACAAAGAATGTTATGCAGCTGGTGTTGGGGCACTGGTAAAACGGTGATATAAGTGCATAAATATTGGTGGAGAATATGTTGAGAAATAAAAATAGTTTTGAAGTGAATATCATTGTAAGTTATTATTTAATTATCTTTTGTGACTTAGGTAATGACTTTCCCTCGTACATAGGATGAAAAACTACAAACATGTAGCCGTTATTGCAAGAATATTTCTATTGAAAATCTCTTTTTTATACTCATATTTAGAATTAAATACCACAAAATTTAAAGAGTGATTTTTATATTTAATGGCAAACTTCTGTCATGACAAAAGGCTAATATTTCTATTTAAATATAGTGGTAGGAAGGAACTGAATTTTTTTATTAAATACAGTAAACTCTCGATTATCCGCGGAATTGAGTGGCGCGACTATCGCGAATGATTTCACGGATAATCCACAAAATTTTGAAAAAAGGGAACAAATCAACACAAATATGTACTTGAACAATTTATACACATAAGTAACACAAGCATACATTTTACAGTTTCTACGCACAATGGGTAACATAAAGATACTTATTACTTCAGGAATAATAAAATTATTCATTACTTACAAACTTGTAAGTTTATTTCTTTAGAAAATCCGTCAAAAGTGTCTGTTTTTTTGTACTGAAATACTTCTTCTTTATTTGCGATTGAAGTTTTTTAAGTACTATTTTATCACAAAGTGACGCGTCATCCTCTTCCTCTAGATATTGGATAAGTCCTTCAACGTGAGCTAAAGCTGCGTCGTGGCTCATTTTCTTTTGTACCTTATCATCTTCTTTGTCACTCTCTTCCAAATTCATACCTAACGCTTTTTCAGTAATTTGGTCATCAGTTGCATGTTCGAAGCCTGGGTCGTCAGCATCACAATTAATCCACTCAATGATATTATCTTCATCGACATTTTCTCCACCAGCAACAGATTTTACTAAATTCGCTAAATTATGAACGGAAACTTCTTCCTCTTCCTTTTCTGATTCTACTAGAGATTTTTCTATACTTGGCAAAATCTTCCGCCAGGATTTTATTAATGTGGATTTCTGTACAGACTCCCAAGCACTGTTTACATCATAAATGCTATCGAGAATCGTGTAATCTTTGAAAAAGCTTTTAAGATCATCTCCCTCTTCAATTCTTTTTTTCAGTAATTTCGTTCTGTATTTTTTCTTAATTGAAGCGATTACGCCCTGGTCCATAAGCTGGATAAGAGCTGTAACATTGGGAGGCAAAAATTTTGCAAAAATATTTCCCTCTTCTGATTTCAATTGTAGTTCTCCACGGTGAGATGGGGCGTTGTCAATTTGCAACACAGCTTTCTGGGGTAAATTTTGAGACGCCAGATGTTTCCTAACTTTGGGAATAAACATTTCTTCAAACCATTTTATAAATATTGTTTGATACATCCAACCTTTCTTTGTGTTGAAATAATGTACTGGGAGGTTCTCAGCTCTTGTTCCCTTAAAAGATCTCGTTTTTTTTTATTTTCCAATCACTACTAACATTAGTTTTTGGGATCCTGTAGCATTACTGCAAGTCAATATTGTTAGACGCTCTTTACTGCACTTATGTCCTGGAGCTTAATTTTCGCTTTGAAATGCCAGAGTTCGTGTAGGCAAACATTTCCAGAACAGTCCTGACTCATCGGCGTTGTATACTTGTTCGAAAGAAATTCCTTCTGATTGAAGAAATTGTACAAAATCTTCTTTGAAATTTTCTGCAGGTTGTTCGTCGCAACTTAATTTCTCGCCGCAAAGACCTATTTCTCTTATCCCGTGGCGTTGGTTGAATCTTGTCAGCCATCCTGACGATGCATCAAATGATCTCTCTAATCCCAACATTTCAAAAAATTGTTTTGCTTTTGCAGCAACAATAGGCCCTGAAACAGGCGTTCCCTCACTACTCACTTGTCTTACCCAACGTAAAAGTGCTGCATCCAGTTCTTCAAAAGTGCTGCTTGTCATACTTTTTCTCTTTTTCATCGATAAAAAGTTGTCTGACGAGGCTGAGAATTGCATCAATTTATCTTTCTGTTTTAAAATGTCCCTAACTGTGCATTCTCCAATTCCATATTGCAAGCTTATTTGTTTTCTTGTAGCACCATTTTCAATTTTTTTAATCAGTTCTAATTTATCTTGAATCGTTAACACAACTCTTTTTCTTTTTTGTGACATTTTTCAAATATTGAAAATGCAAAACTATAAAATTTAAATACAAACGCGAACTTCTGTAAGACACGTGTTCGCAGCTCAGCTAAAACAAGCAAACTGATGTGTTTTATGAAAAACGGGAGAAACAAAATCATAACAGGGGGGGGGGGTGATTTTCAGTACCCGTACATTGTTTATCAACAGGTGTGTGGCCTTGCGACACCCTCAAGATTAGCTGCACCTGCTTTGTGCACGTGATTGTTCCACGTTTTCAAATGGAAATCATATTTAGTAAAAAAGATCGAAAACTCATCCTACATCTCAGAAATAAGTTTCTTCTCAAGGATAAGAAAAGAAAAAAAAAAGAAATTTAGACTCGCGGATAATCGGGAGTTTACTAAACTACAAACATGTTGCCGTTATTGCAAGAATATTTCTATTGGAAATCTCTTTTTTATACTCATATTTAGAATTAAATACCACAAAATTTAAAGAGTGATTTTTTGCCATATTTAATGGCAAACTTCTGTCATGACAAAAGGCTAATATTTCTATTTAAATATAGTGGTAGGAAGGAACTGAATTTATTTATTAACTATTAATTTTTAATTATTTCATATACGAATTACTGCGCAGTGATTAAAATCTGACAAAATAGAACTGTTGATTTATTTTGTATTTTTCGCGTCTTTATTAACCATTGGAAAATGGTTGTTGTTTTCTGTCGAGAATGGACCAAATGATGTTCTCATTTCACTATTTTAACCGTTTTTAACGAAATTCTGTAACTTTAGAAGAATTTTTTAAGCGTTTTTAACGAAATTCTGTAACTTTAGAAGAATTTTTCTTTGAATAGGCAATAGAAATGCATAATATCTTTACAAAAATGTTAAAGTTACAAAAAGGATAGATGCAAATTATTAGATATGAAAAAAAAAACGAATTAAAAAATTGACTTCGGATGAGAAATCGTCTTATAAAGCAAAAAACATGGTCTTCAATTTTAATTTCCTCAAAATACCGTTAGTTCAGACATAAATCTAAACAAGAGTTAAAGCAGTACTTAAATTTGTTTAGGGGATGGTCTACAAATAGAAATTGTACCAAACTTTAAAACTTTCAATGCTAACACTTAAAGTTGGCATCCCATTTGGATATTTCGGTTTATTCTACCTTCGGATGCCAAACGGGAAGTCAGTAGATAGGGAATGGGACTTCTACGTCAGCAGCAGGTGGTGACACCGCCTGCTGCCGAGATCATACTATAGTAGGTGGGCAGAACAGCTAGTGTGGGGAAGCTATGTTATAGTAGCGTGGGGCGAATAGGTCTGCTATAAGAGGGGGTATTTTAGGGGGGGGACTAAAAATACAAATTTTAAATGCCTTATTGTACGAGGTAACGGTTATGGTAGAGTCCGAACAATGCCCCGCTATCCCTCTGTATTTTCCCAATGGTCGTTGTATTTTGTTAAATTAGAATTTTTCTCTCCTTTAAAAAAAAAAAAAATTATCTCTTTATTCTTCTAGTCAAAATACTTAACATTTTGAGTAATCAAAGTTTTTATTACAAGACTTATTGAGTTAATTTTTGTAATTAATTAATTGATTAATTTCTTAATGTGTTTCACTTACTTTTCTTAACATCTTATTTGAAAAAGTCACTAAGTAACGCAATTAGCTTTTATTCTTAGCGAAAAGAAAATGAAGAATGTTTTCAAAGTATCATCTGGTACGTAGCCATAAATCAGATTACCTCATTTTCTTAATGCAGAAACCAATAACTTTTGTTTCCTAAGATATAAGATGAAAAGATTTACTATGTTACTCTCTTTATATCTGGGTGGCACGGAGAGAAGAATACAAGGTCAGAGAATTTTCTTCTATATTTCCCATTCTAATATCGATTCGGTTGTGCGAAGAATACACAAACTTATTTATATCAATTTATTTCATTTTATATATGTATTTCTGTGTATGGTGATAAATCAGAAACACAATTTTCAAATAGATTAAAGAGAGAAAAATTAAAAGCTTTTAGTTTTATTAGATATATCGTCGCTACCTTGTCGAATTATCGAATGTGAAAAAATGCATTTTTCATTACTTTTAAAAATAGTGGGCCTATTGTCACCACTAAATTTTATTAGAACTCTTCGCCTAGAAAGAATACTAATAAAATGTGTGTGAAGTACAAGATTGCCGGTTTGGCCTTATTATTTATTCAGCAATTCCGAATTCATACCGGAAATTTTGAGAGAAATTTTATTACTTTAAATAATTATAAAATGTCTGTCACTAAATAAAGCAAAAACTTCTGTTTGAAATTTCTGGTTTGAATTTGGAATTTCTGAAAGCAAAAGTATGCAAAATTGGCACCCCTGGTGAAGAATACTATTAAAATTTAGTGGTGGCAATCGGTCCATTTTTAAAAGGAATGAAAAATGCATTTTTCATATTCAATAGTTTGACATGGTAGCGACGAATATCTAAGAAAACTAAAAGCTTTTAATTTTTCTCTCGTTATAAACACACTAAAAATGTAAAAAATCATAATTTTTTTAATTGCAAAGATTAATAAACACTATATAATATGTATATATGAACTATAGAAAACTTTATTGCTTATTTTAATAATAATAATTTAAAAAAAATTAATAAGAAAAAAATAGTATGATTTTTTAAAATCCTAGTTGAAAGGACACTGTTTATAAACTCAAATATGTACGGTATTATTTGTCGGAACGTCATCGAAGACTCAGTGTGGAGATGTGAAAAGTGTTTGGTTTCCGTCTGTTTGTTTGTCTGTTTTTCTGTTCCACGATAACTGCCGTAAAAAACGTCGGATTAGGTTGATTTTTTGTGGGTATGTTGGTGACGAGGTACACGGTTGGGTTGGGTTGATTGTTGACGGCCAATTATCTACGCTAGGGATATAGGCCCGGGGGGAGTGCCCTTCGTGGGGGTCTTTCTAAGGGAACCTAACCCGTATTTACGCATGGATAAATCCACGGTTCGAAGAAAACCACGAAAACTCCGAACGATTAGGCCGACGGGCGCGATTGGGATCGAACCCAGCACCTCCCGTCTACCAGCTTCGAGAGCACAACCTCTCAGCCACTGGTGGGGCGACGAGGTACACGGAATTAGCTGTACAGTTTTTAGTTACAAAAGTTCATTCGTTCGAAAAATATAGAACATTTCTTTTTAGGTCGTAATGCTTTCCTATGCTATGGGAATGCAGACGATTTTCAAATTTCATTTTAACTGAAACGAAAATCACATATTTGAATAATGGATTTGAACTTAAAATTGTGGATGTTAAATTTTCGATATGGAGATTTAAAATATATCCAATAGCTTTGAAAATTTGCTGATGCATTTATTAGAATTTAGATATTAATTGTTTAAATTATTGGAAAAAAAATTGTATCTGTTAGGGCAATAGAAAACATTTTATTTTCCTATTTCTTACAAATTTTAAAATGTATTTTTTTTTACTTTCCTTTTTAATTTATTAGTTACTTAGCAACCCTATTTCAAAGGATATCAAAATAATAAAATTCAAGTCACTCGCACTAGTTTGCTGCATATTTTCGGGTGATTTTAGTATTCTATTGACATAAATGAGAATTTATTTTGATACAAGTTACCGTTTACCTACTATAGAATGATTATCGAAATATTTTTTCCAAACGAAAATTACAAAAACATTGAACGTGTAATTTGAATTCAAGTCTCGTAGTATGAGTTTACAGTTGTATATGTATAATTCATACATGATATACTATTCATTTTCTGGAACAGATGTGGATGTTTCGTCGTTAAAAAATTAATATAATTTTATAAACAGAATAAAAACACTCGTACAACGAGGTGGTTAATCTAAAGAAATTAGAGTTGTAAACTGATCCTAAAATAATACGATTACTGGAAATTGATGACATAAAAAGCTATCAAAAAATTACTTTATAGCGCCAAATGACGTTTGCTATTTAGTGAATTGGCAGTGGGCACGATTAGGAATGATAACCCAATAGGTTTAAAAGTTCCCAAATATGCCAATATTTGAGGCGATTTTAGTGTGCTATTGTCATCGAGTTCGATCAGGATGTACTTAGATAAAATACGCATTATAGAATGACCATAAAAACTGTTTTTCCGAAACAAAAATTGTAATAACACTAGATTTCTAAGACAGATATAAGTGAACTATAGTAGATTCTGTTTACATTTCCATAAGTTGCTTTTGTACATGATATATTATTCAACTTTTGCATCAGATGCAGGTGTTTCGTGGCTGGCAGGTAAGGAAATATTGCTATTTGGGAATTAGGATAACAAGATTTTATTTTCGAAATTGTTGCTTATCCTAATAAAACCACTGTGTAGAACGAAATCCAAAGTATACTAGAATCATTCACACAATCAATGGGAAATCACGAATATAAATTTAATAAGATTACGGGAGATTCAAGTGTGCAGAGCACCCCTGCAGAAATGTATTTTTATATCTAAAAAATTAATATAATAAGAAGTTCATAAGAATGTCAGAATTACTGCATAAACCGTGTATTTAACGTTTCTAATTTCTGAAACCTTCGAATTATTTTATATGCCTATAAATATATATGTAATTAAAAAAAAAATTATTTTCGAATTGTAAGATGTTAAATATTATGAAATGTGAGAGTGAAAAACAATGACTTTCAGAGCTGACGTTCAGTGTCTTGATCTGCAGATTTACTAGTAAGAAATATAACCACCTTCACTTTGGAGATATTGAAGCATATGATTCGAAATGCTAGGAACAAGCTCAACTTTGATCATTATGATGTATCTATAGCTGCCCAGGGATATTAAATATCTTCTTCAAGGTGTGTAATGCATGAGTATTGGTTAGCAATTACATAAAAACTTGCAATCCATTTATTCCTAACCATTGTACTACATTCATTTTTTTATAATGTTCATATAATGCGGTTGAGATGATCAACCAACCTATGTGTTATTACTATCAATGGATACTTTTATCGTAGCTTTTAAGGTGTGACACCCTGCATATTCTTGGAATAAGAATTTTTCAATTCTGTATAACAAATATATGCCAAAATGTATGTTTATAAACTATCGGTGTACACATTTTAAGTTCATTTTCTTAGAAGCAATAATTAGTTTGGTCTTATCTTTGTCTGACACAGCATCCCAAACCATGACTGGCCTCCTTTAATTTCGCGGTTCCTTGCATCCTTTCTATAGCTCTACAAATTGTGCAAGTATTAACGTATAATTTTAGGTGGATAAAAAATGGTTTAATCGTTATGGGCCTAAATTTAAACGTTGATATTGACACGATATTTGGGGAAAGACAAGCGTAGCTTGGAGCCGTCAAAATAAAAGGGGAAGATTATCACGTGCTGATTAACTCTGAAGCAGACTTTCACCACTAAAAACGAATAGACTTTTTTGCCTTATTTATGGCTGAAATTCTGAATGAAAATGGGGCTTAAACAAAGACGAGCAGGGAAGACCGAGCTAAGCTCGGTCAAATTTAGCTTTGAACGATATTTTTTCATTTGGCGCCAAGCAAGTCTTTTGGCATTTGTAATCTTAAAAGTCAATTTTCCCTATCATATGTACCCTTATTGGTTGAATTGTGTTTTCGAGAATGTTCTACGGACTCTGGTTGGTTGAATCGTGTATCTTGGCTCCAATTGGGAATTTCAAGAAAATTCCTTCAGATTCTGAAAGCCAACTTTTTAGCCAAATGTCGCAAAAATGTCGCCAAGTTTGGCGAATTTTTCCATTTAGCGCCAAGCATGTGTTGAGAAATTTCTATGTACCCTGATTGGTTCAATTATGTTTTCGAGAACATTCTATGGACTCTGGTTGGTTGAATCATGTATCTCAACTCGTATTTGGAATTTCTAGAAAATTCCTTCAGATTCTGAAAGCCAATTTTTGCGCCAAATACGCTAAATTTGGCGATGTTCTTTTCATTTGGCTCCAAGCGTTTTGGCATTGATAATCTTAAAAGTCAATTTTCCCGCCAAATCTCGCCAATGTCACCAACACATTTAAGATAAAAATAGCTTGACCCATAATGACCCATGACCAAAATGACCCACTAATCGAATTTCCTTGAGCATGTGACATAGCCAAATCATTTTCTCGTTTCCTAAAACTGTAGAATACTAAATTTAGTTCAAATCCTTTGAGCCTTTTTAAAATTAAAATAGCTTGACCCATAATGATCCATGACCAGAATGACCCACTAAGCGAAATTTCTTGAACATGTGTCCTAACCCAATATTCTTTCCCTAAAACTGTAGGATACTAAATTTAGTTCAAATCCTCTGAGGCGTTTTAAAGATAAAAATCGCTTGACCCATAATGACCCATGACAAAAATGGCCCACTAATAGAATTTTCTCGAACATGTGACCTAGCCCAACAGTCTTCTCGTGCCCGAAAACCGTAGGATACAAAATTTCATCAAAATCGTTAGAGCCGTTTCTAAGATAAAATTTGCATAACCACACACACACACACAAGATTTGCTCGTATTAGAATATACCAGCGGGTACGACCGAGCAATGATCGGTCAACATTTGCTTTGTGTTCTGACCTTGACCCTTGATGACCCTTGATGACCCACTAATCGAATTTTCTCGAGCACGTGACCTAGCCCAATTGCTTTCTGGTGCCCGAAAACGATAAAATACAAAATTTCGTCAAAATCGTTTGAACCGTTTTTTAGATAGAATTAGCTTGACCCTGACCCTTGATGACCCAAAATGACCCACTAATCGAATTTTCTCGAACGCGTGACCAAGTCCAATGGTTTTCTGGTGCCCGAAAACGGTAACATACAAAATTTCGATGAAATCGTTTGAACCGTTTTTTAGATAGAATTAGCTTGACCCTGACCCTTGTTGACCCAAAATAACCCCCTAATCGAATTTTCTCGAACACGTGACCTAGCCCAATGGTTTTCTGATACCCCTAAACGGCAGAATACAAAATTTCGTAAAAATCGTTAGAGCCCTTTTTAAAATAAAATTTGCATAACCACACACAAGATTTTCTCGTATTATAATATAAGATGATAAATTTTCTATTCAAGTTTAAGCTCTTCCATAAAGTTATTATAAAATGTCGTTGTAATATATATGTGTAATTCTATGCCAAAAAATTCTCCGAACTGATTAGAATTAAAAATTGAAATGTGGGAAACATCAAGGCAATAATCAGGTATATGTTAGATGGCACACTATTCTTAAATAATCAAACAATTCGACTTTTTAGGCACGTGTATCTGAAAGAGCCTTTTTTTCTGAGCATTTTGAAGCAAACTGCATAAAAGAATTTCAACATTTATTCAAGTTATGAGTAGAAATATATGAGGTAGCACATTTTGAAGTAACGTTCCAAAAACGCGAATTCGATAGAGTGAAGTAATTTAAAACAAAATAAATAAAACCAAATAAATGAAACATAACATTTTTAAGAATGCTTATATATACATATTTACATAATGTATAGATTATTTTGTTCATTGTCTTGCATCATCCAAATTACCTGAGTCACCGTCGCTCTCTGAATTTAGAGTAGAAAATGATGCATTGCTAAAACTATCATCCCTTTTGTAATCAAATGAATCTGAATAATCACTTTCGGAATCCCTTGAAAGGTCAGTTCGAATAGACTTTAGTTTTCGAAGATCCGAAACTGACGCTAGTTTATACCTGTATCAAAACAATCAACTAAAAATGTACCTATCGGGAGAATATTAGAATGCCATTTTGTATTGCCACTTATTAGTCAAAGGAACAATCATATTATACTTCTAAAAATGCGTTTATTACGTTTAACACTCAAAAATTCAGATAGACGCGTGCAGCGTGCCCGTAACGTTGGGGGATAGACTGGGATGGATATTCTGAGCGCGTTCGTAATGACCTAAGGGTTAAAAGCTCATTGCGACGCCTACCTAAGACCCTCAGAACCCAAACACTCTGTGGAGTTTTCCTTACGGCTTGATTCGGAACCCTATTGTTTCATTTCGATGTCGAAGAGAAACGTTGGTTTCTATGGCAGCAATTCTTTACCCTATCTTTTACTTTTTTATAAGTAAATGCGTGCTCTGGTTGGTTGGTTGATTTTAAGACTGCCGATTCTGTCAAACTCGAGGGAACAGAGCCCTACGTGCTCTGAAATCTTAGTTCCACATATCGTCACTACCATGCCAAACTATAGAATATGAAAAAAACGCATTTTTCATCACTTTTGAAAATGGGCCGATTGTCGCCACTGAAGTCTTCGCCTAATAAAAATACTAATAAAATTTCTGTGAAAAAAAGGGTTACCAGTTTGGCCTTCCGTTTTATTCAGAGATGCCAAATTCATACCGGAAATTTTTAGATAGTTTTTTTTTTTTTTTTACTATAAGTAATCACGAAATATGCTGTCATTATATAAAGTAAAAATTTCTATTTTAACCCTTTCGGCGCGGAGTAATTCTATTTGTAAAATGATGAAATAATGAATTGACACTAGAATTTAAAAACGAATTCATTGAAAAATAAAATCTTGCTCGTTTTCCCGTACTTTAAAAAAGGAAAATTTTAAATAAATATTCTTGGTGCCGTTTGTCACTTTTGGAATTAAAATTAAGTGTATTTTTTTGTGGACACCGCCCGCTAAAGAGTTAAATATCGGGCATGGATTCGAAATTTCCGATTGGAAAAGAAGGCCAAACTGGCAACCTTAGTGAAGTTGCAACCCTGAAACCCTATTAAAATTTAGTGGTGACAATCGTCTCATTTTAAAAAATAATGAAATATGCACTTTTTCATATTCCATAGTTTGACATGGTAGCGACGAATGTAATTTTCTCACATAAAATGTTCGTAGATTTTCACAGATTTTTATTATTATTATTATTAGTGGTAGAAGTAGTAGTATTTATATCAAACATTTAACCATAATTTGATTCGACTTGTAGAAGAGTTTATTTTAAAGGCATATACAGGGTTCGTACGCTATTACCACAATTTTTTCATTTTTCACCTTATTTAAATGCAGAAAAGTATTACGCATCCTGCAATTAAACGAAGTGTCTGCAATTCCTGCTATTTAAATACTAAATAGAAAAATTATAATAAAAAATTGTGGTAAAAGCGTACGAATCCTGATACATTGGGATATTTTTATTCATGCGTGTTCTTGTAAAACGTATCTAAGCCTATAATGTTCAAAGAATAGGGCGGGGCTTCTACTGTTTTCATAGAAAATCGCCGGTCAACAATATTTCACGTTAAATATCTGTAGAAATTCTTAATATGTTTTAACGAATATGGTTATGCCCACATGGTTATACCTATATCTTAATACTGAACATACAATTTTATAGTTTCAGTTACAATAAATAAAAAAGTCCTTCCGGCCTGTACCGGGAGGAAAAGGTAGCTTTCCTATATCTTCGTTTTAAAATTTTAGCTAATGTTACACGAAAACAGCAAGCTAAAATGCAAAGAAACGTTTACAAAAGATTCGTTAGTACTGAATTTGAATAAGAAATTCGCTAAATTACTGAGCTATAGTCAAGTTGGCTTCATTTATGAAAACTTATTTTGGTCACCAAATTTGGCGATATTTCGCCAAATGTCGACAATTTTGGCGAGAATTTGGCGCCAACGGATATGAATATATAGTTTTGTGCGTATGATTGGGAAAATTATTACAACAATGAAAGAAAATAATTTGGGAGAAATCGCGTTAATGTGCTGTTTTGTTTCAAAATGTCAGCCACCCTAGAATTTCAAACTGCTCTATCTCAGCCATTTTTTAAGATAGAGGTAAACCAAAAAATGCACTGGAATCCTTGTATTAAGGCCTAACACGTAATTAAAAAGTAAATTTGAATTTTTAACTTTTTTGTATATTTATTTTAGTTTTAAATTTTTAAATGGCCGAAATCATGAAACAAAATGGCGGACCAAGCTGGCCGACGAACTCAGTCGAGACATTGGTTAGCTTAATACACACAATTAGTTTCATCAAAATTGATTTATAAATACGAGCGTTATCGTATGACACAGGTCAGATATATATATATATATATATGTGTGTGTGTGTGTGTGGATATATATATATAAATAAACATTTGAACGGAGGGTGGTTTTGGGGTCTGGTGGTCATGATCGGTGAAAATATATCGAAATTTTCCGGAATTGCTTTCCTCCGAATCCTCCGAACGGCTGCAATAGGTAGCTTTATACTTTTTTGTATTGAAAGCTACCTAAAATAACTGATGGGAATAATCGAAGATTCTGAGCATATTATGCGACACGTATACGTGTCGCTCTCCCAAGAGGTTAATATATTACATGTTAGCGGACAATACTCGACACGAGAATAAAATAACGAAGCATCCTTTTAAAAATTACATAAATTATTTTTTTTTTCATGTAAAACATTATTAAAAACAGCATAAACACCATAGTATAAAAACATTGTATAAAAAACGTTTTTAGTTTTTTTATAAAACTACATTTTTTTCAAATGCTTTATATATATATATATATATATATATATATATAACTATAGATTCGTACGATAAACTACATCTAAACAATGAATATTCTGCTCAACTTTCTTCAGAAATGCTGTATACATATATATTTAATTTAATTTAAAGCCATGTTCTTTTTAAAAATATATAATTTTTAATTATATCTCATACCTTTTAAGTACTTTCTCCAAGTTTATATATGTATATATTTCAAATATTTATGAAAACAACAAAATATTTTGTTAATGCATTTAACTACATAATAACAATGATTTATATTATTTCATATTTAATTAGTTGTTAAAGAGCTTCAGGTCTTTTCGTTTAAAGGTCTGTCAAAAACGAAAACTAAACTCATAATTTGCTTAAAAAAAATAATAAATAAATAAATAAATAAATAAATGAAAGTGACCGAAGGGAAATTTAATAGAAAAGAAAAGGCACATTTGAGGTTTGAAAATGATTAACCAAAGCGAAATTTTAAACCCAGACGATGCCAAAGCGGTTCAATCTTGTTCCCATAGTTACCAGACCACAACGGACCACCGAAAGCCAACGCAATAGTTTCCCGGTATAGGTAGGGGCTAAATTGGTGCTACAAGCATTTCCTCTGTGTGATCTGCTTTATACAGAGTTATTACAAAAGAACCATCGGGTTTCCGAGGCGTTTATTCCGGAACATAATTGGGTTACAACAATGAGTTATACATGAAAATAAACCGAAGGTATACAAGATTGGCGTCCATACTACAGATCAAGACTCCCTTATCATAGATCAGACTTGACAATCCGGAGAAAGTCTATGGGAGAAAATGTCCGCGGTAATTGCCCACTTATTAATTGACTTTCTCCGGAAAGTATCGCCGCCTGGTGGATACTACCGCACAGTTGCCATGTTTCGGGCTTTTTGGACATCAGTATATTTTTAGAGAAAATGTTGTTCTTTTAAATCCCAGAATTCTCCGATCAAACAAAACAAAATTGTCTCTACTAAAAAACTGGTATCCAAAAATATAATAGAAAAATCTATAGAAAAATCTAGCAGCTCTGCTACCGCACAGCTGCCAACTCTTACCCTTTTTTCTTACCACTAAAATTTAATAGAATTTTTTTCGTGATGTAATCACACGATCTTGTCAATTTAATAAGATAAAATTTACTATAAAATTTTAGTGGTAGGAAAACTACTAGTTCATAAGCAAATGCATAGAACAAATGGAGCTGTGAAAAAATTTCGTGTGATTTCGTGTCGTAAATACTATTACTGACGATTGATGGCGCTAGTAGCAGGACAAGTATAGCGGTCAAAGGCAACTTGCTGATTGAGAGGTCTGATACTATGATAAGGAGGTCTTGCTACAGATGTTCAATATGTGCTCCTTGAGTGATACGGCAGATGTCAAGGCGATAGTTCAGTTCGCTCCACACATTACTCAGCATGGTTGGCTGTTGAATGGAAAGTTCGCGGCTAGCGAGATTTGTTGATTTTTTGGGACTACGGATGAAACTCTCTCTAACTCGGTTCACTGTTTCTTCAATAACGCTTGGTCGGCCGGAATTTTTGCCTTTACATAAATAACCGGTTTCTTTGAACTGCCGGTAATAGCGCAGAATGTTTTGTTGGGTTGGTGGTTTGCATTTGTATGCCTTCCGGAATGCTCTCTGAACGGTTATAAGCGATTCACACTTTGAAAATTCTAGTATACAAAACGCTTCCTGCTGTCCAGTAGCCATTTTGAATATAACGTTCGCACAGCAACCATGACGACCACACGCGCATGACACATACGCAACGCGAAACTGTAGTTAACGCCCTGTCGTTTGAGTTGTCATGGAAACATATATGTTTCCTAGTTCGCACGTAGTAACATATCAAAACCTGATGATTCATTTGTAATAGCCCTGTATTATATTATCTATGCACTTGACTATCGCTATAGGTACGAGCTCTGACACAAAAATGACTGCTTCCGTTGGCAGATTTTCTTAAGCGTTTGCACAGTCCCCTGAATTTTCACACCAGTAATTTCTAAAAGTCTTCTTTAATTCATTTGATCTAAAAAAAATAAGGCAAAGAAAACTTTTACAAATTATTGGTGTTCAAATTTGAGGGAGCGTAATCGCTCAAATAATTATAAAAAGACACCTGTGCATGATTCCGCCATAAAATTACCAACATATCTTAAACGGTTTATTAAAAGTTTCACACCAGAAAATGTGCAGAATTATTTTTGACAGGAATAGTTTTTGCCGTAACAATGTGTTTTTGTTGTTGGTCCGTCAAGAAATGCTAGGGACGCTGTTCCCGAGTTCAATTAAATTAAAGTTATCATTAGAGCGGTTTCTACGCAAATTCGGAGTTTTGCCGAATATTCGTTCTTGGCGAAACTACTGCCAAAATTTCGGCCTAAACCAGTGGTTCTCAACCTTTTTTGGCCGTGCCCCACCAAATCATCTCTATAATGATGATGTCGCACCTCCCCCTAAAAAATATATTTCTTATAAAAATTTAAATGAATGAACTGATAGAGTAAAAAACATTTAACATTGATCCTGAAACATACCGAACGTAATGGATGAATCAAATATTTTTTTATAATCATCTGATACTACTCGTAGTTTAAAGTATCGTTGGCACATAAAGGGTCACTTTTAATTTCTTCGCAACGGTCGCCACGTATGTATAGAGTGCTCAGAATCCTTGATTAGACCAATCAATAATTTTGAATAAAACATTTTTGTCTTATTTAATCACAGAATTTCTGCGATTAAATTACACAACAATTTCTAATCAGAATAAAACGTGATAAAAGATTCTGTAAAGGAAGGTCGTCAAGTAATTGTTAAATATACACTTGAATAGTTTCAGGTGTAAAATTGATTTCCATCTGACATATCGCAGTGCGACTCATTCAATAATAGAAAAAGTTGTTTAAAATTCTAAAATACTTATTAATCAAAAAAATTAAAAAGAATTTTTAAATATATAAAAGTATCTAAATATCTTAAACATTTTTTTCTATAATTATTCTGGTACAGATGTATTTAAAACTTTTGAATGGAAATTTGTTAAAAAGTGAATAAAAAACTTATTTTTTTTCATTTTGTTTTTTTAAATTTGAATGTGTAACTTTTATATTCAGTCTACAGCATTACTATTACAAAAATAATTCAGAGGATGTGAGTTCACAAAAATCTGGAATTGCCCCCCTGAAAAATCAAATTGCCCCCTGTTGGGAACCACTGGCCTAACCGAAACTCTACCGTAACTGTCTGTATTTAAAAATATTGTTCCTTCTTTCGGAAATTTTCAACTTTACTCATTGATATGAGTTGTATCGGCTCAAATGAGACACTGTTTACACTGGCGTAGCCAGGGAGGGGGGGTCCAAATGCTCTGGATACCAGTAATATTGTAAAGTTTTCTTCTTAATTATCGCAGAAAATTCTTCGACGAGATAAAGCAAAGAAAACTTTACAAAATTAGTGGTATACAGAGCATCTGGACCCCCCACTCTGGCTAAGCCACTGACTGTTTATTGCTGTGAACTCCACTGTTTATCATTATCCGTCATGACTGATTCATGATGTGAGTGTAAATTATAAAGCAAGCAATGCATATCAGATTAAAATTAAAAGACGCTTATCACGTGATCTTTAAAAGCTGCAAACAGTAATAAAAAAAAATTTCTTTTAAACTTCAGATTGTTTCGAATGCTTTATGAGAAAGGTGTTGTTAAAACATTTGAAGATTTTCGAAATTTATTACAAAAGATATATCGAGGTATGTATACTTAAAATATTTTTTTATTAGATGAAATTCGTATAATTGGAAACTATTTCTGTCTTATTGATAAATTAATTACGTTTTATTTTATATGAAAATAAATAGTTTTGGATAGAGGCACAGAAGGTCAACTAGGCACCGGAGATAAAATTTTCAAACAGGGGTGCCATTTCAATTCTTTCTTCAGGAGGTAGGGAGTGGCAAAGCTTTTTTTTAAGTAAACATGTTATTTAAACATATGTACCGTAAAAATCTTTGTACAAAATTTTAAATAATTAATAATAATATTCAGCAATATTTAAATATCTAATCTATATTTACACTTCTATTAAATTAACAATATTTATTATTAATAGTTATAAATAGTTAAAACATATTCAATGTTAATTTACTAAAAAATAAACTTTTAAGTACTTTATTTCAATCAATTTAAATACAAAATATTAACGGACTGAAAATATGAATATATTTAAATATTCATTATTGAATTTGTTTTACATTTTAAACTACATTGCTAATTAATTATTGATAAATGCCTATAATTATTGTTATAAAATAGTAAAATATAAAAGTTGTATTACATATGTTTCATTTTTCTTTTAAACTTATATACACACATATATATGTACGTTTGTTTGTTAGAAATGTGGTTCAAAACACGCATAATTAATAAATTAATTAGTAACATAATTAGTTATTATTAAATAATTATTAATTAATTAATAATTATATTCAGTTACGTCTGTATTAATCAGTTTTTGAATTTTTTGACACTTTCGGTTTCGGTCGAAAGTTGGAAGATCACCGAAATCCGGTTTCGGTTTCTGTTTCGGTCTTAAAAACCTGTTTCGGTATATCTCTAGTTATCATCTTTACCTCTGGCGAGACGCATAAGAGAGTTGGTTGTTCAATAAGACTATAAAAAAAAATATTTAAAAAAAAGTCCATGTTCGGCCGAAAGATAAGTAGTTACGGGGGCTATCCTTGCGTATTAGTTAGTTTAAAAGCAAAATTCACAGACTGACGCTGAGGCTGCATGATTCAACGAGACCACCAAAACTATAACGCGCATGTGTAATCAAAGGTGTTTTTCAGCACGCCTACAAAGTGAATAGACCAAGTCAGCTTCATCACGACAGCGCTTAGCAAAGGGAATTAGCGTGTTTAGTACAATGAAGCAAATACAGGGCTCACAATTGGTCCGCCAACTGTATATCAATATTTTTTAATAGAAAATTTCACAACATTTCCGCAATAATTTACCTCTGAAGGTGGTTTCTACAAAATTTGCTAGAAAAATCTAAAAGTAAATTTTTTCTAAGAAAATATCGGTATTCAAAAAGCGGACCATTTGGGAGCCCTGAAAATATTAAGCATTTTTTTGTCTTCTATTCTCTCGTTTGGAAACATATTTACTCGCATGTGCACAAAACCGTTAGTTGATTGGAATAGATATAAATAGATAGCTAAATGTGCACAAACCCGTTAGTTGACTAGAATAAATTTTTAAGAAATGAAATGTGTGTATTTTAAATCTTGCAATAAAACATGTAAAGAAAAGTAACCCTTTTTTGTGTTTCGTAAAAACTCTAATTTTGACGAAATTGTGCAGTTTTTGTGTAGTTTTTTGCTAATGCAATACAAATAATAATCAGGCATAATTAATGTTTGTTTTAATTATAGTGACTTTCAATTAATATATATATATCTCCAAATTTCATTTATGTCAGCTATAGAAATAAGTTTATTTTTTGTTTTTTAAAACGTATTTTTATTATTATTGCACTTTAAGTAAAAATAATATTAATGATGCTTAATCTATTCCGTTTTTTTAATGTAACTTCCACAGAGATCAGTAAAATAATATATAGATGTAAATATTTTCTATTAAAATTAAAAAAGTAATAATTAATAATCCAACAACATGTTGGACACTTAACACAATATCAAAGACTGTGTATTGTTATTTTTCCAAATAAAAATAATCGAGAACGATTTAGCTGATTATTTTCCTTTTTTAGCTGTATGAATGTAGCTTATATAAAAATAACTCCCACATGTATATATAATATTAATAAATCACAACTTTCAGATATAAATATTATTATTCAAACGTTTGAAGCAATTATTATTAAATACCGTGCAATAGTTTGTAATTGAGTACACTGAAGAAATGAAAATTTGACTATTGTTTGAATGATAACGTTTTGTTATATTAGTGATTTTTTATGTAAACTACAATGATACAACTAAAATAAAATGTTCAGTAAATTGCTCTCCATTACCTTTACTTGAAATGTAATAATAACAATAATAATACACAATATCTATTATTATTTTAAATTAGGGACATTATGTTGGATTATTATTACTTTAGACAAAAATATTTATATCTGTGAATTATTTTATTGATCTCTCTGCAATTTGCATTGATGAAAATAAATATTAGATTAGGTATCATCACTGTTTGTCTTCGTTTAAACTATAGTACTAAATAAAGTATTTTTTTAAAAACAAACAATGTGCATATTTCTTTCTATAAATCATAGAAATCAAATTTGACTACACATATATTAATTTAAATTTCTCATAATTAAAAACAGGTATTAACCGAGTTTTATTATTCTCTGCATTTCAATAATTAAAAACTACATAAATATCTACAAAAAATAAATAAATAAATAAATAAATAAAGTTTTTACGAAGCTCTAAAACACATTCATATAAAAGTATATTTTAAAAACAAACAATGTGCATATTTCTTTCTATGAATCATAGAACTCAAATTTGAATACACATATATTAATTTAAATTTCTCTTAATTAAAAACAGGTATTAACCGAATTTTATTATTCTCTGCATTTCAATGATTAAAAACTACATAAATATCTAAAAAAAAAAATAAAAAATAAAAATTAGTTTTTACGAAGCTCTAAAACGCGTTCATAAAATGTAAGGGTAACATTAAAAAATAAATAAAATGAAGTAATAAAGTGAATAGAAAAATCAGTGGAAAGAATAAATGTAAAGGCAAAAATGTGATTAGTTTGCCCAACTCCTCTGTAAAGTTGTCCGTCGAGCACTACATTTTGAACCAATAAGTAGCATGATTCGACGCATTTACATTATTCCTACGGTAGCAAATCTTCATCACGGAGTAGAAGTTCTTTGTATTCCTCTTTGATGCCGGCCATTAACAGTCACAGCTTTCTAGCATACAGGCCAAATCAAACATGTAACAAAAGGGTACCTGACGTCACTTATGATAAAATTATTTTCGGATACAAGAGCTCCTATAGTATATGCTGAACCCTACCGCCATTTAATAACCCAACGGACCAAACATCAGGCTAAAACCGGTTAGCTGTGTTACAATATGGGGGTTATTTTGGGCAACAAGATGGAAATGCATTAGCTGCCCTGTTATAGGACAATATAGGAGCCTTATGGGATACCTGTCCTTCTACTGCTACTATACACGCGATCTGATTGGAGCATGCAGTCAACGGATACTACGCACATTCGGCCTGAAGCTCAAGGCCGATTGCTTAACGATAGAGTTGCAAAAAACCCACAGTTTTTGAGGGACGGGAATAAACCCATGAATTTTTGGGAATAAACCGGAATTTTGGGGAATATTGGAAATTTTTATGGAGTTTTGAAAGTGAACAAAACTAGTCATTTTCAATTTATTATTTTTTTTTTATTTTTAAGAAATTTCAGGCACTGTTCTGAAAAGTTTAAAATCGGTTTTTCATTATGAATTCACAAAACTTAGGATTTTGCACTTTAAATTTTTATAATTTATTGTAACTCATTTGCTTTACAACAATAACGGCAGTAAATTGGTAAGGATGTGAATGTTTCTTTAAAAATTAAAATTGTTTAATTTCTGTTAGTTGGCATATTAGCTATTCAGGCATACTCTATATTAATTTTTTTGTGAGTTATTGTATTTTTCATTAATTTCTTTTAGTTTCATCCATTTTCTTTTTGTTTTCCCTGTCTGAATCGGAGAACAGGGGGCGATGTTTACATTCATGTCAGGTAAGATGAATCTGTCATCTTCCTCTTGCACTTTTTACTTATCCACGGTTAAAATATCAACTTACTTATGATAATTTAATTTCTCTTACTTAATATTTCTGCAGCTTAAGTATGTATTTCGCTAGTTTTCATGTAAACTGTGCTATTTTTCTGTATTTATGCTATTGATTTTATTTACATTTGTAAAATAACATTTTGTTTACAAATTAAAAAAATCCATGGCTAAAACTTTCTGAGAACTCCCGGGTATGTTTAATATTTCCCTCCCAAAAATCCCGGTTTATTCCCGGGAATAAACCCGGTTTTTTCCACCCTTTGCAACTCTACTTAAGAGCGTCCAGGGCAGCCATACTCATCCTTTTTTCCACGCGGCCCGCAGACATAAGTTTGCTACGTTACGTGGGCCGCAACGTACTATAGTTATATAATAATGAAAGAAAAAGGGTATTTAAATTAGTAGCAAAACAAGCATGACTATGCAATATAAGAAAATTAGTCAATATTAGCTATCTATATATTTAAAACGCTAAGCGATTTTTTTCGACAATCCGTGAGAACAAACTAGTGCATCAAATTACACCATTCTTTTTTTAAATGAAAGATATTTGGACACAGATTTGTTATCGTGCATTCGATTGTTCGAAAATTTAATTAATTAGCCTTAATTTTCTATTAAACTTTTACCGTTGCTTATGACGTCATAAAGTCGGCAACTCCCACTGTTGCAAGGCATAGAGTTATTTTCTGAACTCTGTGGTTCGCCAATCTTTTGACATTAGCTAATATCAACTAGGTAATATTTTAACATTGTAATATTAAATCTTAAAAAACTTACTTAAAATGAACTAAAATATAATCATAATAAAATATCTAAACATAAACATATCATCAATATGAATAACAAATCTCACGTAAAATATTGCAATTTAAATTATTCCAGTTGAAAGAAGATTTGGAGAGTTATCCCTGACGCCCAGCTAACATAAAAGTACCAATTTTATTTTATTTATTTGCACACATATTCAATTTTATTATAAAGCACCAGGTTGCCATATAAAGCAAAAATCGTCATTTAGGCGTCAAAAATTAACCCCAGTTACAGCGCCTAGAATACATTATGTTTATAGAATGACACAATGACATACATGTATATATATATGTATATTATAAATATATATACTTCACTGGCGCCCGGCTAACCAAAAAGTACCCCAAAATTATTTGCCAAACTGTAGCGTCCAATAAACAAACAGAAGAATGTTGCCATTAAATCTCAAAAATAAAAAATAATAATAAAATAATAATTAGGAAAAGCCCCATTTACTAAAGTATCATTTTTCAGTAACTTTAAACAATAAAATTTATAATATATTAATGAAGACAGAATAAAAAATTGTCTTGAATATTTATTTATTTATATTATTTCTCTTAATTATCCTTTTCGACTGTTGGATAAATGTTTTTGACGTCAGTTGAATTTTATCGATAGTACGAAACAACGAAACTACGAATCACAACATTTTTTCAATGCTTTTTCTATTTTAATATCATGGTTTCGAAGACGTAATTTTTATTTTAATTAATGTAATAACTAATAAATCAGTAAAACATAATTATAAATACATTTAACGTCGAATTAAAAATCACTTGATGAGAACTTTTAGGCCGAATTTTTTTATTTGTAAGTTAGATTTCGGTGAAAATATTTATCCGCGTGTTTTATAAGCGAATAATAATTCATATTTATTGTGACGTCACCGGAATATTGTCCATTAGGTTTATTTTATCATTATGCATTATAACTTTGTTGATGCCATTTTTTCATTACAATTAAATACAAAAAATATATACACTGCTCAAAACAATTAAAGGATATTGCAGTTTTAGGTGGATTTTGTATCTGGGGAACTTTTTAGCTGATTGATACATGGTCGACAGACATAGTAGGTTATATGAGAATAAATTACACATGTTTGGCAGAAAAAAATGCATTTTATTGCGCATTTGTGTACAAAAGGAAAAAAACACAATTTGTTCATATGAGAAAAAAAGAATAAGAAAAGGTGTTTTCTTCAAAGAAAATCATTTTCAGTAGGGGGTATGGTTTCCACGGGCGGCCAGCAACGTTGAACACCTTTGAGGCATGGACTCAATGAGGCTATTAATGACGAGTTGGGGTATTCTGCCCCACTCTTCCAGAAGAGCTCTTTCCAGTTCTTGGAGAGTTTGTGGGGGTTGTTGGCGGCCAGAAACTCGTCTTCCTAGAGCGTCCCAAACGTGCTGGATTGGATTCATGTCTGGAGAACATGCTGGCCATTCCATTCGAACGATTCCTTCCTCGAAAAGGAAATCCTCCACCAGGTTTGCACGATGTGGCCTGCAGTTATCGTCCATTAAAATGAAGTTATCTCCGATTGCTGCAGCGTAAGGGACTACAATAGGTCTGAGGATCTCATCCCTATATCGGCGACCAGTCAGAGCTCCATCTCGAATGATGTAGAGGTCAGTGCGCCCGTCAATGGAGATGCCACCATACACCAACACTCCTCCACCGCCAAATCTGACACTTTCGTGCACGAACGCAGGATTATTCCTACTGCCACGGTCCCTCCAGATGAAAATACGCCTATTATCCGGATGCACAGAAAAACGGGACTCGTCAGAAAACAGAATATTGCTCCATTCATTTCTCCTCCAGTTGACATGCTCGGTTGCCCACTCCCTGCGGTCGCGACGATGCCTTGATGTTAATCTAACACATACCATCGATCGGCGAGCATACAGACCTACAGCATGGAGCCGGTTTCGGACAGTCTGAGTTGAAATCGTGGTGCCTGTAGCCGAGCGAAGGTGTTGTTGGAGAAGAGTAGCGTTCATGTTTCGGTGTCTCCGAGCTGTTAACGCTAAATACCGATCTTTATTGGGCGTTGTTGCCCGTCTACGACCTTGCCCTGGTCTTCGGCCTGCACATCCACTCTCCAAAAAACGGTTCCAGATCCTGGAAATGACACTTTGTGACACTCCAATGGCTTGCGCTACTTCGGCTTGAGTTTGGCCCCCTTCTAACCTACCAACAATTCTCCAAGCTTCTGAATCTGTCAAATGACTTCGCTGAGACATCGTACTCATCGAAACAAAGCAATCACTGAATGCCGATCATTCTTGTCTTCATTCTCTTTTATCCAGTTGAAAGTCAAATTTCATTCGCTGCCGCTGAAGCGACGTTTTTGTCGTCGAACTCAAAATTTGCATACTCCACAGTTTGAAAACCAGAAAAATTTGCATTTGTGATTATCTTCTTCTATTTTCGGCAAAAAAAATTTCGTTTATATCTTTATTTTATGTAAAACTTCAAATATCCTTTAATTGTTTTGAGCAGTGTATATTTTTTTTGTAACATGGTGTTTAAGCATAAAAGTAACTTATACAAACTACGTGTGAAAAGTTTGCGCCGGGGAAAAGGACGTTATGCTTAGCTTAAAATGCATTTTAAAATTGATAAAACTAAAAAGAAAAATTAATTGCGTCAACATGACGTAATTTTAACTGATTTTTCAATTTTTAATTTTGAAGGTCAGAATTTAAGCCTTTATTGGCTGCTTCATCTTGATTGCATACCTTGATTACATGTTACCAATTACTTTTTTTTTTTAATTATAGGTTAGAAGATTTCATTTTTTATAAAAAAAAAATCACAAAAGTAAAGAATTTCAGGAAAATTAAAATTATTAAAAATAGTGTTATGGGGAAAAAACTTGAAATAATGATTGTATTTGTAGCTATAATAAACAATGTAAGGCTAATATTTTATAGGAATTATTTTGGTAGGTTTGTTATAAGTTCATTTAACAGTTCCTTATTAGTGGCAATGTCCTATTTCTTCCACTGTGAATTTCTCTTTCGATGTCAATTACCAATCACTTTTTTTTTAAATTATAGGTTAGAAGATTTCATTTTTTATAAAAAAAATTCACAAAAGTAAAGAATTTCAGGAAAATTAAAATTATTAAAAATAGTGTTATGGGAAAAAAAACTTGAAATAATGATTGTATTTGTAGCTATAATAAATAATGTAAGGCTAATATTTTATAGGAATTATTTTGGTAGGTTTGTTATAAGTTCATTTAACAGTTCCTTATTAGTGGCAATGTCCTATTTCTTCCACTGTGAATTTCTCTTTCGATGTCAAAAAATGATTGTCTACTTTTGGACGCCAGCCAAAACACAGTGGCAATTTTTAGAAATGTATAACGGTTGTGACAACAAACGGCCCTATCGCTTTAGCTTTCATCGCGCTTACATCACTTCTAAATACTACAAATTTCAATTTTTTACTACATTTTACTACATTTTACAATTTCAGTTCTTACATTATCAATTAGAAAAAAATTAGCTTTCGATTGAAATATATTTGAAAACTGCCGACTTTAACGACTTTTTAAATAAATTTCAAGCATGAAATATTTTTTAATTCTATCTCAACAATGATCATCAGTATGCTTTAATAATGTAACATATTCCCTGGGAAAGTTGCCTCAGTTGAAAATAGATTTTCTTAACCATCATAAAAACTGAAAAAGAAAAATAATAAAAACCCCTGATAAATCATAAGATCAGATTATCCAAAAGAAAGAGCATTTTGGCGCTAAACTAAAATCTGTCAAGAAAAAAAAACTATTTATAATTTATGATTAACATAAAATTGATATGCTGAATTCGTTGATGTAGATGTTGCATCAGAATATTCTAGGAACTGTATTTTATTATTTTTTTAAAGATCCATTGGATATTTAACTGTATAAGAAGGAAAAGATCCCCGACTGTGATGGATTAGGGATAATCATACTGATTATGTTAAAGAACCAAAGAAACCATACAAATATATTACACTTGAAAACATTAAAAATCTCCCTTATCTGCAGATTGATTTATTATTGTAAAAAAAAAAATTCAATTGCTATGCAAAGGCATAGCAATTGATTAGCTTAAAACAATGGATGCGTTTCAGAAGATATGGATTTGAAACGAACAATGATTAAAGAAGATATTTTAAAACTTTTTTTTAACGTCGAATTTTGACGAAGCCTTTGGTGAGATGCAATGCACATGCGCATATGAGTTCATTCGGTTGCATTATCACAGGGGGGGGGGGAGATGTGTGCATTATTTACTACGTTCTTTTATTGACTGAATATGAGATGAACGTAGGGATATACTATTTGTATGATACTTCATAGGTCCAGGAAATTTTCTTTCTTGCCGTTGGGAATATGGCGGTAATGTCAAACTGATTTGCATTACACAGTTGTTTACGGATTGTTTGTTTGGAGTTTGCTTCGGAATTAGTTCTGTAATTCTTTTAAAAACTTTTAAAATAAAATATTTGAAAGACTGTTTCATACGCACCCCTTCCTATTTAATAAAGAAGCTAATTTTACTAATATTGTTATTGTAATTATTTTCCGTCAAGTTTTGACGGGTTCCATCTAGTATAAGAATAAAATGTAATAATATAATAATGCAGAATTTCCAAATTCTAAATTTTTAAAAAGTCTGACTTCCTTTAATAAATAGGATTTTTGGTCAATTCAAAACCTTTTTATCTTATTACGTCAAATCTCTATTATTATATCAAAATATACAGTACCAATTTAACTAATTTTAAATAATGTTTGATTAGTGTTGGAGATGATACACCTCTGTAACATAAATAGGACTATACGTAAGAAATTTTGACTAAGCAAATTACATACTTTTAATTATTAATAACAGGAAAAATTTTGTCTTTCCATAAAAATATGTAAAAACAAAATAAAAATCTTAAATTCATTTTATGATCATCTTGAATAATTTTTTTTATTTTTTATGATTGTGTAAATATGAATGTGTTACGATTGCGCACATAAAAGTTCGCAAGTCGCAAGTTGAGTATGGCTTGTCTAGGGAGAAAACGAACACTCATAGTTACCGTAATTTGGGATTTCAGTGTTCATTGTATAACAGAATACATATATCAGAATACCTTTTATTTCATTTCGCTTTTATTTGCTTCTTCTGAATTCCGTGTATGAGAGAAGATCGAAAAGGTTATAATTTATTTTCTTAACCCTTCTTTGCGTGAGTTTTTCTTTTACAATTGTGTTTTTTTATACATATATTAAATATTAGACACCAGAAATTTTAAGATAGATTTTTAACTTTGTTCAGCAACATAGTTCACGGGAAATTTACTCGATTAATTTTTCTATATAAATACAGTGGTGGCGAAGAAGTTGATTTATTTATTAAAAGTTAAATAAAAAGTGATGGAAATTTACATCACTATGCAATTAAGGGTTAATACTGCTATTAAATAAAGGGAATTCTAATATAATATTTAGTTCGAAACCAATATAGGTAATATAATTCAATGATGTAATGTGGAAGAATGAAAATTATGGGTATATCAAAAATCATTTAATTAAAAACAATTAAAATAAATCGTAAAGAAAGAATACCAATATCTTTTTGTAGTTCCGGATAATCGATTTACTGAAATTCAATAAGCTTCTTCCCATTATTACATACTAAGTACATACCAAATTTCAAGTGTCTATCTCAATTTTTTGCGGGAGATAGATCGTTTACAGACACACAGACAGACGGACATGTAATTTTTTTTTTCTAAAAATATGTTTTTCGGAAACTCTAGTGTCTGAAACGTGTAAATCCGTCAAAAAAAATTCTTTTTTCGATTTTCAAAACGATTACAAGATTTACCCTACACTACAAATGATGGGTAAGTAAAATGGAGTTTGCCAGCTGCAAAGCTTTTAAATTTACTTTCAACATTTTAATTTATAATATAACTTCCTTCATATATTCCTATTAAGAAGAGTTTTCTAACATATTTTATTTGCTTATGATCATACTACTTATATTTCCTTGTATGCTGAGTAAAAGATTACTTAAATCAGAAAACTGAACACTTACCTTCTTATTGCATATCCTATGGTTTTAGATGAAAGAAAAAATACATTTGGAATACATAATAACTTTTCTTTAAACCCTTTTATGCAGTACATTACGAGAGTTTACAAAATATGAAAACATCATAGAATTTTATAAAAAAAAAAAAAAAAAAAAAAAAAAAAAAAAAAAATCATACTACTGCCCTCAGTCTTGTTTAAAACTCCAAATCCCATTAATTTTTTTCAGACTTTAAAAAGTTTTTACGGTTCGGATGCGAAATAAAGCCGGAAGTAGCAAAGTAGTTCAACAAGCATTCTTTTTACATGGTTTATAAGGTATCAAGAAAACTTCACTTACCTTGTTATTGTCGAGGGGCCCCTCAATTATAAGTGTGCTAATTCAGAATCGCCCTTTGAAAAGAAAAAACAAAAATAGGCGGAAATCATTACAGAAACCACTGCATTAGTTATCTTCGAAAGAACTTGGAACGAGTTCATTAATCGTTTTACATGATTTATCCACAAAAAGAATTATGCTAAAACAATTGACGTCTTAGACGTAAAAATATTAAAGTTAGGAAGGAAATAAAAGTAAACTTGATTTGCGTTAAATGCTAGCAAATAATAATAATGCATGCAGTAATTTCTGTGATGAGTTCCGCCTATTTTTGTTTTTTCTTTTCCAAAGGGCGGTTCTGAATTCGTACACTTATAATTGAGCGGTCCTCTGCAATATAAAGACAACTGGAGTTACCTTGATTCCTTATAAACCATGTAAAAATTTTACCATTAAATAATAACAAAAAGAGGAGGCCTCTACAATAACAAGGCAAGTGAAAAATGGAGTTTTCCAGCTACAAAGCTTTTAAATTTCTCTTTAACATTTTAATTTAGACTATAATTTCTTTGCATATATTCCTATTAAGAAGAGTTTTCTAGCATATTTTCTTTGCTTATGATCGTAAAAATTTATATTTTCTTTGTATGCTGAATAAAACATTTCTTAAGGCTGCTCTTCAGTAAACTTCCCGATTCCCCTCGCTAATGTTATTCCTATGGGCGTAGGATGCATTCGTATTTTTAAAATATCTCCTCAGAAAAATAATATTTTTAACTTCTGTTTTCTTTGTATTGTTCTTAAAGAATGTATCTTTTTTTCTTAGTTATCAAAATATTTCTAAATTATGTGCTTAATTTACATTTTTTTGTTTTAAAATCTTAGCGAAACTGAATAAGATTTTAACGTTTCATATAAAATTAAGTATATATTTTAGAAAAAAATTGACAACTAAGAAAAAAAGAGACGTTCTTTAAGAATAGTACAAAGAAAACCGAAGTTTAAAATATTAATTTTCCGAGGAGATATTTTAAAAATATGAATGCATCCTACGCCCATAGGAATAACATTAGCGAGGGGAATCGGGAAGTTTACTGAAGAGCAGCCTTAAATCTGAGAATTGAACACTTACCTTATTATTGCATATCCTATGGTTTTCGGTGAAAAAAAAAGTACATTTGGAACACATAATGACTTTTTTTTTAACCCTTTTAAGTAGTGCAGCACAAGAGTTTACAAAATATGAAATCATCATAGCGTTTTTTATTTAAAAAAAAAAAAAAAAAAAAAAAAAAAAAAAAAAAAAATCACCCTGTCCTTCACTATGTTTAACACTCCAAATCCGATTCATTCATTTCAGACTTCATTCATTCCAATGCGAAATAGAGCCCGAAGAATAACAAGATAGTTCAACAAGCATTCTTTTTACATGGTTTATAAGGAATGAAGGTAACTCCACTTACCTTGTTATTGCAGAGGGGCCCCTCAATTATAAGTGTGCTAAATCAGAACCGCCCTTTGGAAAAGAAAAAAACAAAAATAGGCGGAACTCATTACAGAAACCACTGTTAGCTATCTTCGAACGAGTTCATTAATCGTTTTGTATGATTTATCCACAAAAAGAATTATGTTAACCCTTTAACGTTCATTGGTTTCCCCACGAAACCACAAAACTTTAATTACGAAACTCAACAATGACAGCAGAATTTTAATAGAAATGTTTTTCATTTATTATATATGTGAAATATCGCTATTTTATTATATAAAAATAAATTTGTTCATAATTTCCGGTGTCAATCATTTATTTCAACATCTTAACAATTGAAGTGCTTTATCCGTTAAAGGGTTAAAACAATTGACGCCTTAGACGTAAAAATATTAAAGCAAAGAAGGGAAATAAAAGTAAATTTGATGTGTGTTAAATGTTAATAAATAATGATTAAAAAAAAATCTCAATCTTTGAAATTCTACGTTTAGTGTATGAAGTTGAACAAGCAAAATATTTAGAAAATTTTACCACAATATAAGTGCACAATATATAGCACACAATATAGCACAATTATAAGTGTGCTAAATCAGAACCGCCCTTTGGAAAAGAAAAAAACAAAAATAGGCGGAACTCATTACAGAAACCACTGTTAGCTATCTTCGAACGAGTTCATTAATCGTTTTGTACGATTTATCCACAAAAAGAATTATGTTAACCCTTTAACGTTCATTGGTTTCCCCACGAAACCACAAAACTTTAATTACGAAACTCAACAATGACAGCAGAATTTTAATAGAAATGTTTTTCATTTATTATATATGTGAAATATCGCTATTTTATTATATAAAAATAAATTTGTTCATAATTTCCGGTGTCAATCATTTATTTCAACATCTTAACAATTGAAGTGCTTTATCCGTTAAAGGGTTAAAACATCTGACGCCTTAGACGTAAAAATATTAAAGCAAAGAAGGGAAATAAAAGTAAATTTGATGTGTGTTAAATGTTAATAAATAATGATTAAAAAAAAATCTCAATCTTTGAAATTCTACGTTTAGTGTATGAAGTTGAACAAGCAAAATATTTAGAAAATTTTACCACAATATAAGTGCACAATATATAGCACACAATATAGCACAATTATAAGTGTGCTAAATCAGAACCGCCCTTTGGAAAAGAAAAAAACAAAAATAGGCGGAATTCATTACAGAAACCACTGTTAGTTATCTTCGAACAAGTTCATTAATTGTTTTGTATGATTTATCCACAAAAAGAATTATGCTAAAACAATTGAAGTCTTAGACGTAAAAATATTAAAGCAAGGAGGGAAATAAAAGTAAATTTGATGTGTGTTAAATGTTAATAAATAACAATTTAAAAAAAATCTCAATCTTTGAAATTCTACGTTTAGTGTACGAAGTTGAACAAGCAAAATATTTAGAAAAATTTACCACAACAAAAAGATAATTGTTAAAGCAGAAAGTATTTAACATTATGTGTCGAATCGTATCCCAAAAGAAAATTATAATTGAAAAAATATATAGTATATTCCGAGAGAAAGAATTATTTTTAGCACGTTTCAATTTGTAAACATTTATAAAAAGCAAATTACATATTTTTTTTTCTCTTTCTGAATTCCATAAATTAATTGAAAATAAACAATATATACGATATGAATGCTGTTAAAAATATACAAACTTTAAAGGAAAGTTTCTTTAATAAGAAAATGATAAGACTGATATCGTTAATTACTTTCAAAAATATTTCGGATTAAAAAAAAACATGAATTGAAAAATTGCTTAAATTAATGTTCATTTACCTTATTAATTTATTTTGCTCGGCTAGTTTAGAAATGAAAACTGACTATATGAGAGACATTTTACAAGCTTAATTTCTATACGTTTTCTTGAATATGAAATTTTAACCGGCTGTTGATAAGTGAATTTCGGATGTAATCTGTGTGACTAGAAACGTAATAAACGGTATTACTCATCATCAAATGGATGAACTTCGTTTTTGTTATTGCAAAAACTCTGATATAATGAACAAATATTGAGGTCGCTCTATCGTCGTTATAACCAAGTTCGACATTTCAAAATTATACAAATATATATATATATATATATATATATATATATATATATATGACGAACTGTCCTTGAACTTCGAGGATGTAAAGCACATGTTTGACTTCAAGAACAGTAGAAACAGTAAAAATAATTAAAAAATAAAATATTGAATATTCGCTGAGATATCGGCATTTATATGAATTAAAATGTTAACTGTGCGTGCGAGATCTATACCAAAGATTGTTTTTTTATGATTTGGTAGACAATTCTATAAATCAACTCGTATAACAAGACCAGTCAAATATCGTGAAAACTCAGAAAGATGTCCCCAAAAGAGTGAACTCATTAACAAATTGTGGGTGGGGGAAATCCATTTGGGGGTTGATATGAAAAAAATATTTTACATCATAATTTCTTTATCTTTGATTTTTAACAATTGTTACGAATAATAAGAAATATTACATAAATAATGATGATTATTTGGAAATGTTGGATTTGTTTCTGTGAGTTTGTTCTGTACGAGATAATAATTTTTTTTTAATAGCTATGTGAGAAATGGCATATTACATTTAAAATCACAGAATAAAATGAGTTTGTAAAAGAAGACATTTAAACACCTCACAGCAGAAAGATTAAGCAGAAAAAGTAATTGATATTTAACACCAATTCCCATCAACAAGTACAGCCCATGCTTTCGGGATCGTTTTTCTTTTATCGCCTTGCAGTAAATAATCTGTGAGTAGTAAAAATAAAAAATATATATATCATATATTCTAATACGAGCAAATCTTGTGGGTGGTTATATCAAAGACCTTTGGTTATATATATATGCAAAAATTATCTTAAAAACGGCTCAAACGATTTTGACGAAATTTCGTATCCTACCGTTTTGGGGCACCAGAAAACCATTGGGCTAGGTCACATGCTCGAGAAAATTCGATTAGTGGGTCATTTTGGGTCATTTTGAGTAATGGTCTAGCTAATTGTATCTAAAAAACGGTTCAAACAATTTTGACGAAATTTTGTATCCGACCATTTTCGGGCATGAGAAGTCAATTGGGCTGGGTCACACGTTCGAGAACTTTCGATTAGTGGGTCCTTTTTGGGTCACAGCGAGTCAAATTAATTTTATCTAAAAAACGGCTCTAACGATTTTGATTAAATGCTGTATCTTACGAGTTTCGGGCACGCGAAAATCATTGGGCTAGGTCACTTCTTCGAGAAAATTCGATTAGTGGGTCATTTCTGGGTCATTGTGGGTCAATATCTAAAAAGCGGCTCAATTTACACTAAATTTTGCATCCTATGGTTTTCCGACACGAGAAGACTGTTGGGCTAAGTCACATGTTCGAGAAAATTCAATTAGTGGGTCATTTTGGTCATGGGTCATGATATTTGAACTCAAATTTAATTTTGACAGAGCATTGCTCGGTCTTCCCTGCTCGTACTTAAATAAATGGTAGAAGTAAAGATTAAAGTAGTCTTAAAGCTTTTATTGTGTTTTATTAACTACGTAATTTATATATGTGTAACTGATAAGGTATTTTGTTTTATAATTCTGTGGCTGTTGAGCCAAAGAACTTGTAACACGAAAGACTTTTTTTGTATACGCCACACCTTTTTGCTAAACTTTGTCAACTCTCTTCCCTTATGTGGAATAAAGATTTTCTTATTTTTTTTTCTACTAGGGGGCACTGCCCTCTACGAGCTACGCTCGCCAACCCCCGCTCTGACCCGCAAAATTAAAAAAACTCTCTGATTTCATCAATTCTAATGACCAGTGGCGATCTGCTGTAATCGGGTTTCCATTCATTTTTCTTTGACTGGGGGGATTGTAAGGCCGAATGAACTGCTGTCGAAACAGCTAACAAATGTTTTCGCGATTTATTAAATAAGATCAATTAAACATTTGAAAATCAACTTGTGTAAAATGGTTAAGTAAACAATGTTGCTCCATCGGGGAATTTTATAATGATGCTATGAAAAATTGAGCACCTCTCCATTATCCCGTCGACTACTTTCTATAAAAGAAAATAACTGTCTCCAAAATATGTGATTTAACGTCAATAGTGCATTACCTTGGCGTCGCATTCAATTGCCATCAGATGCGTTACACGTGTTAGTTATGTCATTGAGTGATTTTTAATTCAACGTTTATCTGTATTTTTAATATTTTAAGGATATTTTAACAATTTATTAGTTATTTTGTTAATGTAAACGCAATTATTAAACGTAAAGATATAGTTTTTAATTGAAGGAAAATATTATTATTTACGCTGTTTTAAAATTTGCAATAAAGGTAAATGATTTTGTCGAAATAAATTAATCTCTCGTGTAAACATAATTTTTAATTGAAATTGTTTGGAAATATTGTTATTTGAGCATTTGAAATATGACGTAAGTTTCCCTACTTAATGCTTTGAAAACGCCTAATAATTTAATTATTTCCCTTTTTAATATTCACGCACAAGCATATTTTTCATTACGTAATTTTCTATGCATTTACTGCTTTTAACATGTGATCATTTAATTATTATTTTAAAGTTTTATTTCTGTTTTTAATAGTCACGTGTAAATACGTTTCTTAATTGAAAGGGAATATTATTATATGCGCTATTTTACAAATTGGCAACAATTCAAATAATGGATTTTATTAAATACTAGCTGTTACCCGTGACTTCGTTCACGCAACATTAAAAGAAGAATAAATACATTAATTAAGCAAAATACTTCACTCCCGATAATTAAAAACGTTAATAATTAACTAACTGTTTATCACATTTCATAGAAGACAATACGGTATTTTTTGTTATTGGGACCTTGACGAGGAAATAGATGAATTGGGTAAAAACAAATGTCAATTTTACCTGATAAACAATTTTACTTTTAACGCCTTTTTGAAACGTTTTAACAGCCATCCTTAAAAAAAAAAACATTAATTGGAAATAGTACATGCTTTTTCTTTAAATCCAATTCTGCCTCCTTGGTTTAATGTATAGCTGAAACAAATCTTGTTTTCTGAATGACAGTATGTTGACAGGCAATTCTTGTTCTCCAGAATAAATTGATTCATGAAGTTTGAATATGTGAAAATATGTTTTTATTTTTCGGATAATTATCTGAAATCAAGATTTTGTTTTCACCATCTATTCAAAGTGAAAATAAATTCTGTTTTTCAGTTTTAATGAGAAAATGGTCTAAAAAATACACTGATCTGTTTTATTTCTCCTTTTTTTATACACAAACATGGAGTAATTGACTTTCTGTTTTTAGAGAAACTTCGTTAAAATTTACAATATATATATATATATATATATATATATATATATATATATATATATATATATATATATATCTCGGCATCTAATTAAATTTTTAAAATTCTGACAGTTTGTGTGTGACATCCTCGGATCAATGATAACCGGTATTAAGTAAATAGCGTTGCGTTCGATACTCTAGGAGTATTTGCGAAATACAAACACACGGTCCGATTTTAATATACTAGATTCGTATTCATTTTCCTTTTCTTAAAATTATGATGTGATTTTTAGCAGAAAACTCTCATCTGTATATAACGGATACTCATGATTAATAATAATCAGTATAGATAAAAAACATTTAAATTTTTTGTTATAAATATGGCGTGAAACTCATCTACTTTCTATACTTACTGATCCTTGTATTATTAATGTAAGGAATTGATTCACACTCATTTTAAAACATATTGGAAAATTCCCGTTTTATTTCAAATATGACGTCTCTTTTCCCCAAGCGAAATCCCTTTTTAATGACATAATTCTTGTTAATTTTCTTTTCCAGGCAATTAATTTCAATACTGGCAGGGAAATTATGTTACTTTAACGAAGTAATATTAAATCTTTAGGTTTTATCAACAAAAATGGAACTATTAACATTCGTCATTTTTTTTAGGTAATCGAGTTATTTCTTTTAGTTTCAAGAATGAAAATAAATATTTCTCGCTTTCCATGACATCATTTTGCGGAGCATATTATTGAATGGCAGGGGTAACCATTTTCTTTTGAAATTACTGTTTACTTTTTAAAAATTTAAATAAAAAATACGGTATGATTATATTAGCCCTGCACAGACGGTAAAACGCCAAGTATTGTTACCATACAAAAGAAAAAAAAGAAAGAAAGTGAAGAAAAAAAAACCCAAGATCATTTTATTTCACCAATCAAAGCATATCCGTTTTATTTTCGATTTATGACGTCATATTCGCCTGTTTCCTATGGTTACGCATATTGAAACCTTGTATTATTATCAAAAACTAAAAAAAGTACGTTTTATTTCTAATAATATTATTTAAGCTTCTTTTTAATTCTTTAATTTTTTTATTTCTTTTTCATTTTTCACGTAATTTTTTTTTCAACTGAAACTAAATTGTTGAGTAAAAATTATTATTCCGGGTTTTGAATTAGTTTTGGCAACGATAAATATTAGCAACAGTAAAGTAAATTTTACCATTTAAAAATATTATACGAAAAAATGTCCATTTATTCTCCATGAAAATAACGAAATTTTGAATTATTAAGAAAAATATTTGAATAAAATAAACAAAAACCAGCCTATGTTCATTTGAGGGTTATAATAAACCTATATGCAAAGATGCAGGATCATTAAATGCTCCATTTTGACGCTGGCTTCAACCTAACATTTGCACACAATCAGATTTATAATATTATTAGGATGAAATAAATCTTCATCAAAAGAATGAAAATTTTGAAAAAAAAATGAAATATAACCTCAAAAAATTACATTATTAAAAAATAATTGCAGTCTGCACACCGCAACCTTGTCAACTATATCCTTATAAATTATTGTTAAATTCCTGTGCATAGTTTTCGTTCCTATGAAGCTTTTTTGAGAAAAATATTTTGACCAGCTTTAATATTAAATATCTCTTAAAATAATTCTTCGATTTAAAAACTGTCTGCTTCAGCGTGTTTATCGGAGATTTCTTTATAAAACTACCAATTTTTACTTCTTTATAAGTAATAGTTTTCTGGATATTAGTCCAGAAAGACTTCAAGGCACAAAATCTTCATGTACAGTGGCTGTGGCTGCGGCAGCGGTGGTTACTTTTTTTTTAATATAGAGAGATAATTGAGGGGCCCTTTGCAATAAAAAAATCAAGTGGAGTTATCTTGATTCCTGGAAATCCATGTAAAAAGAAGGCTTGTTGGCCTACATTGCTCTTCCTTAGATCATATTTTTTATTCGAACCATCATGGCTTGTAAAAACTTTTTTATTTCACACGTGTCTCAGTTTCCCAATTATGATAACAGGGTTGAGGGCAGTAATACGATTTTTTTTAAAGAAAAAACTCTCATAATTTTTAAACTCATGTATTGCACTCTATAAAAGTTGTAAAAAAAGTCATTCTGTGTTGCAAGTGTTCATTTTCTTTCACCCAAAACCATAGGATATGCAATTCTAAGGTAAATGTTCAGTTTTTATTTTTATATCGTATTATTCAGCACATAAGGAAATATAAATTTTACGATCATAAGCAAAGAAAAGGTGCTAGAAAACTCCCCCGGAGCATTGAAATGTCCCCCCCGGAAGATTTGAAATTTTAGGCTTTCAATGGTCAAAAAGTGTAATTTCCCCCCCGGAACTCTACAATGTCCCCCCCGGAGCCACATAAATCCCTCCCGGAGAAAAGTGTCTGAATTCAACACTGCTCCCTTCTCACCGCCGTGACCTGATATATCCGTTCACTATGTTGTAGGTTTCACAGCAATACAAGGTTTGTTTAAATTAATATAATTCTACAAATATAATGCATTTTTAAAACATCAAATAATGATTGATACTCTCAAGGATTATACTTATATACGTAATTAACTTTTTTATCTCAAGTTTGAAAATTCAGATTTTTTAAGCATTTTAAAAAAAATTACAAAGAAAACAACATTACAAATTTGCCCTTTTGCTCGGCGGTCAGGGGTTTAGGACTATATGCAAAGAAGTTCTAATCTAAACTAAAATTCTGAAAGTAAATTTAAAAGCCTTTCAGCTGAAAACTCCATTTTTCACTTCATTGTTATTGCAGAGAGCAATTATTGTATTTCATACCAGACTTCTCTATCTTGTTTTTTTATTATTATTATTATTTACTCTCTATAGTAGTTATTCCAACTGAACTTAGACTTTTTTTAAATTGTCTATGACTCTTATTATTGACAATTATCTATCAACTGAACTTAAAGTTGAAGTCAACTCGCTAGCCCTTAAAATTTGCAGCACTCTGACAGGCAGTGCTCCTTTTATATATTAAGTGTACATACAATGTGCATATTCTAGTATAGACCAGCAGTAAACGGACTGCGAGTTACTGTAATGATGCAGCATTAACACAACAAACGAAATGTACGTACACTCGTGGAAAAAAAAGTGAACACCCGATACTAACTCTGCAACAAATTATCGTAGAAGAAAGTTACTTTTACCAAACGATTAGAAATAAAATCCTCTTTTCAATGATGTGTGTAAAATTTGTTTAGGGGGCCATCTACACAACAAAATCAGACCAAACTTTGTCTTTTTTAATAGCAATACCCAATTTTGACAAAATATTTTAAATCTTCTGTTCAAACTGTGCCTAGATACCAAATTTCAAGTCCTTTGGATGATAAGTTTTTGAATTATACAGATTCAAATTTCAGAGCTTCTAATGTTAAATTAAATTTTCATATTTTATTAATATCTCCAGAAAGTATAATCCTAATGTCCTAAATTTTGGTTTGGTTATAATATTAAAAAACCCAAACATAAATACCTTGAATTTGTAATTTTTTATAATATATATATCATTAATTGTGAAATTAATATTCGAAAAAAAAAATATGAATTGCAACCTACATTTTTTTTCTTATGTGTTTTTTAAGTTTGTGCTGATTTTGATATGGAGATTGTACCTTAAGCAAATGTTATATACATCATTTAAAAATAGACTTTATTTCCTATTGTTTAAAGCAGTAACTATCTTCTGCGTTAATATGTTGAAGAGTTAGTAGGGGGTGTTCAGTTTTTTTCCTTCCGTGACTGTACGTTTATGTTTACCATTTCATTAAGTTTACTGTGTGGGTCGGAAGGAAATGAGAATTGAAACTATCAATTTTGAATTCAATTTATTCCGAAATTTTATTTTCACCTCATTTCTGCGTATCACTTACCTTAAATTGTGACGTCATTAGCTTTGATTTTTACTTTGGTTATTTCTGAGTATTCCTGCTAAGTATGAAGATGCTAGGAAGAGCAACCGAAGGGTACAGAAACTTTATTGGGTTAATGGTCTTAATTAGATAAATGGTATTATAAACGAAATGTTTTAATACTTTCTTGTTACAAAGCAAGCATACATCTAATTATTATTTCGTAATGTACAGTTCTATAGCGTAGAATAAAGTTTACACACATGCTCATAAATTAGGAATATTGACCAGACAGTTCTAATATATATATGTTTGACGAATCATTCTTTAATTTTGGGATGTCAAGAACATGTTTGACCACTTTTTTTTTCAGTAAAGATTTAATCAGAGCGCAGTTATGGGAAATGAAAAATGTGAAATATATTGAATAAAAAGTATAATATTTACTAACATTCTGTAACAAAAAATGCTTGATATAGTCTGTCACTGCATAAAATGACTAAGTGGACCATGTACCATATTTGTATGGATTTGTGTAAAAGTAGCACACATGTTCGAGAAGATATAAACTTTCCTCTGAAAAATTCAAATGTTTTTATTATTGCAGTATGCAGAGTTTTCAACAAAATTTAACGCCATTTTTCAAAATCTTGACAAAGTGCAGAAGAAACATCATACTGCATTTAACACGTTCACTGCCGGGTTAAAATTAGCGGAATTTTATTTTATTTAGAAAGATCGAATTTATATCAGAAAATACTAATAGCAATATTTAATTTATTTAATTACAGACATTTTGCGGTTACATAAAAAAAAAATTCTTTCGAAATTTCTGGTATGAATTCGTAAGTTTAGATTGAAACACCACGAGTATACTCGTGGTTGGCAGCGAATGGGTTAAAAATGAATATATTGAATATTTGATGTGACATATGAGCATTTGTATGAAATAATATTTAACTCGGCGTGCGCGGATGATACCATTTTATTTTCATAATGTGGTAGTGATCTATGTAGATAAACTTATATCAAAAGGTCAGTCGAATATCGCGAAAATTCCGAAGGATATGTAGATCTGAAAAGTTCTACTTTTTTGTAATTACTTTTATTATTACTAAAGTGGCGAGTTCGTACAGTAACATACAAGCATTAACATAACAAGCGAAATGTACGTACAGTTGAGGGAAAAAAGGTGAACACCCGACACTAACTTTGTAACAAATTATTGTAGAAGAAAGTTACTTTAAGTAAACGATTGGAAATAAAGTCTTATTTTCAATGATGCCTGTAAAATTTGCTTAAGGGGGCATCTACATACAAAATCAGACCAAACTTTGTCTTTTTCAATGGCAATACCCAATTTTGAGAAAATATTTTAATGTTCAGTTCAAACTGTGCCTAGATACCAAATTTCAAGTTATTTGGATGATAAGTTTTTGAATGATAAAGATTCAAATTTCAGAGCTTCTAATGTTAAATTAAATTTTCATATTTTATTATTATCTCTAGAAATTATAATCCTAATGTGCTAAATTTTGGTTTGGTTATAATATTAATAAATAGAAAAGTGCCCAGTTAAACTGAGGGCATTGAGTTCACAGGCTATTCACACTATTTGTATATTATACTCTTATTTCAAAGGATAATGCCCCTCAAAAAATAAAGAAATCGACAATAAAAATGCAAATTCCGATTATGAGATACACTTTTGACACAAGCTAAATACAAATTTAGAGTTTCAGTCCATTCTTTTATTTTTAGAGTAAAAATATGTGATCCATCTATCACTAATGGCACTGTTATCTTTATGAATTTAAAATAAAAAATTATAATAAATATGTCAAATGTAAAACTTCCATTCCAATTTCTTAACAATAATTATTTTTCAAAAAAGAATGATCATGAAGCAAGTTTCATAACAAACAGTTTTATTTAAATAAACAGAAATAAATATAGGTGTATATTTACAAAATTATTAATAAAACACATAAAAGCGCCTACTCAGAACCAAATCATTTAATAAGTTTATGTCCCACTGAATATACAGTTACATTCGTTTGTTAGGTAATAAATTTAAAAAATAATCTAAGAAAATCACAAAATGTAACTAACACATTAATAACATCAAATGTAACTAACACACATGCATGGGTCATTATCACCTTTTTTTTCGAGTGTAAATAAAAATACAAAGTTTACCTTACCCGAAAGAAAGAAAGAAAAATTAATCTTTTCATTATAAATAAATACTCTATGCATTGTTATATCTACTTGTATATGAGAATGCGCACTACTCCAGTCATAAGGCCAACATTAATTTTAAGAAAAAAGTTCAATTTTGACAAAGGAAAGATAATTAAATAACTGATAGCAGAGTTTGGTAAAAAAAAATGTTTTTAAGTGTCAATCATTACTTTCAATTGCAAATAAATACACACAATAATAATAATAAAAAAAAGAATACGCTTATATTTGATTAAATAGTTTTAGGCCAAATACAGGAAATTGCTTTATGGTAACTAAAAATAGATTCGTAATACCAAAATTCTAGGTTTTCTTCATTTGTATATCAAACGTCTATCTGTGTACTTTCATTCGTTGAAATTTCGTCCGCGAAAACCTTGTTATGTAAGTTGTATAAAGTTAATATTTTATTTATTTTTTGAAAATCGGCGGATTTTCTTTCAATATTGAAATCACCAGCAACGGTAAGTTTACAGTCAAAGTGCATCAAATTGTCTAGAATTTCTGTCATTAATGATTCCAGTAGTTTGATTGATGCCTTCGGAGATTTGTATCCAAAAAGAACAATCATTTGACCAAGTTTAAAGGCACAGAATTCTGCATGAGCTCCGCGATCATGTCTTATACAATTATTTATGAATTGGCACTCGTGAATTATTTCAGTTTTAGCAGCACACATCAAACCAAAAGCCTTCCGTTTGCCAACAGAGTCTATACGAGATATGCACGTGAATTTGCCATCAAAATCATACACATCATCTTTCAAAGAAAAGGGTTCCAGGAAACATAAAAGGTGTGCAGTCGTATAATGTGGGTCTAATTTTATATCTAAATAATGTGCATTCAGTGACTGGACGTTGTGAATAACAATTTTAAAATAACTGTCCGGCACGTCATACATGAATCTTAAATCGAAACGTTTTGGATGATTTTCTAATCTAGAGAGCTCTTTTAGTACTGGATCATTTTTTTCTGGGGATTTGGGTGGTTTAAAATCACCATCAATATATAAACCATCAGCAGTAGTTGCTCGACTGAATGCGACGTACAGCTGAGATCTCTCCATTTTTTTTTGAAATTTTTACTATCACAAAATTATGTGTGGCACTTTGACCCTTATGTATAGTTCGTCCGTTGGCAGCAATCAAAGGAAATTGTGTCCGAACAACTTGTAAGCCCCATCCATGCCAAGTTTTAATAATTTTAACAAGTGGAGAAATTGGAGTCCAAGATTTATCTATTCCTTTAGAATTGAGAAGATTTTCATACTTTTTCCTCATTTGCGCTCCCACAAGTGGATCATCAAGTTTCAAAAATAACATTGTTGGTACCCTTTTACCCGTATTTGTATTTCCATATTGGATGTGTTCTAATGTTCCTGTTGTGCCATTGAAAAGCCCATCTTCTACATCTATATTGCACGTAATCATATAAATTGCAGATATTTTCAATTTAACGACTGCGGACAAGCCATTTGTGTCTGTAATTTTAAGATTCTTAGCGGATTTTAGTATTTCTTCCTTAGTAGATTTTTTACCAGATCCTTGAGGTTTATCGAAAGCATATGACACGACTTCTTCTGTCTGTAATTTACTTTGAAAAAAGCTATTGTACTTATCACATTCTGCATTTGTCGAAAAAAAGAAGATTGCATTGATAGGTGGTTGATTTGAATTTGTTATTTTACGAGATTTTATGAGTGTAATATCTTTTTCCGTCATTGCACCGACTGCCATATTATTTAGTGCTTCTGCAAAAGCACGATCGTTTTGCTGTCACATGATTTCCGTTAATTTGTACATTGAAAACATGTGCCAAAGATAATTGTGAAACAATGGTTTTCTATCGATTTCGATTATTTCACCTTCTTCTGGATTCGTAAATACAAATTTTCCCATTACTGGTCGTAATTGACAAAAATCACCAAGAACAATAACGCTAACGCCATCGAAAGGAAAATTATTACGGAATATCTGCCTTAAGCGATTTTCGACAAAATAAAAATCTCGTAGTTTGACCATTGAAATTTCATCAATTACAACCAATTTTAAATTTACAAGTGTTGTAGAGAGCTGATTACACATATCATCACTTAGTGGTTTTAGAGAGTTTTGATTTAGTGGCAGATGGAAAACGGAATGTAAAGTCATTCCTCTAATGTTAAAAGCTGCTTTACCAGTTGGTGCGCACAATAAAATCTTAATAGAAGAAGGATCTTCTCCTGGAAAGGAATAAAAGTATCTTAAACCAGCTTGAACAATCGAATTAATAAGAGTACTTTTACCAACTCCTGCGCCACCTAAAACAATTTCATAAAATGGAACTTTTCCGTTTTTTATTTTAAACATCATATCCATAAAATATTTTCTTTACTTGATATTTAAGCTTCGAATGAGATCAGTATATTGATGTTCAGGAATTAGCTTTGGACTCAAAAGTTTTAGCTGTTCTTGGGCAGCATCTTAACCTATATCGAAGAGTATATCAGATTGAAGAGTATCATTCATTAAAATATATTCCTCATCCAGTTTCTCATCTGTTGTGTTAGAGAAGTATTTTTTCCTTGGTCGATTTCTCGCACCATACTTTCCAAATCTAGCATTTCATTAGTAATATATTTACTTTTATTCAAATTTATGGATCTACTATTAACATAAATTTCTTCTACATCTTTAGATATAGTATCATCTTCTTCATTTCTGTATGGATGGAACAACATCACTTGCTCTCTAAAATAATTATATGGGTCCTGTTCCCGACCATATCTTCTGAATCTGATAATTCTGGCTTTTGTCCGTTTTCTTATATAGCCTGACCTATCCAGAAGTTGTAAACACTCAGAAATTTGAGTGTTGTCTTCGGTTTCAATAACTGGTTTGTTTAAATCTATTCCACAAATTTCTTGATCATCAAGAGAATTTACTGCAGAAACATATTTTTTGTCACATTTTGCTTTAGAGTATGTGTACATTGCAGCAAATTCCGCAAGACATAAGTGATTTAATTCATGCGTCCTTTGTGCATAATGGTCTAATATACATTTAACTCCGATATCTGTCGAATCATCCGATAATATTTTCAAATCTTTTGCAACTTTTATCATGAAAACACGAGAATCTGGGTGTGAGGTCGGAATGTAAATGGAATCGCGACTACATACAGACAATGGTTGCCTCAAAACACTGTATGCTGCTTCTTGTGCTGATATTTCTGCTCCATTTAGAAACACATTTGCATATTTACGGATTTTTTGTTTTATTGTGGTATTCCCTCTTTTCATGTCTTCGGAAGCATCTTTTAGCAATTTTGACATTCCTCCGTATGACTTGTTAATATAAGCAACACAATACTTCGCACATGCATACGGATCCAAAATATATTGAATGTCCATATTCGCGCGCCATGCTTCTATCATTTTGATGTTGTACGCATTAATGAACATTGCATTTACATTTCGTTTAAGAAAAATGGTGGGTCTCTTTATGGATGATCTGATAGCAAGCACATATTCAAACTCAGAGATGTTCAAATTCTGTAAAAATTCAGTAAAAGACATGTCACCAGTGTAATTTCTACCAAGATCTTTGCAATTCATGTATAATTTGATTTCTTTAAACATTGTTTTGCATTTTGTCAAAGTCTCTTTGTCTGTATCTAACGCCAATGGAAGGAAGATTTCAGTTGAATTCATGGGAGGATGGGGAATGCCGAATCTACATATTTTGGTACCACTTTTAGATTTTTTTAGACATGTTTTTGAATGGCGATGATTTTGAAAATTTACAAATGCATTCAAATTTTCGTTATTCTAGTAAATTCTCTGGCATGTAATAAACTGATCAATAAATTGCTTGCAATTTGACCAAGTTGAATTTTCTTCCGGATCAAATACAGGGGCATTTTTCTGCCAAACGAGCATATGAACATGAGGTGATCCTCTGTGTTGGAATTCAACTCGATAATAATAATCCAAAATAGTTTTATCTTCAGTAATAGGACCATAGTTGGATCTCAGTATCAATTTGAGAAACATTCTAAATCGATAATCAAAATATTCTGCACAAGTAATAGGGTCATTACGGATACGTTCTGCTATTGAATTAAAATCTAGGTTGCGTGCATCTTCATGTGAAATAGTTTCCTGATGCAAATTCTTTGCCAAAATTACAATTAATTCAAGCCACTTTGTCTCTGCCGCAGAAAATGTCAAGAACAAAGATGGTATTCCAAGCTGTCTTATCATGGCGTTTAAATTTTTTTGCTTATCTTCCCAATAAGCTGGTGATGGTCTTAAATTTTTTAGAACTTTATAGCCATCGTCGTGTTGAATAAGTCTATCAACGCTTTGTGCATCCTTCAAATAGGCCTCTGTAATATTAGTTCCATATTTATTTGTTTTTTTACGTAAGCAAATGTTAATTTCTGAAGCAATTCTCTTATTTTGTAATAATTTATATGCGTACAATATTTTGTTTGGCTTGCATGCTCTTCTGTCGTATCTTTTCGCTTCAGAATTAGCAATATCTGAATAATTGACATGGATAGAGTCTATGAATACCCTTGCGCTTCCACAGTAAATAGATGGAAAAGATAATTCTTCGACTTTTTCGTCCGGTAATAAAGACATTGGGGATCTACCCTCTCCAGGCGCAAACTTAATTGCCATATTATTATCTGTTTCTGTTATCAAAGTTTCCATTAAATCTGAGTTATGTGGCTCATCATCTTCAAAATCAGAATCATCAGAGTGCAAAAAGACTTGAACAGCATCATCCATTTCCTTTTCATTTCCTTTTATTTGATTTGCAATCTGTTCTTCCAAAATGAAATCTATTGTTTTAGTTTCCAGTCGATTTGCCCATTCGTCGGAAAGTACCACACCTTCTTCTTTATACAAGTCTGTATTTGCCAAATATTTAGCGGTTGCGTAAACTTTTGCTGGACGAATTGTTTCGAACATATAAGGACGATTATATTTCAATCTTCTCATTAACATTAATTGGATAGTCGAAGTTTCGTTGAATTTTCTAGGTAGAACTGTGACTGTATCATTTAAGGTATTTAATATATTTATAACATTTCCATGAAGACCAATTTGTCGGTCAATACCAAGACGCCGAATTTGCATAAATGGCAGGCGCAATGCAACCAATCGTTCTTCTAAGGGTGTCAGATCAGCCAATTCAGGTGGAATTGGCGGAAATTCAAATCCGTTTCCCAGCCATAATTTGGGAATTTTGTTCAATTTCATTTGATTCCAGCAGGTGTTACAGAAACAGTATGGAGGATTGAAATCCTTCAGAAAAAGAGATTTGTTGACGATATCTTCTTTAATATTCGCATGTAAAGTATTCAAATAACGATACGATACAGATTGTCTGAACCATAATCTCCCACAACATGAACATATGTGAGTGGAACCTTCACCAATCATATTGTTAAATTCTTCCAATAAATTACTCCAGTTAGATCTTATACTTTGCTTAATATAGAGCTTTCTTTGACGATCTACTACACGTTCATTTTCGCGATATTCTTTACCCCTTCGCAAATTCTCCAATCGATTACGATTATCTTTCTTTTCATTTTCGCGATATTCATCATTTTGTCTTAAATTTTTGTACTCTGCTATGATTTTTTTCATTTTCTTTTTCGCGATATTCATCATTTTATCTTAAATTTTGTACTCTGCTATGATTTTTTTCATTTTCTTTTTCGCGATATTCATCATTTTGTCTTAAAATTTGTACTCTGCTATGATGTTTTTCATTTTCTTTTTCGCGATATTCATCATTTTGTCTTAATTTTTGTACTCTGCTATGAGTTTTTTCATTTTCATTTTCACGATATTGACCATTTTGTCTTAAATTTTGTACTCTGCTGTGAGTTTGTTCATTTTCTTTTTCGCGATATTCATCATTTTCTCTACGGCGTCTTTTAATTGTTTCAGCTTTTGCTCTCAGACTTTTAGATTTAGTTTTCGGCATTTCAGTTGTTAATAAAATCTAATTTTGGTGCCATACGTAAATATTGAAAAGTTAATTAACTAGTTTGTGTTATTCAATACATTATAAACTTTATTTTTCAGCTTGTAAACTTTAAAATCGTATTTCGTATATATACATACACGTAAACATGTTTGCACTAAACACATAACACTCTTAAGTGCACCAAGTATATAATTTATATTATATTAACGTCTGGATTTTAAGAGTAGTTTTCTATACACCTAGATTGTTCAGTGAAAGGATCTGTTTAATAAATTATTCGAAACCTTTTACACACATTTTTGAAATTTAAATAGAACATTGCAGCTTCTTCAATCAAAATATATACAACATCACTACTTCATAACTTTCTTGAATAAAATAAACACTTGCAACATTATTTAGAATATATTTAAAATGTTCAAAATTCTTTCCATGCATAATTTTAGTGCATTACTTAACTTAGAAACTCACACTTCAGTTTATATTTTCAAAACAAAATGCATGTTCACCACAATAATAAAAAGTTTAAAAAAAGATTAAATAAGTACATATATTTTTTCTGTATTGAAAATACTACATAAATTTGCAGTGTTGTACTTACGGAAATTTGAAACTTGAAATAATAGCATGAAAAACGGTTAATTAAAAACAGTTTTACACATTTATAATATCTCAAACGTCGAACGATCGAACGAATAATAAACGAAAAAGATATTTATCTATTCTGAAATATCTGTTGCCACACATAAAAAAGTAACATTATGACTGTCTTTTAAAAGAAAAAAAAGGGTTTAATTGCAGACGAGTTTTAAAAAATTATTTTATGAATCACAACCATAAACACAAAATTTTCATAATTTAAAATTTATCATTTTAAAATACTGCAGACGACAACTAAGCAATAATCCAATCTTTATTCAGTAAATGCTTGGGATTTCAAGAAATTCAAAACAATTTTTTTTTATCGTAAAATTGACAAATATTCTATGCATGGTTTATGTCTATTATTCATAAAATAAAACTTACTCTTTTTGAGCAAAACAGTAAAAAATAAAAATCACAAAAAAGCAGCGTTTTTTATAATAGAAACCAATATAGTTCAAATAAGAAAAAAAGGATACTGCTATTACACATTAATGTCGACTATCTCTGCATGATATAGGTATAGTTGTTATTTTTACGAAATTAATCTTTGCATACATATCGTATATAAAACCAATGGCATTAAATTGGGTTTAATTATTAAAATAATGTGTGTGTGGGGGTGGGCTATTCTAATATACTTTATTTACAAAAGCTCTAACTTCACGGATTGATAAAACTGTTTATTCTAAGTTTCGTGCCTGTGTGTGAAGGGGGGGGGGGAGTTAACTTTTTATTCTAAATTTCGTGGGTAGGTGGGGAGTTAACTTTTTACAGTTGACCTACTCATCGATAAATTCAAAAAAAGTTTCAATAACTCCAACGACTAGTATATTGTGGCAAATCGAAAATCGTGGCAAAATTCTAAAGCAAATTAGATACTTCTGTATGAAAAACCGATTTATATAAATTAAGGGGGGATTAGCCCCCCGTTCCTCCCCTTTATACTTAACCAATCAATCCTGAAAACTAATCAAGGAAGCGTCTTAACCCAATGAACCTATAAACAAATTTTGAAGTAAATGGGATAATTCTGCATGAAAAACCCGTTTATCTAAATTAAGGGGGGGGATTAGCCCCCCGTCCCACCCCCCTTTATACTTAACCAATCAATCCCGAAAATTAATCAGGGAAGCGTCTTAACCCAATGAACCTATAAACAAATTTTGAAGCAAATGGGATAATTCTGCATGAAAAACCCATTTATATAAATTATGGGTGGATTAGCCCCCCGTAACCCCCTTTATACTTAACCAATCAATCTCGAAAACTAATCAGGGAAGCGCCTTAACACAGTGAACCTATAAACAAAATTTGAAGGAAAACGGAATAATTCTGCATGAAAAACCCATTTATATAAATTAAGGAGGTGATTAGCCCCCCGTTTTCCCCTTTATACTTAACCAATCAATCCCGAAAACTAATCAGGGAAGCGTCTTAACCCAATGAACCTATAAACATTTTGAAGTAGATGGGATAATTCTGCATGAAAAACCCGTTTATATAAATTAAGGGGGGGGGGATTAGCCCCCCGTCCCCCCTTTATACTTAACCAATCAATCCCGAAAATTAATCAGGGAAGCGTCTTAACCCAATGAACCTATAAACAAATTTTGAAGCAAACGGAATAATTCTGCATGAAAAACCCATTTATATAAATTAAGGGGGATTATCCCCCCGTTTCCCCCTTTATACTTAACCAATCAATCCCGAAAACTTATCAGGGAAGCGCCTTAACACAGTGAACCTATAAAAAATTTGAAGTAAATGGGATAATTTTGCATGAAAAACCCGTTTATATAGGGGGAGGACGGGGGGGATTAGCCCCCCCGTCCTCACCCTTTATACTTAACCAATCAATCCCGAAAACTAATCAGGGAAGCGCCGTAACACAGTGAACCTATAAACAAAATTTGAGAAAAACGGAATAATTCTACATGAAAAACCCATTCATATAAATTAAGGGGGGATTAGCCCCCTCCCGTTCCCCCCCTTTATACTTAACTAATCAATCCCGAAAACTAATCAGGGAAGCGCCTTAACCCAGTGAACCTATAAACAAAATTTGAAGGAAAATGGAATAAATATGCATGAAAAACCCATTTATATAAATTAAAGGGGGGATTAGCCCCCCCTATACCCCCCCCTATACCCCCCCCTTTATACTTAACCAATCAATCCCGAAAACTAATCAGGGGAGCGCCTTAACACAGTGAACCTATATACAAAATTTGAAGGAAAACGGAATAATTCTGCATGAAAAACCCATTTATATAAATTAAGGGTGGATTACCCCCCCCCCTTTATACTTAACCAATCAATCCCGAAAACTAATCAGGGAAGTGCCTTAACACAGTGAATCTATAAACAAAATTTGAAGGAAAACGGATATTTCTATGAAGAGTTATCGCGTTACGTGCGTACATACATACATGCAGAACCGGTGGGCACATAAGGTCTCAGGCTTTGATAGCCTGTGAGCTAATAAAAAACCCAAACGTAAGTACCTTGAATTTTTTAATTGAATATTTCTATTTAATATTTAAACAGCAAAAATTGTAGACGCCACGATTATTTGCCGGATTTGTAATACTTTTCTGCATTAAATAAGTCGAAAAATCCTATTAAAAAATTGTGGAAAAAGCGTATGAACCAAGTGTTATTATTGTTTTTTTTTTTCAAAAAAGCTTGAACGTCCAAGTTAAACATTACAACACACTCTTATTAGTTATATATTTTAATCCCTTTTAATACTCAAACACACATTCTAATCTACCCTATATATATAAAATCCTAATGAAACAAATTTGTGAAACGATTTTATGAAACGAATTTATGAAACGATTTTATGAAACGACTGATTAAACGACTGATTATGTTTCAGGGCTATTTTTAATAAAATATTAAACGATTGATGGTGAAATTAATACCAATTGTCCATAAAAATCCGCGGATGTCAAAACTGGTAATAGAATTTTGAAATTGGAATTAGTTTTCGAGATATTAGTTTTTTTCTAATTTTAATGACATTTCTGTAATGATGGCAACTAATTACTCAGTTTTTTTTTGTGACAAAAAAAAAGGGAAAAAAATTGAAAAGGATCCCGATAGGGATTATTGATTTATCTTTATTCGTCATTTTCAAATTGAAATTGAATTTATCTTTTATTTCAATCGATAATGAAGACAAGATTGTGATTAAATTATGTTTTTCAGGAAAAAAAAAAAAAAAAAAAATCACATTTCTATCGTCAGGATTCAATCGTCTGTCAGCATTTAATTTAATTTATAAACTGAAAATACTTTGAATAAATTCGTCCAAATGACGTCATTTATGTAAACGCAAAAGAAAGGAGCAAAACAATATTTATACAATTTGTTTAGCGTAAAATGTCCTTTATCCTATTTTATATATAATCAGAAGTAATTTGTATAGAAAAAACAATAATAATATACGTATAATTAAAATACGCATATAAACAAAAAAAAATCGTCGATTCGTTTCCATGGCTGTTTATGTCATTTGGCACCAAATCTCACTTTCTGATGCCCGAATTGCGCCAAGCTTTTTAAAAAAGTCAAGACCATGGTTGTCAAGACCCTTATAATAGAAAAGCACCAAAAGCTCATTGGGTTTGTTTTCATAACTTTTGGCAACAAATCTATGTATATTAACGAATCTATCGCTTTTCGAAGCTCGAATTACGCCAAATCTACAAGCAAAGGATCCTATACTGGAAAAGTACCCGATTTTCTTATGGACAATATTCAAGTGACATAACGAGGTGTAAAATTATCGCGGATTGCAAATTTGTTTAAATATGTCATCAATTGATGCCGAATAAATGCAGGCATGCATGCACAGAATATTTAATTAATTTTGTATGATAAATAATTATTAGAAAATTCGTATATACATATTAATTAAAATAAATTAATTTACATATTTAAAATAACATGAAAATATGCATGATGGTGCACTAAAATAGAGAGAAAATTAAAACCTGTTACTGAAAATATCTATAACATAGTACTTTTCAATACCGTGGTTCTTAATCTTACTCACAAGCAGATGGAATTTTTCTCATCCTTAAACGCAAAGGAAGAATATAATACAGATCGTTGTTATAAAAGTCCGAGAGGTAGCCACAATTTAAACCTAACCATTTTATACAAGCTGGTTTTCAAGTCGTAATTGATTTTACTTATCAATCCCGAAAACAGTCGTCAGTTGTCGCAACAGCTGTGTATGAGGCCATGGTAATCAAAAAATGCCCCATTAAAACGTTAAAAGCATGGCAACCCAATTACAGATTTACCAATATTTTTAAAACAAAGCACGCTGTCATGTTTTTAGAGGCTTCGAAGTTTGAGCGGGGGTTGGCGAGCATAGCTCGCAGGGGGTAGGCCCCCCTAGTATAAATATAAAATAAAAAAATCGTTTATATTTTTTTTTATTCTTTCACTTCTTTCCAGAACAACATAAATGATGCATTACTTTCTCATCACTTTTAGCTGTTTTCCAAAAAAGATATCAAGTAGAAATGAAACTAAAACACAAAAACATACATTAAGTGATTTGACAGAAGATTGTTAAAGTAGAACTTTATATATTTCATGCACATAATTCTGTTTCTTTATCTTATTACTAACCTGTATTACGAATATTATTGTTACATAGTTTATTATTGATTGAAATTCTGTTCATATCCAAACAATATATCTGTTTGCATTAAGTTAAAGCCGTGAATTTTACATGCCTCGTTTACATAGCAGAATCTCTTGCTGGTACACAAGTATGGGAAATTGAATTTCATAAATAAAGATAATACAATTCGGTAAATTGAAATTAAGCCAAAGGAAGATGTTCTTTTCAACAATAAATTTTATTTTAAATTCAATATATTGGAGATAACTTTTATTACTGTTAACGCCCAACTTTTTTACCTTACAAGCTTCTTTATATATAGTATCTAAAACTATATAATTTACAGAGTTGAAACTTTGTGTATATTGCCGAATAACCGCTATGAAGAGCTCAAAATATTAAAATTTGAAAAGTTCGTATTATTTTAATAAATAGAGATAAAAAAACAAAATTCTAACAGCCTTTTCCTATTAAATTTAAACATTTTTCATTATAGCAGATGCCAAAAATTAAAAATCCAGGATGAAATTCTTTCCACAATAATTAATTTTCTATCAGACGATTTCCACGTGAAAAATTAAAATGAAATAAAAAGTTTCCCCAATTGAAAAAAGATAAATATGAAATAAAATTGATTGAAGTCATGAAATGATTGACGTCATTGAAATGATACTGAATCATCATTTCAATATTAAAATATTATTGCTTCTATTTACTGGAATATATATATATATATTCCAGTAACTAGAAGCAATTATATTTTAATATTGAAATGATGATTCGGTATATATATATATATATATATATATATATATATATTCCAGTAAATAGAAGCAATAATATTTTAATATTGAAATGATGATTCAGTATCATTTCAATGACGTCAATCATTTCATGACTTCAATCAATTTTATTTCATATTTATCTTTTTTCAATTGGTGAAACTTTTTATTACAATTATTATTTTAGTACAAAAAGAGAATAGAACTGCAGTAGCGCAAAATTTGCAAAAATAGTGAATTCATACTACCTTCAATATTCTTCTTAGAAAAAAAAATCATAAAGTATACATTTATTGAAAAAAAAAAGAATTATTTTAGTTTCTATGTTTTTATTTTGCTTTCTAGAATAACTTGACAAGACGAAATTCGAAAAACAATCTAAATCGATGAAAGAAAACATGTGATTACATCAACAAATCAAGGAGTAATGGCCCCAAGTTGCGGTTGCCACATTTACGTACATTGACAATTTTCATGCGTTAATCACAAACATTAGCAAACCAACAAGTGCATGTGCGTACAGAGCGTCTTGCTGGAAGAATCATTGTTGTATGGATGCAACAGTGTTCGCGATACAGTTTGATCCCCACAGCGCCCCACAGCAATGGCTCACTCAATATGTATACTCGAAAATAAATGCAAAAAATTTGTGCGATCTTCTCCTTTGAAATAAAACTGTTTATTTAATTCTTATATACATTAAATGTATTTATGCAATACTGGGCTCATTTGCTTTTAGAAGAAAGTTATTTAATGTATTTTGTATATTTCTAAATACTGATTTAGTAAGAGTTCTCTTAAATTATTTTTTTTTTTAATTTTATATATATTGTTTATGACTAATTTATATTTTATATTTATTTTTATTAACTAAATAATTCCGTGAGCTTGGATACAAATAAAAAAAACAAATAATTTGACAATTTAATGAGCACTTTGAATAACTTGAAAAATACGTAAATAAATAATTTACGTAGATTTATCAAAAATCTTTTCTAATTTCTACAAACAAAATTTTAAAAAAATGTTTTTTACAACATAATGTGTAATCTGGTCTTATAGTTGTGTTCCAAAAACGATATCAAGTAGAATTTAAACAAACACATAAACACAAAGTACAAAATTGTTCATAATTTTGTACATTGTTCATTGTTGTACGTTGTTGAAATTGTACAATGTTCAGAAATTTATATTTCATGCGCATAATTCTGTCTAATTATCTTGTTATTAATCTTCTCATTATATATTTTATTATTAATTTTATTTTGATAGTCAAGATATTTTTGAGAATATTCTATTCATGTGTTTACAAGCTTCAGCAAAATTTGGAGTACAAGCAATAGCTTAAGTGTTGTCTTTGCCCTGAATTTTGTTCTGCAATTGCTATTAAATCTGATAGAAAATGCATTTATTGCATAGGGTAAAACTGCAACAAAATTAACATATTTTTCACAAGTAAAATTGCAATCAAATAGTCCAATACATTAAGTTTCGATATTAATCTAGACAAGGAAATTGTTCAAGTTATGATCACAGTATTAAAATTTATAGAATGAAATTATATACTTGAAATATATCTATTTTAATCAAGATAAGAGTCGTGAATTTTACGTGCCTAGTTTCTACTTTGCAGAACCTCTTGCTGGTATACAAGTATCGATAATTGAATTTTACAAATGTGAATTAATACAATCTAGTAAATTCAAATCAAACCAAAGGAAAGTGTACTTTTAAAAAATAAATTTTATTTTAAATATAATATTTCGGAAATAACTTTTGTTACTTGTAACGCCCAACTTTGTTACCTTACATGCTTATTTGTATATTATGTATAGTGTATAGTTTTCTGAAAACACAGTGAATCATCACTTCGAAATTTTAAAATGTTATTGCTTCTATTTACTAGAATATTTTTCTACATTTATATGTACTGCCTCAGCGTAATATTAATTCTACAGAATAGTACAAAAAGGGAGTAGAGCTGCAGTAGGGCAATACTTGTAAGTAAATAGTTAAAATGTTTTTTTATTTCCAATGTTTGCCTTCTTGGATCAGAATTTAATTTCTAAGTTCTCAGTTTTTATACATTTTATTTTTATTTATTTATTTATTTATTTATTTTACAGTGAACCAGATTCGTAAAATGTGCATCGTGACATTAAAAATTATGATTTCTAATTTTTTTAATTTAGTTTCGAGAAGTAGAATTGTGAAATTTTTAAATAATGGATCTGGAGAAGGGAAGAACGACTAATCCCTCCTCTTTGGATATGGAGGAGGGAAGAACGACTAATCCCTCCTCTTTAAAGCAAAAAGTTATACAAAGTGAAGGACAATTCCAAACTTGTTACAGATTAAGTGAGTAAAATAAATTATCTTTCTACTGTCTAAAAAATCAATTAAATGATAGCTCACTACACTGCTGTTAAACAGGGTGCGTCGAAAAAGATAAAACTGTTTGAAACAATTAAAACATAATAATAAACCTCATTATTCTTTTGACTATAGAATGCTTGTTTAACTTCATCATAATTTTTGACGAAGTAGGACTATTTGAAGAATACTTATGTATATACTTAAAACGATAAATTTCAGCAAAACCATGTTAAGGAATCTTAATCATAGTTTTGAACCATTGAGACAAAGAATATATTTTCCCAAAACTATGTAAAACATATAATTACACATAACGCTTGATGCTTTTAAGGTTATGATGCTTTTGATGGTTTAGTTTTATTGGAGTCACGCCTTTTTCCTTAGATTATAAAGAAAATCAAGTATTTGCATTACTTGTAAGTGGTATTCAACACGCCACAAAATCTATGAAATTAAAATTAACAATTTAAATTATTAAAGAGTTCAATACATTTTTACATGTAATTTTACGAGGTATAGAACATATTTATTCAATAAGCCGTTAGTATGTCGAAAGCACTTTCGAATTAATATTTATTTATTATGATTATGTTATTCTGCAGCAAAAATAAATCAGTTATGAAACATCTCGTTTATTATGTTTTGTTCATAAAGTTTAAAAATCCGTTTTATGAAAATTTCATGTATTTACGTAATCGAATATATTTCAGTAATATAATTTTCGACTTGCTTAAACATAATGGTAAGGGCACAGAAGTATCTGAGAGTATCCAGAAACAATACAAAATTAACATAAATTTGGTAAACAAAATGATGGTTTATCATGAGTCGTTATACAGTCACACATGATTGTATACTTGATTATAAGACATTGAAATACACAAAGTTTCCTCTTTAAAAAATGTCCGTTACTCCAGGTCTTCATTCCCCAATAAATTTGCATCAGTAAATCAGTTCTTGTCATATGTTTGTGAGCATGTTTGCATCGATGAAACCGATTGCATTGCTGATTGGAGATTTCAAATCAGAAATAGATTTTTCGGAAGCGGCGGGCTGTAAATGTGATTTTTAATAAAATCATGCACTAAAGTCTGGGAAAGAAAGATCTGGAGAAAGGGATAGTTATGAGATATTAGCTCCGTAATATATCCAAGCTAGGGCTCAGTAGTGAGGTAAGAAATATTCCTCGAAATTATGATACAGTATTATTTGTTTCCCATTGAACTGGTACCTTACAATTAATGTATTGCAAATTACCCTGTTCGGAAATTGTCTAACTAGTTTGTACTTGCTGTTTCTTAACCCTTTCAGGGGCAAGCACTGGTGCTCCTGTAACATTGAATTCTCACCGGAATTTAGGAAAGAATTTATTTCAAAATAAGGAAAAGCAATATTTCCCCTTTATTCCGTCAAAGTTAAAAAAGTAAAATTTAATTAAAAGTTTCTGGTTTGAATCGGATTAAAATTAGGTTGTATATAGTATATACCACTGCCCCTCAAAGGGTTAAAACCATGAAACACACAAAACATTTAGCTTCTTCTATTCAAGAATTTTAATAAAATGAAAATTATATTCTATAAATAATAAGTCTCACACCACACAAAATTAGAAAAATAATTTTTAAATAAAAACTTACTGGCTTTCTGTGATTCATACAAATACACTCAAAGATATGTATGACACCTTCAAAGACATGAAGGAACTTCTCCAAATTACCAAACTCCTAAAACATTTAAAAGACATCGTCATCAAATCAAAAAATTGCAACAACCCATTCGACAAAATGTATATCATAATAGAAGAATTAGACGCCTTTTCTACGGAGCTCAACATTCCTAATTATGAATAATTACAATAACAAACATTTCTCTTCTCTTCTTATTTTCTCCTGGAATTGCCAATCATTGCAACCCAGGATTAATGAACTCCGCTCCTTTATTTCTATTAATCCACAAATCGATATACTCTTAATCCAAGAAACACTTAACCCTTCCTGCAGTATCACCATCCCAGGTTACAAACTCCATCATACACCACGTGCCAACTCTCACTGGGGCGGCACAGCCATCTACATCAAAAGTTATATCCCACATCACACAACTCAAAATATTCCACTCCCAAGCATTGACTACACCAGTATTGTCGTCAACTTGCCCCATGCCAAAAGCAACTTCACATCTTTTTACGCACGACACGGGCGACGATACCCCATAAACGACCTGACACACATCATTACACACACACCAACACGCATTTATCGCTGGTTACTTCAATGCACATAGCAGGCAGTGGAACTGTCATTCCACCACTACCAGAGGTAGATCTCTTCACAACTTGGTTAGCCATTTCAATCTCAGTCTCCACGCACCTACTACACTGACACACATTCCAGTTGCTCGCAACCAGCATCCTTCTATTATTGACTTCGCCATCACCAAAATCTTACCTTCCCTATCACCACTTCTGTTATTAATGACCTAAGCTCTGACCACCTTCCTGTCTTCTTCAAAATTTATCTTATCAACCCTATCTCTCCTCCTCCTTCAGTAGCAATTGACTGGAATAAATTCCAAAATTACCTCAACAACACCGACCTTGCCTACCCCACAATCAACAACACTACTGACATTGACACCGCAGTTAATAAACTCAACAACATCATTTACAAAGCTCAAAAAGATGCCACTTACACCAAATTCAAAAATAATAACTCTTACATCTTACCCACTTACATACATAACATCTGTAAACAACGCAACACACTCCGTCGACTCTACCAAAATACCAGAGATCCCACCCTCAAAACAGCTGTCAACAGGCTCAACAATAAAATTAAAACCCTTATTCAAAAAGATAAGCAAAAAAACTGGTCTAAATTTCTCGAAAGTCTTACTTGCGAGGATAACTCTCTTTGGCAAATCAAAAAGAAACTCAACAATAATTACACCCCTATCCCTCCCCTTACTGTCAATAGTCAAACTGCGTATACTGACGAGGACAAGGCAGAATGCCTTGCTGGCTCATATGAAAAGCAATTTTCTCCGAATCCCTTCCTCGCAAATCAAGCACACTTTAACAATGTCAATGATACTGTTAATGACTTCCTCTCAACCCTCCTACCCCCCTCCCCGAAATTCAACCCATCATGATCAACAATATCATTCAAAAAATAATAAAAAATCTCCTGGGTACGATAAAATTTCCAACTATACTCTTAAACAACTTCCTATCAACTGTATTCTATACATTACGAAGCTCACTAATTCTATCCTCAAACACTGTTATTTTCCTAAACCCTGGAAAACCTCTATCATTTCTCCTATTCCTAAACCATCCTGCAATCTTAATGATCCAACTAATTTCCGTCCCATCAGTCTTCTCTCCTCTCTAAGTAAAGTCATCGAACGCGTCATTAGATCACAGCTCAATGACTACCTTCACAACAACAACATTCTTATGCCCGAACAATTCGGCTTCAGAGCCAAGCACTCCACCCAACACCAACTTCTTCGATTTGTGGAATTCTTAACTGAAAACTTCAATGAGAAGAAGCCTACTGCTGCCATATTTCTTGATGTCGCCAAGGCCTTTGACAAAGTCTGGCACGCGGGCCTCATTTACAAATTAATTCGGCTTAAGTTCCCGTCTGGACTTATCCATTTAATACACTCTTACCTTGGTGATCGTAACTTCTACGTCCGCGTAAACAACTCACTTTCGCTTCTACACATAATACTCTGTGGTATTATTCAGGGTTCAGTCATTGGCCATATTTTATTCATAATATACTTTAATGACATTCCACGCACACTCTTCACATCACTCGCACTCTATGCGGACGACACTGTTCTCTTTGGCACTGGTCATCACCCATACAATCTTTACAAAAATCTACAACATCACCTCAACATCTTCATGGATTGGTGTGATCAATGGCGCATTAAAATAAACGAATCTAAACCTACTGCTGTTTACTTCTCTAGAACATTTTCCACTCCTAATAGATTAACCCTCAATAATACTACCATTCCCTGGTCTGACGATGCCAAGTACCTGGAGGTTACCATTGACAAACGCATTACCTTTAAAAAGCATATCCTTAATATCCGCGGTAAAGTCGCCGGGATTTCCAAAACCCTCGCCCCCCTTCTTCGCAACCACTCACTCTCCATACACAACAAACTCTTAATTTATAATGCTTGCATTCTCTCTGTTATCACATATGCATGTCCAATCTGGGGCTTCACTTGCAAAACCAGTATGAACAGCCTCTCTAGTACCCATTACAAACAGCTCCGTTACATCAGGAACGGGTCTAGATACCTCAAAAACTCCACAATCCTCAAGGATATGAAAACGACTTCACTCAAACATCACATTAAACACCTTGCGAAAAAATTCTACAATGACATTAATCACATCCCAAATGAACTCATCTATGAGCTACCTGACTACGATGCTTGCAGTCCATCCAACCGGAAAAAACCAAGGTACTCCACTATTCTTGATGAATAGTTCTTCCGAGCTATAATTCTTATTTTCTCTTTAATTAAAAAAAAAATTATTATATGTTTATTTTATTAAATAAAATAAAATTGACTTTTCTCTTAAACTTCTCCTAACATCTTTACTTTACCTCGTCTGGCCTTATTTTTGTTTTTTTGAACTATGAACTATTTTTACTTTTATACTTTAACTAGTAAATTTTCATTATTTTATTGATATACTTAACATTATCCTATTAGTCAATTAGACTACGGCTAAACATTTCTTATGGCTCTCTCAGGATTTGATATGCACCTACTCAAAGCCAGGGTGTGCAGTTGCTTCGCAACTTGGAAGCCCATTGAACCTATCACAAGTTCAAGTTCTGTGATTATCTACAGTTACTTTTTCCCGATAATCCTGTCCCACACCTTATAAGGTAAATACAAAATAAATACTGTAAAAGCACTTATTTCGGCGAGCCGTAATTTTCGCGAATATGGAGTTATTGGAGATTTCGCGAGCTGAAAATTTCGCGAATGTTATATGAACAGAACGGAAAGTTGAAAAATCCCGAAACTGCCGAAATATAATCCCTTTTGCATAAGACATTTTAAGAAACTTGACTAACGCAAAGTTTGGCCCTACATCTGAATATACATTGGAAGAGCGTGGTTCAAAACAAGTGTCCATAATCGGCATGGAAGATCAAAGAGAGATGACTCTTTTGCTAGCATGTTCCCTTTCTGTAAACCTACTTCCACAACAATTCTTGTACGCTGGAAAAACAACAAATTGTCATCCAAAGTTTACATTTTCCGGGGGCTGGGATGTGTGGCACACCGATTAGCACTAGAGCAATACTGACACAGTGATTCGATACATCGAGAATATTCTTGTACCTTATCACGACAAGCAGAGAGAGCTTCTCGGGCTTGTTCCAGAACAACCTGGTGTAGCATTTTTTGACGTTTTTAAGGCACACCAAGATCCTCTTTTTCTGGCTGAAATAGAGAAGAGGCACATCATGCCAGTTTTTGTGCCTGCTGCCTGCACAGGAGATCTCTAGCCTTTGTACTGAACTGTAAACGGCGAGTTCAAGCGTTTGCTCAAGAATGAGTTTATTGAGTGGTATTCTAATGAGCTTAAATTTCTAGAGAAAAAAGAATCTGTGGACCTGCTAATATCACGACTAAAACGGATTCACGCTTCTTGGCTTGAGCACACATTTATCGGTGTTGATGCCAAACATGAGATAATTTTGAATGGCTTCAAAGAAGCTGGTATAATAAGCTGCATTCTATTAGTTGTATTATTGTTTTTATTCAAGAAATAGTTGTATAGTATTCAAGAAATAGTTGTAAGTATTCAAGAAATTTTTGTACTTATTTCTTATTTAAGTAACTGCAATTATTAAATTTTGAATAAGTTAAAAATTTCTGTTTTTTTATTATTATTTGAGGCGAAAACAAATGTTTGCCTTCTTGGATCAGAATTTAATTTCTATGTTCTCAGTTTTTGTACATTTTATTTTTATTTATTTATTTATTTATTTTACAGTGAACCAGATTCGTAAAATATGCATCGTGACATTAAAAATTATGATTTCTATCTTTTTTAATTTAGTTTCGAGAAGTAGAATTGTGAAATTTTTAAATAATGGATCTGGAGAAGGGAAGAACGACTAATCCCTCCTCTTTGGATATGAAGGAGGGAAGAACGACTAATCCCTCCTCTTTGGATATGGAGGAGGGAAGGACAACTAATCCCTCCTCTTTAAAGCAAAAAGTTATACAAAGTGAAGGACAATTCCAAACTTGTTACAGATTAAGTGAGTAAAATAAATTATCTTTCTACTGTCTAAAAAATCAATTAAATGATAGCTCACTACACTGCTGTTAAACCGGGTGCGTCGAAAAAGATAAAACTGTTTGAAACAATTAAAACGTAATAATAAACCTCATTATTCTTTTGACTATAGAATGCTTGTTTAACTTCATCATAATTTTTGACGAAGTAGGACTATTTGAAGAATACTTACGTTAATACTTAAAATGATAAATTTCGGCAAAACCATTTTAAGGAATCTTATTCATAGTTTTGAACCATTGAGATAAAGAAAATATTTTCCATAAACTATGTAAAACATATAATTACACATAGCGCTTGATGCTTTTGTTGTGGTTTAGTTTTGTTGGAGTCACGCCTTTTTTCTTCGATTATAAAGAAAATCAAGTATTTGTATTACTTGTAAGTGGTATTCAACACGCCTCAAAATCTATGAAATTAAAATTAACAATTTAAATTATTTAAAGAGTTCAATACATTTTTACATGTATTTTTACGAGGTATTGAACATATTTATTCAATAAGCCGTTAGTATGTCGAAAGCACTTTCGAATTAATATTTATTTATTTATTTATTATGATTATGTTATTCTGCAGCAAAAATAAATCAGTTATGAAACATCTCGTTTATTATGTTTTGTTCATAAAGTTTAAAAATCCGTTTTATCAAAATTTCATGTATTTACGTAATCGAATATATTTCAGTAATATAATTTTCGACTTGCTTAAACATAATGGTAAGGGCACAGAAGTATCTGAGAGTATCCAGAAACAATAAAAAATTAACATAAATTTGGTACACAAAATGATGGTTTATCATGAGTCGTTATACAGTCACACATGATTGTATACTTGATTATAAGACATTGAAATACAAAAAGTTTCCTCTTTAAAAAATGTCCGTTACTCCAGGTCTTCATTCCCCAATAAATTTGCATCAGTAAATCAGTTCTTCTCATATGTTTGTGAGCATGTTTGCATCGATGAAACCGTTTGCATTGCTGATTGGAGATTTCAAATCAGAAATAGATTTTTCGGAAGCGCGGGTTGTAAATGTGATTTTTAATAAAATCATGCACTAAAGTCTGGGAAAGAAAGAACTGGAGAAAGGGATAGTTATGAGATATTAGCTCCGTAATATATCCAAGCTAGGGCTCAGTGTGAGGTAAGAAATATTCCTCGAAATTATGATACAGTATTATTAGTTTCCCATTGAACTGGTACCTTACAATTAATGTATTGCAAATTACTCTGTTCGGAAATTGTCTAACTAGTTTGTACTTGCTGTTTCTGAAAACCATGAAACACAAAAAAGCATTTAGCTTCTTCTATTCAAGAATTTTAATAAAAGGAAAATTATATTCTATAAATAATAAGTCTCACACCAGACAAAATTAAAGGAGTAACTTTTTAAGAATAACTTATTGGCTTTCTGTGATTATCTACAGTTACTCTTTCCCAATAATCCTGTCCCACACCTTATAAGGTAAATACAAAATAAATACTGTAAAAGCACTTATTTCGGCGAGCCGTAATTTCCGCGAATATGGAGATGTCGGTGATTTTGCGAGCTGAAAATTTCGCGAATGTTATATGAACAGAACGGAAAGTTGAAAAATCCCGAAACTGCCGAAATATAATCCCTTTTGCATAAGACATTTTAAGAAACTTGACTAACGCAAAGTTTGGCCCTACATCTGAATATACATTGGAAGAGCGTGGTTCAAAACAAGTGTCCATAATCGGCATGGAAGATCAAAGAGAGATGACTCTTTTGTTAGCATGTTCCCTTTCTGTAAACCTACTTCCACAACAATTCTTGTACGCTGGAAAAACAACAAATTGTCATCCAAAGTTTACATTTTCCGCGGGCTGGGATGTGTGGCACGCCGATTAGCACTAGAGCAATACTGACACAATGATTCGATACATCGAGAATATTCTTGTACCTTATCACGACAAGCAGAGAGAGCTTCTCGGGCTTGTTCCAGAACAACCTGGCGTAGCATTGTTTGACGTTTTTAAGGCACACCAAGATCCTCTTTTTCTGGCTGAACTAGAGAAGAGGCATATTATGCCAGTTTTTGTGCCTGCTGCCTGCACAGGAGATCTCCAGCCTTTGTACTGAACTGTAAACGGCGAGTTCAAGCGTTTGCTCAAGAATGAGTTTATTGAGTGGTATTCTAATGAGCTTAAATTTCTAGAGAAAAAAGAATCTGTGGACCTGCTAATATCACGACTAAAACGGATTCACGCTTCTTGGCTTGAGCACACATTTATCGGTGTTGATGCCAAACATGAGATAATTTTGAATGGCTTCAAAGAAGCTGGTATAATGAGCTGCATTCTATTAGTTCTATTATTGTTTTTATTCAAGAAATAGTTGTATAGTATTCAAGAAATAGTTGTAAGTATTCAAGAAATTTTTGTACTTATTTCTTATTTAAGTAACTGCAATTATTAAATTTTGAATAAGTGAAAAATTTCTTTTTTTTATTATTATTTGAGGCGAAAACAAATATTTCGCGATGCTTAAATTTTCGCGATTATGGCGTGTTCGCGAAAATAAGTGCTTTTACGGTAGTTAAAATTACCTCTTTAGTTTCGATTTGTTTTAGGGATGGGTATTTCGACTCATTTTTTGAAGAGTTGACATAGTGAGTCGATTCTCGACTCACCTGATGAAATACGGTTGGTTGGTTGGAAAGAAATTCAAATTAACACTTATGATAGAGCAATATCTATTGCAATTACTAAAAACTAGGAAATATATACTTTTTAATCAGCAACAGCTTTTCTCACATTTAGCATAAATAAATCCAAAATAGATCATGTGACTAGATTAATTTTAACACAATTATAACTCCTAGATCATGTGCTTCTAAAACAGTGATTCGCAAATAAAGGTCGATAGGAAGGATTCTTGTGACATTCCATAAATTAAACTAACATGTGTTCTAAAAGAAAGAAAGAAAAAGAAAAAATCATCTGAACGTCATTGTGGATTTTTCTGACACGTTTTCGAGATGAATTTTTTTTACCACATTCGACAAAATTTCAAATATTCTCAGTGCAGCAATCAGAATTCTAATATATTTTATTTTCCAGTAAATGTAATGTATATTTCATTTTTGTCGATTGTTTTCTTGTGCTCACTCTGTTGTGATTGCCGTGACCTGAAAATTAGAATTAAACATCAATTGGATGCTCTCTTTTAATTTTTATTTTTATTTACTTTATTTTAAAATGCATTGTGTTTATAGACAAATAATTAAAAAAATGGTGTTTCATCTGATAAATAAAATATCTGCATTTATGAATGAAAGTAATTTAGTGAATGTATAAAAACGTAGGATAAAAAAACTGTGAATAATTAAAAATAATAATAATAAAGGTTGCCCCCTTACGAAAAATTCTTCGTATTTGTTGTTTATAATTTGCATTTCACCCGCTTCCCAAATTTAATCTCTAAAACCATGGTAGATACGGAGATACGTTTTTATGCCCGAAATATCATATAAATCTTACCTTTATATTCCGAAACTCGCGATTTTCAACGCGAAAACTAAGATTTATTATTTTTTCTCCCGCTCAGCTTCTGTGAGTTAGGAGCTGAAGATAGAAAAAATTCTTCGCATCAGATGTTTACATTATGTGATTCATACTCCTTCAAAATTTAATCTCTAACACCATGATATATTTTGAATTTTGCGACCGAACTCACTAGGGGGAGGAAAAAGGACCGAGTTTGAAAAAAATCATCCGTATCTTATTTTTATATTGTGGCACTGAGCATCTTGGAAATTTTTATCAAGAAATCAGCGAGAGTTCCAAAGATGCATTTTTGAGCCCCCTCCCTCTTCTAAACACAAGCACACACTGAGAGGCAAGGGTGCGTAATTTCCAAAGAAAATTCTTCATATCTGGTTTCTGGAACATTCTGGTTCTGTTTTGTGATTCACATCCTTTCAAAATTTCATTTCTAAAGTCGTCATAGATCAATAGATACGTTTTAATACTTTCCAACCCCCCTGAATGAGGAAAAGGACGATGAAGTTGAATTCTGAAAATAACCTCCGTATCTGGTTTCAAATATGAAACATTAAAAATTCGATGGATTGAACTTTTTTTAAAAATTGTATAACCTTTTTTAAAGTTATCTGTGAATAATTATATGTATGAAAATGAATTACAATAACTATATAATGCAAATCAAATAAAGGATATCCATTTTCATGCGAAATACATCGATTATAAAATAAATTCTGTAACAAAGCATATTTATAATATGCTGTCACTAAAGTAAAATTTCATTTATCTGTCATCTAAATTTTTTCTATATTACTTGAAGCAATAGAACATGAAAACATTCAATGATTCCTACTTCCTCATTTTTAAAAATATTCACAGATAACAACTGCTTTATCGCCTATCCGATGTTCAGCATAACGCAAATTCGATTAATCATTCAAGAAACACCTCGCTCACTTGTTCCTTCCCTTCATTTCTTACAATCATCCTTCTAATAATCCCCCGATACTGAGTCGAGGAATCGAAATATCAAAGAGTCGAAATCCAACTCTGTGTTCAACTCCCGACTCTCGACTCTTCAAGTCTTCCCTTTCCACGCTTTTGACAACTGAGTCGAAAGTTATAAGCGTTACCTCTGGGGGTGCCAATCCAGATGCAGGTCTCTCATCTGGAATTGGTGCAAAATTAGGAGACTAGTTTCACAGTTATATGGATCATGTCAGCTATATAGAAATAAAAAGCTGCAAAACCGGGCCCTTGGGCCAAACCAACAACACCAACAACAACCCATTGGGCTTATGGTTTAGTCAGTTAACGACAATAGTACTTATTTTAAATTGCAAATTGTTAATTATTTAACAACCTTTCATGGGCCCAAAGGACGGGTAGCCAAGTCAATTAGCACAATAAAAGTAAATTAATTTCAATAATGTAGTTAAAGTATAATTCAGAATAAGTTCATTTTAAAATGTTACTAACATTCTTCTCTTCCAGGTTCCCCTTGCAGTTCCTTGTGCTGCCGGTTGGGACGGGCCAATGGCCGGCCCCAACTGGTAGCACAAAGGGTTTTTTTAGCAGCAGTTTTTTTATTCATTTTATTTTGACTGTTCGCCTCTTTATTAGGTGCAAATGGACATTGTCCGCACAAGCTACCGGACCCGCTCCAATGGGGCAGCCCACGGAGCCAGTTTTTACAAGGTGGGGTACGGTAGAAAGGCGCAGTCCCGTCAGCCCCCGGAGCGTTTTCGTCTGCCTTGCTATTCGGCCCCAAAATTTTCCTTGCTGGTACGACTTAGCTATTGGCAAATAATAATAATAATAAAAATAATAATTTCAGTGGTTTTAATTGTCTTCCCTCAAAATTCTCCCCCCTTTTTCAAGCTAAGCTGAGTACCATAGTTTCGGCACTAAATTGTCCAGTCCCATTCCAACTATCATGACGAGTATGTGGCGTGCAGCAACAGATCTCAGAATACTAAAACCTAGGAGTGATCAACCCAGTAAAATCCGGATTTTATTGGTCAGCCGACCTGTGTACTTGTCATTGTGGATCGCCCCATGGGGCGATCATGCTAATTTCGCCCCACTCTCCAGGCACTCAAACCCGTCAAACTCGGTGGAATCCCGGTAGGTAGGCACCTGGTCAGCGGTCTCCAAGTTGAAATTAAAGCTCGATTCTTAAGAGTCAAGTTAGTTCTGTAGCAAGGGGTGGACAGTTCGATTCACTTAGAAGCAGTCGAGTTTCTGAGTCGACTTTTCGGCCAACTCTAATTTCTTTAGAAACATTTTATATTAATATCTATAGTTATTGCTAAATATTTGTAGAAATTTTATAAGGAAATCTGCAATTAATGCTCTAGAACGGTTTCTATTTATAAAAAGTAATGTAAAGCATATAACGATATTAAAATATAATAAAAACTACAGACGTGTCTCATAGATAATAATGTTTTTCCATGGCAAAAAGAAAATCATTTTATGGAATTTTCGAATTAGTGCTTGTTTATCTTTTTAAAATGCTTTCGAATATCCGATTTTTATAAGAAGTTTATTCTTTGTTTTTCAAGGTATACAACATTTATTTCAATACTACGTATGTGGGAATTGTTTTTCCCTCTCCTTAGCAAATGAGTAAAGTAAAGCTCCAATCAGCTATCGCCTACCGGCTACAGTATAATTACATCGTGCAGTACTTCGGACACCGTCCCCTGAGTACTAGGAATAAGCGCCGACACAAAAATGGCGGCGCTCGCAGGCGGAATTTGTAAAACCTTTGTTCGGTCCCCTAATTTTACACCCCAGTATTTTCTAAAAGTTTTCTTCGACTTATTGAATCTCAGAAAAATAAAGAGAAGAAAACTTTTAGAAATTATTGGCATTGAATTTCAAGGGACCGTACACACGCTGAAAGAATTCTGCCTACGACTGCAGCAATTTTTGTGTCAGCGATCCGGAATACTATTCAGTGGGCGGTGACTTCGGAGGTATGCTTGCTCCAAACAACATAGCGAGCGTGAAGTCAAGAGAACTGTTTCCATCGGAGATTACAATGCTCAGGAGTCAAGCAGAATACAGTTGAGTGCGGCCATAGACCTTCTAATAAACGTAGCTCGAGCTAGTATCTTTGCTCTGAGAGTGCGACGGACGAAGTTAGTCTGTATTACGATGGCGGTATCAGAATGTATAAACCTAGACTCCCTTATCATAGATCAGACTTGACAATCCGGAGAAAGTCTATGGGAGAAAATGTCCGCGGTAATTGCCAACTTGTTAATTGACTTTCTCCGGAAGGTATCGCCGCCTGGTGGATACTACCGCAGAGTTGTCAAGTCTCCGGCTTTTGGTACACCAGTATATTTTTAGAGAAAATGTTGTTCTTTTAAATCCCAGAATTCTCCGATCAAACAAAACAAAATTGTCTGTACTAAAATACTGGTATCCAAAAAGAGAATAGAAAAATCTAGCAGCTCTGCTACCGCATAGCTGCCAACTTTTACGCCTTTTTCTTACCACTAAAATTTTAGAATTTTTTTCGCCATGTAATCACACGATCTTGTCACTTTAATAAGATAAAATTTACTATAAAATTTTAGTGGTAGGAAAAAAGCGTGAAAGTTGGCAGCTATGCTACCGATACTAGTTCATAAGCAAATGCATAGAACAAATGGAGCTATGAAAAAATTTCGTGTTATTTCGTGTCGTAAATACTCCTATTACTGACGATTGATGGCGCTAGTAGCAGGACAAGTATAGCGGTCAAAGGAAACTTGTTGATTGAGAGGTCTGATACTATGATAAGGAGGTCTTGGTATAAACATTCCGTGAAGTTGATGTGGTGGATTTTTAGTCCAATATGCTGATATTTATTATTATTTAAGACGACTATACATCCTATTTTCTTGTACATAGTTATTAGGTTATTACTGTGTATAGTGTCTTTTACTTCTTCAATATTTTCCTTCCTAAAGTTCAAAGTTGTTTCGTCTATAATTTATAGTGTGTCTCAGAGTCCATTTCTATACGTATGTCTTTTTAATTAGATACTCTCCATCTAATGAGATGTAATCTGGTTTTTCGCCCAGTTGCAAAGAATACATCTCATATGATACCTTTACAAATTTGAATAATTGTGTCAAAATTAATCTAGTGTAATTACGTTTCCAGCGTTTACTGGAGGTCCCATTACCTGCGATTCATTCTGTTGTTCTGTTTCAGATATCACACCAGATGCTCTGATCATTAATGTTAACTGGGTGAATTAATTTAGCCATATTCGTCCGGGATTGCTCAGTTGGTAGAGCATTGGAAGCTTCAGCCAAAAGATCCTGGGTTCGAATCCAGGCCCTTGACCTTATCGAACATTTGGGAAGATTACATCTCATGATTTCTTTAACAATTTGAATATTTCTGTCATAATTAATCTAAACTATTCATCTAAGACCTAAGTAATAATAATAATTAATATATACAATTCTCATAATACACGTACATAATTTTTCACATAAATAAGTTTATACGTTTAAGTTATGTGCGTTTTAACCTGTTAGCAGGGCATCAATTTTTGAGGAAAGATTCAAAATTAATAAAAAATATATATTTAATATCTTGAAAATAATTTTTCGAAATATAGGGATGCTTAAACTTTTCTTTTTCAGTTTTGTGCAATGAGAACACCTTATATATTAAAACAAAAAAGGATTTTTGTCACATCCATTTTTCCCACGAAAATAACCCATTTCCACATGAGTAAAATTAAATCTTGAATCAAACCAGTTTCACCGTGTTGGTTCGATACCCACTCCGGTGCTCAATGACCTTCAATTATTGACTTTTGGAGATTCTTTAGCTTAGCAAAATAGTTAACATTATATAATGTTTTATATTTACTTTTTGAAACAATATTAACAATTGATTTTTTGTTGTACTTGTAGCAATGGTCTCGCGATTTGAAAAATAAACTGCTTATCAACCTTATCATTTGTTAAAAGTGTGTTGAATTCTTGAATTAGCTGAACATGAACATACCTTTCAGCACTATGGTCACCACTGTTTACATAATTTCTACAATTTTTATAGCTGATATTGTCCTTTTATTCTCAGGCGAAAGTTGTAGAAAAGAGTCACTAATATTCAAACGAGAAAGAGGCTCAACAGTTCTTTTTGTTGCAAAATATCCAAGGCTTTCATCATCTTTCAATATTTTTGATTGCCATCTTACATTTCGTGAACATTTTGAATTATTCAATCATGCAATGATTTTTTTTTCTCTTTTGTTGGTACTCTGTCGGAAAATAGGGTAAAATCAACCAATTCATCTGAAAGGTACCACATATCGTCGGTACCATTCCTAACTATCGAATGTGAAAAAATGCATTTTTCATATTTTATGCCAATCTTTTATATTGTGTATGACGCGTACGTTGCCAAATCGTCACTTTTCTAGCTTAATTAGAACTTACTTGAAACTTAGAAAATGCAAATTTCAAACTATCGAATTTGCACATTTTTTCAAAAAATTACCATGTCAAAGTGTCGAATACGGCAAATTCGATACTTCGCCGTAAATTTTTGTATTTTTTTTTACTTTTTTAACCATTTGTACCATGTCAAACTATCGAATTTGAAAATAGTCACTTTGTAGGAAGGCAAAGATCTAAAACTTTTAATTATGGATTCAAAATTAACAGAATTGACGCATGTTTTTTATGTTAGTATAGAATGTTTTCTACTAAAAATGGAATGTGTAGCATTAATAGTTCATCTACAGGGACACTCAAAATAATACTTTTACATTACCCTCAATTGGGGAAAAAACGTTCGCGGTGTATTTTAATGATGTTAATCTATTTCAACAATATAGAAATTGACATGCATATCTAAAGTGCATTAAAACATTTTTCATTTAGAAGATAGTATGCAAATCATTTATCATTTATTTACAGGGCCACTCAAAAGAATTCGGTTACGTAATGGCGTACGGGAAAATGTTTGAAGCGTAATTTAATAATGTTACAATACTATTTCAAACAAAATGAAATTGATATACGTAATTGAGGTACACTACAAGATGCTTACTGTAGAATATGACGTGCATGCTTCTAATCGTTAATTTACAGGGGCACACAAAGTAACTCGGTTACGTAATGGCGTAAGGGAAAATGTTTGAAGCGTAATTTAATAATGTTACAATACTATTTCAAACAAAATGAAATTGATATACGTAATTGAGGTGCACTACAAGATGCTTACTGTAGAATATGACATACATGCTTCTCATCGTTAATTTACAGGGGCACACAAAGTAACTCGGTTACAATGTTTTGTATTAGCGATAATTGATGGAAACCGTTTTTAATTATGGTATGCTTCCTTAAGTTTAACTCTTCGCATACTATGTGGTGTGTAAAAGTTCCACAGATAGTACTATACAGGGCTACTCAAAAGAATTTGTAAGCATTAATTCGTATGCGTGCTAAATTACATAAACGAGGTTTTTAATTCTTTTTCGGAATTTTGAGCGGAATTTTATTTTTCTAAGAGATGTTTGTAGAATATAAATAAATTCATAATATACAGGGCTACACAAAGCATTGCGGGCTATGTATGATAATTTCAGAATGTGTGTTTTAAACAGTGTTATGTGATTTTTGCCTGAATTAAATTTTATCATATTATGTGACGCGTATAAAAATCTGCAGATAATATACAAGACTGTACAAAAGAATTAGAGTAAACTTTCGTCTATTGACGGAAATTTCTGAACTGTGTTATGCGTTTTAAAATTAAACTAAATTTTCAAACACTATCTAGAAGATATACAAATCTACAGATCATATACAGGGCTTCACAAACGAATTCGATTATTTTTCCGTCTATAGACGGTAATTGCTAGACGGTTATCATTTTATAATAATGCCTTTTACTAAATTATTTACTTAAATATCTTCTCTCACCATATTAAATGTTGAAGTTTCGTTAGAGTAATCTGGAAGCGTTGGAAAATGGTTCATAATCTATGATTGACGCATGATGTTTTTTTTTCTTATTTACATTTTTAGTACGATTTCTTTAATCGTGACAACTCGGTAATTTAATTTTTTTTCTGCTGGTTTTTGTTTTAAGAAACTTTAATTCTAGAATACACTTGTATTTCATCAAATTTAAAATCGTCTGCGGTAGTTAGTAACTTATTTCTTAAATCTGGTTGAGTTAGTTAAATTTTATTCCAATCATTTCTATCCTCTGTAATGTAACGAAAATGGCAAAACGGATTTTATTAAAAAAATATCAAGAAGAAATTAACATTGGAATTAAAGACGTCTGTATATCGAGTTCGCCGTCGTCATCTCGACTCCGAGATAAAAACGATATCCTCTTTAACACAGGTATTTATTCTATTTTTAATATTCTGCTATTCAGCGTAATTAATTTGAATTCGAATGTTGTTTTAATTTTGTATATTGTGTCTTCTTTATTTAGATTGGAATATCCACCCTGTACTCGATTTAAATTTGATTAGACCACACTGATATCCAATGCGGAGAATGAAAAAGGTAAACAATTCCTTTATTTATTTATCTTGCTATGTTTTGTATTCTTCGAATACTAATAATATTTTACGTTTATTTTAGGTATTGAAAACTGCAAATTATCTAACGTTGGAAAAAAGTACAGAAATATTAATAGTTTTGATGTTACTTTTAAAGCAGCTGAAAAAATTTTTACAGATCAACAGGCTTCAAACTTTTCTTTGCATAATGGTAAGTGGCTCATTAAGCCAGACAAACGTTTATTTATAAATTTAACGCGTTTTTCTTGATTTTATCATTTTTTTTCTGTTAGATTTATATCCAACCTCATCTGATAACACTGATTTAGACCCAACATTTTCTCCAAGTCACACCACTGAATCAGATGGCAGCTATATCGACCAAGGTATTATTTAATTAATTTTAATTGTATATTGTTTTTTATGGCTCAGACAGTAATCTTTTTATTATTGCTAGGTTTTATTAACCATTGGGAAAAGGGTTGATACTTTCGGTCGAGAATGGACCAAATGATGTACGCACTTTACTCTTTAAACCGTTTTTAATGAAATTCTGTAACTTTAGAAGAATTTTTTAAGCGTTTTTAACGAAATTGTGTAATTTTAGAAGAATTTTTTAAGCGTTTTTAACGAAATTCTATAACTTTAGATGAATTTTTCTCTGAATAGTCAATAGAAATGCATAAAATCGTTACAAAAATTTTAAAGTTACAAAAAGGATAGATGCAAATTATCAGATATGAAAAAAAGCCGAATTCAAAAATTGACGTCGAATGAGAAATCGTCTTATGAAGTAAAAAATGTGGTCTTCAACTTTAATTTCCTCAAAATACTTTTAGCTCAGATATCATTCTAAACAACAGTTAAAGCAATACTTAAATTTTTCTTAGGGGATGGTCTACAAATAGAAATTGTACCAAACTTTAAAAATGTCAATGCTAACACCTAAAATTGGCATCCTATTTCAATATTTCGGTTTATTCGACCTTCGGATACCAAACGGGAAGTCAGTAGATAGGAAATGGGATTTCTGCGTCAGCAGCAGGCGATGGTGGCGGTAATACCGCCTTCTGCCGAGATCATACTATAGTAGGTCGTTAGAATAGCTAGCGTGGGGAAGCTATATTATAGTAGGGTGGGGCGAATAGTCTGCTATAAGACGGGAAGGGGGGGGGGTATCTTAGGAGGGCTAAATTAATAAAAATTTTTAATGTCTTATAGTACGAGGTAACGGTTAGGGTAGAGACTGAACACTGCCCCGCTATCCCTCTGTATTTTCCCAATGGTCGTTGTAAATTGTTAAATTAGAATTTTTCTACTATTTCTTGGCTCAATTAAACACACAATTAAACGCTTAATTAAACACACTCTTACAATACATTTAAATGAAAACTTGACTTCTAAAACAAAAACAATTTAACAACAGAATTTCATTAATTTATATTAAAATGACGACAAAGGTATTTTCTGATTTGATTCTCTGCCTGCAAACGAAATGCCTGTCCTTTACCATGGTTTTTGGGAAATAAAAATAATTAATGATAGACGTTTTATTTTTTTGACACTGAATTTCATAAAAGCACGTAGATTAAGCAATTACCTGTCCAAAAATGCAATCTTTACTTTTTTCTGTGCATTAGTTCAGCTGTAGGTTGTTTGGAAAAAAAATTGACGAAGGAAAAAGTGATCATTATAAGTAATTCGACATTATTTTAAAATATATATATCTCTGTTTATATATCACTCATGATGATGAGTTTGATCTCAAATTGAAGAATTTCTTCATCAGATTTCATCAAATTCTTCTAATTTTCGGGGTTTTTTTTTTTATATGTGATATTTTAATCTGGCATGTTTGGTCGATTTAACATTCAAAATTTGTTTCCTGTAAGAAAACAGAACCGGTCTGTTGTCTTGTTCTTGGCGTTTATTTGTATGGCTGGCTTACTATTTTTTGTTAGCTTGGCTTGACAGAACGACCGTCCTGCTTGATTAATAAGATTCTATTTTGACTTGTAATTTTATCACAATGCTCACAGGACAAAAATATCCCGTCCGTTTATACCTTCGTTACAGTATATTAAATAGGGGATGTATTCCGGGCTTCCCGCATTACATAAGGTAAAGCTAGGAGAGTCTGCGCGCAATTCAAAAGAATAGCAATAAAAAATCTAAATATTAATTTTTTGCTAAACTATTCATGAATAATTTTTACTTCATTTGTTTTTTATGCATTTCCATTGCTATTTTGTTGTTATGTTGCAATTTAATAGAACAGTTGTAATAAAACCAAGAAAGTTATTTTGCGCAATCTGTCCTTACAGGGTTGGTGTGATTGCGCACATGGGTACGAGAGATTGTTACTAATAATAACTACAATTAAATTGTTAACAATAATAATTACACTTAAATGACATTGCTGTAAGGTTTTTGTGAACAAATTTTATTGTATTGGGAGTGAATATTTCAACCTAATGCTTAAAGATTCAGAAAAAGGAAATAATTTTAAAAATGATTAAAAAATTTTAATTAAAGGGAAAAAAATAAAGAATCTGAAAAAGCAAGTACAGATAAGATTACAAAATAAAATTATGTAACTTAATAACACGTTTAACTTAAAATTAGTCCATTTTTATTTTTCAATTTTTATGCAAATTTACCAATAAGCTGCGTAATCTCTCCTAGCATTTAAACTAATGGGAACAATGCGCCATCTCTCCTAAGTAGCAGATACGCAAACCCTCCAATTTTGGTAGGAGAGATTGCGCGGCCTTTTATTTAAACATGGCCGCTACTAAAACGAACCGTTGATGTTCACATTGTTAGTCTAGAATAGTAGCTAATGAGAAATCGTTTAAGTTTAAAATATTTTGTACTATTGACATTGTATAGAAATTCTGATGAACAGCTATGAAAATTCAAGCACTTACTTTGGGAAAACAAAACAAAATAGCAATACTTTATCTTAGACGCTCAAAGCAATCAACGTGCGCTTTCAAATAGACACCCCACTACTGTTGTTCTACAAATACCTGGAGTCTCTGCGCTCTCACTCTACTCCTTCCCCCCGAACCTTTATGTGCGCAATCTCTCCGACTGCGACATCTCTCCTGTCTTTACCTTAACATAGGTGAAAATAATTTTTTTTTTTAACTCTAGTAGATTTTTTTATATTTAATTTATATATTATACATAAGGTAAAGCTAGGATAGTCTGCGCACAATTCAAAAGAATAGCAATAAAACATCTAAATATTAATTTTTTGCTAAACCATTCATGAATATTATTTACTTCATTTGTTTTTTATGCATTTCCATTGCTATTTTGTTTTTATGTTGCAATTTAATAGAACAGTTGTAATAAAACCAAGAAAGTTATTTTGCGCAATCTGTCCTTACAGGGTTGGTGTGATTGCGCACATGGGTAGGAGAGATTGTTACTAATAATAACTACAATTAAATTGTTAACAATAATAATTACACTTAAATGACATTGCTGTAAGGTTTTTGTGAACAAATATTATTGTATTAGGAGTGAATATTTCAACCTAATGATTAAAGAATCAGAAAAAGAAAATAATTTAAAAAACGATTAAAAAATTTTAATTAAAGGAAAAAAAAATTAAAGAATATGAAAAAGCAAGTCCAGATAAGATTACAAAATAAAATTATGTTACTTGATAACACGTTTAACTTAAAATTAGTCCATTTTCCATTTTTTATTTTTTTATGCAAATTTACCAATAAGCTGCGTAATATCTCCTAGCATTGAAACTAATGGGAACACCGCGCCATCTCTCCTAAGTAGCAGATGCGCAAACTCTCCAATTTCGGTAGGAGAGATTACGCGGCCTTTTATTTAAACATGACCTCTTCTAAAACGAACCGTTGATGTTCACATTTTTAGTCTAGATTAGTAGCTTATGAGAAATCGTTTAAGTTTAAAATATTTTGTACTACTGACATTGTATGGAAATTCTGATGAATAGCTATGAAAATTCAAGCACTTACTTTGGGAAAAGAAAACAAAATAGCAATGCCTTATCTTAGACGCTCAAAACAATCAACGTGCACTTTCAAGTAGACACTCCACTACTGGTGTTGTACAACTACCTGGAGTCGCTGCGTGCTCACTCTACCCCTTCAACCCGAACCTCTATGTGCGCAATCTCTCCGACTGCGTCATCTCTCCTGGCTTTATCTTATATATATATTACATACACAATACGAAAATACATTTTTATATAAAGAATATGAATTATGTATTCAAAAAAATTTTTGTAATTTATTAAAACTGACACTTTCGTATTAGCCGCATGCCCGAATTTAATAGCCAAATAAATCACCAAATGTTACATTAGACATTAATTAGACTACTTAGACCTACTTACTTAGACTACTTACATTAGACATTATTTTTAGAGCCATAAAAAATGGAGAGAGTTTTCAGACACAGTTTTAGATACAGTTTTCAAATAAATTGTAGTTAAAAGAACATTTTTTCGCCTATTCGACGTTATAAAAATTGAAATTGTTCTGTGCCTAGAAGTTAAAAAAAAAGTAGTAAAATCAGCATTTATTGATCCGTTGTTGCCACTGTCAATATGACGCCAGTGTTACTCACGGATATATTTTTGCTCTATAATATAAAATTTTCTTAATGTTCAAACGAAAATTCGAGTTCGGCTTAATCTCTTTTCTCGTTTTCTTTATGTATAATATTAAATACTCTACAGTATGTTTCAAAAGTGTCTTGGCATTTTCATGTAAAAACCTTTTATAATGATTCCTTTGTTTCTCAGGTTATTTAAGAAATGTATAAAGGTACATTCCTAAGTTGAATGTGTGGATGGGAATAACTAAAACAAAGATCTATGGACCTTTTATTTTCTCGGAGCCAACAGTTACAGGAAACATCGACCTTGATATGCTGCAATTTTTTTTTCAGCCACAATTAGAAAGTGATGGTATTTTCTAGCAAGACACTGCACCATCCCATTTCGCATGAATTGTTCAAGACAACCTGGATGAACAATTCCCCGATAGGTGGATAGGTCGCGGTTGTGGGCGCCGCGGTCTCCTGACTTAACACCCCTTAGACTTTTTTGTGTGGCAGTTCATAGAGTCGAAGTGTACGCAGTGAAGATCCACACAATTGAAAAAATAAATTAACGAATAACTGACGCAGCAGCACAAATAACACCACATATGCTAGCAGATGCTTTTCGCGTCACCCATGAAAGATGGAGCCTAGGCATAGACTTACAGGGCAACCACATTGAAATGTATTGATTATACCTTGTACTTCTTATTTGTACTAACAAGTTCTTTATTAAAAGCACTTTGAAGGAAAATGCCAAGAAACTTTTTAAACACCCTGTAAATGATTGTTGTTTTCATTATTATAATTATTAATTTTTATGTTTTTTTAGGAGCTGGAAAATCTAAAATCACAATTCATAAGAAAAAGAAACCCACGAAGGTTATAAGTAAAAAAAAAGTTCATTTCCGTTCAGAACTAGACCATTTCCAGGCTGCAAAATGTGTGAAAAACATTGGTTTAGAACATACTTTTAGCTCTTCCGCCAACAAAAATAACAAGGAATGCTGTCCTGCTACAAATAGCTGTAGTTCACATGATTCTACGTTAGATGAAATTATCGAGCCTGTGAAACGGTACAAGTCCAATCCCCATAAATGGAGAAAAAATGTAAATAAAGCCAAAAGATTAAAAGGTGCAGCATATGAAACTGAAAACCATAAAATAATTCCTGCCAAACCAATGAGAAGACCTACTTGCATAAATAATAGAAAACATCAATGTTGTGCAAAATTTACAGAAGAGAAAAGAAAGATTATATTTGATAATTTTCATTCCCTTGACTCATTACACAAGCAAAGAGAATTCTTTGTTAGGCACATCACTCGGAAAAAACCGAAAAGACATAGTAGTGAAATATCTAGAAAACAATTCACAAAAACATACACATTTACTTATGTCAACGAGAAACACATTGTTTGTAGAGCCTTTTTTCTAGATACCCTTGGTATTAGTGAGGGACTAATTAAGAAAGCATTTAAAAAAATTAACAAGACTGGTGTCATAGAGTCTGATAATAGAGGGGGTGCAGAAGAAAAAAAAATCCAGGAAGTAACCCACGGATCAACTTGAATGATGGTGAAGATTATGTGAAACAGCACATCCTTTCATTTCCTGCTTTGGAGTCATATTATTGCCGCAAATCAACTGATTTTAGATTTTTAGATGCAAATTTAAATATAAATATCATGTATCGACTGTATAAGGTAAAATGTAAAGCAGAAGGCAGAAAAGAACGATGTTATGAATCATATAGGAAAACATTTAAATCCTTCAAATTAAAATTCCACCAGCCCAAAAAAGATTTATGTAAAGTATGTGCCACTTTTGAGGCGAGCTCAGAGGCGGAGAAAAATACAAACAGAGAAGAATTTGATCGACATCAAGAAAGAAAAGAAGCCGCAAGAATGAAAAGGAACGAAGACAAACTCTCCGTTTTAGGAAGTGAAAAAGTACTGGCTTTCAATTTTGATCTGCAGTCAGTTTTATCAACTCCAAAAGGAGCTGCAGGACCTTTTTTCTATGTTCGAAAATTGGCCATCTATAATTTAACTATTTATAATTTGGAAGATTCGAGTGTTCAATGCTATATGTGGGATGAAACCGAAGGAAGAAGAGGCAGCATTGAAATTTCATCTTGCATATTCAATTACATTATGGCCCATCCAGAAATAGAGCACGTAAAAATGATGTCGGACAGCTGTAGTGGCCAGCAAAAAAATTTCCATTTTTCTGCTATGTGTCTTCATGCTGTCAAAGTACACCCAACGTTATCCACCATAGATCACGTTTATTTTGAGCCCGGGCACTCGTACATGGAATGCGATTCCATTCACTCAAAAATAGAGAAAAAAGCAAAAAATACTCCTATATATACACCTGAAGAATGGGCACAGCTTGTGAAAATGGCTCGCACGAAACCTAGTCCTTATAATGTTATTAGATTACTTCATGATGACTTTCTCAATTTTAATTCACATGAGGCAAAATTTGAAATAGAAAAGCAACATAAAAAAAAGTCCAAAAAAAAAATGGAGACAGTAATGAGGAAAAAGAAATAAACAATCACAGAGAAAATGAGCAGACATATAAATTTAGTGACGCTGTTTGGTTTCAGTACCGAAAAAGCAACGAAAACAAAATATTTATGAAAACACGAATACAAGATGAAAATTTCATTGAATTATACATTAAAAAACGAAAAGGAAAACTAAATAGCAAACCAGTCAAACCATACCAGCAACGTCTACCAATTTCAAACGAAAAGAAAAAAGATCTTTTGCTGTTATGCACCCACAATTTAATACCAAGATCCTATCACGATTTCGACAATTTACTACCAACTTCTTCCACTGCACGCGATAATTTAGCAGAACCTGATTGGAGTGACATTGAAGAAGAAATTGATTAAGATTAATTTAGTTGATAGAACTGAAGATAGAATTGAATCTCACAATTCAAGTTAATATTAATTTTTGCTACATTTTATAAAACTTATGTAACGTTTGAAAATAAATTATTTTGTTCTATTAAATTAGTATTTACTTACAAATAATTCACTAAGGAAAACTGTTATGCGTTTGATAGTGAATATGTAAATATAAATAAAATACTAAAAAAACAATTCAAACTATCGTGTATGGCACAATCGCTACTTTGATGCAGGGAACCTTGAAAAAGTACATAACAGCTTAGTGATTCAACTAACGAATGTATTCTTTGTCGATTAAAACAATGAAATTGTAAATTTCGGTGTCAATATTAAATAGTACAGATTAGGAAAACTATAACAATCAACAACTTCAGCATTCCACTGATGTTGAATCCACAATAAAAACATTTTCTCGCTCTCCACACAAAAGTTTTAATATTCTTATTCGATAGTTTGACATAGTAGTGTCGCATTTCACTATAAAATTTAAATTGTTATATATATTATATTGTTATATTAATTGATTATACAATTAGTCATGTTAATTGATATAATTATTGATGATTAATTTTCAAAAAAACATCAAACTGATTGATCGGAAATTGGTGCAAATGTACAACTTTATGTACAGTGAATTGAGTTTAAAAATGCTGCTCTGTCAAAAAATAAAGAAAAAATATACGTCAACAACAGACTATGAAACGCTTTCTAACGCATCCAGAACACTGTAAGGAACACTATTTAAAAAAGGCAAAAGAAGATATCAAAGTGAAACCGCGATTTCGGAAATTAATGTCCATATCCGGAAAAGTATTCGAAATCTTTTGATTATCCTTACACGCGATCAATAGATATGTAGCTTAGTTACAAAATGCATAGCACAGTCAAAAATTTACCTTCACCAATTTCTATAATTAAACGGAAGTGTACTCAAATTATTTTGTAGAGACTTGTTTATTATCTGCAACTTTATGTACAGTACACATCATGTAGCTTACTGTACTGTACTAAGGCAAAATTTAATTCAGGTGAAAGACGCTTAACACTATTAAAAACACACTTCCAGAAATTACCATTTATAGCCGACAATATATCCAGTTCTTTGCGTAGCGCTGTATATTATGAATTTATTTATATACTACGAATTACTAAATATAATTTGGCCCGAAATAGCATAACTTAACTAAAAAATACTTTTAAGGCATACCCACCCATACAGAGTAATGCTTACAAATTCTTTTGTGTAGCCCTGTATATGATCCACAGAATTGCTATAAGCCACGTAGTATGCAAATAGGTCAACTTAAAAACGCATACCATAACTTAAAACGCACTTCCAGCAATTACCGCTAATATAGAGCACTATAATCTATATCTCTCGTGTATACCAGTAAATAAACGATAACTGTCATGCCTTGTCATATTGTACAGTTAGCATTTTGTAGTGAACTTCAGTAATGCGTATAATTTCATCATGTTTCAAATAGTGTAACATTATAAATATACGCTTCAAACAATTTTGCACCGTATATTATTATGTAAACTGATTTTTTTGAGTGATCCTGTAAATAAATGATAAATGATTTGCACAACATATTCTACATAAAAAATATTTTAATGCACTTTATAAGTGCATATCAATTTCATTATAGTTGAAATAGTGTAACGTCATTAAAATACACCGCAAACTTCTTTTTCCCCATTGAGCGTAATGTAATAGAATTCCTTTCATTTCCCCTGTAAATCAACTAACAAGAACAAAAAATAATTCGTCAAGCATACATTATGAAACGTTTTACAACACATCCAGGAAACGTTAACGAAACTTCGCCGTTAAATAAGGTGAAAGAAGATACGTAATTGAACAGTTTAGAACACATTTAACACATTGAAATATCCAGTGTTCAAAAATACCTTCCATTGTCAAAAAGGTAATCGAATTTTTTTGTGCAGCCCTGTATATGATTTATAGATGTGGATATTTAATACATGGAGGATGAAATATAGTTCAGTTAGAAAATTCACATTTAGCAATTTTCGCGAATCGATTGAAATCACTCGAAATATTTTGTGCAGCCCTGTATATTATCTGAAGTCTTTTGTACACACCACAAATTAAGCTAAAATGCAACTTAAAACTCACTCGCAGCATTTACCAACCGTAAATGACAATGTATATATTCCTTTGCGTAGCCCTGTATATGAATTTATTTATATTCCACAAATTTCTATTAGTCTACTAAATATAGTTCAGCAGAAAAATGCGTAACACAATTAAAAACTACCCTTAAGCACTTCACTCCCATAGTCTGTAATGATTACGGATTCCTTTGTGTAGCCCTGTATATATGAACAACTCAGTTTATAAACACACACGTACTATGAAAAAAATTAGTTAAACTTAAAAACGCAAACCAAAGTTGAAAACGCACTTATCACACATAGACTGTAAATATCGCACATGTACTGTGAGTAATATATTTTGTGTGTCCCTGTAAATAAACGCAATGCACGCAAGAGAGCTATTTATAGTGCACCTCAGTAATGCATATAATTTTCATTATGTTTGAAATAGTGAAATATCACTAAATTACACTGCAAACGATTTTTCCCCTTAGAACGATGTGTAACAGAATTCTTTTGTTTGACCCTGTAAATGAATTATAATAAATGCTTTGCACCCCATATTCTAGAAAAAGTATGTTTTAGTGCACTTCACAATTGTATATCAATTTCATCATGTTTTAAATGACGTAGCATCATCAAAATGCACTTGAAACGATTTTTTCCCATTGACTGTGATGTAATGGAATAATTTTGACTGTCACTGTAAAAAAAAAAAAACTATTATACATACTTAATTTTCAATAGAGATCATGCTATAGTAAGCGACAATAACGTACAAAATTTTCAGGGCAATCCAAGTACATTTACTAGAGATAGAGCACGGACAGAGTGACAGACGGCTGACGGACAAACATAAGTCATAAACACTTTTCAACTAGGTTGATAAGTGACTATCTAGGTTGACAACCATATTGATACAAATATGGTATATTCGCTACTTTGACTTGTAAAATTTTGCAAAAAACTGAGAAAAGTACAAAATTTTACAAATCAAACTATCGAATACGGCAAATTCGCTACTTTGAGTTGTAACATTTTGCAAAAACTGAGAAAAGTACAAAATTTTACAAATCAAACTATCGAATACGGCAAATTCGCTAGTTTGAGTTGCAACATTTTGCAAAAACTGAGAAAAGTACAAATAAACATAGCATTTCAAACTATCGAATGTGATTTTTTGGCGAATAAAATTAGCCAAATGATTTTTCTCGATAGCAAGCTTAAATAGGATATTAAACAGCACAAGAAATATATAACAATTAGTTACTTCCGCCAAGCGCTGATTTTAAATCCATAATTAAAACAGTTTTTTTGCCTTCCTGAAAAGTAGCTATTTTCAAATTCGATAGTTTGACATGGTACCGACGAATCATCTTCTACGTCTTTCCTTGCTGCTGTTCCCAAACTCAGAATCAATTGTCCCACACTTTCGAGTCAACTACAGGAGCTTCAGTAGCAAGTTCAGCTTCTATCCATGCTTTGCTGTAGATATGAGCATTTAACTGCACAAATCGCTCGAGATGCATTTATCCCCTCTTAGATGTAACACTTCAGCTTGGACTTTGATAAAAAGATTTTGAGATCGTACTGGGATTTAGCCATTCACCGAGCATGATAAATAGCATTTTGTGCTCTCCAATGGATTTTTTTAGGTGGATTACCCAGAACAACAAGTGTCAACTCAATGACCTCTTTATAATAATCTTTAATGACCACAGATTTATATATGGATAAAAGATAGGCAATAGTTGAATCTTTAAGATCTTTAGTGCCTTTTCTTTGTTCTATGTCCGAAAAATTTGTTTGTTCAATTCCTTGCAAAACATTCTTAAATCTGTTGAAGAGTGGAAATTTGAGGGAACTGGATGGTCCAAGACACAAGTTAAAACCTCTGTCAAGATTATTTCCATGACATAGTGACCACAGGCTAGCCACAATATTTTACGGTCAATTTTATTCCAAACGAATACATGCTGCTTTTACACACTAGTGTTTACAATCGTAGTGTAAAGACTTACACTTTGAATGTTTTTTATACACCCCACTTGTATAATAGGGCAAAAATAGAATTCATTACATTTTCTAATGTTTCACCAACACACAACTTTGTCAAACTCAGAAGATTTTCAATGCCAGGTCCTAAAACAAACAATGACAACCGATCAACCTTTCCTAGACCAAAACATTTAGGTAAACATTCAGGTTTGTCGTCCCAATAGAGCAGCGATTCCCAAGCTGGGGTATACGTACTGTTGAGGGAACCTGTTATACCAGTTGGGGGTACGTCAAAATTACTTTCGTAGTGACAGAAAGCGCAAAAAATAAAAGTAAAAATGAAAACGGAAAAACAAAACTCTAAATTTTTCATTTACAGAGAGATTTGTGTAAAAGTAAAATAGGCAATTCGCTTAAAATGAAGAAAAATACATAAACTTGGTAATAGGCTGATCATTTGTTGCCTTTATTTCTGCCAATTTCTAATAATATATTGCGATTTTGCATGTGACCCTCTTTTCATTTTAGTAATTCTAGAAATATGTAGATAAAACATGAATTGTATCGGGGTTTCTGGTTTCGGTGATTTCATTTAAAACCCATTTGAAAGCAGGACATCATTTTACTATTCAACTGGGCATCATTAGCATACACGCATTGACGTGTATTTATGAATGTAGGTTCATTGCTTCATTGTGATGCTTAATTTGAAACCTGTAGCTAATATTTAGTGTCTTGAGTGATTTTGTTGATATTATATTGTGGTTCAAAATGAATAAGTTGTTGTAAACTAGAATTATGAAGAGGACTACATTTAACTTTGTTTACTAATACAAAGCATTACTAATGAATGAAAACAAAAATTTTTGGGACGGCTTTATAAGAAAAGAAGTGGGCATAAATGGAAAGTCTAAGTAAGGAGTACATAGGAGAGAAAAGTTTAGGAATAGAGGCAATAGAGGACTAGAGGATATTACGGTTTAAAATCACGAATTGCCGACTCAACAAATTTCTTTCTAGCTTTTTTTATTGATCTCTGTAAGTGCAATGTCACTTGGTTGAAAAAAAGGTGGTTTACAAAGTGGCAAGATGCAGAAAATGTTACAAAATACTTTAACAAAACTTTACATACTAGAATTTATCTAAGCTTAAAAAAGATCAGATTTCGCTTAAAAAATAAGCAGACCTGCCAAGCCTCCGACTTTTTGGATACCAGTAATTTAGTACAGAAAATGATGGTGTTACTTGAAAGAGGAAGTGCAATGTCTCTTGGTTACAAAATGGCGGTTTATAGTGCCAGAAGGTGCTGCATTGTTACCATCAAGGCCTCCTTATCATAGTATCAGGCCTCACAATCAGCAAGTTTCCTTTGACCGCTATATTCTCCTGCTACTAGCGCCATCAATCGTCAGTAATAGGAGTATTTTCGACATGAAATTTTTTCACAGCTCCATTTGTTCTATGCATTGGCTTATGAACTAGTATCGGTAGCAGAGATGCCAACTTTTACGCTTAATTCCTACCACTAAAATTTTATACTAAATTTTATCTTATTAAATTGACAAGATCGCGTGATTACATAACGAAAAAAATTCTATTGAATTTTAGTGGTAAGAAAAAAGCGTAAAAGTTGGCAGCTGTGCGGTAGCAGAGCTGCTAGATTTTTCTATTCTCTTTTTGGTTACCAGTTTTTTAGTACAGACAATTTTGTTTTGTTTGATCAGAGAATTCTGGGATTTAAAAGAACAACATTTTCTCTAAAAATATACTGGTGTTCAAAAAGCCGGAGACTTGGCAAATCTGCGGTAGTATCCACCAGGCGGCGATACTTTCCGGAGAAAGTCAATTAATAAGTGGCAATTACCGCGGACATTTTCTCCCATAGACTTTCTCCGGATTGTCAAGTCTTATCTATTAAGGGAGTCTTGGTTACCATATGCATTAGATGCAGAAACTGTTGCCAAATACTTCAACTAAACTTTATATACTAGGATTTATCTAAGCTTAAAAAATATCAGATTTCGATTAAAAAATAAGTATTTTAAACATAAATTCTTAACAATATAAAATTCTAAAATTGTGTAAAATTACCAAAAGTGAAGAGTCATTGAGCACTATTTTCCTGTAGGAGTAACCAGTTACAATTTTAAGAGAGTGATACTATAAATAAATGTAAAAAAAAAAAAAAAAAAAAAAAAAGGTGTCCTAGTCTTTGTCTCGAAAAAGTTTATTTGAACCACCCTAATCTGGGTGTATATGTAATCAGTACTCTTGCAAGGCGCAAACAATTCAAATATAGCGTCCATAAATTTTACAAAGCTAAATATGATCTTGCTGACCTCATGTATAGGGATGAGAAGAGTATGACAAACAAACTGTTGTTATATAAAACTGTACTTAATCCCATACTTCTCTATTTTGCTCCGATCTGGCATTCTGCGGAAAATTCCAACATCCAAAAAAATTTACGTTGTCCAGAATAAAATTGTAAGAGATATCAGGAAAGCCTCCTGGTATTGCAGGAATTTAACCACCCATAATGACATTAAAAGAAACCCTATTAGAAACATTATTAAATATAATACAATAAAAATTTTTGACAAAATTCATTCTATTCCTAATCTTAAGTTGTTCAGTCTCTCTGATTATGATAAACGGGCAAGTTGTAAGCTGCTTAGTTCTGTCCTTCACTTTTCGGAAGTTATAAAACCCTAAATTTATTCTCTTGCTTGTTCTGTTTGCTATTGTTAGAGCTTGATACCTTCGTGGGTCTTTTGTAAATATTTGTTTGTACATAGTATTTGTATATAACATATTTGTTTTTTGATTTATTTTTAAATATAAATATTTTGTAGGCTTATTTTACATTTTTTATTTCGATATCATTAATTTAATAAATTTTGTACTTTATTTATTTCTAGCCAAAAGCTGTATTTATGTTGTTTTTTTCGCTTTTCCGGGACCCATTTAATTTTATCCAGTGTAACTGTTGTTCTGGACTTCGGCTACGGTCATAAATCTAACCAGGGATTTTGACCGTACCCTGGAAACCATGCAGTTAGTGTAATAATGAAAAAATCTAAATAAGCAGCAACCGAAACAGCATAGTGAAACGTGTTTTTTGACGCATAAATCATTTGTCTTTGTCTCCTCTCGTTCTGGAGTTATAAAGTCTTGAAATTTGCTAATTTATTGATTTTAATAGGATGAAAGGAGGAGTCGTTAGGATGAAAGGAGGAGTTGATAGGATGGAAGGAGGAGTCATTACGGTTTCAACATAGCAATGTAATCAATTTCCAATCACTTGTACATTTCCAGTTTAGTGCGCCGAAATATTCCGACATGATTGAATATGCTTCGTCGAACACAGGGTTAGTGCAAACTGGGCCACTTCCATTTGAAACGCCCTTGAAATTTTGTTTTTCGCTGGAAGTGGACCATTGTAATCATTGTTCTAGAATTAAGTTCATGAAATGTTCTTGGTGACACTATTTTCTACTCATCAATAATTTTTGTTTCAGTATCATATTTGTCAACAGCTTTTTTTTTTAATAATACTATATCAATATATGTTTTGCATTTTATATTAATCTGATTATTAAATTTTCTGAATAGAACCATGCCTTTTCTCCCTTAATTAAACAAATAAATTAGTAAATTTTAAGACTTTATATTACGGAAACGAGAGAAAATGATTTATGTTTTTAAAAAAACATTTCACAAAAACATTTCTTTCGATTGCTGCTTATGTAGTTTTTTTCATTATTGCACTATGGCATGGTTTCCTGGTAAGATACATATTGCTCTTATTAGAGATACAGAGACACGGCTCCAGGACTTTGATTAATGAACTCCTACCAAGTCCAAGTAACCAGAATGTAAATGTTTCATTCTGGTTTCTAAAATTTCAGTTTTAATAATCAAAGCGTAGCGAAAAATTTACACTAATTATAAAAAAATATAGCCCAAATTAAATGATTTACTCTCAAGAATAAAATGTCAATTTATACTGATAAGTTACTGTTCAGAAATAGTGTTACTAAAAAAAGGTAGAGTTAGCAGGTTTAATCTACGGCTATTTACTTAAAAAGACAAGAATATTTATTATGTATCCCTTAAATTTCACAAAACTATACAATTTTCATCAAATACATTTTTATATTCTCAAGTCAGAAAAATTATGTAGTAAATAATGAAATAGAATATAACCATATCATGATATGTGACCATTTCGTCGCAACTCCAGAACCACATCCAACTTAACAGCACTCTTATGCCTGAACAATTTGGCTTTCGCCCAAAACATTCAACAACACACCAGCTACTTCAAGTAGTCGAATTTCTCAGCGAAAAGCTAAACTCGAAGATTCCTGCTGCTGCCATTTTTCTTGACATTGCTAAGGCATTTGACAAAGTCTGGCATGTGGGCCTTATATACAAACTAATTAGGCTTAAATTCCCTGCTAGACTTATACACCTTACTTTCTCTTACCTTAGCGATCGCATTTTTCGCGTCCGCATTAACAACATTCTTTCTAGCATTTTCCATATAGGGAGCGTCATCGGACCCTTGTTATTCAACATATACTTTAACGACATTCCTCGTTCACTTAACACCCACCTTGCACTGTATGCGGACGACACTACAATCTAAGCTTACGCTCATCACCCATACACACTTTACAGGTATCTACAGACTCACATTGATGCCTTCTTAGACTGGTGCGACCAATGGCGCATTAAAATCAATGAAAACAAAACTGCTGCTGTTTATTTCTCTAGAAAACTAACATATCCCAATAGAATAACCATTAATAATACCACTATACCTTGGACTAATGAAGCAAAGTACCTGGGGGTACCCTTGACCAAAGACTTTCTTTCAAAAAACATATCCTCACCATCAGGGGGAAAGTCGCTGGAGCTATGATTGCACTAAAACCTCTTCTTAATAGTAAAACACTGGCTATCCATAACAAACTTCTCCTTTATAATTCCTTTTTTTACCAATTATCACCTACGCCTGTCCGGTCTGGGGCTATATCTGCAAATCATCCATGAAAAACCTCAGCCAACTTCATAACAAAAATCTGCGTACTGTCAGAAATGCCTCTCTCTATCTCCGTAATAGCACTGTTCGCAGAGATCTCAAAACTACCACATTAAATAAAAGAATCAACCACCTTGCCAAAAAATTTTATGAAAAATTATATGTCCTCCCTAATGATATAATCGCAGAATTGCCGGATTATGACGCATTCGAACCACATCACCGCAAGCGTCCAAAATATTCTTGCATTATTGATTATGAGCGTTAGTGCTCACCATTCTGCAAATTTCTGTCTCTTGCTTTTATATAAATTTGTAATTTCCTACTTTAACTTGACCTGGGATCGACTTCAGGGATCCCAAATGGTCCGCTTTTTGAATACTGGTATTAACTTAGTAAAAAATTATTTTTGTATTTTTCTTGCAAATTTTGTAGACACCATCTTCAGAGATAAATTATTTCGAAAATGTTGGAAAAATCTACGATGAACTTTTCTGTTGAAAAATATTGGTTTACAGTTGGCGGACCATTTAGGAGACCTGCAACTTCTAAGTACACTTACATTCGTAAGCTGAAATGGCCGCAGTGTGGCGCTGTATTTAACACCTGCCTTACTTTAACTTTTTAACATTGTTTACAATAAGATTATAATATTAATTCCTTAATAGATTATATCTTAATGTGGTTTCAAGGAATTACAACTATGGATGTGCTGCGAGTTTGTTTGAAGGCTGAAATGGGTAATAAGGAGAAAAAGGAATATGTCAGTATTTTCTGCTTCCATAGTGTGTTTTTCTTTTTCTTTCTCTTTTACCTTTTTTTTTTTTTTTTTTTTTTTTTTTTTTTGTAAAAAGGAAAATGTTGGAAAACGGTTTAATAACCTAATATACAGTAGTGGGTTAATAAAACAACACAAAAATAATTTTAATTTGAAAATTTATTTCTAAAAATCAACATCGAGACTTTTTTTTTGTGGTGGGGGGGGGGGGAGTAATGAATATTGTATTCCTTTAAAAGAATCATATAAATTTGAGATATTTCGGACAAGCTATCAGAGATCGTAACTTTTTCCACAAATTTTTATTAGAATTTTTCGTTTTATTTAAATGCCGAACAGTATTACAACTCCTGCAACAGAACGACGAGTGTACAATTTCTGCTATTTACGTATAAATTAGAAAAATTCTATCAAAAAATTGTGGTACGAACTCTGGCTATAGATTTATGATTTTCAGAAATTTCACATATTTTTCTACCATCAACTTACCAAAAGTTGAGTAGACTAAAATACCGTAATTTCGGGTGTATAACCCGCAGCTCAAAGAGTCGTTTTTCGACCCAGAAATTTTATTCAGTAATTGTAGATAAATATTTACAGCGATCTTTTAAGTTACATTTTATAAAATAATATTTCTGGGTCGAAAACGACTCTTTGAGCTGCGGACTATACACCCGAAATTACGGTAATAAATATTACGTTTCATACTGTTTTAAATTAGCTTTTGAAGAAATGCCAGACTACATTATTTATAATTACACATCTAAACGCAGAAAATGAAATTTCATCAGCTGATTAAAAAATTAAGGCACGTCCCCAAACACGCAAAAAATAAATAATAAATAGCAGAGTATTTTTCTCAAGTAAAAAATAAAAAAGATAACGAGAATAAGTGGATGTCCTATGCGCTTAATATACACAGGAAAAAAAATAAGTAGCAGAGTTTTTTTTTTTTTTTTTTTTTAAGTGAAAAGTAAACTATCGGATGTGCCAATGCCAAAACTTTCTTCTATCTCACACAAGTTTTGTATACACTAAAATGAATCAGCACCAATTTATATCAAGGTCTGACGGAATCTAAAGTTTTATTAAATTCCGTGCATTAGTTCTTCAGATACGACTATTGTTAAACCGTGTAAATCCCGCAAAATTCGGAATGCCGCCTGTTGGAAGATTTAGACCAAAACGTAATCCACAACAACTTGTGTAAACGTCTAACAGAATCTCAAGTTTGATGAAAATCCGTGGATTAGCTCTTGAGATAGAGTTATCGTGTAGGTATGTAAGGTTGCGCTATGGTTAAATATACGGCGGCATAATTAACTATACAAAACTTTATTACCGTAATTTCCGGCGTATAAGCCGCAGCTCAAAGAGTCGTTTTTCGACACAGAAATTTTATTCAATAATTGTAGTTAAATATTTACAGCGATCATTTTATAAAATAATATTTCTGGGTCGAAAAACGACTCTTTGAGCTGCGGCTTATACGCCGGAAATTACGGTACTTTAACGAAATATATAATTAATTCAAAATATTCAAATAAACATAATTAATAAATAAGTATAATAACAGCCGTCCTGCAGCCGTTCCCAAAAAACGCAGCATCACTCGAGACCGCCGAAGAGCAAGTGTAAAAGATTCCCGCCGAATCCACCGTCAGTCTATACTTGGCAAAACTTTCCAAGCGCCAAACTTTCGCCAAATGGGAGAACGCTCCTTTCGCTCCGCTGCAGAAACTTAAATGAATTATGCTTCCTCCTCCATTTTCATATAAGGCGGATTAACGTCGCCACAATCGTATTAATAATGAAAAAAATAGCATAGCAACGCCACCTGTTAGGTTTTTTACACCAAAACCTAATTAGCATCTATTTATGTCAAGGTATAACAGAATCTGAAGTTTGGTGAAAAACCGTGCATTAATTCTTGAGATATAGCTATCGTGAAAATCATAAAAAAGTATTATAGCAGCGTCATCTGTTGGGATATCTACATCAAAACATAATGAGCGTCTACTCATGTCAAGAGGTCTAACTGAATCTGAAGTTTGATGAAAATAAGTGCATTAGTTCGTAAGATAGAGTTATTCGCGGAAATCGCGAAAAATGCAGCATAGCAGCGCTTCCTGTTGGGCGATTTTCACTAAAAACTAATGAGCTCCAATTTATATTAGGGACTAACTGAATATAAAGTTTCATTAAATTTCGAGCATTAGTTCTTGAGATAGAGCGCCCACAAAATTTTTGTCACATACAGACAGAGTCACAGACTCAGAGACAGACATTTTCTAAAAACAGTCAAATCGTGTTCGAGACCTTCTAAAACGTATAAATCCGTCGAAAACCGGAAGTGGAAAATTTTCATGAATCCAATACTTTCTTGTTGTGAAGATAGAAGAAGGAAAAAGTTAACCAGAATAAGTGGATTTAACAATTTTAAGCAATTGAAGAACGTTATGCGTAACAGAAGCTATAATTTAAGGAACTTCGAAATAACTTGGTTTCCAGTTAGATCTCACTTCTTTTATTAGCGAAACCGTTAACGAACTTGGACTTCTTTCACATGTATGTTTTTGATCGGTTTTCATTACTTGTTGTACAGTTACAATATACTTAAACACTTTACTTATGGTTTTTATTGTGTTTACAAGTGACTATTTTATTCACCAGGCAACATTCAATTTAATTTAAATTTCCTACAACAAAATATTTGGCTGTCAATTTGCGGCAGAAATCTGTAATTTAATATTGCTGTAATTAATATTTGTTTTGAAACAAAGTGTATTGATTCGAAATTTTTATTATTTCTGAAATAACAATAATCATATTGACATAATTTTATGTTTTACCATTACAGACTCATTAACATATAAATCAACAGTCCGATTCATATTTACAAATAAAATGACGAAGCTATCCAATTAATATCAAACAAATAGTATAAAATTTACTGATAATTGAAAATTAAATCGGCATTGTTTTCATAAATGAAATGAAATTTTCCTCAAATTAGTGTTGCCACAAAAATAAAATTCTAGATTATATCATGCTCAACAATGATGATAAAGAAATAAATTGCACAAAAGAGATAAAGTGTGACATCTCCGCACTTGTTTATTTTATATTTTATGATTAAAAAGCAAAATTGAAATTGCAATTTTTATGAGAGAAAGACACCATGGATTGTCCTATGTTTTTTTTTTCAATGCAGTTAAAATACGATTGTTATTTTTTTTTTCTCGCGCGTGCCTTTTTGTAAGTTTTATGGAATAAATGAGCTGATATTTCGGTTTGACTAATTAATGTTAGGGAACAGATATCGCAGACGCACCGGGGTTGGCGCAAATTTTTTTGGTACTAATTTGCAAGGAAAATCCCATTTTCGAATACCTGTTAGGCCTATCTTGCAAAAACATGTAAGTTTTATTTTATAATAAAATTGTATTATAATTTTACTTTAAAACACACACATTAAATTTTATTATTACGCGCAGTTTTATTTAACACACACATTATTTTTATTACACATATTTAAATTTTATTTATTAATTATTTTTATATTATTTTATTTTTAATTTAATTACATACATATTTCATTTTATTATAAAATACCAAGTTGCCATACAAAGCAAAAGTCACCAGGTTACTCCACCAGGCAAAAAATTGCCATTTTGACGCAATAAAGAAATCCCGGTGCGTTTGCGACGTCTGTACAAATGTAGTTTACAATTATTTTTATTCTTAAAGTTTCTTTAGAAGTTTAAATCTATAAAAACTAGTCCGATGTTCCAATCCCAAAACTTACTTCAATCTCACACAGATTTCGCATACACTAAAAAGAATCAGCACCAATTTATATCAAGGTCTAACTGAATCTAAAGTTTATTAAATTATAATTAATATAAATTATTATAAATTTAATATAAATTATTTTATAAAATTTATTCGTGACTTATGAATATTGCTAAAATCTTGTGAATCCTGCAAAATGCAGCATAGCAGCGCCACCTGTTGGGAGATTTAGACCAACACCTAATCAACAACAACTTATGTCAACATCTAGCTGAATCTGAAGTTTGATGAAAATCCGTGCATTAGTTCTTGAGATATAGTTTTCATGATAATAATGAAAAAAGTAGCATAGCAGCGCCACCTTTTGGGCAATTTACACCAAAACGTAAGCAACGTCTATTTATGTCAAGGTCTAACAGAATCTGAAGTTTGAGGAAATTCCGTGCTTTAGTTCTTGAGATATAGCTATCGTAAAAATCGAGAAAAAAGTGGTATAGCAGCGCCACCTGTTGGTCCATTTACACTAAACCGTAAGCAACATCTATTTATGTCAAGGTCTAACAGAATTTGAAGTTTGATGCAATTCCGCGCATTAGTTCTTGAGATATAGCTATCGTAAAAATCGAGAAAAAAGTGGTATAGCAACGCCACCTGTAGGGATATCTACACCAAAACCTAATCAGTGTCTATATATGTCAAGGTCTAACTGAACCTGATGTTTGATGAAAATAAGTGCATTTGTTCTTGAGATAGAGCTATTGCGGTAATCGCGAAAAATGCAGCATAGCAGCGCCACCTGTCGGGCGACATTCACCAAAAACTAATCACCACCAATTTATACCAGGGTCTAACTGAATATAAAGTTTTATTAATAGTGCCTAATTAAAAATTCAGTGACCTAATTTTAAAACCAAACTTGTATTCTTTCAATACAGTGGTGGACATAATTATAAGACACCTACCTAATTTCACATGCAGTGAAAGAAAAGATTCAGAGCTTAAAAATGCTTTATCAAATATGACAAAAACATAAATTTATTCTGTTATCACATGTAATTGTTTTATAGAAATGATATTTTTATAAAGTTTATCGGAGTAAGTCGGTTTATAGAGTAAGTCGGTTATCGTCTGCTTTAATGAACTGCTGACGTCGTAAAAGAGTGCAGAAAAATTTGCATATTTCGCAAAAAAGTTGGTGTTTTAATTAAAATGTTAGGGTTTCTTATAATTTTGTCCATGGTATTTTTGATTTTTTTTATTAAACTCAATAAAAATATCATTTCTGTAAAACAATTACGTGTGATAACTGAATAAATTTATGTTTTTGTCGTATTTGATAAAGCATTTTTAAGCTCTGAATCTTTTCTTTCACTGTATGTCAAATTAGGTAAGGTGTCTTATAATTATGTCCACCACTGTAACAAAAAATAAAATTCTTATAAAAGTCGGAAATCCGAAAACATTTTAAAAAGATAAACAAGCATTCATTTAAAAATTATGTAAATTGATTTTTTTTCTTGTAAAACTATTTACATAATTAGTATAAAATACATAGAATAAAGATAGTATAAATGCATCTTTAGTTTTTTATAAAACACAAATTTTTACATGTTTTTTTATATATAAAAATAAATATAGAATCCTATGAAAAATTTTCATATAGGCTTTTTCCTTCTGTGCAAATTTTACGCCCAACACCTCCATCAAATGCACTTTGACGAAAACTACTCTACACAAATGGGCGGTCCTTTAGAACTTTCCGTTCACTTCGGTCAAGATTACAATCTTCGTTGGATATGCTGAATGTCGACAGATATCTTGAAATGTCCGAAAAATGATATTGTTTTTACGAATGTCGATAGATATCCCTGAATGTTGCAATAGTCATATAATTTTTACAACATTTGCCAATGTAACCAAATATTCAAAATAAGGCATTAAAAAGTCAATTATTTAAGAAATCACAAAATTATTAAATTTTATTGTTTAAAATACTATTTCTGTATTATGTCATAAGTAATGCAAAAAGCTCTTTTGAATGATTTCTTTTTAAGGCGGTATTAAAAAAAAAATATTTTTCCACGCTCAACAACTCAAAATTTTGAGACACATTTTCAGACTCATTTTTAAAAGTAAAAACATGAAACTTGGCGGCGTGATTTATGAAGGGATTTATAAGAGACCCATGTTTTTATTTTTCGTTTAATTAATTAGAAATTGATTTACAAACAATTATTTTGACAGTACGATATATTTTTTGTTTGTTTCCAGCGTCATCGCTTCGGGAAATTCAGTTCAAAATGTCTATTTTGACAGCATTTTTTTGAAATATATTCTGCCTTTATAAAAGAATCGAGACAATACGGACATTATAAAGTTTCTGAATAAGAGAACCTGCCAATTGTATGCATTTTAGAGCAAAAATGAATTTAAAAATGTGTCTCAAAATAAGCAATTTGGATTTGAATATACCCTTAAAATAAATTTTAAGTTATGTCTGTGAATATCGGCAGATGTTGTAAATTTGACGTACGACATTCAGCGACTTTCGAAATGTTGGCCAATATTGCTGTGGATATTGGCCGATATCTCTGTGCTCTGGGTATGGCCTGGTCTCCTGGTAAGATCCACATTGCTCTTACGAGAGATACAAAGACACGGCTTCAGGACTTTGATTAATGAACTCCTACCAAGAACAAGTAACCAGAATGTAAATGTTTAATTATGATTTCTAAAATGCCACTTTTAATAATCATAGCGTAGCGAAGATTTTACAATAATTATAAACAAATTATAGCCCAAATTAAATGATTTACTCTCAGCACTAAAATGTCAATTTATACTAATAAGTTATTGTTCAGAAATAGTGATACTAAAAAAAGGTAGGGTCAGCAGGTTTAATCTTTGTTTTTTTTTTTTGCATAAAAGGACATGAATATTTATTGTGTGTCTCTTAAATTTCATTTAATACTATAAAATTTTCATCAAATAAATTATTATATTCCCAAGTCAGAAAAATTATGTAGTAAATTACAAAATATAAAATATTAATAACACAGCTCATTATGCTTCCGAAACCAAACAAATTCAAGGTACAGTGGTATAGTGAAAACTGCCACTGTTAGGAGGTAAAACGAAGTCATTTTAATTTGTCTTGTGCCTGGCATCAGGGCTCCCAAATAGTCCGCTATTTGAATTCCGGTAGCTTCTTAGGAAAATTTATCTTTAGATTTTTCTTTCAAATTTTGTAGAAACGACTTTCAGTAGTAAATTTTTGTGGAAATGTTGTAAAAATCTACAATGAAATTTTCTGTTTAAAAATATTGGTATACTGTTGGCGTACCATTTGGGAGTCCTGCAACTTTCAGCTGAAATGGCCGCAGTGTGGCGCTGTATTTAACACCTGCCTTACTTTAACGCTTTAACATTGTTTACAATAAGATTATAATATTAATTCCTTAATAGATTATATCTTAATGTGGTTTCAAGGAATTACAACTATGGATGTGCTGCGAGTTTGTTTGAAGGCTGAAATGGGTAATAAGGAGAAAAAGGAATATGTCATTATTTTCTGCTTCCATAGTGTGTTTTTCTTTTTCTTTCTAGTAGAGGAAAAGTGATGGTCCGACTGCAGGTGGCGGAGCTGTGGAGCCTGAGGAGGGAGGAGGGAGGGCTCCTCAGCTCCACCACTCGAAGTGCCCTCCTCCTCCTCCTCCCGAAGTGCCCTCCTCCTCCTCCTCATGAAGTGCCCTCCTCCTCCCGAAGTGCAGCACCTCCTCTCAAAGTGCCTTCCTCCACCATCTAAGATAAAGGGATTAATGATAATTAATTTTAATTAGGGAACTTAGAAATTTTTTGAAGCAATTTTTTTTTTTTTTTTTTTTTTTTTTTTCGCGGAGAATTTTCTACTAGAATACGAGGTGTGTGTGTTTCAAGGGATTTATTTTAGCGAATTAGAAATTTATTTAATTTTAATTGGGAAACTTAGAAATTTTTCGAAGCACATTTTTTTTTTTTTTTTTTTTAACGAGAGTATGCAGTTTGATTATGAGTGTATGCAGTAGAAGTGAATGATTAATTAATTAAAAATATTAATTAAGAATAGTAATTAATTAATTTTAATTGCAGAACTTAAGAATTTTCGCGAGATTTTTTTTTTTTCAACGAGAGTAGGGTATTCGATATACATGTTAGAGGAGAATTTTAAAAGTCAATAATGGTTTAATTAAAAATGGTGATTAATTTTAATTGCGGAACTTAGACATTTTTCGAAGCAAATATTTTTTCAACGAGAGTAGGCTATTTGTTATAAATGTTAGAGTATATTACAGGTGAATTTTAAAAGTCAATAATGATTTAATTAAAAAGGGTCATTAATTAATATTAATTGGAGAACTTAAGAAATTTTGGCGAGATTTTTTTCCCCTCAACGAGAGTACGCAGTTTGCATGTGCAGTAGAGTGGTAGATGCTAGTAATTAAAAAGGGTCATTAATTAATTTTAATTGGCGGACTTCAACATTTTTGGGGCAAACAGGCGCGTTTTAATGAATTCGATATAGGTTGTGGTAAAAAATATAGGGTCCCGCATGAAATATACTGTACTCATTTGAATAGCTCTCCCCTCCCCCCTCCCCCTCCCTTTTTTACACAGAGGGGGCCCTTCGATAGACTAACAATACACACTTCCAAAAGTATAGAGTACTATAAAAAGAATTTTAGCGTATATGTAAATAAACAAGTATGTAAAATCAGGCATAGCAGCATAATTCATGAATCACTTTCCAACATTATCGAAATGTTATGTGAACAAAATATAATTTTACCATCTAGTGCATTAGTTAATTAAAATAGTGATCAGTTACAGATCCCCGTTTTAATAAAAAGTCCTAAGGGCCTTCACAAAAAATCCAAAGGATTCAAGAAAAAGCTTTACACTACTGATAGCCAAAACATATAGGATTCTTAAATGGATTGAAGTATACAAATAGTTTATACAGGAATACATTTATTTAGGTTAGCATGCAAAAATAGTTAAAAGTTATAGGGAAGCCTTCGAATGGAGTGATTATACGTTTTGGGGACCCTTCAAAAGAACAATTATGCATAAGATCCCTTCCTAAAATCAGATAATTTACACCTTACCTTTTTTTTTTCAATTCAAGTTAGGCTAAAAGTACAGCTTACGCATCGATAGGTTCAAAATACAGGGACCCTTCGAAGTGTGAACTCGCATTAGACTATAGGGACCCTTCATAAAATAAATGAGATACATGCCCTATTCGAATAAAAAAAAAAAGCCTTCACAAAAACTGTAGGGATTCCCTTTTGGAATAAAAAGGTCCCTTCACAAAAATCCAATTATACATAAGAACCCTTCCTAAAATCAGCTAATTTACACTTTCGCCTTTTTTTTTTTTTCAATTCAAGTTAGGCTAAAAGTACAGCTTGCGCGTCGATATGTTCAAAACACATAGTTATAGATATTAAGCTACCTTCACAAAATAAATTCAATAGATTCATGTTATATTTTGGCGACAGAAATACAAGGGATACTGACCTTCCATGAAAATGCAAGATCACTGTTTATATGAAAAGGCTCCCTTCGGAATGCACCCTGTAAAAATATTTTAAGAAATAGACTGCTATTCTCAAATGAATACGAATTCATGCAATATAAAAATAGGTTTTACACGAATACATTTTTAGTATAACGTTCAAAATATAGATTTTAGAAAAAAAAAAAAGTACATATTTCACCAAATTTATCATAAAAGTCTGTAAAATAGGGTAGATCGTTTCATGAAAAATAATTGAATTTTCGAATGATTATGCTTTAAAATACATATTTATAACTGCAACTAAGATTTGAGTGTTACCCCCTCAACATGCATATCGCTGAATCATAATGAGTCATATTATCAGATAAGCGAAGATCTTGCTTTGACACGGTGAATCACTCGCGATAAGAAATACCTGAGACTCGTAATTTCTGACACATTTTTTGTAGGTAAATGAGCTATTTAGAACCGTCAATGTATACGAATTATTTCGTGTAGTCCTATATAATTATTAATCTGTTAAGTTTTAAAATGCTTCAATGAAAAATAAGAACTAGTCTTAAGTCACCCTTAAGAATTTTGAGCCAAACAGATGTTTAAATGAATTTGAACCTGTTTAAATGTACCTGTGTTTAAATGAATTTGACGCATGTTATGGTAAAAAAAAATACAGGGTCCCCTATAAGATATATGAATTAAACTTTAAATATTTTAAAATTACATTAGTCTATGCTTTTTATATAGAAAAATTCTACTAAATTGGGTTTTTAGTATTTTAACTTAAAAATTTCTTTTGAGGAATGAATAAAATAACTAAGCTTTGTTTTTATAAAATATATATTGTACTATTTAGTTAGGGTATTATTTCAAAAAAATGTTTGTTTTTAATATTGAAAAAAAAGTTATCTTACCTAAATATTTAAACCCTAATATACTGTGGACTTCATCCAAATTCGAATGTATGCTTGTCTTACAACAACTGAACGGTAATGTGTTTGCTTATCTCTTAAAACCACGGGATATTATGACGTCATGATAAGGCATAGGGTAGAATACAGAATGAATATGTATTATAAAACAGAATCATAAATTTTGCATACTTGCACTATGTGAAATGATTGCTACTATTGCCTATATGAGAAAATGAATCATCAACGAATCTTATTAGTGTATGTTATATTTAACCAACAGGCTTGAAATGCGTGAATTTTGACTAGAATTAATCATTGAATGTAAAAATGATTTATTTTTAGATCTAATATGTATATCGTTTAACATTTAAAAATATATACATAAATTAATCTTACCTTATTCACAAACTTGCAATCCCGTCTTCAATATATGACTACAGCATGAAAAAACATGCGTGGTACTTGTATAGCAACTAGACCAGAAATGATTTCAGTACAAGTCCATTATCTTATTGTTAATCTATAGATTAGTAACATCATGTGACTGATTGCGATAACATTCTATATAAGATTTACTGATAAGAATACATTTCAATTCATTTCTCCCAAAAGCAAATGTATGAGTTGGTTGTAAGATCTAGGTAAGTATCCTTACTTTATATGTTTAAAGTTATAATATATGAATAGATATAATATTAATGTATTTTTTCAATATGTATGGTAGGCTAAAAGGAATAGGTAAGCAAAAAAGAATAGGTATTATTGCATGTTTCCTCTAATTTATTTTAAAAATAATTATTTTAAAAATACACACTAACAATTTATGCGATGAGTCACACAGCGTGATGGGACGATATATGAAATTTATTTTTATATTATACAAGCTCCTATATACAATTCATATGCGTGAGCAAGATTATTTTTAGACTAGAATTATTCACTGAATGTAAAAAAAAATGATTTATATTTAGGTCTAATATTTATATCGTTTAACATTTTAAAATCCTATTAAAAGTATATACATTAGTATGCTTGTGAAAGGCCTATTGTTAATACGAAACGTTGTGTGAAGTGTCCTGTTTTAGGGTTAAAAGTTTCGTGAAGGGGTCTGTTTGAAGGAGCCTGTTTCGAAATGACTTAAGAACGCACGATTTATTCCTAAACATTCAACTCGATTCGTTATATATGCTTTATTAAGTATTCAATAAAAAAATAATAACTAAGAAATAAAATTAAAAATAGTAATTAAGAGATACCCTTAAGAATTCTTGCGATAGGAGATTGGTTTTAATTAAATAGGTTAATGAATCTAATTCGATACAAGTCTTGTTAAAACAGAGATTATAGTTAAAATACACATTAATTATACAGTATAACACTGTATTACACAATGCGCTACCTCACCTATATTATCACAGAAATACCTTCGATAAAATTTAGACTAACAATACACACCTAAAAAAATATATACAGAGTACCCAGAAAATGATAGGAATGAATGAAAAATTTTAACGTAAATTATAAAATAGGATCTACAATAAGTGACAATAAATAAATATGAAGGAAAAATCATGAGTCATGGTATACTTTATGAAACACTTTCCAATGCTATGTGACTATCGTTAAGAATTTGAAATAAGTGAATTAGATTTAATAATTCATACTGGAAATGTATTTAAAAAAAAATTAGTAGCTTCGCCTACTTTTAAATCATTCAAGACATATGATGAAGGCTTGGCTGCTGTAGAAAAGCTTAATACTTGTATCTTAATGAATCGACCTATTTATGTCGGATTCACAATTTTAGAATTATCTAAATTAGTTATGTATAATTTTCATTACAATTTTATAAAGAAAACATACAAAGATCGTGCAGTTATACTCTTTACGGATATAGATTCCTTAACTTATCATATTCAAACACATAATATTTATAAGGATATGGAGCACCATCATGATTTTTTCGACTTTTCTGAATACTCGAAATCCCATCGTCTAAACCGTACAAGATTCGAACCCACAAACATATAATCAGACTTGTCATTTTATAACCAGGACGCTAACCACAGGGCTAAGTGAGCCCCCGCTTATTTTATAGTCACCACGCTGACTATTGGGCTTAGTAAGCCCCAGGCTAATTTATATCCACCAAGCTAACTATTGGGCTTAGTGAGCCCCAGGCTAACTTATACCCACCACGCAAACTTTTGGGCCTAGTGAACCCCCGATTATTTTATAGCCACCATACTAACCACAGGGCTAAGTGAACCCCCGCTTATTTTATAGTCACCATGCTGAGTATTAGGCTGAGTGAGCCCCAGGCTATTTTATAGCTACTACGATAACCCCAGGGCTAGGTGAGCCTCCCGCTTATTTTATAGTCACCACGTTTACTACTGGGCTGAGTGAGCCCCAGGCTATTTTATACCCACTATGCTAACTAATGGGCTGAGTGAGCCCCAGGCTATTTTCTAACCACCACGTTTACTGGGCTTAGTGTGCCCCCGCTTATTTTATTGCTACCACGATAACCACAGGGCTAAGTGAGCCCCCACTTATTATATAGTCAACACGCTAACTACTGGGCTGATTAAGCCCCAGGTATTTTATAACCATCACGCTAACTACTGGGCTGAGTGAGCCCCAGGTTATTTAGTCGCATGAATATGATTTCCAAGGTATATGTCCTAACTTGATTTAGACAATTGCCTATTGTAAGATAAAGCTAGGAAGTAAATTGGTAAACTATGTACCTCGAAAACTCACTTGTATTTTATTAAATATCTGCAGAAATTAGCATAGTTTATTAAAATTATATACATTCTCATTAGTTTATGAATCTACTAACTTATAATATCTATATGGTAACTTGGATTATTAGTATTCCCACTTAAAAATTTCTTTTGTAGATTTAATATGATAAACACTAACATGAAACTGACTAAACCTTTACCATTTTCATTTCAACTTAGTTTTAGGAAATTTATCTACACAGCTTTAAATTTTACTGTTTAGTAAGTCTATTATTTCAAAGTATTATTTTTTAGTTCTAATATTCAAAACATATTCATATCGTTTTACATAGTAGGTATCAAATTAATTTAAAGTCATATTAAAAATATATATATATACAAATACTATTCTTACCTAACACGCCAGCTAGCTAAGCACCCAACCGTCTCACACCAAGGCTATGAGAAAAGTGAATGCTTGTTCAGGGCCTTATCAGCTAATATAATCACTGATAAGACTTGATCACGTGACATGTGACGTCACTGTTTAAGTGATATCACGTGACCATGTGGTATCATTCAATATGTCACCAGTGACGTCAGAGATCACGTGACTAGGTCATAAAATAACCAATTACTGATTGCAATTAACAATTTACCTCTAATTGATTTGTATAATATATATATATATATATATATATATATATATATATATATAGATAGATAAATTAATACAAGATTTATCTATGTATTATTTCGTAATACATAGCACATGTACTATGTTTAATACACATATGTTACACTATGTTACGAAATAATAGAAAAATCATGTATTAATTTATCTATATATATATATATATATATATATATATATTATACAAATCATTTAGAGGTAAATTGTTAATTGCAATCGGTAATTGGTTATTTTATGACCTAGTCACGTGATCTCTGACGTCACTGGTGACATATTGAATGATACCACATGGTCACGTGATATCACTTAAACAGTGACGTCACATGTCACGTGATCAAGTCTTATCAGTGATTATATTAGCTGATAAGGCCCTGAACAAGCATTCACTTTTCTCAGAGCCTTGGTGTGAGACGGTTGGGTGCTTAGCTAGCTGGCGTGTTAGGTAAGAATAGTATTTGTATATATATATATTTTTAATATGACTTTAAATTAATTTGATACCTACTATGTAAAACGATATGAATATGTTTTGAATATTAGAACTAAAAAATAATACTTTGAAATAATAGACTTACTAAACAGTAAAATTTAAAGCTGTGTAGATAAATTTCCTAAAACTAAGTTGAAATGAAAATGGTAAAGGTTTAGTCAGTTTCATGTTAGTGTTTATCATATTAAATCTACAAAAGAAATTTTTAAGTGGGAATACTAATAATCCAAGTTACCATATAGATATTATAAGTTAGTAGATTCATAAACTAATGAGAATGTATATAATTTTAATAAACTATGCTAATTTCTGCAGATATTTAATAAAATACAAGTGAGTTTTCGAGGTACATAGTTTACCAATTTACTTCCTAGCTTTATCTTACCATAGGCAATGGTCTAAATCAAGTTAGGACATATACCTTGGAAATCATATTCATGCGACTAAATAACCTGGGGCTCACTCAGCCCAGTAGTTAGCGTGATGGTTATAAAATACCTGGGGCTTAATCAGCTAAGTAGTTAGCATGTTGACTATATAATAAGTGGGGGCTCACTCAGCCCTGTGGTTATCGTGGTAGCAATAAAATAAGCGGGGGCACACTAAGCCCAGTAAACGTGGTGGTTAGAAAATAGCCTGGGGCTCACTCAGCCCATTAGTTAGCATAGTGGGTATAAAATAGCCTGGGGCTCACTCAGCCCAGTAGTAAACGTGGTGACTATAAAATAAGCGGGAGGCTCACCTAGCCCTGGGGTTATCGTAGTAGCTGTAAAATAGCCTGGGGCTCACTCAGCCTAATACTCAGCATGGTGACTATAAAATAAGCGGGGGTTCACTTAGCCCTGTGGTTAGTATGGTGGCTATAAAATAAGCGGGGGTTCACTAGGCCCAAAAGTTAGCGTGGTGGGTATAAGTTAGCCTGGGGCTCACTAAGCCCAATAGTTAGCGTGGTGGATATAAATTAGCCTGGGGCTTACTAAGCCCAATATTCAGCGTGGTGACTATAAAATAAGCGGGGGCTCACTTAGCCCTGTGGTTAGCGTCCTGGTTATAAAATGACAAGTCTGATTATATGTTTGTGGGTTCGAAACTTGTACGGTTTAGACGATGGGATTTCGAGTATTCAGAAAAGTCGAAAAAATCATGATGGTGCTCCATATCCTTATAAATATTATGTGTTTGAATATGATAAGTTAAGGAATCTATATCCGTAAAGAGTATAACTGCACGATCTTTGTATGTTTTCTTTATAAAATTGTAATGAAAATTATACATAACTAATTTAGATAATTCTAAAATTGTGAATCCGACATAAATAGGTCGATTCATTAAGATACAAGTATTAAGCTTTTCTACAGCAGCCAAGCCTTCATCATATGTCTTGAATGATTTAAAAGTAGGCGAAGCTACTAATTTTTTTTTAAATACATTTCCAGTATGAATTATTAAATCTAATTCACTTATTTCAAATTCTTAACGATAGTCACATAGCATTGGAAAGTGTTTCATAAAGTATACCATGACTCATGATTTTTCCTTCATATTTATTTATTGTCACTTATTGTAGATCCTATTTTATAATTTACGTTAAAATTTTTCATTCATTCCTATCATTTTCTGGGTACTCTGTATATATTTTTTTAGGTGTGTATTGTTAGTCTAAATTTTATCGAAGATATTTCTGTGATAATATAGGTGAGGTAGCGCATTGTGTAATACAGTGTTATACTGTATAATTAATGTGTATTTTAACTATAATCTCTGTTTTAACAAGACTTGTATCGAATTAGATTCATTAACCTATTTAATTAAAACCAATCTCCTATCGCAAGAATTCTTAAGGGTATCTCTTAATTACTATTTTTAATTTTATTTCTTAGTTATTATTTTTTTATTGAATACTTAATAAAGCATATATAACGAATCGAGTTGAATGTTTAGGAATAAATCGTGCGTTCTTAAGTCATTTCGAAACAGGCTCCTTCAAACAGACCCCTTCACGAAACTTTTAACCCTAAAACAGGACACTTCACACAACGTTTCGTATTAACAATAGGCCTTTCACAAGCATACTAATGTATATACTTTTAATAGGATTTTAAAATGTTAAACGATATAAATATTAGACCTAAATATAAATCATTTTTTTTTACATTCAGTGAATAATTCTAGTCTAAAAATAATCTTGCTCACGCATATGAATTGTATATAGGAGCTTGTATAATATAAAAATAAATTTCATATATCGTCCCATCACGCTGTGTGACTCATCGCATAAATTGTTAGTGTGTATTTTTAAAATAATTATTTTTAAAATAAATTAGAGGAAACATGCAATAATACCTATTCTTTTTTGCTTACCTATTCCTTTTAGCCTACCATACATATTGAAAAAATACATTAATATTATATCTATTCATATATTATAACTTTAAACATATAAAGTAAGGATACTTACCTAGATCTTACAACCAACTCATACACTTGCTTTTGGGAGAAATGAATTGAAATGTATTCTTATCAGTAAATCTTATATAGAATGTTATCGCAATCAGTCACATGATGTTACTAATCTATAGATTAACAATAAGATAATGGACTTGTACTGAAATCATTTCTGGTCTAGTTGCTATACAAGTACCACGCATGTTTTTTCATGCTGTAGTCATATATTGAAGACGGGATTGCAAGTTTGTGAATAAGGTAAGATTAATTTATGTATATATTTTTAAATGTTAAACGATATACATATTAGATCTAAAAATAAATCATTTTTACATTCAATGATTAATTCTAGTCAAAATTCACGCATTTCAAGCCTGTTGGTTAAATATAACATACACTAATAAGATTCGTTGATGATTCATTTTCTCATATAGGCAATAGTAGCAATCATTTCACATAGTGCAAGTATGCAAAATTTATGATTCTGTTTTATAATACATATTCATTCTGTATTCTACCCTATGCCTTATCATGACGTCATAATATCCCGTGGTTTTAAGAGATAAGCAAACACATTACCGTTCAGTTGTTGTAAGACAAGCATACATTCGAATTTGGATGAAGTCCACAGTATATTAGGGTTTAAATATTTAGGTAAGATAACTTTTTTTTCAATATTAAAAACAAACATTTTTTTGAAATAATACCCTAACTAAATAGTACAATATATATTTTATAAAAACAAAGCTTAGTTATTTTATTCATTCCTCAAAAGAAATTTTTAAGTTAAAATACTAAAAACCCAATTTAGTAGAATTTTTCTATATAAAAAGCATAGACTAATGTAATTTTAAAATATTTAAAGTTTAATTCATATATCTTATAGGGGACCCTGTATTTTTTTTTTACCATAACATGCGTCAAATTCATTTAAACACAGGTACATTTAAACAGGTTCAAATTCATTTAAACATCTGTTTGCCTCAAAATTCTTAAGGGTGACTTAAGACTAGTTCTTATTTTTCATTGAAGCATTTTAAAACTTAACAGATTAATAATTATATAGGACTACACGAAATAATTCGTATACATTGACGGTTTTAAATAGCTCATTTACCTACAAAAAATGTGTCAGAAATTACGAGTCTCAGGTATTTCTTATCGCGAGTGATTCACCGTGTCAAAGCAAGATCTTCGCTTATCTGATAATATGACTCATTATGATTCAGCGATATGCATGTTGAGGGGATAACACTCAAATCTTAGTTGCAGTTATAAATATGTATTTTAAAGCATAATCATTCGAAAATTCAATTATTTTTCATGAAACGATCTACCCTATTTTACAGACTTTTATGATAAATTTGGTGAAATATGTACTTTTTTTTTTTCTAAAATCTATATTTTGAACGTTATACTAAAAATGTATTCGTGTAAAACCTATTTTTATATTGCATGAAATCGTATTGATTTGAGAATAGCAGTCTATTTCTTAAAATATTTTTACAGGGTGCATTCCGAAGGGAGCCTTTTCATATAAACAGTGATCTTGCATTTTCATGGAAGGTCAGTATCCCTTGTATTTCTGTCGCCATAATATAACATGAATCTATTGAATTTATTTTGTGAAGGTAGCTTAATATCTATAACTATGTATTTTGAACATATCGACGCGCAAGCTGTACTTTTAGCCTAACTTGAATTGAAAAAAAAAAAGGCGAAAGTGTAAATTACCTGATTTTAGGAAGGGTTCTTATGTATAATTGGATTTTCGTGAAGGGACCTTTTTATTCCAAAAGGGAATCCCTACAGTTTTTGTGAAGGCTTTTTTTTTATTCGAATAGGGCATGTATCTCATTTATTTTATGAAGGGTCCCTATAGTCTAATGCGAGTTCACACTTCGAAGGGTCCCTGTATTTTGAACCTATCGATGCGTAAGCTGTACTTTTAGCCTAACTTGAATTGAAAAAAAAAAGGTAAGGTGTAAATTATCTGATTTTAGGAAGGGATCTTATGCATAATTGTTCTTTTGAAGGGTCCCCAAAACGTATAATCACTCCATTCGAAGGCTCCCCTATAACTTTTAACTATTTTTGCATGCTAACCTAAATAAATGTATTCCTGTATAAACTATTTGTATACTTCAATCCATTTAAGAATCCTATATGTTTTGGCTATCAGTAGTGTAAAGCTTTTTCTTGAATCCTTTGGATTTTTTGTGAAGGCCCTTAGGCCTTTTTATTAAAAAGGGGATCTGTAACTGATCACTATTTTAATTAACTAATGCACTAGATGGTAAAATTATATTTTGTTCACATAACATTTCGATAATGTTGGAAAGTGATTCATGAATTATGCTGCTATGCCTGATTTTACATACTTGTTTATTTACATATACGCTAAAATTCTTTTTATAGTACTCTATACTTTTGGAAGTGTGTATTGTTAGTCTATCGAAGGGCCCCCTCTGGGTAAAAAAGGGAGGGGGAGGGGGGAGGGGAGAGCTATTCAATTGAGTACAGTATATTTCATGCGGGACCCTATATTTTTTACCACAACCTATATCGAATTCATTAAAACGCGCCTGTTTGCCCCAAAAATGTTGAAGTCCGCCAATTAAAATTAATTAATGACCCTTTTTAATTACTAGCATCTACCATTCTACTGCACATGCAAACTGCGTACTCTCGTTGAGGGAAAAAAAATCTCGCCAAAATTTCTTAAGTTCTCCAATTAATATTAATTAATGACCCTTTTTAATTAAATCATTATTGACTTTTAAAATTCACCTGTAATATACTCTAACATGTATAACAAATAGCCTACTCTCGTTGAAAAAATATTTGCTTCGAAAAATGTCTAAGTTCCCAATTAAAATTAATTAAATTTCTAATTCGCTAAAATAAATCCCTTGAAACACACCTCGTATTCTAGTAGAAAATTCTCCGCGAAAAAAAAAAAAAAAAAAAAAAAAAAAAATTGCTTCAAAAAATTTCTAAGTTCTCTAATTAAAATTAATTATCATTAATCCCTTTATCTTAGATGGTGGAGGAAGGCACTTTGAGAGGAGGTGCTGCACTTCGGGAGGAGGAGGGCACTTCATGAGGAGGAGGAGGAGGGCACTTCGGGAGGAGGAGGAGGAGGGCACTTCGAGTGGTGGAGCTGAGCTGCACTTCGAGTGGTGGAGCTGAGGAGCCCTCCCTCCTCCCTCCTCAGGCTCCACAGCTCCGCCACCTGCAGTCGGACCATCACTTTTCCTCTACTCTTTCTCTTTTACCTTTTTTTTTTTTTTTTTTTGTAAAAAGGAAAATGTTGGAAAACGGTTTAATAACCTAATATACAGTAGTGGGTTAATAAAACAACACAAAAATAAATTTGAATATTGATTTCTAAAAATCAACATCGAGACTTTTTTTTTGTGGTGTGGGGGGGAGTAATGAATATTGTATTCCTTTAAAAGAATCATATAAATTTGAGATATTTCGGACAAGCTATCAGAGATCGTAGCTTTTTCCACAAATTTTTATTAGAATTTTTCGTTTTATTTAAATGCCGAACATTATTACAAATTCTGCAATTGAGCGACGAGTGTACAATTTCTGCTATTTACATATTAAATAGAAAAGTTCTATTAAAAAAAATGTGGTAAAATCGTACGAACTCTGGCTATAGATTTATGATTTTCAGAAAAAATTAAGACACATCCCCAAACACACAAAAAAGAAAAAAATAAGTAGCAGTGTATTTTTTATTTTTTCAAGTACAAAGTAAAAAAGATAACGAGAATAAGATTTATATATATATATACAGGGTGTATCTGAAATGCTTCAAGATAGTACTCATGAAGACACATCCCCAAACACACAAAAAAGAAAAAAATAAGTAGCAGTGTATTTTTTATTTTTTCAAGTACAAAGTAAAAAAGATAACGAGAATAAGATTTATATATATATATACAGGGTGTATCTGAAATGCTTCAAGATAGTACTCATGAAGACGAACAAAAAATGCAATGGAACATGTAGTTGCAAATGATGTTTATGAAACCGCTTAATTTTAATTCCAAAACGCCACAATGGCACCAGAATTTTGCTAAAATCTTTTCCATTTGATAAGTATGTGAAATATAACCTTTTTGATATTTACAAATAATTTTTCTTGTAAATTCCGGTGCCAGTCATTTATTTCAACATTTTAGTACTAAAAGAAGTTTGCCTCCGAAAGGCTTAAAGGATGAAAATTGAGATAATGCGTCTGGAAATGGACAAACTGAGACAAGAAAGAAACACTCCAGAAAATTATTTATTGCACAGGATAGGTACAACATAGTTCGTGATGTCCAGAGTAAACAAATATTTTACAACAATTGCTCAAAGTGTCGACCCCGGACATTATTACACGTAGCGTGTCCGCATGTCGTTGCTCCGTTTATGTACTCTGTGTAATAATGTCCGCGGTCGACACTTTGAACAACTTTTGTAAAGTATTTGTTTTCTCTGGACATCACGAACTGTGTTGTACCTATTCTGTGCAATAAATAATTTTCTGGAATGTTTCTTTCTTGTCTCAGTTTGTCCATTTCCAGACGCATTATCTCAATTTTCATCCTTTAAGCCTTTCAGGAGCAAAGTACTTTTAGTACTAAAATGTTGAAATGAATGACTGACACCGGAATTTACAAAAAAAAAAAAAAAAAAAAATTATTGGTAAATAAGAAAAAAGCTATATTTCACATGCATATTAAATGGAAAACATTTTAGCAAAATTCTGGTGCCATTGTGGCGTTTTGGAATTAAAATTAAGTGGTTTCATAAACATACCACTGCCCCTGAAAGGGTTAAACGTCATTTGCGACCCCCATGTTCTATTGCATTTTTTGTTCGTCTTCATGAGTACTATCATCCCTCTAAGTTTGTTGAAGCATTTCAGATACACCCTGTATATATTATATATATATATATATATATATATATATTGTGTGTGTTTAGGGAGCATCTTGCTCTTTTCAGGTATAAAAGTATTATTGAGGGTTTTATAATTATGCATTTAAACGCAGTACATGAAATTTCATCGGCTGATTAAAAAATTAAGGCACATCTCCCAAACACACAAAAAGAAAAAGATAAGTAGCAGAGTATTTTTTTTTCAAGTAAAATGTAAAAAAGATAACGAGAATAAGTGGATCTCCTATGCGCTTAATATCTTTATTTATTTATTCATTTATTTAGTTATTTGTGTGTATGTTTAGGGAGCAACTTGCACTTTTCAGGTATAAGATTGTTATCGAGAGCTTTATAGTTATACATTTAAACGCAGTACATAAAATTTCATTGGCTCATTAAAAAATTAAGGCATCTCCCTCAAACACACAAAAAGTAAAAAATAAAAAGCAGGGTATTTTTTTAAAGTAAAAAGTAAAAAAGATAACGAGAATAAGTGGATGTCTTATGCGCTTTGTATATTTATTTATTTTTTGTGTTTAAAGAACATCTTGCACTTTTCAGATATAAGATTATTACTGAGAGTTTTTTAATTATGCATTTAAACGCAGTACATGAAATTTCATTGGCTGATTAAAAAATTAAGGCACATCCCCCAAACACACAAAAAAGAAAAAATAAGTAACAAAATATTTTTTTTCAAGTAAAAATTAAAAAAAAAATAACGAGAATAAGTGGATGCGCTTAATTAATTAATTTATTTATTTATTTACTTTGTGTGTGTTTAGAGAGCATTTTGCACTTTTCAGATATAAGATTATTATTGAGAGTTTTATAATTACACAATTAAACGCAGTAAAGGAAATTTAATCGGCTAATTAAAAAATTAAGACACATCCCCCAAACACACACACACAAAATAAGTAGCAGAGTATATATATTTTTTTCAAGTAAAAAATAAAATAGATAACCAGAAAAAGTGGATGTCCTATGCACTTTATATATGTATTTTTTTTATGTGTGTGTATGTTTAGAGAACCTCTTGCACTTTTCAGATCTAAAATTATTATTAAACGTTAAGAATTATTATTATTATTATTATTATTATTATTATTATTATTTTATATTTGAACAGTTTGTGAAATTATATTTTTCCGTATTTCTTTCTCCTGTTACACACCATCTTGTTAAGTTACTTAAAAAATAAAATGAAGATATTCAGATTCATTAAGAAATACCATGATATTCTCATTCCGAAGCTGAAGAATGAAAGGGCGTTTTATTATTTTTTTCCTGAAATTTTGTTTTAAGTGATAAACATTTTTGATTAACCCATTCATTGCCAATCACGAGTATACTCGTGATTTTTCAATTTAAAATTACGAATTCGTACCGGAAATTTCGAAAGAAGAATTTTTATTTTATGTAATCATGAAAATTATGTAATTAAATTAAGTAAATATTGCTATTAGTATTTTCTAGTATGAATTCGAACTTTCTAAATAAAATAAAATTCTGGTAATTTGAACCCGACAGTGAACGTCTTAAAGTTGATTGCTATCTTACGGCCACTTTGAAATTTTCTGAATGTGCCAATTTTCGTTTCTTGATTTTTGATGCCAAAGTATCATAAATGATTTAATTCATTTCCTCATGAAGTAAATCCGTTTTTTTTTTTTTACTGTACAATTTTTAATTTAAAATACATTATATTAAATTTTACATTTCGCTAAAATTGACTCTTCCCTCCCCTATCACCCCCCCAAAAAAAAACAGAGAGAGGGGGATAGATATGTTTTATATAAATAAAATGCCGACTAGAATAAGTGGATGGCGTTTGTGCCTATATTATATGAAATGTACTTATATATGAAATTATATATAAACACAAGAACCGTATAAGCTGTGGGTAAGGGGAAAATTTTTTTTCACTTTTGCTGCTATAAGGGGGTAAATTTTGTGCTTTTTTTTTGTTGTTATAGCGAAGCAAGTTTTGAATTTATATTTTACTCTTGACAATGAAATGCTTGTTATTTGTTTCTCAAAAATATATATGTATATTTTCTGGCGATATATTTATTTATTTGCATACATATACATAGATACATATGTAAAAATTTATTTAAATATATTGATCAATTGCACTTTACACGTAGACATCAACTTGTAGAGAAAAAAAATCAAGATGTCAATAAATTTATATTCCCTCATGAAACATTAAGTGATTGACAAGTTTTCTGACTGTACAAAATATTTCATATAATGCATGCACATTCGTAATTTAGAGAAAAGTTAATTTTATCTATATTGTTTACGTCACATTTAAAATATGAATCAAAATAAAAATAAAATAAACCACAATTTATATAGCTCCAAAAAAAAAAAAAAAAAAAAAAGATTTATATAGAAATTTATGTAGATTGCCGTAGAAAAGTTTCTTTAAAACATATATAAAGATACGGATATTTATGGAGATTTATATAAACACAAGAACCGTAAAAGCTGTGGGTAAGGGGAAAAAAAAATTCCTTCACCTTTTTTAGCTATAAGGCGGTGAATTTTGTGCTTTTTATATTGTTATAGCTGAGTAAGTTTTGAATTTATATTTTTCTCTTGATAATGAAATGCTTGTTATTTATTTTTTAAAAATTTATATGTATATTTTCTGGCGATATATTTATTTACTTGCATACATATAGATATATATATACATAGGTAAAAATTTATTTAAATATCTTGATCAATTGCACTTTTTAAGTAGACATCAACTTACAGAAAAAAAATCAAGATGTCAATAAATTTATTTGCCCTCATGAAGCAGGAAGTGATTGACAAGTTTCCTGAATGTACAAAACGGGCATTCGTAATTTAGAGAAAAAGTTAATTTTATCTATATTGTTTATGTCACATTTAAAATATGAATCAAAATCAAAATAAAATAAACCAATATTTATATAGCTAAAAAAAAATTCGAAAAAAGATTTATATATTCTCAAGTCAGAAAAATTATGTTGTAAATTATTAAATATAAAATATCCATATCATGTCTCACGTGTTATCAAAATTTTTGTAAATTCAGGATATAGTGTTGTAGAGAAAAACTGCCACTGTTATAAGGTAAAATGAAGTAACTTGAACTTGAACTGTACACATACACAGACAATCCTGTGATCGACTTCAGGGCTCCCAAATGGTCCGCTTCTTGAATACTGGTGTTTTCTTAGAATAAATTTATGTTTAAATTTGTCTTGCATATTTTGTAGAAAGCACCTTCGGAGGTAAATTTTTGCGGAAATGTTGTAAAAATCTACCATGAAATTTTCTGTCAAAAAATATTGGTACACAGTTGGCGGTCCGTTTAGAAGCCCTGCAACTTCCAAGTACACTTACATTCGTAAGCTGAAGTGGCCGCAGTGTGGCGCTGTCTTTAACACCCGCCGTACTTTAATGCTTTAACATCGTTTGCAATTAGATTATATTATTAAATCATTTATAGATTATATTTTTATATGGTTCCAAGGAATTATGTCTATGGATGTGGTTCGGGTTTGTTTGAAGGCTGAAAGGAGTAATAAGGAGTAAAAGTAACCTGTCATTATTTTTGCTTCCCTAGTGTGTGTTTTTTTCTTTTTTCCATTTTACCATTTTTTTTTATTATTTTTTTTTTTTGTAAAAAGGAAAATGTTGGAAAACGGTCTAATAACCTCATATACAGTAGTGGGTTAATAAAACAACACAAAAATAATTTTAATTTGAAAATTTATTTCTAAGAATCAACATCGAGATTTATTTATTTATTTTATTTTATTTATTTATTTTTTTTTTTTGGGGGGGGGGGGGGGGGGTGATAATGAATATTTTATTCCTTTAAAATAATCATATAAATTTGAGATATATGGAACACACTATCAGGGTTCGTAGCTTTTTCCACAAATTTTAATTTTAATTTTCCGTTTTATTTAAATTCCGAACAGTATTACAAATCTCAAGTACAATTTCTGCTATTTACATATTAAATAGAAAAATTCTATCAAAAAAATGTTGTAAAAGCGTACGAACTCTGGCTATAGATTTATGATTTGCAGAAATTCACATATTTTTCTACCATCAACTTACCAAAAGATGAGTACAGACTAAAATAATTAATATTATGTTACATACTGTTTTAAATTAGCTTTTGAAGAAATGCCAGACTACATTATTTATAATTATACATTTAAACGCATTACATGAAATTTCACCGGCTGATTAAAAAAATTAAGACACATCCCCAAACACACAAAAAAAGAAATAAATAAATAGCAGAGTATTTTTTTTTTTCAAGTAAAAAGTAAAAAAGATAATGAGAATAAGTGGATGTCTTATGCGCTTAATATATATATATATATATATATATATATATATATATATATATATATATATATATATATATATATACAGTGGCGGTCAAAAGTTTCCGGCCAGTTAGTTTCTTCGATTTGTTTGCCAGAAAGTTTTGGCGATGAAGAAGCGCAATTGCTCCAAAAGTTAGGAATATGCAAATGACCTCTGACCACGTGATCATTTTGATTGGAGACTGAAGATACTTGATGCAAAGGGGAGGAAATTGAAATTCGCGTGTGCAAAAGTTTCCGGCCATTCGTTATTCTTTAGTTTTTGCTGTCGGTAAAGTGTTGTTTTGGCCGTGTTTGTTAATTAATAAACGTGAATAACTTAGTTGAAATTCAAAAATGAAAAGTTCAACAAGTATTGTTCGTAAACGAATGATTTGTTTGTCGCTAAAGGACCAATCCTCTCGTGAGATTGCTGCAAAGTTATCGATCGGGAAATATACTGTGAACGATATTTAAAAATATATATAAAGATTGTCATGGCCTTCAGGACTTGCCACGGTCCGGGAGACCACGGAAAACGACCATTCGTGTGGACAGAATTGTCAGGAGAAAATCAGTTGATGACCCGCATAAAATTGCCGCTGCAATATCCCGCGATTTATGGAGTGAAAATATTACTGAAATAACTCAGTCTACCGTGTCAAGACACTTACATGACATAGAACTTTATGGAAGAGACGGTGTTAAAAAACCTTTCATAAGTAAAAAAAAATCAACAGGCCCGACTGGCGTTTGTCAAGGAACACAAAGATTGATCAAGTAAAAATTGGAAAAAAGTATTATTTTCCGACGAATTGAAGTTCAACCTTTTTGGGAGGGATGACAGACACTACGTCCGACGACCTAAAAATAAAAGATATGATTCGAGACATGTTATTCCTACCACGAAGCATGGCGGAGGACACGTAATGCTGTGGGGAGCATTTTCTGGAAAAGGTGTCGGTCTATTAGTTGAAATCCGCGGCAAGATGAATGATTAAATGTATAAGAATATCTTGCAAGATCATTTGCAGCCTTATTGGAGGAAAAATTGTGGTCGCAACTATTTATTTCAGCATGATGACGACCCAAAGCATGCATGCAAGCTCGTCAAACAGTGGATTTCGCACACAAAAATTCCTCTTTTGAAATGGCCTGCGCAATCACCGTATCTGAATCCAATAGAAAATCTTTGGAACGAACTTGAAAAACGTGTGCGAAGTTATAAATATTCCAATTCAGCAGAATTGTCCCCAAAATTCCAAGAAGAGTGGAAAAAACTTGCAATAGACGATCTTCAACCGTTCATTGAATCGATGCCACGTCGCTGCGCCGCAGCACTTTTTGCTAAAAGTATGATGACAAAATACTCATTGTAAATGTTTTTGATCACTGTTATTTTATATTATAACACCATTTTTTGCCAAACTCTCCAAGATGGCCGGAAACTTTTGAGAACATACGTTTTCCTTTGCAATTAATTTTGTCAATTAAATTTATTAATATTTATTAGTTATTCTATAAATAAGTCCCTAACTATTATGTCAATAAAATGTATAAGTATCACTTTGAGATTCCTCTTCATATGGGTATACTTACAAATTAACCAAAAATGTTATGCTGGCTGGAAACTTTTGACCGCCACTGTATATATATGTAGGATTTCAGTTTTGACACTTCATTTGCTTTATGACGTAAATGATCAACAATTTAAGTGGCACTCTAGTGTACTATTATTATCCATGATTTAAAAGCACGAGTATTTTTGATCGCGAGATCAAGATTTTAATATCTTCAAAATTGGAAAAGGGCCAGTCTTCTAATTTTTGTCGTGAAGCAAGCATATAAAATGAATAATAGCCGGAAAAGGCGCTGTTAGGCCTAGTTGAACTATTGTAAAATAAATATTGTATAGGTTTGACCATAAGTGTATTAGCTGAAAAGAAATTGCACGTAAAGTAATATGCGATAACACAGTACGAGTAGGATACGTTAGAATTAACGAAGTTCCGTACAAAACTGATGAAGTAGCCACATCAAGTATGAACAACGATAATCGAGGTTCGGAAGATATGGCTAATATTGACTGCGTAAACGATGAGGTGGATTTGACTCATTTTACGAATTTAGCAAACAGAGAAAAAATAAGAGAAAAAATAAAATCATATAAGCCAAATAAAACGAAAGATACAGTGTTAAAGATGAAAATACTACTGGCAGATGAAATAACCTATCTGCGAACGGCCAAGGAGATTCCCTCTAGTTGAGCAGGAAATCATCAGTAAGCAAATACAACAGTGGTTGGAAGATGGGATCATTAGACAAAGTTACTCGGATTTTGCGGCTCCAGTACTTCTGAGTAAGTAAAAGGATGGATCGCACCGGTTGTGTATAGATTATCGGAAAATAAATAGAAAAATACTAAAAGATCGCTATCCACTACCGTTAATTGAGGATGTGATTGATAAATTACAAAAAGCAAAAATGTTTACGACATTAGATCTCAAAAACGTCTTTTTTCACGTCGAAATTGAAGAAAACAGTTGTAAATATACAGCTTTTGTAACGCATGAAGGAGAATATGAATTTTTGCGTTGTCCGTTCAGATTGTACATATCCGGGAATCAATTCCAAAGGTATGTAAACACAGTATTTCAAGATTTACTGCGAGAAGGCATTATTATTGTATATATGGATGATTTTGTGATTCCCTCAGATGATGAAGGAGATGGAATAAGGAAGCTGCAACGGGTATTAGAAGTAGCATCAGCATATGGTTTAGAAATTAACTTAAAAAAATGCCAGTTTCTTAAACAGAAAGTAGAATTTTTGGGTTATATAATCGAAAATGGAACAATAAAACCGTCCGAAGCGAAAACGAGGGCTGTCCAAAATTTTCCTAAACCAACTACAACAAAACAATTACAATCCTTTATAGGTCTAACGGGATATTTTAGAAAGTTTATCCCGAATTATGCCAAAATCGCCAAGCCTCTAAGTGATTTATTACGGAAAGGAAATTGTTTTAAATTTCAAATAGAACAGCTCGAGGCATTCAATGAGTTAAAGAGAACATTATCAACAAAACCAGTTCTTCAACTATATAAACAAGGAGCCACACTTGAACTCCATACTGACGCAAGCAGCCAAGGTTTTGGCGCAGTTTTATTACAGAAAGGAGATGATGGAAAATTTCACCCGTTGCAATACATGAGCAAGAAAACTTCGCCACAACAGGAGAAATATTCAAGTTATGAACTTGAAGTATTAGCCATAATTGAAGCTCTAAAAAATTCAGAAAATACCTAATGGGAAATAAATTCGAGATTGTAACAGACTGCGAAGCCTTCCAGAAGACATTAAATAAAAAGTATTTCACACCTAAAGTAGCAAGATGGGCATTACTCATCAAAGAATATGACTACGAGATAGAACATAGACCAGCAACAATAATGAAACATGTAGACGCATTAACCCGAAATGCGTCGATAACGCAATTGGTATTAATTATAACTAGATCGCAAAGAGAAATAAGAAAAGGATTGCAATAGCGCAAAGATTAGATGAATCCATGCAAGCTATCAAGTCCCTAGTTGGAAGTGGTTCGTCCGATAATTACTTAGTAAAAGATGACGTATTGTACAGATTCGAAAATGGAAAAGAAATGTTGGTTGTACCAGAAGAGATGCAACGAGAAATTATACGAAAAATTCTTGAAAGAGGACACTTTGCTGTATCAAAGACGGAAGATATAGTGAAGCAAGATTTTTAAATAGCTGGATTAAGGAAGAAAGTAGAAACGATAATCGCAAACTGTGTTGATTGTATCTTGTATAATAGGAAGCAGGGAAAAGCTGAAGGTTTTCTAAACCCTATACCAAAAGGCGACAAACCATTAGAAATCTATCACATCGACCACATAGGTCCATTAACTCTCACAAATAAAAAATATCAATATATTTTCACCGTACTAAATGCATTTACTAAGTTCGCATGGTTTTATCCAGTGAAATCAAAGTCGGCCAAAGAAGTAATAGACAAATTGGAACTACAGCAAGCAACTTTCGGGAACCCAACTAGAGTTATAACCGATACAGGAAAAGCTTTTACTGAAAGCGAGTTCAAGGAATATTGTACAATACAAGTAATTGAGCATGTAAAGATAACAACTGGGATGCCAAGAGGAAATGGACAGGTGGAAGAATACACAGAGTGATGATATCCGTTCTGTCAAAATTGTCTAGCGATGACGAATCCAAGTGGTATAAATATGTACCAAAATTACAAAGAGTTATCATCAGCACAATAACACGAAGCATAGTCCCTTTGAATTAATGACAGGAGTTAAAATGAAGGACAGTGACATGCAAGACATCAAGAAGGTTTTGGAAGAAGAATATACTGAATGCATCATGGAAGCGCGCGAAGCCATGAGAGAAGAGGCAAAGAAAAATAAACTCAAAATACAAGAAGAAAACAAGGTGCAGTTTGATAAGGAAAGAAAACAGCCACGAAAATACAAAGTAGGGTATATCGTCCCTATAAAGAGGACGCAATTTGGCAATGCTATCAAACTTAAAGGAAAATATTTGGGACCATATGAGATAACGGCAGCCAAGAATCATGATCGGTATGAAGTGCAAAAAGTAGGAGATCATGAAGGTCCAGGAAAAACGTCAACCGGAGCCGAATCCAGGCCGAATCCAGCTTATCCAGGTTAAACTCCTGGATAAGCCAAGATGCTGATGTCGAGGCGCCATCATGTCAGGATGGCCGATTTGTAGAATTTCAGTTTTGACACTTCATTTGCTTTATGACGTAAATGATCAACAATTTAAATGGCACTCTAGTGTACTATTTTTATCCACGATTTAAACGCACGAGTATTTTGGATCGCGAGATCAAGATTTTAAAATCTTCAAAATTGGAAAAGGGCCAGTCTTCTAATTTTTGCCGTGAAGCAAGCATATAAAATGAATAATAGCCGGAAAAGGCGCTGTTAGGCCTAGTTGAACTATTGTAAAATAAATATTGTATAGGTTCGACCAGAAGTGTATTAGCTGAAAAGAAATTGCACGTAAAGTATTGTAGAATTATATTTGTAGAACTGTATTAAAGTTCATAGTTTGTTATTCATCATTTACTTGTTCATATATTTCCAATAAAGCATTTATTTACATATCATCTTCTTACATTTATATATATACTAGCTGACCCGCCCGGCGTTGCCCGAGCCCTTGTAATAAACTTAAATCTCTTAAAAAACGGAACTCTGGCCACGGTCTACGATGGCTTCGGAACCGTATACCAGGCATGCTCGTACGCTTTAGAAAATCTTTTATTTTCCCCTACCACCGACAGGGGAGCATTCTGTTCTAAACAAACCTCTTTCCGAACGAACTTCTGAGACAGGTCCCCGCTGCCTACGTTACTGTATAGTAGGCGCACTACAAAATTGAGCTGGTTTCGAGAAGATTGGAACATTATTAGCCCAGTTATTGCAATAAGGCAGAGTTAGAGAAAATAACCTTGAGTGAGGTGCCGAAGGGAGGAGATGTTCGAGTGTCCTTCAGAAAATGACTAATTAGGAGGCCCACTATGCATGCATAAATATTCGTTCGTTTTGTTAAGCTAGGAACTTAATTACAAAGTTGGCTTAAACTCTTATTTGTAAATAGTGGTAACCGCTACTCATAAATTTAATTTAATGTTATAAAGGGTGACTATTAAGTTAAATATAATGTTTGGAATCACTTGCGTTGAAATCGGAAAGATAGTTGCTGATATATAGAAACAGGGCATAGTTAGAGAAAAACCTTGAATGAGGGGCCGTGGGGGAGGGTTGTTCAAGTACCCTTCAGCAAATGACTAAAAATGAGGAGCACTATGCATCTTTCGAAATTCGTTCGTTTGCTTAAGCTAGGAACTTAATTACAAATTTGGCTTACCCAATTATTCGGAAATAGTGGTAACCGCTACTCATAAATTTAGTTTAATGTTATAAAGAGTGACATTTAAGTTAATTATAACGTTTGGAATCACTTGTGTTGAAATCGGAAAGATAGTTGCTGAGATATGAAAACGGAGCATAGTTAGAGAAAAAAACCTTGAAAGGAGTGCTGGGGGGGGGGGGGGTTGTTCAAGTGTCCTTCAGCAAATGACTAATTAGGAGGACCACTATGCATCTTTCAAAAATCGTTCGTTTGCTTAAGCTTTGAAATTAATTGCAAATTTGGCTTAAATTATTATTCGTAAATAGTGGTAACCGCTACTCATAATTTTAGTTTAATGTTATAAAGAGTGACAATTATGTTAATTATAATGTTTGGAATCACTTCTGTTGAAATCGGAAAGATAGTTGCTCAGATATGGAAACGGAGCATAGTTAGAGAAAAAACCTTGAAGGACGGGCCGGGGGGGAGGGGTTGTTCAAGTGTCCTTCGGCAAATGACTAATTAGAAGGACCACTATGCATCTTTCAAAATTCGTTCGTTTGCTTAAGCTAGGAACGTAATTACAAATTTGGCTTAAACTGTTATTCGTAAATAGTGGTAACCGCTACTCTTAAATTTAGTTTAATGTTATAAAGGGTGACTATTAAGTTAATTATAACGTTTGAAATCACTTGCGTTGAATTCGGAAAGATAGTTGCTGAGATATGGAAACGGAGCAGAGTTATAGAAAAAACCTTGAAGGACGGTCCGGGAGGGGTGGGTGGTTGTTCAAGTGGCCGTCAGCAAATAACTAATTAGGAGGATCACAATACATCTTTAATGATTGATTCATTTGCTTAAGCTAGGAACTTAATTTGAAATTTGGCTTACTACTTTTACACTACTATTCGGAAATTCTGGTAACTGCTTTCTAGAAATACACCTTGAAGCTTAAATGTAATTAGACCCTTGTCCCTCTTAATTCCCGCAAATATAAAAAAGAATCTGTTAAATAAAGTTTTCTGTATTAAAAATCTCCATCATAATAATAAATGTCATGTAAAAAAAAACTTAAACCCGACTAATTGTCATGAAGAAAAATATGCCTGCAAAATATCTCAATCAGTGGGACGTATGTGTAATTTGTCATGTACAGGTGGCGTGACATTCGCATGGCTCCTCTACGCTAACTTCAATCCATGTTGACGCTATTTAGTTAGAAATCCTTATTTATGCATCGCTACTCTGGTTTATTTAATTACTTCTGGGAAGAATCGATGCAACCAACCAGTGAACCAACCAACCCAAGAGAATAAAAGCGTATTTTTAATGAGAGTTCTTTGTGCATTTTAATTAATATTTCAGAAAGTAATTAAAATATTAAAAATCTGAAGTAATGGTGCAACAGGAGAGGGTTTGGATTACCTAAATCTAAATTGCCAGCCTTCTAGGTGGGCCAGATTTTCCTAGCCATCGCCAACAGACACACACACAGACACACAGAGCGAAACTTTCATTTATTAGTTTAGGTTTAGATATATTTGTGTTTAGGGAGCATCTTGCACTTTTCAGGTATAATATTATTATTGATAGTTTTATAATTATGCATTTAAACGCAGTACATGAAATTTCATCGGCTGATTAAAAAAAAAAAATTAAGACACATCCTCAAACACACAAAAAAGAAAAAAAAATAAGTAGCAGAGTATTTTTTTTTTCAAGTAAAAAGTAAAAAAGGTAACGAGAATAAGTGGATGTCGTATGCACTTAATATCTTTATTTATTTATTTATTTATTTTATTTATTTATTTATTTACCAGAAGGACCCGTGCGAAATTTCGCACTGCAATTTTCGAGATTATTTCTTGGTACATTTTACGATGAGTTTTTAATTAACTTTTTAAAAAAAATCAAACAACGCGTTTTAACGAAATGTGAGTGCACCATGTCAGAAGCCTGTTCAAAAACTTTTTGAATGATACGTCTTTCATCGTTGTATGTTTTGCATGTGCATAGAAAAGGGATGTTGACAACAGAAATAAGATATGTGATCTGGATTGTTTTTCCATAAATGAAATGAAAGCTTTTTTCAAATCAATGTTGCCACAAAAATAAAATACCGCATTATATGATGCTCAACAGTGATTATAAAAAATAACAAATAGTACAAAACAGGTAAAATGTGACTTTTCGCACGGGCTATTTTATATTTATGATTAAAAACCAAAATTATAATTGAAGCGTTTAGAAGAAATTAAATATTATTGATCGATCAAATCAGTGGTATTTCACACGTGTAGCATATAAGGTATGATTTGTTATATTAGATTGAATTGTAATTTAAGTATATTTCAATTTATTTTTCTTCGTCCCGTATTTTACCCGAAGAAGATGCCGTCATCCTCTAATGCAGTTAAAATACAATTGTTATTTTTTTTTTCTCGCGCATGCCTTTTTGTATCTTCGATGGGATTTTATTGTTATGAATAAATGAGATGATATTCTCGCTTGACTAATGTTGTTTGAAGATATTTTTATCCTTATTTTTTCTTTAGAAGTTTAAACCTGCATCTAAAAAATATTAGATATTTCTAAAAATTATTAGACTGCTGTGCGAAATACTCGCACAGGTCCACTGGTTAAATACATAACATTGTTAAAAATGATAAATAATATAAAATAAATAAATAAATAAAATATATTAAAGTATTGAACAAACTGGTGTGATATTATAAAAGCATAAAAATCTATATATATATATATCACTGGCACGCGGCTAACCGAAAAGTATCATAAATAAACTACATACTTATCGAAAAATAAGGGTTACTATAATTAGTTTATTGGCGCAACTGCATTTCAGCTTCCCGTATAATGCGTAAGTAACCATTTTTTTTGTTTATTATCATAAAATACACTGAATGATTATTTTATCATAAAACACACACAATGATCAATTTATTATAAAACATGCAATATTTAATTTACCGTAATTTCGCGCGTATACGCCGCAGCTTAGTTAAGTACTTTTCAAACCGGAAATTTTATTGAAAATAAGAAGTCAAATAAGTGCTAAGCAGAAGAAAGTCACATTTTATTTAAAATAAATTCTGGTAGGAAATCGAATTGTCTGAGGTGCGGCGTATACGCGCGAAATTACGGTAATATAAAACACACGCAATCTTCTCTACCGGGTTGCCATATGAAGCAAAATCTCGCCAAAATCGTCGTGTTGCCTAGGCATAAAATTGTCCTTTTTGCGCCAAAAATATATCCCGGTGCGTCTGCGGCATCTGCTCCAATATTATTTATATACAATTTACTTCTGCATCTACATTTCAATAAGGTACAGATGTGATGCACCCGAGTATCTATTTGGTGCCAAAAGGGCTATTTTATGCCTAGGCAATCCGACAATTTTGGCGAGATTTTGCGTCGTATGGCAACCCGGTAAAGCAGATTGCGTGTGTTTTATATTGAATTAAACATTGTATGTTTTATCATGAATTAAACATTGTATGCTTTATTTCAATAAAATATTTTTTGTGAATAGGTTGCCAAAAAATATGTTGCCAAATTTTCTTCTCTCGCCAATGTCATTTTCTTTGCCAAGATAATCATTAAATAAGTTAATGTACTATTACTCCGTTACAGTATGCATATACACAAACATGATAAATATAACAATAGATGACGCACGTATAAAAATTATAAAAACCTAATTAAAGGCTCGATATTTTTTTCAAAAAGCACGCGCGAGCAAAAAATTAACAATTGTATTTTAACTGGATTAGAAGATGACGTCATCGGCTTAATCTTGAAAAACATGAAATAAATGGAATGCATTTCTAATATAATAAAGCATATCTTTTATTTTATTTCAATTTTGCTTTTTAAAAATATATATTAAATTAACCGGGCGGAGAAATCATACTTTATCTTTTCCGTGCTGTTTATTTCTTTTTATAATTATTGTTGAACATAATATAATGCGGTATTTTATTTTTTGTGGCAACACAAATTTCAGGAAAACCTTTTATTTCATTCATGAAAGCAATGCCGATTTAATTTTTAATTAACAGCAATTTTTAATCAAAAACATGTTTTAACGAAATGTTAAGTTTGCTATGTCAGAAGCCTGTTCAAAATCCTTTCATATGGTATCTTATTCGTCGTTCTGCGTTTCGTATTGTTGTGAGCTTGGGGTTCGAAAGGACTGATGCCAATATATAAGAACAATCAAAAGGCTTTATTCACTATAACAGTGCAATACGATCACAAATATCTTCTGAAAATTACAAGATATTCAGTAATATTCAAATCCAATAAAAGCGCAGCAAAATTTCACACAGAAACAATGTGTTCAATACGACGTATCAACGACAAAATCAATCTGAGTAACACAGTTCTCAATGCAAAGCCTCTCGTGCGTATTCAATCGCATTTGACAGAGAACTAACTCACTGAACTGGTGGAGGTCCCTTATATAGACTTCAGAGATCTTTCCAGATTGTTCCAGGGCTTTCTAATGCTAGAAATTACCAGAAGGTCCTTCAACTCTCGATAGAGTACTCCAAACCTGAAAGGATCCCAATGTAAATGTATAAGGGGGGGTTGCACAAAAAGTCGCCAAATCCGTCGCCAACTTGGCGACATTTGGCGATATATCGCCAAATTTGGCAACAAAAATAAGTCGCCAAAACCATCGCCAACTTGGCGATAAACCCATTCCTTGGCGATTTTCCATAGACTTCCATTATAAAGATGAGGGTGTAAGGCTGTTTTCCTTGCAAACCATCTGAGGCCTTTAGCATTGAGTTACATGATGCTCAATAGGAAATACATTAATAATACTGCAATTTTCACAATAATAAAATAAAATAAATTTAAACAAATGGAATATTTACAGATATATACAAAATTCATAACATTGCCCCCCTCTCAAGGACTGCACGTCCCGGGCAGTTCAACCCTTGATCGGAAAGCAAACCCGTTGCCAACAAATGCTATACTATTCAAAACACTTAATGCAAACATGCAAAATAACAATTAAACACATTCATAGTGCTGAATTATACAAAATATACACTTATTTAAAAAAAATTAAATTAAAGCATAGACATCATTACATACAAGTATTTAAATAATAATAACATTAATAATGATAATGCTAAGCAAAAGAAATTATTACAAGACCATGGTCATACTAATTTACATTATTTACATTACACTATTTATAATTAATGAACTAAGTACTATGGCCATAGTATGGAGCCAGCCTGTCGTAATGAACGACTCTAGGCTTCGAATTTGGTGACTTTCGGATCCGAATCACGACATCGTTCAGTCTGTTTAGGACTGTGTAAGGACCGTCCCAGTGCGATTGTAGTTTGGGAGAAAGTCCTTTGCGTCGAGTCGGATTATAAAACCAAACCTTGTCACCTTCTTTAAATTGATGTCCCGTGGCTTTCGTGTCGTACCTGGTCTTCATCTTCTCCGTCTGTATAATGATCCGCTCTCGAGCCAAGTTGTGGACGTCTTCAAATCGTGCCTGGAGATTCTGCACGTATCCGTCTGGCGATGAAGGCGCATCTGGAGGGCGACCAAAAATCAGATCACAAGGTAGACGAAGATCACGACCGAAAAGCATCTGAGACGGGGGGTTGTTTCATGGACGGCGCTGCGATAGGCGAGAAGAAACAAGGGAAGTTTTTGGTCCCAGACTTGTTGGTTTCTTGAGACTAGCAGTGAGAGATTGTTGAGGATGGTACGATTAAATCTCTCAACCATGCCATCCGATTGTGGATGTAAAGGCGTCGTCCTAGTTTTGTCCATTCCGAGAAGTTGACAGAGACCCTCAATCACAGCAGAGATGAAATTTCTCCCCTGGTCAGAATGCATTTGAAGGGGGACTCCATACCTTGATATCCACTTGTGTACCAAGGCATCCGCAACCGTAGAAGCTTCTTGATCAGGGATGGCATAGACTTCAGGCCATTTCGTGAAATAGTCCATGACAACAAGGAGGTATTTGTTGCCATCAGCACTTCTTGGCAGAGGACCTAGGATGTCAAGGGCGATGCGTTCGAAAGGTGCTCCTACATTGTAGAGATGTAGTCTTCCTCGGCTACGTTTCTTTGGTCCTTTCCGAGCTGCACATGCATGCAAGATCTGCACCATTGTTCGACGTCAGCTCTCGTTTTTCCCCAGAAGAAGCGCTCTCGGAATCTGTGTAATGTTTTCATGACTCCAAAATGGCCTACGGTGGGACTGCCATGTAATTCTTCGAGGACCTCTGGGATTCGAGATCGAGGAAGTACCAACTGTCACCGAGATGTCTTCCCATCTTCCGATTCGAATTTTCGGTACAGGACACCATTTAGGACGTGGAGGGAGTTCCAAAGAGCCCAATATTGCTTCGTCGTAGGACTATAAGTCGAGATGTCTTTCCAACTGTGCTTCGTGCTAGAAGATTCTAATAACTCCAAGATTGGTTTGATGTCAGAGTTTGCCATTTGATCTTCTCGAATCTTCTCATCACTCCAGGGATCTGTTGGCGTTGATAGTGAAGTCTTCGTCTAGCGTATGACATGTTCGGGATTATACTTGTTCTCCGCTCTGGAACAATAGCGACAACTTTCGGGACACGGTCTTCTTGATAAGGCATCAGCATTTCCATGCGATGAACCTTTACGATGCCTGATGTCAAAGTCGTATTCCTGGAGTCGTTGTATCCATCTGGCTACTTGGCCCTCTGGGTTCTTAAAATTCATCATCCATGTTAAGGATGCGTGATCAGTACGAAGGAGAAATTTCCTGCCATAGAGATAGTGATGGAAGTGTTCTATGGCTTTCACTATAGCTAATAACTCCTTACGAGTGACGCAATAATTCCGCTTCGGTTTCGATAAACATTTGCTCCAGTATGCTACGACTCGTTCTTGGCCATCTATTTCTTGGGAAAGTACAGCGCCGACACTTTCCTGACTGGCATCCGTGTCCACAATGAATTGTTTGTCGGGGTCTGGATAGGTAAGGACTGGAGAGGATGTGAGAGCTTCTTTCAGCCGCTGGAAGGAATTGTCGCATTCTTGTGTCCATAGAAACTTCTGTTTGCTTTCAGTGAGCCTATGCAAGGGTCTTGCGATGTTGGAGAACCCCTGTACAAACTTTCTGTAATAAATGCATAGTCCCAGAAAGCTTCGCAACTGATGGACCTTTTCCGGACGTTTCCAGTGCTTTACTGCAGACACTTTTTCAGGATCTGTTCGAACACCTTCAGCTGAGATGATGTGTCCTAAATAGTTTACTTCTCGTTGGAAGAACTTGCATTTCAAAGGGTTCAGCTTTAAATTCGCCGCTCTTAGTTTCGTTAACACTTTTCGAATATTCTCTAGATGTTCTTCAAACGTGCGGCCACCAATGATGACGTCATCTAGGTAGATGAGACAAGCTTCAAAAGTCAGACCTTTTAACACTGTCTCCATGAGGCGCTCGAACGTTGCTGGAGCATTGCAGAGCCCGAACGGCATAACTTTAAATTGCCAAAGTCCTTATCCAGTAATAAATGCGGTCTTCTCTTTGTCATCAGGATGGATCTCTACTTGCCAATATCCACTCTTCAAATCCAGCGTGGAAAACCATTTATGTCCTGAAAGAGTATCTAGCGTGTCGTCTATTCTTGGTAGAGGATAGCTGTCCTTCTTCGTGATATCGTTAAATTTTCGATAATCCACACAAAACCTTGTGGAGCCATCTTTCTTTCGGGCCAACACGATGGGAGAGGCCCACGGACTTGATGACGGTTCGATGATGTCACTATTCTGCATCTCTTGTAAGAGCTTAGAAACCTCTTCTTGTTTTGCGAACGGCAAGCGTCTTGGATGCTGTTTAATCGGTGGATGGTCGGCAGTATCAATTCTATGACGTGTCAGAGAAGTGCGACCTATATCATTCTCGTTTTGTGAAAACACATCCTTAAATTCCTGGAACAATCTTTCTGCGGCATGTCTCTGTTCAGGAGATAAATTTTCATTTCGTCCAATTACAGGTGTTAAACTTGTAGGCGGCTCCGACAACGTCAAGCGCGGGTCTTTGCAAACACAGGTGACTGGAGCACAGGTAGCAAGCACTTCACCCTTCTGGATAATTCTAGACTTTTCACTTACATTCGCCATCCTCACGGGTATCACATCTCTCGACAGATCTACCAGCGCTGATGCTATTAGCACTCCTTTTGGGCTCTTCTCAGGATATCCAACCAAGCCACATTGAAAACTACTTTCGTTCTCAGTTAATCCAGGTATCATCATTTCGGTCCGAGGAGGGATGATAACATCTGCCTTTGCTGTGATCCGTTGAATGGACCCGGACTCATTTCCAAGTTTGAAAATAGTGACATCTTCTTGAGCAGAGCGTAATTCATTATTCTTAAAATCCAGTGCAAATCCATGCTCTTTTAAAAAGTCCAGTCCGAGTATGAAAGGATCTGAAATATCGGCCACATAGACTGTATGATGGTAAGTGGCGTTCCCAAACTTTATTTCCAGTGTCATTCTTCCAAATATGTCGATCTTATCTCCTGTCACAGTTTGAAGGGCTACACGTGGCGGGGTCCAGGAGAGTTTTTCTTTCAGCCGCTGAGCTAGATCTTTCCGAATGATGGTCACATTGGCTCCTGTATCGATGATCATATTACAGGGCAAATCATTCACACTTCTGACTAGAAAAACTCCGTTCTCGCCGCAACTTCTTGCAGAAATTTCACATACTTGAAAATGAGGCTTCTTAAGATCTGGCAACCTCCGCCCCGCAAGATGGTCAATAATCAGTTTTCTTGCTCCTCCGTTAGAGTGTGAGCTATTACCTTCGGTGCTCGGTCGTCTTGGGCAGTCGATTTGGATATGGCCTTCTCCACCGCATTTCCAGCACTTGATCTTCCTGTAAGGTTTGTTGGCCATTAAGGAGTTCATCTTTCTCATTATGTCATTCATTTGCTGCTGTAAGCACTCCACAGCTCTATCCGACGTCTCAGGCAGGTTGGCTGCTCGCACAAAGTGTCGATCTTTCCTAGTAGCTTGCTGGGCTGTCTCGAATTTCAGAGCGTAAACCAAAGCCCCTTTTAAATCATTGAGATCTGCAATCCGGAGTGCTGTCTGGATCTCAGGGTCACGCACACCATCAATAAAATGTTGCAGAGCTAAACTTTCCCTAATTTCAGTAGGACAGCCAGGATAAGCAAGATGGGAAAGTCTCTCGACATCCGTAGCAAGCTCTAGCAGGGATTCCGTGGATTTCTGCTGTCGAGATTTGAGCTGGAGTCTGCTATATTCCTTCATGCATTTCTCGCCAAAGCGTAATTCTAAGGCACTAACGAGCGTTCCAAAATCCAGCGGTTCATTTGCAGGCAGTCTGTAGGACGTCGGCAGCATCAGCTCGTAGAGAAGCAGCTAACTGGCAAGCCTTTGTCTGGGAATCCCATCCATTGGCGTCCGCTACGATCCCAAATTGTGTCTTAAAAACTGGACATTAGGATTTTCCGTCATAGGTCGAGAGCTTAATAAAGGCCCGAGGAAGCATATCTGGATACTTGATTTCTTCGGAATAGTTTCCGGCAGTTATCTTCTGTTTCTTGACTTTTTCCAAATCTTTTTTTACATTCTCTATGCTTTCTTCAACGGTCTTGGCGATCTTTTGAACTTTTTCTTCTACTCTTTCTTCTACGGTTTTGGCTGTCATTTGAACATTTTCTTCCATTTCTTGAAATCTTCCTTCAAATTTGTTTTCCACGGAGTCAATTCTGTCATTTAAAGATGTTATTTTGTCCTCTATTAAGTCTTTCAACTGACCAAGGTTGGTTGACATATCCTTCTTCATTTCATCTTTTAAATCGCCAAGGTTGGCAGTCATTTTCTCATCCATCGCTGACATATCCTTCTTCATTTCAGCATGATTCGCAGTCATTTTCTCATCCATCTCTCCTAATTTCTCCAATAATTTAGTCGGTTGCGCCTCCATTGCTCTGGTAATCGGCATTCAATCCCACTCCTGACACCAAATGTTGTGAGCTCAGGGTTCGAAAGGACTGATGCCAATATATAAGAACAATCAAAAGGCTTTATTCACTATAAACACTGCAATACGATCACAAATATCTTCTGAAAATTACAAGATATTCAGTAATCTTCAAATCCAATAAAATCGCAGCAAAATTTCACACAGAAACAATGTGTTCAATACGACGTATCAACGACAAAATCAATCTGAGTAACACAGTTCTCAATGCAAAGCCTCTCGTGCATATTCAATCGCATTTGACAGAGAACTAACTCACTGAACTGGTGGAGGTCCCTTATATAGACTTCAGACATCTTTCCAGATTATTCCAGGGCTTTCTAATGCTAGAAATTACCAGAAGGTCCTTCAACTCTCGATAGAGTACTCCAAACCTGAAAGGATCCCAATGTAAATGTATAAGGGGGGGGGGTTGCACAAAAAGTCGCCAAATCCGTCGCCAACTTGGCGACATTTGGCGATATATCGCCAAATTTGGCGACAAAAATAAGTCGCCAAAACCATCGCCAACTAGGCGATAAACACATTCCTTGGCGATTTTTCCATAGACTTCCATTATAAAGATGAGGGTGTAAGGTTGTTTTCCTTGCAAACCATCTGAGGCCTTTAGCATTGAGTTACGTGATGCTCAATAGGAAATACATTAATAATACTGCAATTTTCACAATAATAAAATAAAATAAATTTAAACAAATGGAATATTTACAGATATATACAAAATTCATAACAGTATTTTTTGAGAAAAAGGGATGTTGACAGGAGAAATAATATATATGATTTATGTGTGTGTTTAGGGAGCATCTTGCACTTTTCAGATATAAGATTATTATTGAGAGTTTTATAATTATGCATTTAAACGCAGTACATGAAATTTCATTGGCTGATTAAAAAATTAAGGCACATCCCCCCACACACAAAAAAGAAAAAATAAGTAGCAAAGTATTTTTTTTCAAGTAAAAAGTAAAAAAAGATAACGAGAATAAGTGGATGCGCTTAATTTATTTATTTATTTATTTATTTATATTTATTTATTTATTTTTTTATTTTGTGTGTGTTTAGAGAGCATTTTGCACTTTTCAGATATAAGGTTATTATTGAGAGTTTTATAATTATACATTTAAACGCAGTAAATGAAATTTCATCGGCTGATATAAAATTAAGACGCATCCCCCAAACACACACAAAAAAAAAAAAAAATAAGTAGCAGAGTATATATATTTTTTTCAAGTAAAAAGTAAAATAGAAAACCAGAATAAGTGTATGTCCTATGCGCTTAATATATTTATTTTTTTATGTGTGTGTATGTTTAGGGAGCCTCTTGCATTTTTCAGATATAAAATTATTATTAAACGTTAACATTTTTTTTTTTAATAGTTGAACAGTTTGTGAAATTATATTTTTCAGTGTTTCTTTCTCTTGTTACGCCCCATGTTGTTAAGTTACTTAAAAAATAAAATGAAGATATACAGATTCAGGTAGAAATACGATGATATTTTTATTCCGAATCCGAAGAATCAAAGGGTGTTTTATTATTATTTTTTTTCTGAAATTTTGTTTTAAGTGATAAACATTTTTGATTAACCCATTCATTGCCAATCACGAGTATACTCGTGGTTTTTCAATCTAAAATTACGAATTCGTACCGGAAATTTCGAAAGAAGAATTTTTATTTTATGTAATCATGAAAATTAAGTAAATAAAGAAAGTAAATATTGCTATTAGTATTTTGTAGTATGAATTCGAACTTTCTAAATAAAATAAAATTCTTGTAATTTTAACCCGACAGTGAACGTGTTAAAGTTGATTGTTATCTTACGGCCACATCTTCGTGTTGTCGTATTCTGAAATTCGGGTTTAAATGGTCATTTTCAGAATAATTTCAGAAAAATACTTAATTCCCCCCCCCCCCCATGTATTTCAAAGGGAGATTTGTGAATGTGCAAATTCCCGTTCTTGATTTTCATTTCCCGATAAATGAGATACATTTTTTAAAATTAAAGTCCCTACCCCCATTTCGTTATATATTGTAAGAATTTTGAAATTGTGTATGTATTGAGCATTGAAATTTTGTAAATGTGCCAATTTTCGTTTCTTGATTTTCGATGCCAAAGTATCATAAATGATTCAATTGATATCCTCATGAATGAAATCCGTTTTTTTAATTGTACAGTTTATAATTTAAAATACATTATATTAAATTTTAAATTTCACTAAAAATGACTCTTCCCTCCCCCATCCCCTCCCCCCCCAAAAAAAAAGAGAGAGAGAGGGAGATATATATGTTTTATATAAATAAAATGCCAACAAGAATAAGTGGATGGCGTTTGAGCCTATATTATATGAAATGTACTTATATATGAAATTTTATGTAAACACAAGAACCGTAAAAGCTGTGGGTAAGGAAAGAAAAAATTCCTTCACTTTTTCTGCTATAAGGCGGTGAATTTTGTGCTTTTTATATTGTTATAGCTGAGAAAGTTTTGAATTTATATATTTCTCTTGATAATGAATAGCTTGTTATTTCTTTCTTAAAAATATATATGTATATTTTCTGAAGATATATTTATTTACTTTCATACATATGCATAGATACATAAGTAAAAATTTATTTAAATATCTTGATCACTTGCACTTTATACGTAGACATCAACTTATAGAAAAAATATCAAGATGTCAATAAATTTATTTGCCCTCATGTAGCAGGAAGTGATTGACAAGTTTCCTGAATGTACAAAATGGGCATTCGTAATTTAGAGAAAAAGTTAATTTTATCTATATTGTTTATGTCACATTTAAAATATGAATAAAAATAAAAATAAAATAAACCAATATTTATATAGCTAAAAAAAATTCGAGAAAAGATTTATGTAGAAATTTATGTAGATTGCTGTAGAAAAGTTTCTTAACTTATATAAAGATATAGATATTTATGGAGAAAATAAAATTCATACCAAACGATTGTTGAATTTCGCGATATTTTCCCGCAACTAATCAATACATTTCACAATATTTTATTGTGATTAAACTATGAATTTTGTTATTTTTTTTATATATAAACATAATTGGCGACACAGAAAGTTTCTGGATTTGTCCCTGTTGGTGAAAGTCTTTTTTTTTTTCATGCAACTGCTGGTCGAATTTTGCAATATTTTTCCCGCAGCTAACTGAAGAATTTTCTATTATTCTTCACACGACCGATTAAGAAATTTCGCGTAATTTTCGTGCTACCAAATTACTAAATTTACAATATCAGTCTCTCTCTCCCCTAAATAATCTCCATCAGATCTGCTACTGAATCCAAAGAACTGAAATTGATATCTGTTTCTATGTTTATGAACTCAGTAAACCAAAATAAATAAAGATAAAATGAAAAAATACCTGATAAATGTTATCCAAGCTTCTTGAATAACACATCATCGTCATCGAACGATCGATATTATGAATCATATTTCCTAAATAATCCCAAATCCGTTTCTAGAAAGGAAAAACCCTCTCATTGGCTGAATAGAGTCAATTGAGGTAAAGTGCAAAATATGTTGGCGCCGAATTTTACGGTGAATCGTTCACTTTATTAAAAGTGGACATCACGGAAGATTTTTTTGACGCATGCGTATTGGACACGATTTCATGCAGATTTGACAAAAATAGTTTTTCGTTTTAAATATATAGATAATAACCACAAACGGAAAACCTAACAATTAATATCCTTATATCGATCTGATGTATAAGGTGCTTTTTACAATTATTTAAAAAAATTTGCTGAAATAATTCAAAACGAAATTTTATGGAAATATATTATTAAATCAGGGGTGCAAAAATCTAGGCGCCAATTCCTACCACTAAATTTTTAGTATTCTTCGCCTAATACGAATACTGATAAAATTTAAGCGAAGTATAATAATAAAATTTGACGAAGAATACTGATAAAATTTAATGGTGGGAATCAGCTTATTGGCGCCTAGATTTTTGCACTTCTGTATTAAATTATTTTCAATAAAAATTAAAAAGTAATTTAACTACATAAAGATAATCCACTGTTAAAGAAATGTTCTTGTTCAAAAGAGAATATTAATCAATCCATCTCTAACAGATTTATTATTTGTGATATCTGTTATTGTTTTAATCACATCAAAGATTCGATGATTTATAACAGGAAAATGATATCCCAAATTCTTCTTAAAAAAATTAAATTCTAATAAAAATTGTTGTTATAGATATATCTGTATATATATATATATATATATACGTGCATGTGTGTGTGTGCGTTTATCGAAGACTTTAATAATTATTCAAACTAATGGCTGATTTTCAATCAAAATTCATTACACTTTCTTGAAAATCACGAAAGAACTTTTTGTCCAAGTGCACATAAAATTTTCAAATACTCTAAATCACAATTAGACAATATATTTATATCTTTTTTCTTTCGTAATTATTTTTAAAAATAATTACCCCTGAAGAAAAAAAAAAGATTATTTGAGTTCATGTTTTTTTAACATAGTTTTCTCTGGATCAAAATAATCTCAAGGTAGTAGTCATGAAGTAACAATTAACAATAAACAGAGTTCGATCGTATTTTACATAGACCTTTAATTAGACTGCTTAGTTCTGGAAAGGCTAATTGCGAATGTCTGAAAATTTTATGCATGTAGAAATGAAAAATATTGCTGTGATTGTAACAGATTTTTTAAACGACGCTTTTTTGAGTAAAAAACTAAAATAAACAATTTTAGAACAAATAAATATATTTCGATTTTCCAAGAATATCTAAACAGTTATATAAATGTCGCATATTCATTTTTATCTAAAGCACATCTGTTATAAAATAAATTCACTAACACGATATATATATAACTAGCGGCCCTCCCTCGCTTTGCTTCGGGTTAACCTTGAAAACCTTCATCTCTTTGTGTTTTCTGTAGACCTTTTTAATGTGTACAATAATTAGTACATTATTTTGATAAATCTTGTAGGGTTCAGCCTGCGTTTGCAATGTATAAGCGGAAAAAATGAAATTATTTACGACATCACATTAAAAACCTCAAAAATAACAGTATTTCTCCACTATTTAATGGATGTTATTATACATATAAACCTTCCTCTTGAATCACTCTATCTTTTAAAAAAAACCGCATCAAAATCCGTTGCGTAGTTTTAAAGATTTAAGCGTACATAGGGATATAGGGACAGAAAAAGCGACTTTGTTTTATACTATGTAGTGATAATTCAATACTAAAGTGAAATTTGATTTCTTTTTGGTCCAAGTTTTTTCTATCTTAAATGAGCGGAAATCAGTTAAAAATATTCCCTTACACAGCCCAACTTCTTTTCTTTTCCAGAAAAATACAAATATAACATCGTCGCTACCATGTCAACCTATCGAATACAAAAAAAATGAATTTTCCATTACTTTAAAAAAAAATGGGCCCGATTGCCACCACTGAATTTTGAATTTTAACTAGTAAAAACACTAATGAATTATCTGTGAAGAATAGGGTTGCTAGCTTGACCTTCTTTATTATTCAGACATATCTAGTTCAAACCGGAAATTTTGAGAAAAAATGATTTACTTTGAATTATCACGAAATGTCTTCATTAAATAAAGCAAAAATGTATATTTGAAATTCTTGGTATGGATTCTAAATTTCTGAATATAAAAGGATGTCAAACTGGCAACCCCGCTGAAGAATACTATTAAAAATTAGTGGTAACAATCGGCCCATTTCTAAAAGTAATGAAAAATTCAGTTTTTCACATTCGATAGTTTGACATTGTAGCGACGCATCTGCTCTGCTTTCCTTGATCACATTTCACCTATAGAGCATCAAGCATGAACATAATTAATCATTCACGAAATACTGTGCTGCCTCGCTGCCTGGTCTCTTTTCCCTGTCACTCCCTTCCCTTTCATTCATACAATCATCTTCTTCCTAATCATGCATGTACAAAAAAAAAAAAAAAAAAAAAAAAACAATTTTTTTTCACTATGTTGGCTATACGCCTTTTAAGCAATTAAAATTTGAAATATTACACACATGTACATGTAATGCACATTTACACTGCTTTCCCCCTTTCCAAATATAACATCAGACCAAGACCCTTCGCTCTTTGCAAAACAATCCAGCGCGGATTCGATGATAGATTCCAAGCTAACCTTTTTAAACAAAATCCGATACTGAGTGAGTTGAAAGTGAAAGTGAAAGTTTAATACAGTGTTGATTATCGAGGAGTCGAGATATCAGAGTCAAAATCCAACTCTTTGTTCAACTCCCGACTCTCGACACTTCAAGTCCTTCCTTTCCACTCTGTTGAGTGACTGAGTCGAAAGGTCGACTCCGAATCCGACTCTGAGTTGAAATTAAAGTTCGACTCAAGAGCCCACGCTAGTCACGCGAAGAAACGCTAAAGCTAATGTTAAGTCTATGGGAAGGTTCTTGCGCGATTTCTCGCTCGCATTTTAATATTTTTAAATGTTTTTTTTTTTTTGCATAGGATAGCTGAGGTCGATCTCTAACGTTGTTAGTTTTTACTTTTTTTTTAAATTTTGGCAACAGTTTTTTTTATAAGCGGACATTTTCAATTTTGGAACCGGTTACAACCGGTTCTGAAAGTGAAAGTGTCCTTATATAAAAAAACTGGAACCAAAATCGAAAAAGTAAAAACTAATAACGTTAGAGATCGACTTCAGCTATCCTATGCAAAAAACATCATTTAAAAATATTAAAATGCGAGCGAGAAATCGCGCAAGAACCTTCCCATAGACTTAACATTAGATTGCCCGTTTTTTCGCATGACAGATGTAGGCTCTTAAGTTGTGTTTAGTCAGTGCCCGTGAACGGCACCCGTACTAAGCAATTTGTCATTCTTTTATCGGAAAGACCGAATGACCATCTTAAGAAAACTTTGCTATATTTGGCGTTGAATTGCCAAGGTCAGGACGGTAGTTACTGGAATAGAGGTTGTCCATTACTGGAATTTTGGGTGTTTTGATATTTTTCGGTTATTTACAATTAAATTTTGATTCATATTGGGATATGAAACTATGAGATTGGTTAAATATTGTTGATAGATTAATATAATGTTGAAAAAACTGGAATATAATAATTGTAACTATTAATTAAAAAATAATTAAATAAATAAAAACATTTCCGAATTCATTTTTGTTTAGAAACGCATGAAATTGGCAGGTGTTCTTATTCAGAAACTATGTAACCGAACAGCGTTTTCTTTTTATGTTGAAGGCAGAAGATTCTGTTAAAGATGGCGTTTTGAACCGAATTTCCGGACGTGGCAGCGTGGGAAAGGAAAAAAAGTGTCATCACGTGACAACAATAGCTTACAACTTGATAAGTAATTTATTTGTTAAATAAAATGGAAAACTCATTTCGATTCCAAATCCCTTCAATAGTCAGGCCTGCCAGTTTTACGTCTTTACGTTTAAAAATGAGCAGAAAGTATTGTGTTGTTGAGTGGAAAAAAAGGCTAATAATGTCTAAAACAATCAATAATAATAATAATAATAATAATAATAAACATAATTTTGGCACTTGATATAATTAGATCAGAAATAAATCGGAATGATTTAGGATACAATATTTTTTCTTTCTTTCTTTCTTTTTTCTTTTTCTTTTCTTTTTTTTTAATTTTCTGACAAATGAAATCTTGAACAATAAGTACATATTGAGTTACATTGAGATACTTACATTGAGTTACATACATTGAGTTACAAACCAAAATGCATTATCTATATTATTATTATTGTCATTAATATTATTATTATTTTGCTTTGTGCAATCATGTTGGCCAAATAATAGACTAAATCTTGAAAATCCAATTTTTTACCCTCCTATGATGTCCCATAAACTTCAATGTGTTCAGAATTTGTAATAATACGCTATGATAAATATGATTAAAGCAATACCTTTATTAGAGATTACTTTTAAAATGACTACTTAAAAAAAAAGAAAAGAAAGAAAGAATCTATAAAATCGAACAGTTTTTCCATTTTTCGATTAAAACAGGAGGTATTCTAGAAACAGCTGTAAAAGTTGTGGTTTTGAATCGAATTTCTGCTCGCGACAGCCGGCTAAATGTCATCATAGTAAAAAATTCAATATGCACTTATAACTCATGACTTCATTTGTCAAAAGATGAAAAAAAAAACATTTATTTCAAAGCAACTTTCGAAAATCATTTTTAACACTTTCCAACCTAGTTGAAAAGTGTTTATGACTTCGGTTTGTCTGCCGTATGGCCGTCTGCCGTCTGTCCGTGCTCTAACTCCCGTAAATATGCTCGGATTGGCCTGCAATTTTTATATGTTATTGTCGTCATCTATAGCATGTTCCCTATTTCAACTGAAGTGTGTAGCACTCATAGTTTTTTACAGGGACACTCAAAAGTATTCCGTTACATGACGGTGTATGGGGAAAAATCATTTGCGGTTTATTTTAATGATGTTACACAATTTCAAACACATTGTAATTGATATATATCGCTAAGGTTGCATTACAAGAAGCTTAATATGGAATAGGGTGTGCATAGCACTTATAGGTATTTTACAGGGACAGTCAAAAGAATTCCGTTACATTACGTCTATGGAGAAAAATCGTCTGCGGTTTATTTAAATAATGTTTCAATATTTTAAACGAATTGAAATTTATATATATCACTAAGGTGCATTACAAGAGGCCTACTACTGAATATTGTGTGTATAGCAGTCATCGTTCATTTACTGGGACACACAAAAGAATTATCTACTGTCTGTTAACAATAATTCCTGGAAGTGCGTTTTAAGTTGCTGAACGCAATTTTAAATTTAACTCACTGTTTGTCTATTACTTGGTGTGTATAAATTCTGTAGATCATATACAGGGCAGCACAAAAGTTCGCGAACACATTTCCGTTTATTGACAGAAATTCCAGAAGGAGAATTTTAAACTGTGCTACGCGTTTCCTAACTAAACTAAAATTTAGCATCCTATGTAGTATCTATACAAATCTATAGATCATATACAGGGCTGAATAAAAGTATTCGGATATTTTTCCGAATATTGTATATGTTGGAAATTCCTGAAATTACGCTTTTAAATATGTTATGCGTTTTCCAAATTGTTTACTTAGATGTTATCTTTCAGCTTATTAAACGGTAATGCTTTGTAAAATTATTTTGGAAGCGTTGGAAAGTGTTACATAATCTATGCTTGACGCATGATTTTTCGTTCTTGTTATTTCTGCTGTGAATTTGTGTTTTCTTGGACTATTTCAGTTACAGTGTAAAATTCTAAAGTATAATTTTCTATTTAGTACAGCGAAAAATAAACTAGCCGAAATATAAAAGAAAAAGTCTGTTGAACACTTAGCGAAAATATAAACTCACATTTTAACTCATTACCTGAAAGTTCCGCCAAATTTGAAAGTCATCTTTTTTATTGCTTTGAGAGGAAATTCACAATACTAGGATGGGAAAGTTACAATAGGAATCGCAAGCTTCCTATGTAGTTATCTTCTCAGGTTCCAACAATAAGAGTGTCAAACCCAATCGGATCGCCGAGACGGAGTATGTCGGAGTCCGGCGACATCCGATGAAAGCCATAAAAGCTCAAAGATTCCTACATACTGCAAGAAAAGAACCGCTACCTACGGATACGCAATGTTTGAACCTTTATGAGTCTAGTTCAGTAGCAATCGACAGTTCGATTCACTTAGAAGGAGTCGACAGTTCGATTCACTTAGGAGTCGACAGTTCGATTCACTTAGAAGGAGTCGAGATTCTGAGTCGACACTACGACTCTAAAACACAATTAATTTAAAACTGATTACGCCTACAATATTGTACAGCAAGGCTTAAAATTTCGAAAACTCTTCGAAAAACACAATATGATAGCAGAATTGAAAATGCATCTTTTGTTTTCCTAATGACGTCATTTTCTTCATCTGAAACATTTCGCTTTGCATATTACTTACTATAATAGATTATTTACGGTTAATTTATTTTCACAGATTATTTAATATTTCTTCTCAATAAATAATATAATCTGTGTTATGCTCTGATTAGTGATAATTTGACGCAATCATTATAATATTCTTACATTTTATGAAAACCATTGAAATTATTCTTTTAAATATGACGTAAGTTTCAGTGGTAAAATCACGCTTCTGATTGGTGGAATGAACTGAGGCAAATTCATTTTATGTTTCTACGGTTTTTGCCAAACGGCAAGCAACAAATTCAGCCCTATTTTTGCGCCACGCAAGAGAAATATATTTATTAAAATGTATTGTTAGCGGAAAAACACCTTTGTACCTATTTTTTTTTTAAAAATAATTTTAGCACCTCAGAAATTGAGTGAAAATTCGATTACAAAATTTACATCTTTACACACAAGAACTAAAGTTAAGTTACAGAATAAAAGCGTACGAATAGTAAAACGGGGTGAAAATAATTTTATAAAGAGTGATAAATATTTGATGGCTTGAAACCCACGTATTTTGATAGATTGATATTGAAATTTTATTACACATATTTTTTATTTCAACGTTTACCACAAACTTTCACTACATTATAACTAATATTTCCATATTTATACTAGAAACGAACAGAAATTGATATAAATCTCTGGATTAGTCGATGTTGTTCAAAATAGGAGACGAATAATATCAGATATTGTCACTTCTAGAAAGATGATTATCCAGTAGAGATTCAAAACAATGTAGATATTCAATAAATATTTTATAAAAATATAATAAAAATATGTTGTAAAAAAGTAATAATTTACAAAATAATCACGAATAACAAAGAATACAATAGTTATTACTAAATACTAACGTTCATTAATTTAACACTAATACAAATGAAAACATGACGTTTGCGTTTGCGCAGCTATTTCATAGATTTAGCGACTTCTAGATTACAAAGAAGAGGAAACAGTTATTCACCTTGCTTTAGTTCAACCACCTCCGCTACGTGGCGTACAACTTTGAGTGACGTGATGTCTCTTTTGATCTGGCGAATGCCTATGCCATTTATTATTGAACGCTTAATATGTATACAGTTTTGTATAAGATAGAAATAACTAGTATTGGGTTTTGGGCAGGACGCGAAAAATTTTGTAAGTTTGTATTTGTATACGTTTTCGTCATAACAATGTCCTGCTTCCAGTGAGGTGAGGTGGATAACACACAAGAACTGCAATTGGGTAAAGAATGAAGCAGTGTCTTCCTCTCTCTCGCTGTATGCTGCTTAAATATAAGGCAGGCATGCTGCTTAAATATATTTTTTACTTCATTTATTTACGTCCGAAAGTGGTCTTTATGTTTTTAATTTTTCTTTTCTTCGCTCTTCTTGGTCTTTCTTCTTCTTCTTCTCTCATTTAATTTTTCCCAGTGTAATTGTTGTTCTGGACTTCGGCTACGGTCATAAATTTTAGATCCACATTGCTCTAACTAGAAATGCGGAGACACGGCTCCAGGGACTCTGAGTAATGAAGTCATTCCAAGTCCAAGTAACCAGAATGCAAATGTTTCATTCTTGTCTCTAAAATGTCAGTTTTAATAATCAAAGCTTACCGAAGATTTTAGAATAATTGTAAAAAAAAAAAATTCGCCCAAATTTACTCTCAACTCTAAAATGTCAATTTATACTACTATGTTATTCTTCAGAAATAGCGGTACTAAAAAAAGGTAGAGTTAGCAGGATTAATCTATGGTTATTTACATAAAAAGACAAGAATATTTATTTTGAGTCTCTTAAATTTCACAAAACTATACAATTTTCATCAAATAAATTTTTATATACTCAAGTCAGAAAAATTATGCAGTAAATTAATAAATATAAAATATCCAAACTTGAAAGATAAATTGCATCTGCAAACTCTCGTATTCAAGATACAGTGCTGCAGTGAAAACTGCCACTGTTATAAGGTAAGATGAAGTAACTTGTCTGGTCTTTTGGGTAGGGCGCTAAAAAATTTGGAAGTCTGTATTTGTATGCAATCTTATTGTGATAGTGTCCAGCTTCCAGATAGTTAATACACAAGAACTGCAGCTGAGTAAGGGAAGAAGTAGTGCCTCCCTCTCACGCACTGTATGCTGCTTTAATCTAAGGTAGAACATTAAGCAGTGTTGCTAGATTGGGGACTTTTTTAATTCAGATTATTTGACTGTCACCCCTTTTTAAAATAGTATAATTCGCCTTATTTTTCAGAATTTTTAATCTATTTTAAATAGGCTGAATATTTCAATTTAAAAAAAGCGGTGACAATCAAATAATCTGAATTAAAAAAGTCCCCAATCTGGCAACACTGGCATTAAGGGACTTCTTCACGCACTTGAAAACACCCGTTAGCTAATATTAATCCTATGGGTATTATTTTTCTAATATTTCGTTTGCATTTGAATATTCTTAAACGATTTTTTTTTTTGCATTGGATAGCAGGCATCAATCTCCATTTCTGTCGTTGATTACTTTTTCGATTTTCTTTGCAGATTTTTTGACGAAGACACTTTCACTTTCGGAACCGGTTTCGAAAATAAAAGTATCTTCTTAAAAAAAAATCCGCAAACAAAATTGAAAAAGTAATCAACGGCGGAAATAGAGATTGATGTCTGCTATCCAATGCAAAAAATATCGTTTAAAAATATTCAAATGCAAACCAGATATTAGAAAAATAATGCCCCATAGGAATAACATTAGCGAGCGGGTGTTTTCAAGTGCGTGAAGAGGACCCTGAATGGAGTAGTACTTTAGCATAGCGGCCAACTTTTACGCTTTTTTTCTACCACTAAAATTTTATAGAAAATTTAAACTTATTAAATCGTCGAAATCATGTGATTCAATAAAGCAAAAAATTCTATTAATTTTTAGTGGTAAAAAACAAGCGTAAAAGTTGGCAGCTATGCTTTAGTGTTGTTGTAAGGGAGATAAATAATTTTCGACAAAGAAAAAGGGAATTAGTAGAGGGTGGAAAAAAGCAGTTATACATTGTTTATACAATTATCAGAAGTTCTTTTACAGAAATAATTAGTGTGCTGAAAAAAAACACTTGTACTTGTTAATAATAAAAATGACTTTTGTAAAAAATAATGTAAAATTGAAAGAGTATCTTGGATTGAGTTCAGTATGTACAGCATAAGAAGCAAAATTTTGGAAAGTCCTAGAAATAAATTTTCGGAATATTTCATAAAATTTTTTTGAAATTTACTGCGAATTTAAAATATTTTTTTTTTTTAAGTACGTATTACACATCTGAAAAAATATACTTAGAAACAATCATTATCTTGTGTTTGTGACACTAAAAAGGAAATTTCAAAATGTCAGCCACCTTAAAATTTTAAACTGAAATATCTCAGCCATTTTTTAAGATAGAGGTAAAACAAAAAATGCTCCGGTATCTTTATATCAAGGCCTCATACTTAAGCAAAAAAATAATTTGAATTTCGAATTTTTTTGTATATATACATTTTTAATTTTAAATCTTTTAGTGGCCGCCATTTTGAAACAAGATGGCGGATTAAGCTAGCCTACGAAATCGGTCGAGGTATTGGTGAGTTTAATATACACGCTTAGTTTCACCCAAAACAGTTTATAAATACGAATGATATCGTATGACATAGATATCAAATATATATAAATTAACATTTGAACGGAGGGCGGTTTTGTGGTCCCGGGGTCCCGGGGTCATGATCGGTGAAAATATACCCAAATTTTCCGGAATTGTTTCCTCCGAACGGCTGCAATAGGTAGCGTATTACTTTTTGTAATGAAAGCTACCTAAAAATAGTGCAAGCAAGAAATGTAAACTTGCTTTAAAGACGATCATACTGATGTTTCTATCCTAAGAAAAATAGGTACTTTTCGGTTAGCCGGGCCCAGTGAAATATATATATATATATATATATATATATATATATATATATATATATATATGTATGTATGTATACACACACACACATATATATACATATATATGTACACATACATATATGTATATATGTATATGTTTCACTGGCGCCAGGCTAACCGAAAAATACCAAAATATATTTGCGAGTGTTGTAAATTGATTTTTAGCAGCTAATTGTTAAGGCTTTAAATATGCAATTTCTGTGATACCGTAAAAACATAAGTCATCTTAGAAAAGTGCATGTCTAAGTATTTGAAAGATAAAAATTCTATTAATATGTTAAAAAGCTAGTAAAGCCTTGTATTGATATTTTCATTACTTTTACAAAAACAGACGAATGTTACTTTTTTTTAACATTTCTTTCTTTCATCATTAAATGTATTTTTTTCCCAGTAGACATAATAAAATAATCATAAATAAACCTATCCTTCAATGAAATAATATACTATAATTAATCTATACTAATATTATAAAGGAGTAAAGATTGTTTGTTTGTTTGTAGGTGATAATCTCTGGAACTACCGAACCGATTTCAAAAGTGATGGTGGCAAATTGATGGTGACAACCCCTGTTCCAACATAGGCTATATTTTATGTTGGTGCCACCAACACAAGGGGGGTGCAGGAGCGAAAAACGTTCTAAAATTGCGATTTTTTGTATACTGAAGGAGCTAGAAATTTGAAATTTGGCATTGTAGATACTTATAAGATGTAAATGCTCTCTAAGAACAAATTAAAAAAATTGAAATTTAAAAGGGTGAAATCAGCGAAAAGCGTTCTAAAAACATTCTTAATTACAATTTCTGTGGAATCTCTGGAACTATAGAACTGATTTCAAAAGTGATGGTGGCAAATTGATGGTGACAACCCCTGCTCCAACATAGGCTATATTTTATGTTGGTGCCACTAACACCAGGAAGGGGGGGGGGTGCAGGAGCGAAAAACGTTCTAAAATTTCGATTTTTTGTATACTGAAGGCGCTAGAAATTTGAAATTTGGCATTGTAGCTACTTATAAGATGTAAATGGTCTCTAAGAACAAATTAAAAAAAATTGAAATTTAAAAGGATGAAATGAGCGAAAAGCGTTCTAAAAACATTCTTAATTACAATTTCTGTGGAATCTCTGGAACTATAGAAACGATTTCAAAAGTGATGGTGGCAAATTGACGGTGATAGCCTCTGCTCCAACATAGGCTATATTTTACGTCGGTGCCACTAACCCCATGGGGGTGCAGAAACGAAAAATTTTCTAATATTGCGATTTTTTGTTTATACTGAAGGAGCTAGAAATTTGAAATTTGCAATTGTAGTTACTTATATGATGTAAATTCTCTCTAAGAACAACAAAAATCGAAATTTAAAAGGGTGATATAAGCAAAAAGCGTTCTAAAAACTTTCTAAATTACAATTTCTATGGAATTTCTGGAACTACAGAACCGATTTCAAAAGTAATGGTAGCAAATTGATGGTGACAATCCCTACCCCAACATAGGCTATATTTTATGTCGGTGCTACTAACCCCGATGTGGTGCAGGAATGAAAAACGTTCTAAAATTGCATTTTTTTTATACCGAAGGAGCTAAAAATTTGAAATTTGGCATTGTAGTTACTTATAAGATGTAAATGCTCTCTAAGAATAAATAAAAAAAATCGAAATGTAAAAGGGTGAAATGAGCGAAAAGCTATCTAAAATCATTCTAAATTACGATTTCTGTGGAATCTCTGGAACTACAGAACCGATTTCAAAAGTGATGGTGGCAAATTGATGGTGACAATCCCTGCTCCTACAGCCTCTTTAATAAAAAACTATTCGCGGCTGACGACTGAGTTTTTCGCTAATTATTACCACAGATTAATCTTGGAAAATAAAACATTTCAAGTTACTGAAAAAAATAATAGCTCGAAAATTATTTGTCAGAAAATTGTTAGACAAACTGCGTTTGAAAGGTAAAAAATTGTATTTTTCTTGATATAAATTTCAAATCTAATGATTATGCCGTTTTTCAAAAATTACGAAATTTCACAATGGAGTACCATAACTAAACCTTCATGCGTAAAAAGATAATGATAAGGGCGACGTGTCCTGACATGTATATTGACTATAGCACGAGACACAAATTATAGTAGCCTTATTATTCTGTTAAAATATAAAAGTGAATTATGAAATTTCAATATTTCGTTTGATTAAAAATTCGCTAAGAGAAATTGACCAGCGTAGCGGGCGTAGCTTGCTAGTACACTATAAAACTAGAGGTGCCAAGTTTCAACTAATCTTCTGTAATACGTAGATTAATTTGACTCAGTTTAACAATGTTTCAAACCAGAAAATTTATTTGATGAATCTTTATTTATTTAATTTGAGATTTCTAAATGAAATATATTTAATTTCACTTCTTAAAAAATTTCTGGCGCAAAACGTATTGAACCTGGGTCAAATTAACCCACATTTTACGGAAGATTAATGAGAGCTTGGCACTTTTGTATAAAACTACTCGGAAATACTTCCGAATATGAGTGGCGGAAAACAAACCATGTGTTTATAAATGCTTCTCTAAATCTAGAAAACACATTGCTTTCTGAGGTTTCTAACGATAAAGAACGCTTTTTAGGATCGTGGGTAACTCGGAAGAGGTTCTTGCGTATATTTATATTTTTTTTCTAGATGAAGGAACATTTATAATTTTTTACATTGTATGCTTCGTTTCCAAGCATAAAAATTTCCATCTATCCTTAAAGTTGTTTTTTCAATTTATAAGTCAGAATCTTATCTCTAGCTGGTTGAATTATTTCTTTTCGCTTAAATAAAAGAGTTCTTTTTTTAAATATTTGTTAGAAGCTTTTTTTTAGTAAATAAAAGTATTTTTCTAAAAAAAAGTAATCTAAAGCTCTTCAAAAGAAACAAAAAACACTGGTTGCAAGATTTTGCAGAATTGAAATACTGTACTGTACTTTTATTTATTTTTAGAAAAACATTGCATATATTTTTTCGGCTCTTCTCAAAAAGTTAATGGAAAATATATTTTTTAGAGTGCGATCTGGATTTTATTGTTCCAACAAGAAATATTTGAAGCAAAACTCGCTTAAATTATGAAACAGAATTTATTTCCTCGGGTGAAGTATAAAAATCGCGAAATATTTGATGACAAGAAAAAAATCGTCATTTTTTTTTGTTTATACATGTTGTTCTTTTCTTTAAAATTATATAATCTTATTTCAAACTTTTGAAGAAATGTTTTGTTGCAGAAAACGTATGTTATATCACAAGTGGTTAGTAAATGTTTCAGTTTTGACTTTATATTAGCTTTAGATTAGAATGTCCATAGCAATAAATTTGACCGGAACCAAACAAATATATTTCGATTAAAACTAGAATTTTCTCCTTAAAGTAAGTTAAACGTTTACCACATAGGAATAGATTAAACTATAATTTAATAATCATTAATCCATTTGCATCCGAACTTTAAATTAGCTTTATTCAGCTCAAAAATTTTGATTTTATTTCTTTAAAAAATATCTGGTTTGAAACGTGTTTAACTTGGGTTATAGAACTGCTATGACGTGTAATTTTGACCCATAACAAATGAATAAGTGTCGATTCGAACCAGAAATTTTTTCTTAAAATAAGTTAAATACATGCCGCATAAAAATAAGTTAAATAAATACATTAAATAGTTTTAAATAAAAATTCTGGTGTAAAATATTTTTTATAAAGTTTTTATAAAGTTGTTATTTTTGAGTAAAATTTTCCGCGGTTCTATTGTTAAATTAACCCACATTTTACGTAAGATTACTTGGATATTGCCATGTCTGATATATGTGCCATTTAAGGTTCAAGAAATCTTTGAAATTGAACACCATTATTTCATTACGAAACTTTTCGCCGTATCTAATCTCGGATTTTCACCATTTCAGTAACCAAAAATTACAATACAGAAAAAAACTGGTGTTAACCCCTTGGGGACGAGCGACACGTATACGTGACGCATAAGATGCTCAGAATCCTCGAGTATTCCCACCAGTTACTTTTTATTGCAAGCTTTGCCTTATGTAATCCTAGCATTTCTGCGATTCAATTAGACAAAAATTTCTGTTTTGAAAAACCGGTGTTAAAAAATAAAAAAATCTGTAAAGGACGCACGTCGCGAGGAGGTTAGAATTAAAAGAATTGTTGTGCTGCGGCGCTTGTCTTGAAGTGGTTAGTGATAGTTTCTATGCATAATACAATATGTTTTATTCTAATGGTTCAATTATTTATCTTCTATTAAGGGAATGGTGAACTTAAACAAATACATATTTCACATTATTTACGTTTGTCCACTAAGATTTTTTCCAAAGGTGTGTTATGCAACATGAGTTCAATAAATATTTGATAGACAATTGAATTTACTAGAAATTAAAAGAAAAATTAAAGTTATTAAAGGGTTTTAAAAAAAATCCATGTGTTTGAATTTTTATAAGATTTTCAACATTTCCATCCTTTTGTTACTTAGAAGGACTGTATTAAAAAAATATGTACACCAATTAACCTTTAAATCCAACAACTAGATAATTACAAAAACAACAACACTAACTGGCACGAAACTGAATTTTATTAAAAAATTTACATATTAAGATACTTTTATACAAATTTTAGAAACTTAATAATCTAAAAGTAAAACACAAAAAATACATTAATAAACAATATTTAAAACGCACGGAGCATTTAAAAAATATATGCACTCGAAAAATCCTAGAGGAAAAAGTATTAGAAATACTACATTATGAATTGCAAGGTTTCCAAACGGTTCAAATTTAGAATACCAGTATTTTCGAAAAACATTTTGCTGGTGTGTTTCGACAGCATTTATAATAGAAATAACGTTCAAGGTAATAGACTGGGAGGCGGCAGCACAGACAATCACCTCATCGAGTTCACGTCTGAAATTCCAGAATTAGTCCGTGTTTTCAAACCTTTGGGTGCAGGTAAACACAATGGTAAATCTACGAGTCAACCGCTAAAATCAGGTTTTAAGGGTTTTTCCACCAATATAAGATTTGGCAGACCAATTGCGTTTTAATATGCGAATCGAGTTTTAACTAATTCTGAAATTTCAGCCATGAACTCGATGAGGTGATTGTCTGTGCTGCCGCCTCCCGGTCTATAGATTTCTACAATATTTGCAAGAAAAAAAAAATAAGAACATTTTTGTTTAAAAAAACTGGTATTCAAAAAGGTGTACTATTCTGGATCACTGGAATTGTTATTTTCTTCCTTTGCCTTTAAAAAGTATGAAAACGCACTTTTTGCTAAGTATAGGGCAAAATATTGATCTTTTTAATTTTATCAAATTTAATCACATAAACAAAAATTTGTATTTCTGATCCATTTTTGCTGACTATAAAACTTTACTGTCCTCTCAAATAAAAGGGTAATTATTTTTTACATTTTTAAAAGCATTTTTAAGTAAATAAAATTAATTTTTATAAAGTAAATTTATTTTTATTAAGTAATCTTAAAAAATAATCCCAAAAAATCTTATACCGATTTTTGCGGAGATGAGATAGTGTACACTGCTTTATTTGCTCTCTGAAAAATATTGCATGAACAGCCTCTTCTCATTTCGCGCTTATCGGGGGACAAGAAAAAAGCGCGATGTATACGTGATAAAACCGAGTGCATAATATATATATAGATAGGTGTAATTCTGTATTGCTAATGTTATTAGGGAAATTGCAATGTGCGTAGAAACTAATGTTTTGGAGACAAATATACAATATTTACTGGCAAGTTATCATCTTAACTCATTTATGCCTAGCGGCGATGCTTTAGTAAAATGGGGAAAAGTGCATTTTACACCACTTTTTTTTTTAAATAGAAATTTAGTGCCATTTATGCCTAGCGTCCCAATTTTCCGTTGTCCCGTTGTTCCGTTGTTCCGTTGTCCGTATGCCTAGCGGCGATGCTTTAGTAAAATGGGGAAAAGTGCATTTTACACCACTTTTTTTTTAAATAGAAATTTAGTGCCATTTATGCCTAGCGTCCCAATTTTCCGTTGTCCCGTTGTTCCGTTGTTCCGTTGTCCCGTTGTTCCCAACGTCCCGTTCCATTTATGCCTAGCCATTTATGCCTAGCGTCCCAATTTTGGGACGCTTTAGTAAAATGGGAAAAAGTGCATTTCACACCACTTTTTTATAGAAATTTGGCGACTTATTTTATCGAGGAGTCCTTGATAAAATAAGACACTAAATTTCTATTTAAAAAAAAAGTGGTGTAAAATGCACTTTTCCCCATTTTACTAAAGCATCACCGCTAGGCATAAATGAGTTAAGATGATAACTTGCCAGTAAATATTGTATATTTGTCTCCAAAACATTAGTTTCTACGCACATTGCAATTTCCCTAATAACATTAGCAATACAGAATTACACCTATCTATATATATATTATGCTATAGTACGTGGCACATAAATCATGATTATTTGTTAATTGTTTAATGGTAACGCCCGAATGAAACGCATCTCATTGGTTGGTGCTGCCATCTACAGGAAAAAGCGAAACAAGCAATGATTTATTGATTATAGTGCAAATAAATTGTAATTATAATTTGTCAACATTAACAATTAAATCAATATATTTTTATACAATTTCATTTGAAACATTGATTTTTGTAAGCATTTAATATTTATAATTAAAAAAATACAATTAGCAATATAAATTTAAAAAGATATTTTTAGTAAAGAGGGAAAAGTAAGTGTAATAATTTTCCCTGACCGTTTAATTTTCTAAACGTAACTGTTATACTTTTGAAATTTTAGCTCTTATTTAATTTTTTTTCAAGCTTTTAGTATAAAAAAATATTATTCAATCTTTTTTTTATGAAGTCTACTCCACTGTTATATTTTTCAATGACCGTCTGCCCGGGCAACGCCGGGCGGTTCAGCTAGTTGTTATTAATATACTGTGTGTGTCATAAATTCGTGCAAAAATAAAATATTCATAATAAAAGATGTAATGCGGGAGTTCTTACTATCATACCACAATTTTTAATAGAATTCTTCGCCTTATTTAAATGCAGAAAAGTATTACAAATCATGCAATTAAACGAGGCTTCTACAATTTCTGCTATTTAAATATTACATTAAAAAAATCTATTAAAAAATGTGGTAAAAGCGTACGAACCCTGAATGATCGGAAAAAATTTCGGTTTGAGCGAATATGATCAAAGAACATTGTTTTTTTTCATGTATATAAAAGTGATTTTAAAAGTAACCGAAAGAGGGCGCTCACATGTCCTTCTGAGACGTTTTATACAAATCAGCAATGAAATGCCTGGTTAGAAATGGATCCGTCATTCGATCTGGGCAGCATGCTATCCTTACCAGATCGAGCGTTGGTGGTTAAACTTTTCTACAAGAAGGATGAATCCACAACTATTGCACTGCGAAAGTTTCGCACGGAGAAAGAACTGAAGGCGTAAACAAGCCCCATTTCATTGAATGGGATACTGAATGTAGTACGACGTTTTGAAGAAACCGAGAGTTTGGAGGATCGCCCACAAAGTTTTCGCCTGATTTTCATAAAATGTCTCAGTATGATGTGTGAGCGCCATCTATCGGTTATTTTTCGAATAATCTTTTTTTATCCACGGAAAAAAAATCCAATCTCCCTCTGATCATATTCGCGTAAACCGAAAATTTTCCGAGCGTTACTTCTTTTATTACGAATTTTTTTAATTTGCACGAATTTATGATGCACCCTGAAAAAAAATAGTTACTTAAAATTGCATTTTAGATTACTTTTATATTCGAAAAGAGACCAGAAAAAAGAGCGATATATCCGAATGTTCGACATAACGAGGCAAGATATAGAGAAGGATATACTGTATTTATTCCTCTCTTCTCACAGAATTAAAGGGAAAAATATTCTTAGAGTGCGGTCTGAAATTTATTGATCCAAAAAGAAATGTTGGTGGACAAAACTCACTTATTAAACGGCTGTGATTCCCTGGGGTAAAATATAGCAATTCCGAACGGTTCGTTAACAAGAGCCAAACTTCAAAAATTTCCTTGAGATATATGTTTTTTTTTGTTTTTGTTTTTTGTTTACAAAAATATCGTATGAGATGAAAGTGTAGAAGAAATATTTTGCTGCTGAAAAATTATGTTACATCACAAGAGGTAGTGAAAATAAAGAAAGTTTTGAATTTTATCAGAAACTTAATTTAAATAATTAAATAAGAATTATAGGATATAGATGACAGAAAAAATCTCTCGTTAATTAATGGCAATAATATGAGAATTCTTTTAAGGCGCGTGAAACCATTAAACGCTCTAAGAAATTGGAAAAATTATTTTTGGATTAAAAAATCTTCGTATTGAGATGATTCTAAAAATTTGCATAGCACTTAACCTTTTGATTACGGGCCAGGACTGTCAACTATTTATTTATTAAATCGTACCACACTCTTCAATTCTCATGGTAAATTAAGTTCTAGAAATTCCTTAATGCAGACAATCTGAATTCATACCAGAAAATTTCAAATCAGGCCTCGGAACGGTCCACAGTGGGGCGTTTTGATGATCTAGCTGGACAAAATTCATTTTTTCCGATTATCTCGGAATTTAACAAGACCGCGTATACTGGTAGCCGAATGTCTCTTCTGTCGAGTTCCGTACGAGTTTTGTCGAAAAAATCCGATGTGTGGATATACTACGACCGTAAAGAAGGCAGTTGGTTTGAGGGAGTTTCAACAGTTGCACTATTTTTCTGTAAGTTCGAAAGCAAGTCATGACTTTTCTGTTTTATTTGAAAGCAGGAGTTTACTGGACATATGTCACATGTTTGTCACAAGATTTAACCTATTGTTGTTTGAAAATAAGCGCCATCTTGTTTTCAAACTTCATTTTGAATTTTAATACAGTATTAAGCATTATTAAGCAACAAGCATTTTTTTAAATCAAAGTACCATTCCTAAAGTATTGGAAACTTAAGAAAGCTCCTGCGAAAATTTGCGAATCGCTAAGTTATATTAACTTGAAGTGTGTGTTTGAGTGTTTAATTCAAATCTTGCAAGTCAATTTTAAACCACTTTTAATTATCCGATTGAACTGAAACTTTGAATACATGTGTAGTTTCAAGGACAATACAATATTATAATATAAATAAATAATAATAATATAAATAATAATAATAATAATAATAATAATAGTAATAATATAAATTATTAAATAAGCCAAATATTTATCATTGTTTGATTATTTTATTACTGTTAGATTCGAAAACCCAGCAAAAACCTAATTAAACTTCAACGCAATAATTTTGTCCACCTAGATCCTCAAAACGCCCCACTGTGCGGTCTCTATAAAAAGAGACTAAATCAAAATTTTGCCCATCAGCATTTCCTTACAAAATTTTTTCTTTTAGATTTATCTTGCATATGTCGTAAAAACGAAGTTTTCATCTTGCAACAGTTGTAAAAATGTACTTTCAAAATAATTTAGAAAAATTTCCGGTGGAGTACTCCGAGGCATGATAAAATCTTAATGAAACGATTTATGAAACGAATTTGTGAAATTATTTTATGAAACGACTGATTAAACGAATATATATTAACACGTTGACGGGTTGGGTTGGGTTGATTTATGACAGCCAATTATCAACACGAGGGATATAGGCCCTAGGGGGAAGTGCCCTCCGTGGGGGTCGTTTTAAGGGATCCTAACCCGTATTTACGCAAGGTTCGAAGAAAACCACGGAAAACTCCGAACGGTTAGGTCGACGAGCGCGACAGGGGTTTGAACCCAGCACCTCCCGTCTACCAGCTTCGAGAGCAGAATCTCTCAGCCACTGGTGGGGCTTAACACGTTGACGGACCCTTGCGGCTATAGCCGTCAAAGCGAAGTTCACTATGTGGCATGACGGCAATAGCCGCCCAAAACGAAACGGTCGTTTTTAGACACTACGGTTATAGCAGCACAAGTGTGCATTTACCGGCGTACAAGTGTCATGTACCTAGTGTCATGTTTTGGAAACAATTTTTTAGAATGAAGTTCGTTTTCCACCTGTTATACGAGTTGCAGCTTCAGTATGCACGTGCAGGGTGTCTAGTGGTCAGGGAAAAATACAGTACAAAAATATGACAAATACCGGTATATTCTTATCGAAAAATTCAAATTGATTATTTGATCGAATAATCAACATAAATTTTTCTATAAGAATATACTGGTGTCTATCACTTTTTTTGACTGTATTTTTCAATGACCACTAGCCACCCTGACGTGGTTGGGAAGGGAGTAGTGCAACCTAATTGAAGGTGCTGAATGAATCAAAATTAAGTTTATTTAATCAAAAAGAGTAAAACTATACTTCTAATATTCTAAAAATTACAAAAACATATAGTGTCAATTTTCGAACTTCACTTGTTCCTACAGTCCGTCAATGTGTTAAATGCGGAATTTGTAGAAACCTGACGGTAGTGTAATTTTAGTATGTTGTTACATTCACCAACAGCATGTTTGTTTTAATGGCGTATAATGCATTTATATTTATTTTACAGGGTCGCACAAAAGAATACGAATATAATGAAACTAATATATGTTAATTGCGGGGTTTGTAGAACAATGACGGTAATGTAATTTTAGTACACTGTTGCAGTCACCTACAGCATTTTTCTTCTTGAAGAAGTTGTATATAACATTTATAGATACTTTACAGGGTCACACAAAATAATACGAATATATGAAACGAATATATGTTAAATGTGGAGTTTGTGGAACGCTGAGGGTAATGTAATATTAGTATTTTGTTACAGTCACTAACATTTTTTTTTCTTGTAGAGGCTGTATATAGCATTTATATTTATTGTACACGGCCGCTCAAAACAATTCGATTACACTACTCTCTATGGGCTGTAATTACTCAAAATCAGACCTGCCAAGTCTCCAGCTTTTTGGATACCAGTAATTTAGTACAGAAAATGTTGTTTTATTTAATCGGAGCATTTTGCAATTTAAAAAAACAACATTTTCTCTAAAGAATTACTGGTGTACAAAAGGCCGGAGACTTGGCAACTCTGCAAAATGTGTTTTAGTGTCATTATGCAAATTGAAATTTTACGAAATTTGTATAGGTTACTAAGACTTAGCGGCACGTTCTCCACTGAAAATATGGGATGTACATAGCTGCCAACGTTTACGCTTTTTTGATACCACTAAAAATTAACAGAAATTTTTGTCTTAATGAATCACACGATTTCGCAGATTTAATAACATAAAATTTACTATAAAATTTTAGTGGTAGGAAAAAAGCGTAAAAGTTGGCAGCTATGGGGATGTAACATCTATATTTCTTTTCCAGGAAAACACAAAGCAATACAGAACCATTCCACTTTATCGCTCATTACTGTTGGAAGAGCTATTTTCTGTGACGTTTCTTTAACTTATAATATTAAACTTCATGAATTTCTATGTGTATAATTGTATCTTTAACTAATTTTTCGAAAGCATTTTAAGTTCACTTACCAGGAAGGAATTTCGTACAAATCTTCAGCATAAGCTTCCGCCTTTGTCAAATATATATATATATATGCTAGCTGACCCTCGCCCGGCGTTGCGTGGGCCCGTAATAATAAATTTGTTTTTATTATTTTATATCTTTAACCGGATTTTGCATGAAATTATATTTTAAAATGAAAAATTCGCGAATTTTTTTTATAGTTAGTGATAAAAGCACTCATTTTCTTGTTTTCTTTTCTTCTTTTTTTTTTTTTTTTTACGTAGGGTCGTTTTATAGTTTTAAAATAAAATGTTCTTTTTGTCCAAACTCTGTATTGAAGATAACTAAAACAATTTTACAGCCCGTGTAAAAATTTCGCAAAAAATATTGTTATCTACATATAAAATAAATGTTTTCTGCTCGCTTTTTTGTTTGTTTGCTTGTTTTCGCGTCAGCTCCTTTAACATAGCAATAAAAAATGTTTCTCATATTCCGAACTTTCTGACATTTCAATCGGTTATAAATATAACTTTATCCAAGCTCTCTTTAAAATTTTGAATGAAATTATATTTTAAAATTAAAAATTCGTGAAAAAATATTGATATTTAGTGATAAATTCGCACATTTTCTTGTTTACGTAGAGTCGTTTCAAAATTTTAAAATAAAAAGTTATTTTTGTCCGATCTCTTTGAAATCTTTATTGGTGTTAAATAAAACGGGTTTACAGCCCGTGTAAAAATTTCGTGATAAAATATTGTTATCTAGTTGTAAAAAAAAATTTCTTCTCGATTTTTGGTTTGTTTGTTTGTTTTCACGTTGGCTCCTTTAACATAGCAATAAAAAAAAATGTTCTCATCTTCTGAACTGTCTGGCATTTTAATCCGTTATAAATATATAACTGTATACACGCTCTCTTTAAAATTTTTCGAAAAAATATGCATATTTAGTAGTGGAAACATGAGTTCTTAAAGAAAAGCTTTAATCTCAGAGCAAATATACCGGGTGATTATAATTAAAGTTACGATTTCAAAAATCGATAATTTTAAAACTACTGGTCAGAATGACTTGATATTTTAGCAGAACAATCGTGAGGCAATGGAATTTTGTTTGGCGAAGGAAAAAAAAATAGTTCCAAATTGGGCCGATAGATGGCGTTGTCAGGGTAATGTCAAGGGAAAGACCAAAAATGTATTCTTGAACCCTTTCCAGCGCGGAGTAAATTTGTTTGCAAAATGATGAAATAATAGGCTGACACCGGAATTTACAAACGAATCCATTAGCAAAAAGAAACTTGCTTATTTTTCTGGTTCTTAATGAAAGGAAAATTTTAATTAAATACCGGGTGATTATAATTAAAGTTACGATTTCAAAAATCGATAATTTTAATTAAAACTACTGGTCAGATTGACTTGATATTTTAGCAGAACAATCGTGAGGCAATGGAATTTTGTTTGGCGAAGGAAAAAAAAAGTTTCAAAATTTGCCCATAGATGGCGCTGTCTGAGTTCACATTGTCTGAAGATATGCAAATTACTAATACGTGACATGCGCACCGCAGACATAGCAACCATAAAAATGCAGAGCAGCAGCTCTTTGCCTGAATGCTTCATCATGACTCTGACTATGAAGGATCGCGCTCTGCTCTTGAAGCTTTTTTATAAGAACGATGACTGTGCACTTACAGCTATTAGGAAGTTTCGGACATTAAAATCCATAAAAAAAGGTCCAATAACAACAAATGGTCTGCAAAAAATGATTGCTAAATTCGAAGAGACCGGTTCATTTGACGTTAAACGGGGTAGAGGAAGGAAACCAGTTTCAGCTGCGGCAGTGGAAGATGTGGCTACAGCATTACAGGAACATACTGACAGTGATGCTGGAATCAGCAGTGCAAGGGGGATTGGCCGAATGCTGGATATGCCGAACAACACGGTGCGTAAAGTCCTACGGAAAGTCTTACGCTGTTATCCGTACAAGATAACTCATGTGCATGAGTTGCTACCTGCTGACCTGGAAGCACGTCAATCTTTTGCACTACAATTTCTTGCCCGGATGGAAGTGGACAACGGATGGCCATGGAACATTCTGTGGTCTGACGAAGCCCACTTTCATTGGCAAGGTTCTGTAAATACAGGATCGCAAAATTGCAGGATATGGGCGACCGAGAATCCGTCCCAGCTACAGCCATTACCTCTTCAGTCTGAAAAGGTCACTGTGTGGTGCGGAATAACGGCAGCGTTTATCGTCGGCCCATTTTTCTTCGAGGAGATCACACCTGCGGGTCCCGTTACCTGCACAGTTACTGGCAAGCGGTATGAAGCACTTTTGCGTAACCATGTTCTTCCGGCACTTCAACAGCGTCAGTGTGTGGATCGCATAATATTCATGCAAGATGGCGCTCCTCCGCACATTGCTACTACTCTGAAGCAGCTACTGAGTGATAATTTCGGAGATGATAGGATCATAAGCCGCCATTTTCCAACAACGTGGCCGCCACGTTCCCCCGACTTAAACCCGTGTGATTTCTGGCTTTGGGGGTACCTGAAGAATGTTGTTTATAGCGGGCGGATTCAGAATCTAGCCGACTTGAAGGCAAGCATCACACAACACACCCATTGCATTAGTACAGATACCCTCCGCTAATAAATTTTTAGTAAATCTCTGAACTCTATTTTTTTCCTTTTGGCAACATCATTCCTATGTTTAACCCTTTAACGGGCGGTGGTCACAAAAAAACCCAATTTTAATTCTAAAACTGACAATCGGCACCAAGAATATTTAATTAAAATTTTCCTTTCATTAAGAACCAGAAAATAAGCAAGTTTCTTTTTACTAATGGATTCGTTTGTAACTTCCGGTGTCAGTCTATTATTTCATCATTTTGCAAACAAATTTACACCGCGCCGGAAAGGGTTCAAGAATACATTTTTGGTCTTTCCCCTGACATTACCCTGACAACGCCATCTATCGGCACAATTTGGAACTATTTTTTTCCTTCGCCAAACAAAATTCCACTGCTAAAATATCAAGTCATTCTGACCAGTAGTTTTAAAATTATCGATTTTTGAAATCGTAACTTTAATTATAATCACCCGGTATATTAGAAGGTTTTTCCTTTCAATGCATAGATACCATAACAAGCCATCCGCTTTCAATCAATCCCCTAGGCTAAACATGTGAGGGCTAATCTATCAGGTTTCACCTTCTGAGGGGAAAAGCGTTCAAAAAAAGTTTGCACATGCGCAAAGAGACGATAATCGTGTGGAAAATTTGTCAGAATACGCTTTTCTTTTTAAATATATAGATTATTCATTTTAAAAGGGATATTTTTTATGTTTTCTCATATAACAACCATACTCCAAGGTAAACATTTGGAAATACAGATTAAACAAAATTTTCTTTTACATTTAAGCGCCTCATGGGAGGAAATAAGGTTACAAAATTTAAGCAAATCGGATTTTTTATATTTTACTGTATGACAGCTATACTGATGTTAAAAATAAATAGCACAAATTTTGCGTTTATAGTGTCCCCTAGCGAGAAATAGCGTAACTGAATTTAAATAATACATATGTATATAAATCCGCAGAAACTTCTAACACGGTCAAATTTATGTTTTCATAAAATTTTTCACACGATAGTTTTTTTTTTTTTTTTTTTTTTTTTTTTACGGTACTAGCACCCTGGGCGGGAGTGTGCATAACTTAAACTTTAAAATGGATTTTTTATGTGTTCTCATATGACAACCGTACCCCAAGTTAAAATTAGATAATACAGACACGTACCAGAAACATCCAATACAATTTTCTTTTTTGTTTATAGCGTTCTCTAGCCGGAAAAATGGTAACTAACTTTAAATAAATTTAATTTTTATGCATTTTTTAATAAATCTGCATACTAAGCTGTATGCTACTTCAACTTTATGTTTTGATGAAAAAGTTTACACAGAATAACCAAATTTAAATAAATTTCCTATATTTATGTAATTTTTTTTTTATAAAATAAATCTTCAGAACAAGCTTCTGCTTCGATCATGTTTAGGTTCTGATAAAAATATTCACATGTTACGTTGTTATTACACAGGTAGCACAGCTAATAGAGTATAACAAGAACGAAAAATTATGCGTCAAGCATGTAACACTTTCCAACGCTTCCAAAATAATTTTACAAATCATTACCGTTTAAGAAGCTGAAAGATAACATCTAAGTAAACGGTTTGGAAAACACATAACATATTTGAAAACGTTATTTAAGGAATTTCCAACATATATTTCCAACATATACAATATTCGTAAAAATATCCGAACACTTTTATTCAGCCCTGCATATGATCTATAGATTTGTATATATACTACATAGGATGCTAAATTTTAGTTTAGTTAGCGTAGCACAGTTTAAAATTCTCCTTCTGGAGTTTCTGTCAATAAACGGAAATGTGTTCGCGAACTTTTGCGCTGTCCTGTATACGATCTACAGAATTTATACACACCACGTAATAGACAAAAAGCGAGTTATATTTAAAATCGCGTTCAGCAACTTAAAACGCACTTCCAGGAATTATTGTGAATAGACAGTAGAGAATTCTTTTGTGTGTCCCTGTAAATGAACGATGACTGCTATACACACAATGTTCTGTAGTAAGCCTCTTGTAATGCACCTTAGTGATATATATACATTTCAATGCGTTTGAAATAGTGAAACAGTATTTAATTAAACCGCAAACGATTTTTCTCCATAGACGTAATGTAACGGATTTCCTTTGACTGTCCCTGTAAAGTAACTATAAGTGCTATGTACAGCATATTCCATATTAAGCTTCTTGTAATGTATCTTAGGGATATATATCAATTACAATGTGTTTGAAATTGTGTAACATCATTAAAATAAACCGCAAATGATTTTTCTCCATAGACCGTAACGTAACGGAATTATTTTGAGTGTCCCTGTAAAAAAACTATAAGTGCTACACACTTCAGTTGAAATAGGGAACATGCTATAGATAACGACAATAACTTATAAAAATTGCAGGGCAATCTGAGCATATTTACGGGAGTTAGAGCACGGACAGACGGCAGACGGCCAGAAAAACCGAAGTCATAAACACTTTTCAACTAGGTTGGAAAGTGTTAAAAATTATCGCCAGTGACAGCCCGTGGGACGTATATATCCAGGAAATCAAGGGGTTAACCTTTTGCACTCCACTGACACCTATACGGTGACATACTATGTTTAACCTAATATGATTGATTGACACCAGAATTTTGGAATGAAAATTTTCCTTTTATTAAGTACGTGAATTAAAGCTGTCAATAATTTCTAAATAAATTTGTTTGTAAATTCTGGTGACAATCAATCATTTCAAGTTAACCCTTTCCAGCACAGACAAAGTCTGTTCATAAAATGAGAAATTGCTGATTGACACCGGAATTTACAAACGACTTTTTTAGAAAATATGAACTCCTTCTTTTAAGCTTTCATTATAGAAACAGAATTTTATTAAAATATTCTTGGTGTCGCATGCAAGTTTGGAATCAAAATTAGATGTGCCCGGAGGGGGACCACAGTGCCGGAAAGGGTTAAACTTAGTATGTCACCGTATAGGTGTCAGTGGAATGCAAAAGGTTAAGGCTGTTGGTCAGCTTAGGGTTCCCAGTTTGGCCTGCTCTTTTATTGAAAAATTCCGAATTCATACCAGAAATTACGAATCGTAATTTTTGCTTTTAGTTACTTGCTTTATTTACATTTTCTGGTTATATAAAGTATAAATTCTTCTTTTGAAATTTCAGGTATGAATTCGAAATTTCTGGATGAAAAAGGAGGCCAAATTAGCAACTCTGTATCAGTCAGACCTCAAATTTCCCTCTCCAATCTAATTAATAACCTATGGTCATTGAATGCATTCATATTTTTCAAACTTCTCATCAGAAAATTTATATTTGTAACTTGTTTTTTCTGTGTACTCTTCCTGAAAAATGTCTATTGCTGTTTTGTTGGGAAAATATACCTAAACTATATGCTTAATTTTATTAAACCCTTTGAGGGGCGGTGGTATATATTATATACCACCTAATTTTAATCCGATTCAAACCAGAAACTTTTAATAAAATTGTACTTTTTTACTTTTGACGTGAAAAAGTTGAAAAATTGCTTTTCCTTATTTTGAACTAAATTCGTTCGTAAATACCGGTGTGAATTCGACGTTACAGGAACACAATTGCTTGCCCCTCAAAGGGTTAAAGTGTTAAAATCTTATTAAGAGTACGTCACATTTCACCAAGTTTTTAACAGATAAAATATGAAATTAAGCACACATAGTTTAGAAATACTTTGTGAACTAAAACAGTAAGATACATTCTTTAGGAAGAGTACACAGAAAAAAAAAGTTAAAAATATGGATTTTCTCGCGAGAATATTTCAAAATATGAATGTATTTCATGCCCACAGGTTTAACTTGAGGAAATGAGAATAGAGATCTGACTGGACTGACCATAAACTTAACATAGAATAATCCACTGTGAAGAGGATTATATTACTTGAACAAACCAAGAGTTTAGCGAATGAACAAGTGAGAAATATTTATTTTATTTGATATAAATTAATATTTTTAAATATTTCCGGCATGAATTTATTTCTTTTCATTCACGAATGCTTGTACATTATTCTGAACACGTGGTACTTTTTTAAATTGTTATATGTGCATTTTTAAACAATTCTGATTTAGAAACTGGCCCACAGAACCCATTTTTATGAGATTTGATGCACGCAACTTAATCTATACATGTAAATAAAAATAAAATAAATATAAAATTTTTTAGAAAATTGATTTTGATTATTTATTATAGTATACATTTATGCTTCTTTGTTATTGTTGTCAGTGGGCGTATTATAGAAAATTCGTTATTATTTAGACTGTATCTTAGATTCCTTTATTGCTCCAAATTTCCTCTCTTTAATACGAATAGTTTCTCTGATTTAACTTTTTGGTGCAATTGACGACTGAGTCGCATCAAGCACTCACTTTACATAATTCAAGATTAAGAATCTCAGTCGTCATTCGAGTTAACACCAGAACCTCTACATGGATAAGTTAGATTTTAGACGCTGACATAGCGGGGGCGACGGGGACAAGCAGGAAAACTTCCACCAATAATTTTATAATCTTATTTTTGTCTTAATAAATCCGAGTGACTTATTGGGACAAAAAAAAAAACTTTTCAAAATTGGTGGCTCTAGTATGTTTGTTAAACTCTTTCTCTCGCGTGAAGTCGGCGCCTATGAATCCTACTAAGGATCTTCAACCTATAACTGTGGGCTACTTACACCGTGCAGCGGCTCGTGACTGGCTTTTGGGGTACTAAATGCCATATTTATTCTATTATTATCACTAATTTTTAAGAAAATGTTTGCTTTGTTTATTGGCAAAAAGTTCTGCCATGAAACAAATATTAAATTTATTTCAAAAAATAGTGGTATGAAAAGAATAAATCTTTCAAGAATGTATTTAGTGCGCCAATAATAGTAATATAATCACGAGAAGCCACTTCTTACACCTATTCCCTCTACTATCAACAATTTTATCCTCTTTAGGGGGACATTTACGTCTCACAGGTATTCGTTCCACAATTTATAATTATTTTTCTTTATGGTAGATTTATCTTAAAATTGTCCTACAAGTATATGGCAAGGATTTTTTTAAACACTTTCCAACATACACTGGTGAAAACAATTAAAGGGACAAACGGTTTTTTTGCAATAAAAATAAAACTAACAAAGCAAATAAAACCAAACTTGGCCAAAATATCATCCGATATAAGACCAATATATGAAAAAACAAAAATGGGCCCAACCTGCACTCTAAATAAGGAAACTGGTCACGTGTCCAGCAGAGCAGCTGACCGACACCCTGTCAGTCATAGAAAAACATGTCTAATAGGGTGTGTGATTGCCTGCAACAGTTACACAACTCTCGAATCGGCGTTTCATACTGTTTACCAGGGTTTTTAACAATCCCTGTGACAACCGCACCCACTCTTGCCCCAAAGCACCCTTGAACTCATTGGTGGTCATTAGAGCTGGTCTTCCAGTTGCAATTGATCGTCCAGGGGCGTCCCATAAGTGTTCGATGGGATTAAGGTCAGGGGACATCGCAGGCTACTCCATTCGTTGAATATCCTCCGATTCGAGATAATCGTCCAACAACTGAGCCCTATGTGGACGGGCGTTATCGTCCATAAAAACGAAATTTGGTCCATATGCTCCGCGGAAAAGTCTCACATAGGGTGAAAGGATCTCGTTCCTCTACCGCTGACCTGTCAGAGTACCTCTATCGAACACAATAAGGTCGGTACGCCCGTCTGCCATGATGCCTGCCCAGACCATCAGACCACCTCCGCTATAGTGGTCCTTTTCGACAATGTTAGAGGGTTGATATCGACTGCCCGGTTCTCTCCAGATGAGAACACGTTTCGAGTCACTGTTTAGACTGAATCACAACTCATCACAGAAGAAAACCCTCCCCCAACTATCCTCTGTCCAACAGAGGTGTTCTCGGCACCATGCTAGACGGGCTTTTTTGTGGTTCACAGTCAAAGGGATGCAGACGGCAGGGCGATAAGCACACAGGCCACCTGCATTAAGTCTCTGGGTGACTGTTATTCATGAAATGGATGTTCCTGTTGCATTATACATGTGACAAGGCAGTTGTGCCGCTGTCGTGGATCTATCAATTTTGGCTAGAAGTCTCAAATAACAGTCTTCAACCGGCGTTGTTTCCCTTTTGTGTCATTGGCCAGGTCGGCGGACCACTGTTCCTATCTCTATGAACTGTTTCCACAGAGAGGGCACCATATTTCTCGGAACCCCGACGTCCTTACAACAAGTAGACTGTGATTAACCAGCCTCGAGTCTTCCATCTATCCGCCATCTTGTGGCATCATCTCGACAATGACAACTAGCCATACTAACGATGGGTAAACGAAGAAATTCAAAAAACAAGGATTGGGTTATGCTACGATGTTTCAAAACGTCCTTACGCTACAAGCTTCGGCGAGAAAATCAGGTACCTCTACACAAATGCGATTACAGCGCCACTTCTTTATGACGACACAGACCACTGCGTGGCAAGTGTGTCCGCGAAGAGCTTAACTATCATCTGATATCTTATTTGCGTTTAGGCATAACTTATTTTGTCTTGTTTTTTAAAAAAACCGTTTGTCCCTTTAATTGTTTTCACCAGTGTAGTTAAAAAGTGTTTATGAATTCGGCTTGTCTGTCCGTGAAGTCGCATAAATATACTTGAATTGTCATGAAATTGATAAATGTTAAGGAGGTTTACTATGGCATGTTCATCAGTGAAAATGGAGTATGTAGCACTTATTTTCAGCAGCCACTTGCATGATACTTAATGGTGGGTCAAATTTCCACCATTAATACACAGAATTTTTTTTATTTATGACAGAAATTCTTCACGAATAAGGCGTTTAAATAAAGAGATAATTTATATTCAAATATACTGGTGGAAGTTTTCCCGACTGTAATCAAATTCACTGACATTGACTGGAGGAGTATTTAAGTTGTCACTATACGGTGGAACCGCAGCGCCTAATTACCCTGCTAGAGCAAACTTTAACCAGTCAAAATGAGTAGATGTGTTTTCTCTAATTTTGACAGAAATTTAGCATAAATAGAGCGTTTAAATAAGGAGGAAATTTCTATTAAAATTTCGTAGTGGAAGTTTGCCCCGGCAGTAATCAGACCGAGCGGAAGCGTAACCGAGTTGAAGCGTCACAATTTTGAGGATATGTCGGCACTTACGCATTATCCGGGTCAGGAGATAGATCACCAAAAATGGTTCTCAATTGCCAATCTTGTTTATCGTTGCCAATAATGTGCAAAACAGTAATTTAATATTGTTAAATTCATAAAATTGTTAAAATGGTGAATAATATAAAATAAATAAATAAATAAAATAAATAAAGAATAATAAATAAATAAATAAAATAAATAAACAATAATAAATAAATAAATAAAACTGTAAAATATAATTAAAAATATAAACTATATTACTTGTAAAAAAAAATTAAGGCTTACTGTAATTAGTATAATTGGCGCCATGCTTGGCTCAGTTGTATCTGACCTGGCCCGGATAATACATAAGTACCATATGTCAAATCCTCTTTATTCAGAGTTCCATGCACTAATGATGCAAATGGGTTAAAGAAACCACATAGGGACCCTCATAGGTAAAACATATTAGTGAAGTCTTCATTTTTGTTGTGTTGTTCATTCTCAAACATATTATCTATATCACTGAAACTATTACTATTTTTTAATTCTATCTCGCATCACTTTCTCAAAACAGAGTTTTCTTATTTGCACTTTGCAGCATGTGTAAGAGAAATATGCAACAAAATTTATTTATTTTTTTAAATAGTGGTGCGAATAAAATATAAAAATAGTCGCCAGTGGCAGCCCTGATATATGGATATTTCAAGTGGGCAGAAATATGAACTCATGTGAAAAGCCATTAATACTTTAAAAAGAAAATTTCATACGCAATATGTGTTCTGACATAATGCGTAGGTTATTGCTTTATGTAATTATTTATAAACTAGTCACCTCTGGCGACTAGTTTGGTCTCGCTTAAATGTATACTAAGCACTGCCACCATGCTAAGTAATGTATGTTAATCACTGCAACCATGCTAAGCGAGGTATGTAAAGTATTTATGTTTTGAATAATTTTAGTATGCTTTTATAATTATTTATCATTTATTTATCAATTTTAACGATGTTATGTATTTATTAATGTACAAGAAACACAATTCGCGATTGGCAACGATAAACACAATTGGCAACGCTTAAATGTATACTAAGCACTGCCACCATGCTAAATAATGTATGTTAATCACTGCAACCATCCTAAGCGATGTATGTAAAGTATTTATGTTTTGAATTATTTTAGTATGCTTTTATCATTATTTATCATTTATTTACCATTTTTAACGATGCTATGTATTTATTAATGTACAAGAAACACAATTCGCGATTGGCAACGATAAACACAATTGGCAATTGACGACCATTTTTAGGGATCTATTTTCCTGGCGCGGAGAATACGTAAGTAACAAATATTATTACATGAGTTGAATGTGTTCACATTTAACTTACGTCAAGAGAAGATCGTGAAGGAAGTTGAGTTGTATACCACTTAACCTAACAAAATAATGCTAAACTGTGATTGTCGTACAGTAGCGGATTACTTTCCGATACCAGATAGCGTTGCAAAATTCATTGTTTTTCGAATGATTATCTCTCTAAATTACTATTTTTTTCTCTCACTGAAGAACGAATCTTTTGTGTTTACTTCGATGGAAAGCGATATTGGTCTGTTATCCATATTTAAAATAAAGTTATCTTAGAATATATACTTATTTAAATGTCTTATACATACTTAAACATTATACATATTTAAGTCATCTCGCAAGCATTAACTTTTCTTTAACGATCTTTCTGAAAATTAAACTTTTATGCAGCGTTTTTCGAAAAACTAATTTTGAGTAAAAATAGGTACCTGTCATATGAAAAGCAAAGCGGTCAGCCAGTATTTGTTTATGACAGTCACATCACTTGCGCCATTATTATCTAGCTAGAACAATAATTCATTTGAAAACACCGCGTAGAGTTCTACAAATGTATATTTCATTTATCAAAAAACATAACCATCTAAAGATTGTTATTTTGCGTTTACTAAACAATTATAAATAATTTAATGGTATTACGTTTATTTTATCATTCAAAATACGATATTTTTCCAAAATTCTGCAAATTCAGTGTAGACATATTTTAATATCATTCACTAAATTAATCTTTAAGTAGCATTTCAATAAAATGAGCTAATATTAAATTAATTACATAAAAAAAACATAATTTAATAACAGCTGTTTTATACTAATTAAGTAAATATATTATTAAATCAAAAACTTTTTACGTCATTTACTTCTATTTGTCTGTCATTTTGCTTTCCATAGAACCAAGGGGTATTTTTTTAATATCTGAACATAAATATTTTATATACAAACACGTTTTCAATTAGCTTCCAAATTAATGCTGATAAAATTAATGACTCGACAAATGGTTTATTAAATTTTAAAACGCTTTTAGAAGTGTTTACTTATCTTTTAATCTCGTGTGTATTACAATTTCTTTAACATATTAAGTAAATGTTATGTCAATTAAGTATATGTAACAGATTATATTTATCTTTTATCCACTTGAAAACATATAGTTTAATCGAAAATGAATGTGCTGCAATTATTCTCTCTATATTGCAAAAACATTTACAAATTTTCACTTTTAAGAATGAGTTTTCTATATTAAAATAAATTGATTAAATAAAATGGGTTTTGAATAATGTTGTGCTGAATTTTAAGTGGTTTTTAAATTTTTCTGTTAATTTAATAAAACATAGTCATGTAGAAAAAAAAACTGTAAAACCACGTATATTTTACTGTAAAATGGTACAGTAATTTTCCGGGAAGTTCCACCTTTTCAAGGTAAATGGTCAATTCCGGTACATTTCATGTTTTTCACGACAAATCCCGTTTTTTATGAGACTTTACTTGGAATCCTTGCAACACTAACTTTACTTCAGCAGTTTTTTACAATTGAAATGTTTAGTTTATAATTTAAATTTTAACAATTTAAATACATAAATGTAGATATTTCATTGTATTTCATAACGGCGTAAATGAAGTGATGTGAATAGAGAAAAATACGCATACTTTATGAGCAGATATCGCCTGACAATTTTCTTTTTACACAAAAATGCTGTTACAGCAAAAGCATTTTACGATTAAAATGAAGAAATTAAGCTATTCAACAATTAAAAATATAAAACATTACATCAAAGAATAACTGGAAGAAATTTAGAATATTTTTTTTTCCAAAATTAGTAACGTTGCACTACTTTGATGGATTGCACATCGCTCGGTGTTACAGACTTGTAGATGTACAGAGGCTCTGAATACCACTATTTTAAAATAATATTCTACGTCTTCTATGACCGGAGAATTTTCTGTGGCAATTTTGAAAACATTGCAATATCCTTTTTAAATTCGTCTAATCCACAAGGACATATTTTAATTTGTTTCCGCAATAGAATATGCAACAAGATAGTAAAAACAAATTTTACTTTTCTAATTTTGTTTACAAGATCTTCATGAGTTTTCATACAAAATGACATCTGTGCATAGAAAATTTCTCTTTCATGAAATAATAATAATAATTAATACAGTAATTTATTTTAATATTGTAATCTTATTTTTCAGCTATGTAAATTATTTTTTAATCATTAATTTTATTGCTTAAATTCAAATGATAAAATCAGAGCTTCGACTCGGTCCATTTTTTGAACATCGCTTTTTTCAAAGGAAAATATTTATTTTATTTTGTAGAAACTTACCCCGAAGGAAGCCCTGGAAAATTCATATATTATATTCGCCAGTGTAAAAAATTAGCGCTTCGACACGGTCCGTTTTTCGAACATCACTTTTTTCAATGGAAAATATTCCTTTTACTTTGCAGAAACTTACCCCGAAGGAAGCCCCGGAAAATTAATATATTACATTGCCCAGTGTAAAAAATTAGTATTTGTTTTTCAAAATTTGTGAGTGATGGAAACTTTTTAAAGCCATATTCTTCTTCCGAATTTTCTAAAATATAAAACAAATACTTCTTACATCATGAGAAAGGGATACTTTATAGAAAAGTGTTATAAGCCAGAAAGAAAGGAATTAATCTGTCTGTCCGAATGTCTATCAGTGTATCGCAATAGATGCCGTCTATATTTCTTCAAAATGACCCGGTAGTCATGAAATCACAGTAGATTAACTATTATAGCGTGTTTTTACTGATATGTAATCCAGGAGCGAATTCCCCTTAACCCACTTCTTACCAGCAGTAAGTTGTTATAAATTGATTAAAATTTGTTTGCAAATTTAAAAAGCAAACTTAATAAATTGATGTAACTAAATTTCTGTAAAAGATTAATCTATTTAACTGCGTATTCTTAAAGATTATTTGCAATATGTTATTGAAATTGTCATCGGGCGCTTATGTTTTGAGAAAAAAAATATAACTATAAACATTGTAACAAATAAATAAATAAAATAAAATAAACGACTTCAAAAACTACTACAAAGTAAAATTACTACACAGTACTACGGATTGACTTTGTTGGCGAGCAATGCACTGCTATAGCAGCAATTGCGTGCATTTCCTTTTCCGAATCTGATCCAATTACATGGACAGTTAGAAATTATTTATTAAATTTGCAGTTTTGTCAACCAAACTCGTCTTACGCTAATTACATGATTTTATATTAAATTCAAAAATTTGCCAGGCACTTTTGGCCCATCCTGTATTAGCGTACAAATCCCTCCACCGTAAAAATATAGTTCTTCAAACGAAGCAAGTCTACCGCAGAAATCTTGGTTGAATTTTAACGCTTTACAATTTTTATTATTTTTTTTTTTACTTATTGTCTACGTCATAAAAGATTTAACCAACGCCAGGGCGGTGATTTAACGATTAAAACATTGCTTTTTGGTTTTCCGTACAACAATCTTAGTAACAAAACTGTACAAAGAGGGAGGAAAATAGCCGAGTAGTGACTTTCTCGCCAAATAGATAGCGCTACGTCATTTGATGAAAATCCACCACCCCTGAATATTAGGCACCGCCCACTGAATACTAGGCACTGCCCCCTGAATACTAAGCACCGTCCACTGAATACAAGGCCTGAGCGCTGTCACTGCGGCAGTCGTAGGTGGAATTTTTTCAGCATGTGTACGATCCCTTGAAATTCAATACCAATAATTCCCAAAAAGTTTTTACCGCCTTATTTTTCTGCGATTCAATTAGTCCAAGAAAACTTTTAGAAAGTACTGGGGTGTAAAATTAGGACACCGTCCGAGCGCTTAAAAAATTCCGACTACGAGCGCCGCCATTTTTGTATCAGCTCTCAGGCCTAGTATTCAGGGGGCGGTGATATTAAGCCTAAACGCTGTTACAAAAATGGTGGCTGTAGTAGGTAGATTTTTTTGATCGTTTGTTAAAACATTCAAATTGGATACCAATCAAATTAGATCCTTTCAAATTGAATAGCGAATTTCTAAAAGTTTTTTCCGCCTTATTTTTCTGAGTTTCCAGAGTCAGCTGGATGGGGAGGCCTACCAAATGGCTTAAGCACTCACAAGCCCCGTCCAGAAGAGTTGGTCTCTTAATTCTAGATGAGAGACCTGCACCTGGATTGGCACTCCTAGAAATAACGCTTATTCTAAATTTGGAGGACATTGGAGCCACGAACAGTTTTTACGCGTACAAGCTCCCATTAATGTACACGGTACCACAGCAGCCGTAGCCGAAAGAGGTTGTCACCCTCCCAAGTTTTGACCACGGTCGATGCTGCATCACTTTCGGTGATCGTACGAGAACTAAGCTTATTCGTCCGCGCCACTGCGGGACTTTTTCTGAGTTTCACTAAATCAGATAAAACTTTTAGAAAATACTGGTGTGTAAATTCAGGGGACCGTCCGAGCGCTTAAAAAATTCCGCCTACAAGCGCCGCCATTTTGGTGTCAGCCCCCAGGCCTAGTATTCAGGGGGCGGTGTGAAAATTATGGAAAATAAAATATTTTAAAGATGTTTATTTATTTTTTATTATTTGTTTTTTGTTTATTTTCTAAAAATGTACCGAACCATTGTTGATGAAATTTAAATGGGACCAATTCAAGAGTATCCTCTTTCAATTACTTAAAAAAAATCACATGAATCGGTCGCACAGTTTCGGAGTAATCGGTGAACATATTACTACATAAAAAAATACATACTCGTCGAATCAATCTCCTCCTTTTTCGAAGTCGGTTAAAAATATGATTCTTGTAATCTTTAGCCAGAAAAAGCCTTTTTGTATAAATATTCTTGTAAACATCGAACTCAAATTAATAGGGATTCCAGAGGTTCCCAAAGTGTGCTCCGCGGAGCCCTTGGGGCTCCACCTATATTTTTCAGGGGCTCCGCGGCATTCCAGGAAAATAAACAAAACATGAAAGAAATTAGCATATTGCAAGGGAAAAATTTTCGAATGTATGTAGAAATTTGTGTGTGTGTCAAAAATAATTACATCTATCACCGGGTTGAAAAATCTTATAATATAATCTTTTAAATCGTACAAAATATTTGTTTTATAGTTGTATCCGTTTTCTATATAATATTTTTGGTTTGAATTACTTTATTTTATGTTTCTGCATTTAATGTGTTTTAAAAACTTGATTAAAAATAAGCTGCAAGAAATAGTATTCTAAATCGAATGCATAACGAAAATCGAAAGATCAAAGGCGCGCCAGTGGTGTTATCTTTGCTTGCCGAACAAAAGGGAGCACAGTTTTGTTCTTTGGAGCTCCGTCTATTCATATGTTTATACTTAGTTCTTTTTTGCTTAGTAACCAGATTCTAACTTCCTAATGAGGTAAGTGTGTCTCACATTGTTTATTTTCTTTCGCTTCACTCTTTGCGATCTTTAACCCTAGAATGCTACCCATTCGTCTCCTGGACGAAGCTCATAACAAATAATTCTTCAGAAATTCTTCGGTACCAGTATTTTATTACAGAAAATATCTGCTTAAAAAAAAAAAAAAAAAAAAAAAAAAAAAAAAAAAAAAAAAAGACGTTTTTTTTTTTTTTTTTTTTTTTTTTTTTTTTTTTTTTTAAGTAGAGATTTTCTGTAATAAAATACTGGTACCGAAGAATTTCTGAAGCATTATTTGTTATGAGCTTCGTCCAGGAGACGAAAGGGTAGCATTCTAGGGTTAAAATGAGGTATTTTATACTCTATTACTTGCTATATTTACTGAGAATTGTGTTAGTTAAGCTTTGATTGTTTCAGTGATTGACTGATAATTGGTTTTCGCTTTTCGTTACCATTTTAATTTAAGTGGTTTAATCTCAAATTTCATGTTCTATTTAAGTTTAAAATTTAAAACTGCTTCAATTTTTTTAATCTATTTAGTTTTTTAAAAGTTGTAATTAATTTTGACACCCTGTACGCGAAAATAGAATATATGTATTTACGAAATAAATATTTATTTTCATTTAAATAATTGCTTGAGCTGTAAATTTTATTTCATAGTTAAAATTTGTAGTGAAATTACTCTTGTAACTTATAATTTATTCAACATATTTATTACTGTAATATTTAGTGTTTTTATTTTAACTTTACAATGTCCTATTAATGTTAACATTATTATTTAGTTGTTCTTGGTGATTTCAATAATATCGCTTCAACACCGGATAGTTTGAATTTTATTGTAACATTTAATTGAAGACACATTTCTGAGAAACATTTTACATAATTTTACTCTATTTTTAAAGCAATGTATGTTGCCGAAAACACATTTTATTAACATCTTGTGTCACTTAACAATCCCTCTTTGAAATTTTGTTTTAATTGGTCTCTACATTGGCTAAGATTCTTATGTTATGATGATTCTTATGTTATGTTTTGCTATCAGAAATAATGCTGTAGCAATTTAAATATATATATTGGTTCTTTACATTTGTCATCACACTAACAATCTAAACTTTTGCTTAGCTCCATCCCTTGCTTAGACTTTTCGTCAATGAGTACTGGTCCTGATATAAATTTAACCCCACCCATATATTCCATTTTGTTAGTAAAATTTTTCTACTAGTTGCAGTTCTTTTAACATGCGTAGTTTTTAACCGTACATCTATTTTGAGGCAGAAACAACGGTGAAAGAAAGTTTCTTTCAAAACTGTAATTAATATCTAAATACTTTAAATAAAACATATAAAAAAGTGAACGATGCTGCAACCTAACAATACAGGGTATAGATTTTGCCCCGCCCACTTAAACACTAAAACGATGATCTGCTTCTAAATGTATTTAAAAAAAAATGGTTCAAAAGAAGCTCAGAGAGAGGCGATTCGTTTTCGTTCTATGTTTAGAAGTACTAGAAACGTATAGAAGAACGAGGAAAGAATCCGTAATCGCATGATTCTTTTACGGGTGGGCGAGACTAGCGATAGCGTGTTATATAATTACTCATGGGCGACTGGGCCTACGCATTTTCTTTCTTTTCGCGAGTAGCCTATTGGGATTATACAGAAGTATCTCTTTGAAAACGAAAACTGTACAACTTATTTTTCTTTCTGTATGTGTGTGTGGTTTTCGCCATAAATAATAATAGTTTTACGTAAGCCCCAATGCAATGCCTGACCCAAACAAGGTTGCCATTGTGATCTTTAATTCCGAGTTCATACTAGAAATCCCGAAGGAATACTTTTTTATTTTAAAAATATATGTCATTAAACTCTTAACAGTATTGCTCGAACGTCGCTCGGGTAAGAAGAGTTTGTTTTCTTCGTTACTAAAAGATTTCAGAAACCACAAATTTTTAGCTATAATTTTTGCTGTATTTGACGGACATATCTCGATTATACAAGGCAGATATTTTAATACAAAAAAAGTGTTTTTAGTCCTTTTTTTAATTTATTGTGTTCAATAATAATAATAATATTAAATAAAACTGTTAAGGGGTTAAATAATAGAACCTTGGCCCCATGTTGGAAACTACTGGTTCGGACTCTTATCCAGCAGATCTTTCTCTGATCCATAGGCATAAAAAATAACATTAATTAGTAAACCATAGTGTACCGTGGGGTTAAGGGGCTCCGCCTTAGAAATTCTTCCCAAAAAGGGCTCCGCGAGCCGAAAAGTTTGGGAACCACTGATCTATACTATACAAGAAATAAAAGTATGTAGGAATAGCTATTCATTGAGAAGATATTTATAATTTTAAACATGTTTAATAGAAAATTTTTAGTTTTTTAAAACTGAAAAATTGTTTAATGTGATTTTACGTATGATAAAGAGGGTATGTATAAACACACATTTCAAGAAAATTGATTAAAAAAATACCACAGGGCCCATGCAAAGATTTCGCACTGAAATCTAATATTTTTTAGGTACTTCTCTATTAACCTGTCGACCACTTTTCATAACAAAAAACTACCGACAAACTGTAAGATTAAACGCCAAAAATGCAGTCCCATTTACTTGATGTCAAAATCATTATGCGTGTTTGTTACGTCATCTAGTGGTATTACATTCGACATTTGCGTGAATTTTTCATTTTGTTTTACTGATTTAGTAGTTATTTTATTAATTAAAATAACAATTGTATCCTTAAATTCTTATATTTTATTTATTTTTTGATATTCCAATGGCAACGTTCTCCCGTTTATTTGGCGATAGTTTTTTGTTATGAAAGGTGGTCGACGGGATAATAGAGAAGTATCATTTTTTATCAATATGTAATATTTATTAGATGCAGGTTTAAACTTCTAAACAAAAAGCAAGGATAAAAATATCTGCAAACAACATTTAGTTGTTAGTCAAGCCAGAATATCATCTAATTTATTCCATCAAAGTTAGACTAAAAACTGATCCAAGATTGCTAAAGGCACGCGCGAGAAAAAAAAAAATTAACAATCGTATTTTGACTGCATTAGCGGGGCTAACGAGAAAGACGGGCTACCGTGCTTCTCCAATTTAGAGTAGTCACGTGACGCTCCCGGTCTCAGCTGAGCTAAGCAAACCAATTGACATATAGATTATTGCCTCAATTTTAGATTACTCTTATATCCGAGTCATTCTTTAATTTGATAAAATTCGTTACTTGCCCCCAAGCAGCGGAATAATGATTATCAAATCTTACAAAAACATTAAGATAATTTAATTATATTAAATAAAATAATTTGTAACCAGATATAAAGTTGTCAAAAGGGGAAAAAATAATGAAAATTGAGCCTTTTATATCCTAAAAATCATTGCGAATACACCTAAATATAACACAAACTACCTAAAAATAATTTAATTAACATTTAAAAATTTCAAAGATGAATCACAATTTAAGAAAAGAATGATTTTCAAAGAAAGAAAAAAAAAAAAAAAAAAAAATTTTTTTTTTTTTTTTTTTTTTTTTTTTTTTTTGTTTAAACAGCTCTTTTATACCTAAATGACAATATTTTCCCTACCAAAATTATATGCAGCCATAGGACATATATTTTATATAATATATTATATATATATATATAAAATTTTCAAAGCTTTAGAAGAAAAATAAGTATATTTTACACAAGAGCTCCTTGTACCCTACAAATCACTGTAAATACACAGAAATTTAACACATATTACTTAAGAATGATTTATTTAACATATTCAAATCTCAAAGCTGTAGAACAATTTTAAGTTATTGAGGGGAAAAAAATTTTGTTGTTTTTTCAAACCGGACCTTTATATTCAAATATCAATATTTCTGAACCAAAATTATGCATGGCCATTGGATACATACTTTATATAATATATAAACTTTTCAAAGTTTTAGTACAAAGATAACTTTTTTCTAATTAAATGTGCTCATTATTTATCTCTGAGCATAGAAGTTAATAACAGAAAGAAAACAATTTTAAGACACAAACTATCTAAAAATTAATATTGTTTTTAACGAAAATTTTCCCAAGCAATGGATCTATGATTGTTAAATCATATTAAAAGTTCAAAACACAGGCATAATTTTAAGTATATTAAATTAAAACACTAATATGTTGTATAGTCATCACAAGACTTTCTTCATAATCATTCCAATATATTGATTTAAATAGATCCTAACACCAACTATTATGAAGATGAAGTATAGTGGATTTATTTGAATTTAATATGGAGTTACAGTGATCAGTAAATACAGTTAACGTAGACATATATTAATAATATTAATAATCCAGAAATACTTTTAAAGGTATGCGTGTATGCAATTTTTTTCCAATGATCTGTTACATCAAAAACACAAAAAATGTCTAACTGACCAAATTTGTCTAAGGAGAATTGATTAAAAATAAATAAATAAAGTGTAACTTTTTCAAAATTATTTTTTAAAAAAAGATGTTTCATTGACATAATTTTATTTCTTACTTAATTTTGAACACTTTGGCAATTTACATTGCCCCATTACTCCCATCATGTAAAAAAATTAAAATGTGTTTCAATCTTTTGGGACATCATGTATATATGTTAGTCCTGAGTAATGGAACATACCCAAAGAGAAATATAGGAAAATATGGAAACCCTTTAAACAGAAATTATGGCAAAAATGATAAGCAGACATTGTGTGGCAAAAAATTAGCATAGACATGTTATAATAAAAAACTTATATGATTTCTCACTATCGAATTTTGATTTAGAAAAAAATCCAATACACTTTGTGACAAAAATTTAGGACTTGTTTACTTTCCCAAATCGCTATTGCTGAAACTGTTTAAATTTGGGAAAGTATAATATTTGGGAAAGTATGCAAGTCTTAAATTTGCAATACAATCAAGCATGTCGGATTTCCTTGTAAAACAAAGTTCGAAATTCATACACAACATAATTGAAAATAAATGGTACCAATATAAAAGTTTGAAACAATATCTGGCAATTTGTTCTTTGTGCTCAGTCAAAATCTGAATTTATTGATTTATTAATTTATTATAAACAATTTTTTTTAAATATTTAACACATTTATTAGTGGAGTGTAGTCAGTTTGCTAATAAATAAATTAAAATAACATTTAATTCATGTATACATAAAAAAAAATCATGAATTGTTTAATGGAACCAAAATGCAAAGTATCATATATATAGTATATTCTTAATGTTAATCCGTAATAATATTACAGGTGTAGTATTCTGAATATTAAATCTTTAAAAATAATCTGAACTTATTAAAAACTTCGACTTATTTCTATCCTGTTTATATTAATAAGTGAAAAACTTTTAGAGTAAATAGTACAAGTAAAGACATATTCATTTAAAATAAATTATGTTTACTTATATTCAAACAATTCAAAACAAACATTATCATATGAATGCAAAGGTTAAAAAAAAAATACATCACCAAGATTAGTAATGCAATGTTGAATTCAAGGGGTGATATTCCCTACAGATGATTTCGGATTTTACATTTATTAATGGTCTAGAAATGAAAAATCACCCCCGAAACTCTGTAATGTTCTAAACCCGAAGCTGCAACCCCTCCCCCCTCCCTTAGAAAAATATATGTAATCAACACTGCAATAAAGGTACGTTATATTCAATAATAATCTTACGATTTTGCTGAGCTATTTTATTTCACATAAAGTAAAGTTGCCGGCATTCTGTTTTCCGACGATTTAAAGTATATAACATTGCACAATTAAATGTTATGCATATTACATTAAAGCGGAAAAATGATTAATACTTACATTCGATAGATTATCCAGCGTAAATGGATTAAACATTACTACTTAAGAAAAGCTTAACAAAAGTAAAGTAAAATAAAAGATTCGCAATTAAAATTACGTTTGTTTTTATAATTAAAGAATATATAACAACACGCACACGAGTTAAAACCAAAGTAATGGAATTCCTTTGTGTACAGCTGCGCGTCAAAGTACGTTTTGAGTAAGACCGCGACTACCACGTGACTTTCAACCACGGTAGCCCTTTGCGTCAGCCCCGCTGCATTAGAGGATGACGTCATCCGCTTCGGGAAAACCATGGGACTTAGAAATATCAATCTAAGCATTTCAATTTCAATTTCGCTTTTTAATCATAAGTATAAAATAAACCCGTGCGGTGTTTTTTATAATAATTGCTATGAGCATCATATAATGTGGTATTTTATTTTTTTGGCAACAATAATTTCAGGAAAACCTTTCATTTCTTTCATGAAAACAATGCCGATTTAATTTTTAATTTTCAGCAAATTTTAATCAAAAACATGTTTTAACGAATTGTTAAGTGGGCTATGTCAGAAGCCTGTTCTAAAACCTTTCATATGGTATCTCATTCGTTGTTCTGCGTTTCATATTTTCTGAGTAAAAGGGATGTTGGCAGGAGAAATATTATATAAGGATTTATAAGTTAACTCTCTAATACCTAGGGTAGCACACATGCTACCATCAGTGATGCGAATTTAGTGGTTTTTTATTTCAGATATTCTGAATATATACCAGAAAATCGGAATAGAAATCGTTCTTTATTTAATGACAGGCATTCCGGGATTACAAAGAAACGAAAATTTATTGTTGTTATTTCTGGTGTGAATTTTGATTTTACTAATATTTGAATTTCTAGAATACATTCTACGATGGGCATTAGATGGTTAAAATGCAGCATTTTGTTTCCCGGACCAACTTAATGAAAGGGCACGAATTGCTTCAGTCGCAGAAAACGCCTTGATCATTATATAGAGAAGGGCAATTCATAGAAAATTACATCATGTTGAAGCACAACTTTTGGTGTCACAAATGGAAATATGTGTTTTATTGTGAGTATCGCGACATTTTTATCCGTGAAGATTTTCTTAAATACTCCATTTAGAGTCCCTTTATTACAAAAAATACGCATTTCCAATATAAGAACACACATTATTTCAGACAATTAAATACACTAAACCAACATGAGTGAAAATTTGACCGGGGCCAGGACTTGAACCTGGGAACTTCAGCGTAACGTGCAGTTGCTCTGCCATTCAGCCGCACCTGGTCGACATCCTAACCCCGCAACTTCTCACATTTATACATGTTGGAAACAGTCACCAGCCAGCAGTTCTGTAGCTTCAGATGACAATAGTAACCATGAATTAATAATTATTCACCGGTCCGTAAGTAATTATCCATTACCGGGCTAAAATATCGAACAGGGGTGGCTCAGTGGCAGAGAAGCAGCACGTGAAGCTGAAGGTGCCAGGTTCGAGTGCTGGCCCCTGTCAATTTTTCACTCATATTGGTTTCGTGTATTTAATTGTTTGAAATAATGTGTGTTCTTGTATTGTAAATAAAGTAATCAGACATAGTGTTTATATGCTTTAATATATAATATGCATTTCATTCACAAAACTGAATATTTAGGATAATTACGTTGAAGTAAGGCGATTTTCAAACGTGATTAGATTTATTAAGCATATTTTAGTATTAGGGGTTTACAGTAATTCCCGGCGTATAAGACGCAGCTAAATTAAGTCTGTTTCTAATCAGAAAATTTATTTAATAAATAAAATCAAATAACTACTAAATAGAAATAAGTTACATTTTATGAAAAAGAGATTCTGGTCGGAAAGAGATTTATCTGAACTGTGTCTTTCAGGCCATCTAAAAAACAATTTCTGACAAATGTTTTATTCTAATCTCTAATGATATACAGTGTCATTATATCTGTAAAAAAATAATGAATGAATATTTTTAATATTAATCTAATCTCGGGGTCTGAAGAGGATATATTAAAATTCTGAAGAAATTAATACATTTAAAACGACGCGACGACGCTTAAACTGCCACGATAAAAACATTTTCTTAAATATATACTAAGCTTCAGAAAAGATATTATTATAATCGAAAAATTCTCATTATCCAAAAATGCTTTAAATGTATTATTTCAATGCTATTTAATATCTAGCCCTAGCGTAAAAGAAACCCCTTATGTGTTGTATTTCACAGTCAGTTTCTAAATCTCAAGGGCAGATTATGTTTATTACTTTTCAGTTTTCTACTGTTACCATTAGTTTCCTCTGGAGTAGCTTCTTATTTCTTCTTAAATCATACTAATGTATTAAATGCATATTTTTTAAAAACAATATTAAATTACGTATTGCCCACAGGATTCATAACTGCGATATTTCTAAATTTGTTATAAACATGAACAAATATGTAACAAATGTTAAAGAAGTAAATTAGAATGATTAATAAATCAACTATTGTATAATTATTTAATTCCAAGATTTATTTTCTGGACTTAAATCTATTAAATTAATATTGTCGTGCATTTCATTTAGAAACTTTATGAAATGGAATAAAACAAATTATATTCAACTAGATTAAAAACACTAATCTTACTAACCTTTAAGAAATCGAATATTAAATCCCCAGTAACTGTAGATTTAATATTGTCATTTTTCTCATTACCAGTAGAAATTCCTGTGATTCCTTATATCTTTTGGATTACAACTTAATACATATGCTGTTGGTGCCATAACTAAATTATGCATTACCTAATTAAATTATGATAGTATATGTTATAGCGATCACAAATAAATAATAAAATACAGGATGATTCATGAAGATACATACAGTTTCAACGCACTATAAGATCAGGATAATATATGATATTTTATGCTACACGTAACAAAATGTAGGAGTATGTTTCAAGTATTTTTTAAAAGTCCCCAAGTTGTATAAAATGCTTGGACAAGCCTTGCCGTACCATTGTTCAACGAACAATTTTCCAACATATACCCAGCAATGGTCCAACCGTTATCTGCTCTGAATCCTTCTCAGATAGGGTCCAAATTAAAGGAACTTCCGTACCCGAGCATTTTCCAACGCTACCATTTTCCAGGGGCATCCACAAACTGCTAAAGATGGGCTAGCAATCTGTGTTACTTGGGAAAGATGTTCAATGTATACTCACTTAATAACACGAGACACATTGAGCCTGTAGTCTATTTCCATCTAAATGCGAATTAAGATATCTGAATCAAGTACAATGATAGTGGATGTCATACGCTGTTTTAGATTAAATAGTCATCTGACACATTTGCGTCTATATCTCAAGATGGCGATAGATCAGGAATTTTTTTCATGGAAAATACCAGTATTTTTTTATAGAAAAATTTGCTTTATTTAAATGTGCGATTAATTAAGAAATTGATAATTTTACTTCTGTAAGAAATTGCTATTTTCCCTGAAAAATTCTCCGATCTGTTGCCACTCTGTATCACTTTCACACACAATAGCGGAACACAAGATTTCTGAATAGTACATCTGCCAAATGGTTTTCAGTAGAGTTACAAAATTCCCGGGAACTTTGGGGTAGAAACTGAGAAAAATGCAGGGAATAAACAAACCCAAGTGACAAAATGTGGAGACTTCCGTATTGTTCAGTTGCTAGAGATTGTCATGTTACTGAATATTGCATAAAAAAAACTTAAAGTAAATAAGTTGCTTTCAGTGCAGTGTACATAAACTTTAATTGTTAGTACATTAACCTTAGTTATATTTGTAGGATTTCAGTGTTAATAATTCAATTGCTTTATGACGTCATGATCGTCATATTAACTGACACTTTAGTACTATTACTATCATCCATGATTCAAACGCATGAGGTATAAATATTTCGGATTGCGAGACTTGGCAAAGAGCCAGTCATATAATTTTTATCATCGAAGAAGCGTTGAAGTGTGAAAGAGTCAGTTAGGGAACTGCTAAGCCTAATTGGACTATGTAGCAATAAGAATATTGTATGTTTTATGGGAGAAGTGTAAGCTATTTTGAAGGAATAACCAACGAAGTGTTATGGAATTGATTTGCTAGAATGGCATTAAAGTTCTTGTTTTTGTTATTTTGAAGTCTAGTTGTTCAGTTAATTCAGTAGATTAACTTTTTACGTATCACCTTTCCACATTTTTATATAAATAAACATTAAATGTGCATCTTCTCGACAAATTTCGACGAACATTTTCAAAATCGCAATGCATTGAACTGGAATTGCAATACTCGATTAATAGAATAAATTTTAACAAGAATCGCTAGTTTCAGTGGCGGTCTTGGGGCACAAAATGCATGCCTGTAACACATGTTATTTGCATAACATTATTTTTTGCAAGAAAACTTTTCCTTGTTTAATGGCAAAACATTCTGACAGCAAATAAAATAAAGTATTCTTTTTTAATAATAGTGGTAAGAAAAGAATAAATTTAGCAACCATGCATTTAGTGACCCAAATAAGATTCGTCACTTGCCGTCACTGGCTAGCTTACAAAAATATATGCATTTTAGTTTTTAAGATATTGAATATACTAGAGTGTTATCACTTCTCAGTGCAAAAGCTGTAATTTTAAAGTTTTCACTGAGAAAATTCCCATCAATTAAAAAAACTATAGAAGGTAAACAAGAACGAAAAATCATGCGTCAAGCATAGATTATGTAACACTTTCCAACGCTTCCAAAATAATTTTACGAATCATACTCTTTAATAAGCTAAAAGATAACATCTAAGTAATCCGAATAGTTTTATTCAGCCCCGTATAGGATCTATAGATTTGTATATATACTACATAGGATGCTAAATTTTAGTTCAGTTAGGAAACACGTAGCACAGTTTAAAATTCTCCGTCTGGAGTTAAATAATACGGAAATGTGTTCCCGAACTTTTGTGCTTCCCTGTATGGGATCTACAGAATTTATACACACCACGTAATATACAAAAAGCGATTTAAAATTAAAATCGCGTTCAGTAACTTAAAACGCACTTCCAGGAATTATTGTTAACATACAGTAGAGAATTCTTTTGTGTGTCCCTGTAAATGACCGATGACTGCTATACACACAATATTCTGTAGTAAGTCTCTTGTAATGAACCTTATATAAATTTCAATGCGTTTAAATTAGTTAAACATTATTTAAATAAACCGCAGACGATTTTTCTCCATAGACGTAATGTAACGGAATTCTTTTGACTGTCTCTGTAAAGTAAGTATAAGTGCTATGCACACCATACACATATTAAGCTTCTTCTAATGCACCTTAGTGATATATATAAATTTCAATGCGTTTAAAATAGTGAAACATTATTTAAATAAACCGCAAATGATTTTTCCCCATAGACCGCAATGTAACGGAATTCTTTTGAGTGTCCCTGTAAAAAAACTATAAGTGCTACACACTTCCGTTGAAATAGGGAACATGCTATAGATAACGATTATAACGTAGAAAAATTGCAGGGCAATCCGAGCATATTTACGGGAGTTAGAGCACGGAAAGACGGCCAGACGGCAGACGGCCAGACAAACCGAAGTCATAAACACTTTTCAACTAGGTTGGAAAGTGTTAAAAATGAATTAATGATTATCTGTTTAGAAAACAGAAAATAATCAAATAAACACATATAAAAAACATTTATTTAGCATGTCTTACCGAAAAAAGCAGTACCAACGGAATATAAATGAATTGAAGATGAATGCAATCACCTATTCAACCCTCCAATGCAACCGTTGAATCTTTTATAACATTTGCCAGCTTACGGAAGAATCGCACTTATCTTTAGAGATACTACTAGACTTTTATCACTTCTGAAAGTATAGAAGATTTGATTTTATCGGTTTGTCTGAGGAAACTCAAATTCTGTCGCAATGTTCTCTTTTCTAAACTGTAATTATGGCAGCTGAATATGGAAGGAACATTATTTCGCTGACTAGCAATGAACTTATATGCGCGATTTATATTTGAAGATCTTATTTGCACGTAAATAAAATCTCGCCTGAAAACGGAAATGACTTTTATCCAAATTATAACGTAACAACAACAAGCGATTAAGTGGATAAGTTTCCCATTTCGCCACAAATATTTCTACTTTATTTTTAAGATTGATATCTACAATATCTTTCCAGATAACTGCTTTAGTTCTTCTCGTTATTAGGTAGCTTTCAATACAAAAAAGTATAAAGCTACCTATTGCAGCCGTTCGGAGGAAAGCAATTCCGGAAAATTTCGATATATTTTCACCGATCATGACCCCCAGACCCCAAAACCACCCTCCGTTCAAATGTTGATTTATATATATATATATATATATATATCTCCATATATATATATATATATATCTGACCTATGTCATACGATAACGCCCGTATTTATAAATCGATTTTGATGAAACTAATTGTGTGTATTAAGGTCACTAATGTCTCGACCGAGTTCGTTGGCCAGCTTGGTCCGCCATTTTGTTTCAAGATGGCGGCCATTTAAAAATTTAAAACTAAAATAAATAGACAAAAAAGTTAAAAATTCAAATTTATTTTTTAATTATGTGTTAGTCCTTGATACAAGGATTCCAGAGCATTTTTGGTTTACCTCTATCTTAAAAACTGGCTGAGATAGAGCAGTTTAAAATTGTAGGGTGGCTGACATTTTGAAACAAAACAGCACATTAACGCGATTACTCGCAAATTATTTTCTTTCATTGTTGTAATAATTTTCCCAATCATACATATAAAACTATATCTTCATATCCGTTAGCGCCAAATTATCGCCAAAATTGGCGACATTTGACGAAATATCGCCAAATTTGGCGATCAAAATAAGTCTTCATAAATGAAGCCAATTTGGCTATTGCTCAATAATTTGGCGAATTTCTTATTCAAATTCAGTATTAACGAATCTTTTGTAAACGTTTCTTTGCATTTTAACTTGCTGTTTTCGTGTAACATTAGCTAAAATTTTAAAACGAAGATATAGGAAAGCTACCTTTTCCTCCCGGTACAGGCCGGAAGGACTTTTTTTATTTTAAATTGTTGTAATTTTTTTTTACTCCTTTTTAATCTCTAACTTTCTTTCAACTCTCGAAACAAGATTGATATCTACAATTTCTTTACAGATAACTGCTTTAGTTCTTCTCGTTATTTTAATTTTAAATTGTTGTAATTTTTTTTTACTCCTTTTTAATCTCTAACTTTCTTTTAACTCTCGAAACAAGATTGATATCTACAATTTCTTTACAGATAACTGCTTTAGTTCTTCTCGTTATTTTAATTTTAAATTGTTGTAATTTTTTTTTACTCCTTTTTAATCTCTAACTTTCTTTTAACTCTCGAAACAAGATTGAGATCTACAATTTCTTTACAGATAACTGCTTTAGTTCTTCTCGTTATTTTAATTTTAAATTGTTGTTATTTTTTTTATTCCTTTTTACTCTCTAACTTTCTTTTAACTCTCAAAACAAGACTGATATCTACAATTTCTTTACAGATAACTGCTATAGTTCTTCTCGTTATTTTAATTTTAAATTGTTGTAATTTTTTTATTCCTTTTTACTGTCTAACTTACTTTTAACTCTCGAAACTGCAATTATGGCAGACTAGTGGCCTGTCCCGGTTTCGTTCGGATGGACAATGTGTCGATGTCCTTGAAAAAATGTATTACGGAAAATATCTAATTAAAATACAGCAATAGTAGTCTTATTCGTCTAATCTTCCATTATCGGGATCGACGAAATCTCTAAAATGGCTGAAATACGTATTTATGTATTGGCGGGACACAGCTTTGGTACATAGCTGAAATACATGTTTATGATTAACTTCCGTAATAAAATAAGTACATTTTAAGTTGGCAACATTTTATCTTTTGTCGACATTTACTTAAAATTCCAATAGGAAACTTAAGCCTAGTTTTGAAAATTTCCGAGCATGAAATCCATATTTAGACACTTTTTCCATTTAATATCTATTTCTCCGGAAACATCTATCCAAAAAACTGTCGGTAGATTATAGGATTGCTGTAATTAAACAATTTTAGTATACAAATTCGGTTTTTAAATTCAGTAATATGGAAATAATATGACTCCATCTTAAATATTACGAATCACCATGGCAAGCTAGAAGCATTACCTATCATGGGATATAATTGAATGGGTTACGTATGATAGGATGTAATGCAATGATGAAAAAATTTATTAATATCTTTTTAATGTTAAGTCGATTTTCATAACATTTGAAATGACTCGACAAAATTCTGCATCGATTATATATATTAAATTTCAAACCATTTGTATGGGTAGTTTTTGTGCTGTTACAAGCGGACAGACGGACGGACTAGACGACGACTAAAGGGGCTACGTATTCATATAATTACGAACGCACCTAACAATTACATAGGAAAAATTTCAAAAGCAACATCTTTTGAAGATGAATTGAAATCCTTCTCTCATCGAGCTATCTTTTGTATGAGTCGCCAAGTGACAGAAGTATCGCCCGTTTTAGTTTGGGGGTATTCATCTGCAAGACTTTTGTCATTTCTCAAATAGTAGAAAATATGATTTTAACGTTTTCGTCTGAGAAAATTCCAATTTCGTAGCAATATTCCATTTTCTAAACTGCAATTATGGGACCTGAAAGTGTAAGAAAAAATATTTCGTCGTCCGTTATTGGACCTATGCGCAATTATTGTTTGATAATTCTTGATAATACCTTTGATAAAATATGAAAACTAATGTAAAATTTAATCCACATTATTTTCATGAATTTAAGTAGATATAACATTTTACATTAATACATTTCACAAAATATTTAAAAATTACTATTAACGTTAAAATCTAGATAAAAAACATGAAAAAACAAGTTGGAAATTGTACGTCAAACGTGACAATTGAGGTGCGTTCGTACTATAACTAGTTTTATAAATATTCAGATCTTGGTGCAACAGCTTTTGCTCTCTTATGCAAAAACGCATGAACACATAATTTATTTTATGTGAATATTTTCTTATTATAGATTTTATTTTTATTTTATGAAATTAATTTTCAATACACTTTTACAAACAATTAATTACAATTCTGTTTCATCAAAATTGTACAATGCGCAAATATCGAATACAAGACAATCTAAAACCAGTGGGTAAGTGTGATCAAAGATCGCTCAAAGGGTTTCATTTAATATTCTTTTCAAAACAATTTATCCTTTCTTTAATAAATCCAAATAAACTTAATTTAGCAAAAAAAAAAAAAAAAAAAGTCATGTCATTTATAAAGTAAAAATTTACCGGCCTATTTTCTCGTTTTTTCGAATACCTAAACATCAGCCCGGTATTATTATGACAGAATATAATATCTGTCATGCGGACTAAATGTGATATTTAAAAAAATAATTTCCAAATTAAACATGTTGTACACCTTCAAAATGTTAAAATATGCGAATATTTCCATAATCGTGTTTTTATCATGATTCAATACGTTCCTCAAACTCATATATTTACTATTCTCTATTACTCATATTGATACTCGCTTTGTATTATTCTCAAACATTTGAAAAATCCGTTAAACTTCCGATATGACGTCAGATTTTCTTTTTAATTCTCTAATGACGTGATATTAATCTGCTTTGTGTACATACACATAATCATACTTCTTTTATTATTGAGAAATATTTCCATTTTATTACCACTATGACGTTAATCAATTTTATTTCATATTACTATTTTTTTCAATTGGTGAAACTTTTTTTTCATTTTCATTTTTCGCTTGGAAATCGTCTGATAGAAAATTAATTATTGTAGAAAGAATTTCATCGTGGATTTTTAATTTTTGGCATTTGCTATAACGAAAAATGATTAAATTTAATAGGAAAAGACTGTTAGAATTTTGGTTTTTTATCTCTATTTATTAAATTATTTCGAAATTTTCAAATTTTAATATTTTGAGCTCTTTATAGCTGCTATTCAGCTACATACACAAAGTTTCAACTCTTTACGTTATGTAGTTTTTGAGAATGGCTCTGTGACAGACAGTCAACGCAGCGGGAGTAATATTCGGGTTTCGTGTAAGTAGGGTTTCGTGAGATGAACGAAACCCTACAAATCATTGTTTTTTTTTTCACTGAAATAATGAATTATATCGTCTGTTATTATGATACGATTAATTTCCGTAATAGAATAAGTACACTTTAAGTTGGCAACATTTTATCTTCTATTGATATTTACTGAAAATTCCAATGGCAAACTGAAGCCTAGCTTTGAAAATTTCGGAACTTGAAATCCATATTTAGACTCTTTTTCCGTTTAATATCTATTTCTCCGGAAACATCTATCCAAAAATCTGTCATTAGATTATATGATTGCTGTAATTAAAAAAAAATTAGTATACAAATTCGGCTTTTAAATTCAGTAATACAGAAATAATATGACTCCATATTAAATAGATCGTCATCACCATGGCAACCTAGAATCATTGCCTATTATGGGATATCATTGAATTAATTATGTATGATAGGATTTAATAGAATGAAGAAAACGTTTATTAATATCTTTTTAAGTTTTGATTCGATTTTCAAAAAATTTGAAATGACTGTACAAAATAACACAACGATTAAATACGTACATAATAACACAACGATGTTAAATGCGGACAGACGTACGTTCCAAACGACGACTATAGGTGTTACGTATTTATATAATTACGAACTCACCTAAAAAAAAGGATTAGTATTATACATTCGGATATGATTCGGATATGAATATTCGGATATGAATATTCGGATATGATTTTGTAAGAATTACCATATCATTTAATACTCTATCATTCTCTCCGCATTTAAGTTTTCAGACTTTTTAAATAAATAACAAATAAGAAAAAAAAAGGTATTAGTTTGCGCAACTGCGCAATTTTGATTGATAAAAAACGAATTGAAATTATTAATGTAAAATATAAGAATGAAAAATAACAATGAAAACAAAACCAGCTCTTTTATTATTATTATTAATTATATTCAGGGTTAACACAGGCGGATAATATTTTAATACTTTCTCTATCACTGCTTCCGAACAATAATCTTTTTTCTAAATGTCTAGTATATATATATATATATATATATATATATATATACAGTGGACTCTCTCTATCTGAACACTCTCTAATGTGAACACCCCGGTATTATGAACACTTTCTGGCAGTCCCGGCGAAACTCCATAGACTTAACAAAAGATGAACTTTCTGTATTCTGAACACCCTCTAATCTGAACACCCCACTATTATGAACACTACTTTTGATCCCCCATTCTAACCCGCCTCTCCGTAAACTGAACGCGTATTTGCAGTCGGAATGCGGAGAATTCTCGCATCATGGAAATTTGGAAAAATTGTTGCAAAAGAATAAAAGGTTTCAATGAACTCGATTTAAAAATAAAGAAACAAAATCATTTCTAGGTTTTAAGATCTACCCGATGCTGAAATTTTTTTCTATATCTCAGATAAAATCTTCAGCTAACAAAACAAACAAACAAAAAAAATCGAAGAATATTTTTGTCTTTACCGAATGTGTTCTCAACTAACTAGAACATTCTTATATATTTTTAATAAATAAAAAAGTGCAGATATGAAATTGTTTCCATTTTAGAAAAAGTAAATCATGATAATCAAATTAAATGAAATGATCAAAACAATCAATTTTTGTGCAAAGGGATAGAAGAAAAAATAATGTAAAAAACATGTCACGGGATTTCCCCTCTCCCAAGCTGAGATAAAAATAGAACGATTGCGCAACAGAAACGCCCACCTTCCAATGACAGGTAAGAGGCAACAGGTGTTAGTGGGAGTGGTTAAAAAAGGATTATGGTTTCTTTTCTGCACACCTGGTTGGCAGCATTATCGCTTCTGTTTTTTTCTTCCTTTTGTCCGGCAAAGGTAAAATTTTCACTATTGTTGCAGGGACACTTACGCAGATATGTCAGAAACAAGTAAGAAAACGAAAAAACGGAAAGAACTGAAACTTCAGGAAAAATATGAAGTTGTTCAAAAATTCAAATCAAAAGTAAGTCAAAGAAAAATTGCATCTGAATTTGGAATTTCAGTAGGTCAAGTCAACGCAATCAGCAAGAAAGAGAAAGAAACTATAGCCGCTTTTGAAGCAAATGAACCTTTCTCAAATTGTTGAATTTTTGAAAAGAAAATTGAAAACAAGAACATAAACAATCACGTCTGGAAGTTTTTTTGCCAAATGAGAACGAAGAATCTTCCTGTCACTGGACCCCTGCTAAAGCAGATTGCTCTGGATTTTGCAGAAAAGGAGAAAATCACGGAATTCAAGGCATTAGAAGGATGGATGACTCGCTTCAAAAGTTGACATAACATCGGATTCAAAATAATCAATGGTGAAGCTGCAGACGTAAATATCGACACTGTGGAGGAATGGAAAAGAAAGCTTCTGGATATAACGAAGGATTTCGATGCCGCTAACATTTTCAATGCCGAAGAAAACCGGCCTGTTTTTCAGAGCTCTTCCAAATAAAACCTTAGCAGAAAGAAGCGATAAATGCATGGGCGGAAAAATGTCAAAAGAAAGACTTACCGTCATGCTCTGTGCCAGGTTTACGGGTGAGAAGCACAAACCACTTGTGATCGGAAAAAGTGAAAAACCACGATGCTTCTAAAATGTGAAGATAGCATCATTGCCTGTCCACTATAAATCAAATCGAAAAGCCTGGATGACATTCACAATTTTATCACAATGGTTGGAGGGCATTAACGAGATGATGAAGAGAGAAGGAAGAAAAATTCTTCTTTTTGTGGATAATGCCAGATCACATACAAATGCTCAGCTGAGCAACGTGAGCCTGAAGTTCCTGCCACCGAACTGTACTTCTATAATCCAACCACTGGATCAAGGAGTAATCAAGACCTTTAAAGCTCACTACCGAATTCATTTTTTGAAGAAAATGTCCGTGGTGATGGAGGAGGCTAATTCGGCAACCGAACTAACGAAGAAGGTTGATGTCATGGATGCTGTCCATTGATATCAATTGCTTGGAATGAAGTAACCCCCTACACCATCCAAAAATGCTTCTACAAAGCTGGATTCCCGTGTGAGAATGAGCAATCAAGGACAGAGGACCAAGAAGCAACAGTTGTGAGTGACTTGGGGTCAATTCTTCAGGAGCTTCATACTGAAATTGAACCTGGAGCTTATCTCGAACCCGACGGAAGCCTTCCTGTTTGCGACAACATCGTTGAAGAGGAATACGGTAGTGAAGACGAACTAGAACCAGAAGAAACCGATTAAACAAGAAGTACGATTACCTTCAAGCAATATGGCCAAGGGATTCAAGACCTGTTGAACTATGCGGCTGAACATCACCCAGAAGCCTTTCCACTTCTTAAACAACTAGATAACATGTACACTGCACGAGCATACACAGTGCAAAAACTGACTAAAATTACTCACTTTTTTAAGTAATGTACCTATTATCTTTTCAAGTAATGTAATTGTATGTTTTGTAAAAATTTTTAATATAACTTTTTTAATTAACTTTTTTAATAGTTTCTAAATTCAGCACCTCCATCACAGGTAGCTTGCATGGTTAACCAGGCTAAGTATTCTATACATTCTATAAACTCAATATACATAGTAGTAGTAGTAATGCACTTCCCAATCTCCCTCTATAATGAACACCCCTATAATCTGAACATTTTTGGTCGGTCCCATGAGTGTTCAGAATAGAGAGAGCCCACTGTATATATATATATCTACAATGAAGAATATTGTTTGGAAATATCCATAGACAAAACAATAAAAAAAAAAAAAAAATAGTCGCCCTTGCTAACCTTGCATATGTATGTGATAAACTAAATTTGGAAAATCAAAATCTTTTTTTAATAGAATATCACAATATCATTTTTATCATTTAACTATTTGGAAAGTTTTAAAAATTATAGCATGTAAAAAATTTGCCTGATACATTTTTATTTTTAATATAGCAGGTAAGAATTAGCATTAAAAAGGTCTTCCTAATTTCTTCATATATTTTAATACAGTGTGTACGGACAGTCAGACATATTTACTTTATATAGCAGATAAAATCTTGTACATTTGTAGTATAGCAAGTAAAGGTTGGTGTAGAGAAGGCCTTCCTAATTTGTTTTCATATTTTAATATACCAGGTATGGATAGTGAAGCATATTTACATTATATAGCAGGTAAAAAGGCAGGAATAAAAAATACCTGGTACATTTTTAATATAGCAGGTAAGGATTGGTATGAAGAAGGCCTTCCTAATTTCTTCCTAATTGAATATAGCAGGTATGAATAGATGTGATGTGAAGAACGTGTTCCTAATTTCTTCATACTTTAATATAGCAGGTATTTATAGACAGGCATATTTACTTTATATAACAGGTCTAAAATTTTACCTGGTATATTTTTAATATAGCAGGTAAGGATTGGTGTGAAGAAGGATTTCCTAATTTATTCATATTTTAATATAGAAGGTATACTATGCCCCGTTTCCATATCTCAGCAACTATCTTTCCGATTTCAACGCAAGTGATTCCAAACATTATGATTTACTTAGTAGTCACCCTCTATAACATTAAACTAAATTTATGAGCAGCGGTTACCACTATTTCCGAATAACAGTTTAAACCAAATCTATATTCAGTTCCGAGCTTAATCAGACGAACGATTTTTTAAAGATGCAGAGTTGTCCTCCTAATTAGTCATTTGCTGAAGGGCACTTGAACATCCTCTGTCCCCTCCTTCAAGGTTTTTTCTCTAACCGTGCCCCGTTTCCATAACTCTGCAATTATCTTTCCGATTTCAACGCAACTGATTCCAAACATTACAATTAAAGTAATAGTCACCCTCAATAATGTTAAACTAAATTTATGAGTGGCACTATTTCCGAATAACAGTTTAAGCCAAATTTGTAATTAAGTTCCTAGATTAACTAAACGAACGAATTTTTAAAGATGCATACTGGTCCTCCTAATTAGTTATTTTCTGAAGGACACTTAAATATCACCTCCTCCCCGGTACTTCCCTGAAGGTTATTTTCTCTAACTGTGCCTTATTTCAATAACTCGGCTAATAATGTTTCCATCTTCTCCAAACCAGCTCAATTTTACAGCACGCGTACTAAACAGTGTCGTAGGCAGCGGGGGACCTGTCTCAGCGGTTCTTTCGGAAAGAGGTTTGTTTAGAAGAGGGAAGGGGGAAATAAAAGATTTTCCGTAGCTTACGAGCATGCCCGGTATACGGTACCGAAGCTATCAAAGACCCTTGCCAGAGTTTCGTTTTTAAAGAGATTTAAGTTTATTGCACGGACTCGGGCAACGCCGCGCGGGTCAGCTAGTATTTTAACATAGCAGGTATGGAAAGTCGAAATTTAGTTTATGTAGCAGGTGAAAAATTTACCTGCTATATTTTTTCTTTGTGTGTTTAAAAGATAATAATTAGATAAAATATTCTTAGTATCTTTCTAGCATATATATATATAAAAGTAAACACATCTATACTAATATTATAAAGGAGTAAATCTTGTTTGTTTGTTTGTAGGGGGTAATCTCTGGAACTACCGAACCGATTTCAAAAGTGATGGTGGCAAATTGATGGTGACAACCCCTGCTCCAACATAGGCTATATTTTATGTCGGTGCCACTAACCCCAGGGGGTGCAGGAGCAAAAAACTTTCTAAAATTGCGATTTTTCAGTTATCACACTGGCTGTGAAGCCCTGAGAGCTTGGCAGCCGGTTCTGTATGTATGTATGTACGTACGTAATGCGATAACTCTTCATAGAAATATCCGTTTTCCTTCAAATTTTGTTTATAGGTTCACTGTGTTAAGGCGCTTCCCTGATTAGTTTTCGGGATTGATTGGTTAAGTATAAAAGGGGGGGGGACAAGGGGCTAATTCCCCCCCCCTTAATTTATATAAATGGGTTTTTCATGCAGAATTATTCCGTTTTCCTTCAAATTTTGTTTATAGGTTCACTGAGTTAAGGCGCTTCCCTGATTAGTTTTCGGGATTGAATGGTCAAGTATAAAGGGGGGGGAACAAGGGTCTAATCCCCCCCTTAATTTATATAAATGGGTTTTTCATGCAGAATTATTCCGTTTTCCTTCAAATTTTGTTTATAGGTTCACTGAGTTAAGGCGCTTCCCTGATTAGTTTTCGGGATTGAATGGTCAAGTATAAAGGGGGGGAGGAACAAGGGTCTAATCCCCCCCTTAATTTATATAAATGGGTTTTTCATGCAGAATTATTCCGTTTTCCTTCAAATTTTGTTTATAGGTTCATTGGGTTAAGACGCTTCCCTGATTACTTTTCGGGATTGATTGGTTAAGTATAAAGGGGGGGAACAAGGGGCTAATCCCCCCCCCTAATTTATATAAATGGGTTTTTCATGCAGAATTATTCCGTTTTCCTTCAAATTTTGTTTATAGGTTCACTGAGTTAAGGCGCTTCCCTGATTAGTTTTCGGGATTGAATGGTCAAGTATAAAGGGGGGGAACAAGGGTCTAATCCCCCCCCTTAATTTATATAAATGGGTTTTTCATGCAGAATTATTCCGTTTCCCTTCAAATTTTGTTTATAGGTTCACTGAGTTAAGGCGCTTCCCTGATTAGTTTACGGGTTTGATTAGTTAAGTATAAAGGGGGGGGATCGGGGGGGGGCTAATACCCCCCTTAATTTATATAAATGGGTTTTTCATGCAGAATTATTCCGTTTTCCTTCAAATTTTGTTTATAGGTTCACTGTGTTAAGGCGCTTCCCTGATTAGTTTTCGGGATTGATTAGTTAATATAAAGGGGGGGATCGGGGGCTAATTCCCCCCCTTAATTTATATAAATGGGTTTTTCATGCAGAATTATTCCGTTTTCCTTCAAATTTTGTTTATAGGTTCATTGGGTTAAGACGCTTCCCTGATTACTTTTCGGGATTGATTGGTTAAGTATAAAGGGGGGAACGGGGGGCTAATCCCCCCCCCTTAATTTATATAAATGGGTTTTTCATGCAGAATTATTCCGTTTTCCTTCAAATTTTGTTTATAAGTTCACTGTGTTAAGGCGCTTGCATGATAATTTTCGGGATTGATTGGCTGAGTATAAAGGGGGGAACGGGGGGGGGGCTAATCCCCCCTTAATTTATATAAATGGGTTTTTCATGCAGAATTATTCCGTTTTTCTTCAAATTTTGTCTATAGGTTCACTGAGTTAAGGCGCTTCCCTGATTAGTTTTCGGGATTGATTAGTTAAGTATAAAGGGGGGGGATCGGGGGGCTAATCCCCCCTTAATTTATAAAAATGGGTTTTTCATGCATAATTATTCCGTTTTCCTTCAAATTTTGTTTATAGGTACACTGTGTTAAGGCGCTTCCCTGATTAGTTTTCGGGATTGATTGGTTAAGTATAAAGGGGGGGAACAGAGGGATAATCCCCCCTTAATTTATATAAATGGGTTTTTCATGCAGAATTATTCTATTTGCTTCAAAATTTGTTTATAGATTCATTGGGTTAAGACGCTTCCCTGATTAGTTTTCGGGATTGATTGATCAAGTATAAAGGGGGGGAACGGGGGGCTAATACCCCCCTTAATTTATGTAAATGGGTTTTTCATGCAGAATTATCCCATTTCCTTCAAATTTTATTTATAGGTTCACTGTGTTAAGGCGCATCTCTGATTAGTTTTCGGGATTGATTGGTTAAGTATAAAGGGGGGGAACAAGGGGCTAATTCCCCCTTATCTATACTAATATATAAAGTAGTAAAGATTGTTTGTTTGTTTGTTTGTTTGTTTGTAGGGGGTAATCTCTGGAACCACTGAAGCGATTTTAAAAGTGATGGTGGCAAATTAATGGTGAGAATCCCTGCTTTAACATAGGCTATATTTTATGTCGGTGCGACCACCCCCAGGGGGGTGCAGGAGCGAAAAACGTTCTAAAATTTCGATTTTTTGTGTACTGAAGGAGATAGAAGTATCAAATTTGGTATGGTAGTTACTTATAAGATGTAAATGCTCTCTAAGAACAAGTTATAAAAACATTCGCAATTTAAAAGGGTGAGATGAGGAAGAAGCGTTCTAAAAACATTCTAAATTACAATTTCTATGGAATCTCTGAAACTACAGAACCGATTTCAAAAGTGATGGCGGCAAATGGATCGTGACAGTCCCTGCTCCAACATATGCTAAATTTTTTGTCGGTGCCACTGCCCGCAGAGGGTGCAGAAGCGAAAAACGTTCCAAAATTACGATATTTTCAATAATGAAGGAGTTAGGAACTTGACATTTTGTATGGTCGTTACTTACAAGATTTAAATGCTCTATAAGAACAAAATCTAAAAAAATTCGAAATTTAAAAGTCTGAAATAAGCAAAAAATTTTCTAAAAACATTCTAAATTACAATTTGTATGGAATGTCTGGAACTACTAAAGCGATTTCAAAAGTGATGGTGGCAAATGGAATCGTGACAATCCCTGCTCCAACATAGGCTATATTTTATGTCGGTGCCACTACCCCGAGGGGGGGTGCAGAAGCGAAAAACCTTCTAAAATTGCGATTTTTGCGATGCTGAAGGAGCTAGAAACTTCAAGTTCGGCATGATTGTTATTTATAAGATCTAAATGTGCTCTAAGAACAATTTCTAAAGAAAAATGATCTAATGATTCTGCGATTTTTCAACTATTGAATTTCTAAAATTACCAAATTTCACAATAGAGTACCATAGCGAAACCTTCACGCGTAAAAAGGTAATGATAAGGGCGACGTGTCCTGACGTGTATATTGACTATGGCACGAGTCACAAATTATAGTATCCTTATTATTCTGTTAAAATATAAAAGTGAATTACGAAATGTCAATATTTTGTTTGATTAAAGGTTCGTTAAGAGAAATTGACCAGCGTAGCGTGCTAGTATAATATAAAACAGCATGTCTTTCGAGAAACAATAGTACCAAAGAAATTTTTCAAAAGAAAAATGAGCGGAAGAAGAAATATTAATGCGTTTCTCGATTCATCGAATAATCTTTTATAACATTCGCCAGCTTACGGAAGAATCGCACTTAACTTTGGAGGTACTACTAGAGTTTTATCGCATATGAAAGTGGAGAAGACTTGATTTTATCGTTTTCGTCTGAGAAAACTCCAATTCTGTCGCAATATTTTCCTTTTTAAGTTGTAATTTTGGCAGCTGAAAGAGGAAAAAACACAATTTTGATGTCTAGTAGCCGACATATATGTGTAATTTATTTTTAACGATCCAATAAGCATATAAATAAATTCTTCATCTGGAAAATTAAAATCAACTTACCCACATTATCTTCATGAATTTAAGCGGATATAACTTTGCCTTTATATATTTCACGAAATATTAAACAAAAATTGTTCCGATTAAGATTTAGATTTTTTAAATATTTATTATTAAACACCCGAGTGTTCCTGAATGTTTTTTGAAAGAATTTCCATATTCTTTAATGTTCTAAAATTCCCACTACATAACTATTTAAGAGCTTTTTTAAAAAGTAAAAAATACAAAACCGTATATTAAATAGTTACATGAAAAAAGAATTTTGATTGTTCAAAAATTAATTGAAATTATTAATTTAAACTATAAGTATACAAAATTGTATAAAATAAGCAGCGTTTTCTGGTTATATGGGTTCTATAATTATAAAATAGAAAAAACAAAATATGTACGCAGTATAATATTACAATACTGTTATTTTTTAATTATTAAAATTTTTTGTGTATCACTATTTTCGAACAGTAATAGTCACCTTAATTCATCAGAGAATTCGACGATTTAATAAAACAGAGATTACTACTCGGAAATATTGGTACTCAAAAATAAGTTGCTCTACCCTCCGCGCTATGAAAAAATAAAATAGCCGTTGCAACAAACATTTTCATAAACAAAATATTTGGATAGGCAGCAATTCTCGTTTCACTGAATAATATTTTTAACCTGGGATTTTAGCTAATCCCATCATAATCCCATCCCATTAATTACCATAATATCTGGGATTTTACTGAAGTTTTATAAAATTACTTCACACCAGCATTTTTATTAAAAACTTCTTAAGTCTCTTATTTTATTTATTTTTGTGCGATTTAGGTTTCGTTTATTTAATGAAGAAATTTCTGGTTCGAATCGAGATATTTTCATTTAATACCACTCAAATGACCGGTTGTTGGTATACCATAGGTGCCAACCTCTCATTAATATTCCGTAATATGGGGGTTAATTTGACCCAGGTTTAACACGAATTGCACCATAATTTTTTTTTTAAAGAAATTAAATAAATTGCACATAGAAACCTGAAAATGGATAAATAAAGATTCATCCAATATTTTTTCTGGTTTGAAACGTTGTTAAAAAGGATCAAATTAACCCGCATATTACGGAATATTAATGAGAGGTTGGCACATATGGTATACTTACCAGGACACAACGCCATAAGTGTAATAATAATAAAAAAAATCTAAATAAGCAGCAATCGAAAAGACTATTATGAAACGTGTCTTTTGACGCATAAAATATTTGTCCTCATCTCCCCCGTTATCGAGATATAAAGTCTTAAAATTTGCTAATTTATTGATTTAATAGGATGAAAGAAGGAGTCTATAGGATTGAAGGAGGAGTCGTTAATGTTTTCAACATAACAACATCATCATACTCCAGTCACTTGTCCATTTCCGGTTTAGTACGCCGCAATACTCCGAAATGATTCGCTATGCTTGTTACAAGTCTGGGTTAGTGCAAACTCGGCCACTTGCATTTGAAACGCCCTTTCAATTTTATTTTTCGCAGGAGGTTGATCATTGTAATCATTGCACTAGATATAAGTTCATGAAATTCTCTTGATGCCACGATTTTCTACGCTTCAATCATTTTTTGGTTCATTGCCATATTTGTCAATAGCATTTTTTTACGTACTTCTTTCATTTTTATATTATTATATCTAAATATGTTTTGTATTTCATATTAATCTGATTATTAAAATTTCTGAATCAAAACCACGCTTTTTCCCTTAATTAACCTTCGTACCCTGTTGAAATTTTACTCAACGTTGATAAAACATTTCACACCAGAATTTGTTTTTGATAATGATTTAACATATTTATTTAACGTAGTTCTCTGTAGCATTTATTTAACTTATTTTATTAAAAAGAAATCTGGTTCCAATCTAATTAAATAAATTATAGAAGTGGGTCGATTCGACCCATTCAGGGTAGGAAGGTTAAATAAATAAATTAACAAACTTTATGATTTTTTATATCTCGATAACGCAGAGACGAAGGCAAATGATTTATGTGTCAGAAAACACGTTTCATAATTCTCTTTCGATTGCTGCTTTCTTAGATTTTTTTTCATTATTACACTATGGCGTGGTTTCCTGGTTAGGGTTCAATGTCGACAGCTTACAGAAAAATCACTCATAGATTTGGAGATACGCTTAGAGTTGTATCACTTCTTGAAGTATAGAAACTTTAATTTTACAGTTTTCATCTAAAAACCCTCCAATCCTGTTACCGAATTTCCATTTCTAAGCTGTAATTATGACATCTGAAAGAGGAAATAATTTTATTTCGGTGTGTAGCAAAATGCATTTATGTGCAATTTATCTGTGATGGTCCAATGCACACTTAAAGAAAAACTACACATGAAAATTAAAATCAGCTTCATCCACATTATCCATATGGAATTATGTGAATATAACATTTCACGTACATATCTTCCAGATTATTATTAAAATCAAAATCTAGATTTTTGAAAATATTGCTTATTAAGCATCCGAGTATTCCAATATATCATTAAAGAATCACTTTATTATTTATACTATATCATCCTCATTGCATTACTTTACCCTTCTTTGCATGAGTTTTTCTTTTACAATTGTGTTTTTTTATACATATATTAAATATTAGACACCAGAAATTTTAAGATCGATTTTTAACTTTGTTCAGCAACATAATTCACGGGAAATTTAGTGCATTAATATTTCTATATAAATATAGTGGTGGCGAAAAAGTTGATTTATTTATTAAAAGTTAAATAAAAAGCGATGGAAATTTACATCAATATGCAATTAAGGGTTAAATTTTCTAAAATATGGACAATATATATATATCAGGGTTCGTACAATTTTTTAACAGAATTTGTCGTCTTATTTAATTACAAAATAATGTTCCAAATTCTATGAATAAACGCAGTTGTAGCGAAAAATACAATTGCAATTTTAAATAGAATTTTTTAAATTTAAAATTCTGGTGCAAGACTCGTTGGAAATTCAAAGGAGTGTACGCACCTTGATAGTTTAACCCATTTATGCCTAGCGTCCCTATTCAGGGACGCTTTAGTAAAATGGGAAAAAGTGAATTTCATATCACTTTTTTTTATAGAAATTTGGTGGCTTATTTTATCGAGGACTCCTCGGTAAAATAAGATATCAAATTCCTATTACATTTTAAGTGGTGTGAAATGTACTTTTCTCATTTTACTAAAGCATCGACGCTGGGAATGAATGGGTTAAATAGTTACATACCGGGTGTCAAAAAGTGACTGATGGATTTTAAAATTCAATAACTTGCAAATGCTTACAGATATTAAAAAAATTCTTGCAGGAGGGTTATGTATGATGTCAGGAGTTTCTTTTCTACTGTGATTCTAGATTTTAATTCGATTTCAAACAATAGATGGCGCTGACAGCGATTGATACTCATTCTATGCCGAAACTAACGTCACTTAGCATTGATGCACCGCCCTCTAAATACTAGGCCTGAGCGCTGACAACAATGGCGGCTGTCGCAGCCCGATTTTTTTTTACAGCGTTTGAACGGTCCCTCGAAATTCCACACCAATAATTTCTAAAAGTTTTCTTCGCCTTGTTTTTCGGAGATCAAATAAGTGAAAGATAACTTTTAGATATTATTGGTGTTGAAGTTCGAGGGACTGTAGAAACGATTCCGCCTGCGGCAGCCGCCATTTTTTTTCATCGCGCAGGCCTATTATTCAGGGGGCGGTGATTGATGCACCACCTTCTGAATACTAGGCCTGCCGGCTGACACAAAATGGCGGCGCTTCTAGACCGATTTTTTAAAATCTTTGTACGGTCCTCTACCCACATAGCATGCACAGTCACAGTGACGTCACTGTGACATCACTGTGAGTCACGTACGTCGCTTCACATCTGTGACCAAAATGCCACTACTTTGTAACGTCACACTGTGACTAAAATGTAAACGTATTGAACACCTAAAGAAAACTTAAAATAAAATTTTGAACATCTTATGGCATCAAGAAAATTACTTTACAGCTTTAATTTTTTTTGTGACGTTGCAATGACGTCACTGCAAGTCACATAAGTCACGTCACACCTATGACCAATATGCCAACACTCTGTGACTTAACGGTGTGATCGGAGAGTGAATTTGGAAAAAAAAACTCATAAAATATAGAATTGAATTATGTCATGTACCTAAATCATTAATAAAAACATTGTCACACACTATTTAAATAAATTGAGTATTTCCAAAATAAAATAATAAATAAATATCTGTCTACATATATAAGACATATAACTTTTTTACAATTTTCATTACCATTTTCAAGAAATTTAACAAAATATACTATATAATACAGAGGTAAAAATCCTTAAATGGAAATTTAGTGACGTATGAAAGTTTTGGCGGAAAGTAATTCAGAAATAGATCTCCCATTCTAATAATATTGTTAGCAATGTAGAGGTTTGTTAGCATTTTAAATACAAACATTTAGATTTTTTCCTACTACCGCATGGGACTCATTTTCTAATTTTGTAATACTACAAATATTTCTTTAAAAATATCCTATCTTTAATTATTTTGAAAGGCCACTCAACCCAATCATCAGCTTTCTGGTCAAAAAATGAGGGCACCACTTTTCGAGTTCGATACCAACACGGTCTGGTCGTGGTGACCGTCCAACGCTTTCAGGATTTTCCTTATACGGTATAATTAAGGTGGTTCTCAACTGATCTGCTCAACAACGCGAAGCTTTCTGACATAATTTCTGACTCATTTTTAAGCGCAAAAGCATAAAATGTGCTGGACTGATTATGGAAACAATTTGGAATCGAAATGAGTTTTTCATTTTTTGATAAATAAACTACTTATCGAGTTATAAGCAATTCGTGTCACGTGACGACCAGTTTTTCTCCTGTCTTTCACTGTCACGTCGGATATTCGGTTCAAAACGCCGACTTTGACAATCTTTCCTGAAAGATCTACTGCTTTTACCAAAAAATGGAAAAGGTTTTTCAATTACATAGTTTCTGAATAAAACCACGAGCCAATTTCATGTATTTCCGAGCAAAAATGAATTAAAAACATTTTATTAAGTATATGTCATTCCTATAGCAATTTATCCAAAACTGGCCAGTGTTTAGTAAGATATCACCTCTATTAAATATTTTTCGATAGAGTGTAAAAAATGAAAAATATGTACTTAGGAAATTTGATTGCAATTTAAATTTATATCGAAATTACTTTATAAAGCCTATTAAATCAATTTTTATTTAAAATTTATCTTTACTTTTGACGTTTAAAGCAAATGCAATGGATTAAAAAATATATAAAAATGTAAATTTTCACAGCTTATTTCTAAGAATACAAAACTCGCTCATATAAAAAAAGAATATTATAGCATCATTAGAAGTTCATTTTTCAGCCATATAAATTATAAAGCTTTTGAAATGTCTTTATTTAAATTATTTTCTTTCTATATCATTTGCGGTACAGTTGTAAAAACCTGCTAGTTGTTATTTTGTTGTGTTTAAACAATTCTGCGCGCGCATATTGAATGCAGACGATTTTTCTCATTCCAAGTTCGGAGTAGCGTGTGTTGCGTTCTTTTAAGTTTTTAGATTTATACTGTGTAAGTAAATTAACGTTTTAAAGTGAACTATCTCCATTTTGAAGTAAACCATCCATTTTAACCTCTCCCTGTGCCCAGCAGGGTGCGTTCATAAAGCCTGGGTGATATTTGACTTCTCAGATCTATGAACACACCTCTTCTGCTGGAATACTTTGAAAATTAAAGTAGTGGATTTACAGTCTAATTTTTCAATGAAAGGGAAACAGATAAGGACCATTCAAACGTAACCCCTTTACCTATAGATCAGCAGGTAACTTTTAATGTCTTCGTAGTTTTGTTAATAGTGCATGTTTTTAATAGTGCATTATTTAAGAGTTAAGATGTTTAAATTTTCTTTTAAAAAAATCACTTGTATTAAATTTTATCTTTAATGTTTAAATTTTTTTTTAAATAGATTGTTTGGAAAAAAGCTTAAAGTATTTACTAACAATATGCATTCTAAATGTAAAGTGTTATTTATAATGAGGAATTTATTTAATATTTTGCATTTCTTAGTTCAATTTTCATAGTTATAATTATAGTTATCATTATAATTAAAAACATTGCAATTTTTAAAACCATTAATATTTGATTTACAATTTGATAATTTCGTTGCTAGTGTAGGTTTCAAGAAATAATTTTCTGGAACAATTGAAAAAATTGTGACAATTTAACGCATTGAATAATTTATTTGTCGAGATATGTCAATGTTAGGTGCACAAAAATAATAAATATTAATGAAACAATAAAATAACTGTTTCCTTAAGGTAATTTTTCCAGTTGTGTTATCGATGTTTTTATAGTAAAAATTTATATTTAACTTCTGCATTTAGTGTTCTATGAAAAATTATAAATGAAATAATTTGTAGAGAAAAAATATATATATATCAGGCGTTTATGATCTTAAGATATATATTTCATTTACAACGAAAACTGTTTTATTGCTTGATACAATGTTTATTATTTAATAATATCGCACAATAGGTATATCTATTATTTAAATTGATTCCTAATATAAGTTTTCCACAATGCTTATTTAAAAATGTATACTTATATTTTCATTAAAGTTGTTCTCAAATCCAAAATAGCTAATTTCTGACATATTTCTGAATTTATTATATTCGGAAATACATGAAAATGGCAGGCGTTCTTATTCAGAATATATATAATGGAATAGCGTTATCCATTTTTTGGTAACGGCAGATGATGTTTCAGAAAACACTATCAAAGTCGGTGTTTTGAACAAAATTTCTGACGCTGCGCGTCAGAAACGTGAAAAACGTGACCGAAATTGATCTTAAGTATTACATTTATCTAAAAATGGAAAACGCTATTAATTCCAAATAGCTTTAACCCCTTCGCGACGAGCGTCTTTTACAGAATTTTTAATCTTTTACCACCGGTTTTTCAAAACAGAAATTTTCGGCTAATTGAATCGCAGAAATGCTACGATCTAATGAGGCAAATCTTACAATAAAAAGTAACTGGTGGAAATAATCGAGGATTCTCAGCATCTTATGTGTCACGTATACTTGTCGGTCGTCCTCAAGGGGTTAATAATCAGGCATGCAAGTGCCATGCGTTTAATTTGTTTTTCATAAATGTGTCAGAAAGTTTCGTGATACTGAGCGAGGGGAAATATGGCAAAGTATACACATTTAAAGACTTCAATACTTAACAGCAAAATTGCATAGTTTTAATTATTGTCAATATTTTTGGTGGTTACATAAAACAAATGGAAGTAGAAGTTAATTTAAAAAGTTGTTATTTGCATAATAGAATTTCATATTATTGAAATATTTACTTTTATTATAATTTTTAATGGATTCATCTATTATTTTTATATTAGTATGCGTTTTTTACATTTATAATTTCCTTGCTTAACGACTACATTAGCCGGTTTCCCATCAGATGCAAAGTTTTAATTTGAATACGAGTTGCATCAATAAAAATTATTGCCGATCCAATCCTTATTGTCGATCTTATCCAGATTTGGTGAAATCTTGTTATCCGAATATATGCGAAATCATTTATCAGGTTCGGTCGGGTTGTTGGCCTACAGATTTTGTTGTTATTGTTGTTGAGTTAGGGTAAGAATAAGGGTTGAATCGAAATATAATTTCAGTCAACCATCATTCATGTTCAAGTAGACATTCATTCTTTTTTAAGAAGTATATAACCGGATTCGTGCATGACTCTAAATCCGAGCCGACATCAGAAATTGTATCGTAACACAATTTCTGATAAAATCTCGTTACTCGGTCGCATGCAAGATTCTATTCCGAACAAGACTTACAGTAGAAACATTTTACCCGACTCGGGTCAGATCGGGTTCACGAAAATCAGGTCACACGACCACTAATCCAAATCTATTCTGTAGCCAAACAAATCCAAAAAGATCGATCCGAACTTTCTGGATTAGATTCGGGTAAAATCTGATCACCCGACCCGGTGCAGTGTCGTCACAAACGTCACAAACTTGAACCATAAAAAAATTTTGATCCGAACAATCCGGATAGGATTCGGGTAAAATCTGGTCACCCTATCCGATGCAGATTCGTCACATTTGTCACAATGAAGTCGCACGGTGACTTCACAAAGTAGTCACATTGTGAGGTCACAGAAAAACTTGAAAACGGCCATAACGACTTCACATTTAGGTCACAGTGACTTCACATCGACGTCACTTGACGTCACGACGACGGTCACAAAGTCACAGTGTGACTTCACAGTGACGTCACCATGCCTTACGGGTAATTTTAGACTCCAATATTTCCTAAAAGTTTTCTTTGACTTATTGAATCTCAGACAAATAAGGCGGAGAAAACTTTTAGAAATTATTGGTATTGAATTTCAAGGGACCGTACACACGCTGAAAAATTCCCGCCTACGATTGCATCAATTTTTGTGTCAGCGCTCAAGCCAGATATTCAATGGCGGGGATTGATGCACCGCCCACTGAATAGTAGGCCTGAGCGTTTGAACGATCTCTCGAACTTTAACACCAATAATTTCTAAAAGTTTTCTTTGCCTAGCTTTTCTGAGATCAAATAAGTCAAAGAAAACTTTTATATTTTATTGGTGTAAGAAATAAAAAATAAATAAAAAATATTCAATATTCAGCTTATAATATTTTCGTTTAAAAAGAAGCTGATTATTTACAGCAGTTAATAACATAACAAGATAATCTTTAAGCTGTAAAAAAAAAAAATCTCATTTGAAGAGTTTATCTTCTAAAAATTTATAAAATAAATGCAATATATGAAGTTGAATAAGACGACATTAAAAAAAATTAGTTCCTCTTATAGCATTTTAATAATACGAATAATTTTTTTCTCTTACTTGATGAAAGATAAAAAATGTTGACTTGCAGTTATCCCTCAGAAAACATAATCACCAGGAATATTTGAATGTAAACATATTCGGTACTTTTCCATTATCCCGTCGAGCACTTATCATAAGAAAAAAGTATCGCCAAACTATAGGATTTAACGCCAAAAATGCATGATCAGGGCGTAATATTCACCTGATGTTAGATGCGTTACACGTGTTTGTTATGTCATCGAGTGATTTTTAATTTGACGTTTATCTGTATATTTAATGATGTTTTACAGATTTATTAGTTATTTCGTTAATTAAAGTAACAATTATGTCTTTAAACTGCGACACCTTGTATTAAAAGAGAAAAAGCACTGAAAAGTTTTGCGATGCGTAGTCAAATATAATAAATTAATTTCAACTGACGTCACAAATATTTATCCACCAGAATAATTAAGAAAAATAATGTAAATAAATAAATATCGAAGATTATTTTTGTCTATATCCACTAATTTATTGTAAATTTTATTGTTTAAAGTTACATATAAATTATACTTTATTAAATGGGATTTTTCCGAATTATTTGTATTATTAATAATTTTTTTAGATTCCAATGGCAAAATTCTTTCGTTTCTTTATTGGGTGTTACAGTTTGGCGAATAGCTTGACAATAGTTTTTTTGTTAATGGAAGTTGTCGACGGGATAATGGAGAAGTACCACATATTTTTCAACAACCGCAAATAGTGACATTTAGGAAAGAATGTTAACCATTATGGAAATACTATCATGAAGATGAATTTGTTTATAAATGCGAAGTAATTATTTGGTTAAGAAGAAAATATTAAAATGATCAATGAACAAGTTTTCACTGCTATCAAGGTGGAGAAAATATTTTATTGGTGTGGGCTCTTATAATAATAATAATAGCAGAAAAAAATTGGATAATAAGAAAAAACTAGAAAAAAAGTTCATTTTTCATTTTAAATTTTTAAATCAAAATTCTGTTTAATAAGTGCCTATTTACTTTTAACGAAAATATGTAACAAGATATATTTAAATGCTCTAAAACACACTCAAATCCACTATCATGAACCGAACAAGTAAATAAGGAAAAAAAAATTAAGATAAGGTTTGCTTGAGACACCGTTTTATAAAAAATGCCTAAAATTACATAATGTTATTAATTTTGATATAGTCATTTAAGTAATGTGTATTATTGTAACATATCTCAGAAAAAAGTCCTTCCGGCCTCTACCGGGAGGAACAGTTAACCTTCCTATATCTTCGTTAAGATTTTAGCTATTGTTACGCGAAAACAGCAAGCTTAAATGAAAAGAACAGGATTTCAGAAGATTCGTTAATACTGACTTTGAATAAGAAATTCGCGAAATTAGTCCGCTATAGCCAAGTTGGCTTCATTTATGGAGACTTATTTTTGGTCCCCAAATTTGGCGATACTTCCTCAAGTGTCGTCAAGCTTGGCGAGAATTTAACGCCAATGGATATAAATATTACTTTATGCGTATGTTTGGGAAAATTATTACAACAATGAAAGATGATAATTCGCGAGAAATCATGCTCACTAAAACTCACAAATTAATCCTATGATTGTTTTAATCTGCTGTCTTGTTTCAAAATGTCGGCCACCCAAGAATATCAAACTACTAAATCTCAGCCATTTTTTAAGATAGAGGCAAAACAAAAAATGCTCCGAAATCCTTGTATCAAGCTTAACACCTAAACAAAAAAGAAATTTGATTTTCTAATTTTTTGTATATTTTTTTCAGTTTTAAATTTTTAGTGGCCGCCATTTTTAAACAAGATGGTGGACCAATCTGGCCAACGAACTCGGTCTAGACATTGGTGAGCTTTATACACACACTCAGTTGCATCCAAGTTGGTTCATAAATACGAGTGCTATCGTATGACATAGATCATATATATATATATATATATATATATATATATATATATATATATATGTGTATATATACTATATCAACATTTGAACGAAGGGCGGTGTTGTGGTCTGGCGGTCATGACCGGTGAAAATATACCGAAATTTACCAGAACAGTTTTCCTCCGAACGGCTACAATAGGTAGCGTTTTGCTTTTTGTATTGAAATGTACCTAAAAGTCTGTTTATTAAGTCTGATGACTGTTTAAATCTTTTAGTACATGAGAACTTTTTAAAGCTTGAGCATTTTAAGACAAATATTTTCAATAGCCTAAAAAGCTGTTAAATTTTTTTTTCTGCTTTTTTTACTCTCTCTCTATTTATTTTTGTATTTTATTTATTTATTTATTTATTTTAAACCTGATAGTTTCGGGGGAGAAGTGTAAAATGACAATACACAATACTTCTCGAAAGAAGGTGTAAAATCTCAACTGCTAAATGTCAAATCATTGTAAAAATTTCTTATGAAAAGCTTTTTTTTTAATTAAAAGGTCACAATTGCTCATTTAGCGTTCTAACACAAAAATCAAACATCCCAGGTATCAAATGTTTCAAAGAAAATGTTCTGAATAGTAGTGGAAAAATATATTATATTCATGAAACTACGTCAAATATTTACTCATTATTATTAATCAAAAGATTCTTGATAAGAATTTTAAGGTATCTGTGTTTCACTGTGTAGAGCAGTTTATTTTTTAAACATAAGACATAGTTGTTACGAATAATGTTTAAATTAAAAAGGATTTTAACTTTCTGCTTTACTGACTGTAATTATTTAATTTGAATTATTATCAAATTAAGTTATATTACTTATATAATATCCAACAATGTTTACTTTTATGAACTAATGTGCATCTATGTCTAATAGAAAATTACATTAACCCCTCCCCCCCCCCAAAAAAAAAAAAAAAAAAAACTCGGTTTAAACAACAACAATAACAAAAAAAAACTTGCTTAAACCAAAACAACGGGTTTATTTATTTTTAACACTTTTCAACCCTGCTGAAATGTGTTTCTGGCTTCGCTTTGTCTGGCCGACACCCGTGCTCTAATTCTTGTAAATATACTCGGGTTGTCCTGAACTGTTTGTATGTTATGGACGTCTGCAATAGCATGATCCATTTTGAAAAAGAAGTGTTTAGCATTTATAGTTTATTTACAGAGATAGTCAAAAATATTCCGTTACATTACAATCAATGGGAAAAAAGTACATTTTGGATGTTACGTCATTTGAAACATGATGAAATTGATGTACAATTGTGAAGCGCACTAAAACATGTTTTTTATAAAATATTATGCGAGGAAAAACCGTTTGCAATGTAATTTAAATTATGCTTCACTATTTCAAATACAATGGAATTTATATGTATTTCTGAAGTGGGGTACATATTGGTCACTGAAAAGTATGGTGTGCATTGCGTTTATCGTTTATTTACAGGGACACACAAAAGAGTTCGGTTACAGTCTTAGTGCGTTAATTACAGTCTATGTGTGGTAAGTGCGTTTTCAACTTTGGTGTGCGTTTTTAACTAAAGTTTTGCATAGTACGTGGTGTGTATAAATTATGTGGATCATATAAATGGCTACACAAACAAATTCCTAAGTATTACTGACTATGGGAGAGAATTGTTTAAGGTTAGTTTTTAATTGTGTTAAGTATTTTTCTGATGAACTAGACTTAATAGACTAGAAGTTTGTGGAATATAAATAAATTCATTTACAGGGCTACGCAAAGAATAAGTTACATTGGCTTTTATGATTGGTAATTGCTGCAAGTGAGTTTTAAGTTGCCTTATGCGTTTTTTACCTGAATTAAATTTTTGCTTAATATATGGTGTGTACAAAAGTTCTTATATAATATAAAGGAAAGTACAAAAAATTCTGTGTGCATTTACATCGGTTGGCGAAATATGCTAAATGTCAATTTTCTAACAAAACTAAATGTTATCATGGTATGTAGTATATACACAAATATGTAAATCAAATACAGGGCTGCACAAAATAGTTCGACTACTTTTTTTACTGTGGAAGAAAATTACTAAATCTGGATTTTTAAATGTGTTATATATGTCCTAAACTGTTTACTGCATATTTTCTTTCACTTCATTTAAGTTTCTTTACAGTTTTCTGGATGTGTTGGAAAGTGTTTCGTAATCTATGCTTGACGCATGATTTTCCGTTCTTGTTTTTTTTTTCTTAAACCTCTTTTCTGGAATCCCTGAGAAAAAGATATTGACAGGAATGTATTTTTCATTTCATCGAATATTTTTGTAGCAGTCAGCAGCTTACGAAAGAATAAGAATCTCACATAGCTGTAGATGTACTTCTAGAGTTTTATCAATCCTCAAAGTGTAGCAGCTTTGATTTTACCATTTTCGCCTGAGAAAATAGATGCATTATTGCATCATGCTGCATTATTCCCTTTTCTAAGCTGTAATTAGGGCATCTGAAAGAGAAAGGAAGAACATTTTGCCGTCTACGCTATAAAACAGGTGGGTAAGTGTGATCGAGGATCGCTCAAAGAGTTTCGTTTAATATTCCTTCCAAAACACTTTATCCTTTATTTAATAAATCCAAATAAATTTCATTTAGCAACCCCCCAAAAAAGTCATGTTTCTTATAAAGTAAAAATTTATCGGTCTATTTTTCTCGTTTTTTCGAATATCTACACCAGCCCGATAGCGGGCGAAGCCCGCTATTATATTCTGTCATAATAATATCTCTCATGTGGACTAAATGCGATATTTAAAAAAAACAATTTCAAAATTAAACATGTTGTACACCTTTCAAAATGTTAAAATATGTGAATATTTCCGTAATCGGGTTTTTTCATGATTCAATACGTTCCTCAAACTCATATATTTACTACATTAAAGACGTGAGTATAAAACATCACAAATTTACTGAATGGTGTATACAAACGTTTTGTATACACCATTCAGTAAATTTGTGATGTTTTATATTCACGTCTTTAATGTAGTAATGTTTCATGGTGTAATCGTCCAGCATTTATATCATATATTTACTATTCTCCATTACTCATATTGATACTCGCTTTGTATTATTCTGAAACATTTGAAAAATCCATTAAACTTCCGATAGGACGTCAGATTTTCTTTTTAATTCGCTAATGACGAGATATTAATCTGCTTTGTGTACATACACATACTCATACTCCTTGTATTATTGAGAAATATTTCCGTTCTATTACCCCTACGACGTCAATCAATTTTATTTCATATTAATCTTTTTTTCAATTGGTGAAACTTTTTATTTCATTTTCCTTTTTCACGTGGAAATCGTCTGATATAAAATTAATTATTGTAGAAAGAATTTCATTTTTGGCATCATGCTATAACGAAAAATATTTAAATTTAATAGGAAAAGGCTGTTAGAATTTTGGATTTTTATCTCTATTTATTAAAATAATACGAATTTTTCAAATTTTAATATTTTGAGCTCTTCATAGCTGGTATTCAGCTACATGCACAAAGTTTCAACTCTGTAAGTTACATAGTTTTTGAGAATGGCTCTGTGACGGACAGACAACGGAGCGGGAGTAATAGGGTTTCGTGAGATGAACGAAACCCTAAAAAAGAAAAACGCTTCTTAATGTAAAAAACTATAATATTACCACAAATGAAAATATTCAATAACCTCTTCCGAGTTACTCGGGATTCCAAAAACGTTCTGTGTCTTTAGAAACTCCAAAAGCTAACATATTTTCGAGATTAAAAGAAGCTTTTTAAATACAAAGTTTCTTTAAATACATAAAAACTTTCTTTTACTTAAGTAATGTGTCGCACAAAATATGAATATGAAACAAATAAACCGCTGACATGTTTCGGTTTCATTCGGGATAAAAACCATTATCACAAGAATACAACATTGATCAACATCGATGAGAATACAACATCGATTCATCGTCAGAATACAAAATTGATGTTGTATTCTTGTGATAATGGTTTTTTATCTCGAATGAAACCGAAACATGTCAGCGGTTTATTTGTTTTATATGTATTTTTGGGTGGTACAAAAACGTTCTGTGTCTTTAGAAACTCCAAAAGCTAACATATTTTCGAGATTAAAAGAAGCTTTTTTAAATACAAAGTTTCTTTAAATACATAAAAACTTTCTTTTACTTAAGTGATGTGTCGCACAAAATATGAATATGAAACAAATAAACCGCTGACATGTTTCGGTTTCATTCGGAATAAAAACCATTATCACAAGAATACAACATCAATCAACATCGATGAGAATACAACATCGATTCATCGTCAGAATACAAAATTGATGTTGTATTCTTGTGATAATGGTTTTTTATCTCGAATGAAACCGAAACATGTCAGTGGTTTATTTGTTTTATATGTATTTTTGGGTGGCACCTTACTTAAATAAAAGAAAGTTTTTATGCGTTTATATGATTGTGAAAAGGTGAAGTTCTATTTTAATTTTTATGATTTAAAAAACATTTTTAACAAAGTGTCCTCCGCTGCCAATGACTTTCTGAAATGTTTCCGAATAGTTTTTATAATGTATCTGTTTTCTCAATCTAGAATATAGGTTTTTCGGATGCTACCAATTCTCAAGTAAACATTTTCATGGTCAACAAACATTTTTTTTCAGACAAACATGATAAATTAACAGAAGCATTAGCATTAAAATTAATATTATTTTGTTACTCTTGCATATATAAATTCAAGTACTCAGCTGAAAATTTTTAATTGAGATTTGGTAGTATCCTACATTCCGGTTTGAGAAAACATATTTATACACTATAAAACTACTCAGAAACGTTTCAAGAAACCAGTTTTAGCAACAGAATTTCTTATAAATAAATGCTTCTTTAAATAACGAAACTACATTCGTTTCTGAGGTTTCTAAAGATTGAGAACACTTTTCGGAAATGTGGGTAACTCGGAAGAGGTTATTGTATATTTTCCTTCGTGGTGATGTTATATTTTCATAGATTAAAAAATATTTGCATTGTTTTACAATGAAGCAATAGATATATGAGCGTTATTCATCTTCAGGGATCCATTATGTACTAAATAAATTCCACACCTGATAACTGAAATTACTTTATCCAGATTACCCTCGTGAATTTAAGTATATATAACTTTACAAGTTTATATATTTAAACAATATGTACATGTTCTTAAGATTAAAATCAAGATTTTTATTAAAATTAATTATGAAGTGATTGAGTTTTCCAAAATGATTGTGATAGAATTACCGTATTTGTTAATACTCTTGCATTGTAAGCAAGAGTATTAACACTGTATTGTAAGCAGCCTTCCAAAAAAATGAAAAAATAATAAAGAAATGATACATTAAATATTTCCATCAAAAGCACATTCGATTAATTAAAATAAATTGAAATTATTAAGGCAAATATAAAAATACCACAAAAGAAGCAGCATATATACATAGCCACCAGAAAAGTGATACAATTAAAAGAAAAACTATATTTTACCGAATAGGCAAAATAAGGTTTGCTTTTCTTTAATGCAACATAAAATTATAGCACTTAGCTCTGCATGCAGCTGCAAAAGCGTACATAAATGCGTAAAATCCTTAAGAATCAAGTCATAGAAGAGATAGGAAGGATTGAATAAATTATTCTCGCACGCAAATTTCCCACCTTCTGTGATGTCAAAGTGACACACTATAGCGTAGTCTAGTAGTTTTCCGGATAACTAAAATTATGACACTTTTCCTTTTTCAATACGCACCTAATTCAGACCTGTTAGTACAATAATACACAAAGTGCATTTTTTGGAGAAGCGTTATTTTTCTTGAGAATAAGCGGTATTTAATTACTAATAAACGGCAACTATGCAATAGTACAATCCAAATTAATTATTATCTCCCATATAATAAAATCCAAAGGCAAGAAACTGTCTGTAACGCATCCGGGTGCGACCACTCCGGTTTGCGAATCAACCATAGTTAAACGCCATGTTAGGCTTACTAAAAAATCTATGCTACAGTCGATTCTGCTGTTAAAATATTTGTAAAAGCATATTAAAGCTTTTAAATATTTTAATTTGGTTTAAAGCCTCCAAAAACTATATCATATAAAACATATATATCACCATTTCTGTAAAAAAAAAAAAATTCTGTTAGCAAGTTTTTTTTTTCAGAAGTAGCGGAGATTTATTTCGTAGGGAAGATTTGAGGTTGATTCAGTATAGAGGCGTCATCTACTGACGGATTTTGAAATTAATTTCCATCGTAAAAACTCATTATCTGGAATCCTCGGGACCAAAAAGGCTTTCCGAGTTTTGGAACTTTCCGGATTTCGGGTCCTTCCGAAGTTTACGATTATTTGACAAAATTCATGTTTTTTTCGTGATTCTTTGACAAAATTTGCATTTTTTTCTGCTATTCGTTGAAAAAATTTGCGTTTTTTCGTAGTCCTTTGAAGAAATTTGCGTTTTCTTTTTGCGATCCTTTGAGGAAATTTGCGTTTTTTTGCTATTCTTTGACGAAATTTGCCTTTTATTCACGATCCTTTGACAAAATTCGAGTTTTTTCTGAGATTCTTTGACGAAATTAGCGTTTTTTTCCGATCTTTTGACGAAACTTCACTTTTTTGGCGATCCCTTAACGAAATTAGAAATTTTTTCGCAGTGCTTTGAAGAAATTTGTGTCTTTTTTTTTTCGCGACCCGTTGAAAAAATTCATGTTTTTCCGCGATTATTTGACGAAATTCGAGAATTTTTTTTGCAATCCTTTAACCATTTTTTTTTTTTTTTTTTTTTTTTTTTTTTGTGATCCATTGATGAAATTTTACACTTTTTCGGAGTCCTTGGAAGAAATTTGCGTTTTCTTCGCAAGTCTTTGACGGAATTCGCGTTTTTCTGCGATTTGTGAACAAAATAAGCGTTTTTTTTTGTTTGTTTGTTTTTCAATCCTGCGAAAAAATTTGCGTTTTTTTTTTTTTTTCGATCCTTTGACGAAATTCACGTTGTTTCCACAATCATTTGAAGAAATTGTCTACTGTTTTTCTGTGAACGATAGACATAATTGATTTTTCCGGCGACGATCGTTCAAAATTCGAGTTCGAATTTTTGGACTGAAGACAAAAATTTTCGAAACCGAGTGCCTTAAATTTTTAGGAAAACTTGAACCGAATCACCCCTGATGAAATAAATATATAACTATTTTTTTTCGTTTCTAACGAATCGTAATATAAATTAATTTTAAAATAAAATTTGAGAGAAAAATGATTTGTTTTTAATTTCGGGAAGAGGGGACCGTGTTCACCCGCCACCGAAGTAACAATATTTGAGTGATTAGACATTGAAACACAATGGACTGAAAAAAAAAATTAAGACTTGGTAAAATTTTCGGAAAATCTAAAAATTTAGTAAAAATTTTCTAATTTAGAAAATTTTGGAATTTTCTCCTTCTGGATTTTGGGATAATGGGTCATAAACTGTAAAATGATTATTTCTTACCAAACGTAATTAAAATATAAGAAACACATAGTACAGCGTTATTTGCATTTAATTTTGCTTATATAAACAAACAATCAGTTATGTGGTGAGTCTAGCTGTTTAGAAACTCATTGATAACACTTTTTTACAAAAACTTTCACACATGGATTATTTGTTAATATTTAATTTGAATGTTTTGTCCAATCGTTGAACTATTTTAGAAATGTAATACTAAGTAAATATATATATATATGTGTGTGTGTGTATATATATATCCTCATTATTTTTATTTGTAGAAATCATTTGTCATTTTTAAAATGTATTTTTCTACAATACAAACCTTTCAATAATAAATCTTCATGCTGTTTGTTTGTATGAAGTCTTATGAAAATGAAACGCGGAGCGACAACCCGTCATTTTTGACGGGGTTATATACTAGTGTAACATAATATCACCATATTACTTTTATATTTTAATTAGTAACACTTTTTTTCAACAGTATAACAGAAAAAAAAAAGTTTTTTTTTTTTCCTTTCCGCATACATAATAAAAGAAACACATTTAAAAAACATTTAATCATTTTTTAACACTAAAAATACCAACATTTTTACTTAAGCTTTATAAATACGTATTTATCACACCACAATTTTTTAAAAGACTATTTATTCGTTATTTAACTTGCGTAATTATTACATAGTTATTTTACGAAGAAATTTCTGGTTTGAATCGAAATATTTTTATTTCGCAATAAACTGGTCAAATGACCAGTTGTTAGTATAATTAGAGTTAAGAGCCTACATCAGTCACGCGAAAAAATGCGCAAGCTAATGTTAAGTCTATGGGAAGGTTCTTGCGCGATTTCTCGCTCGCATTTTTATATTTTTAAATGCTTTTTTTTTTTGCATAGGATAGCTGAGGTCAATCTCCAACGTTATTAGTTTTTACTTTTTCGATTTTGGTTCCAGTTATTTTGTATAAGGGTACTTTCATTTTCAGAACCGGTTCCAACCAGTTCAAAAATTTAAAATGACCGCTTATTTAAAAACTGCAAAAACTAACAACGTTGGAGATATTACTTTCTCGATTTTGGTTCCAGTTATTTTGTATAAGTGTACTTTGATTTTTAGAACGAGTTCCAACCAGTTCAAAAATTTAAAATAACAGCTTATTAAAAAACTGCAAAAACTAACAACGTTGGAGATTGACCTCAGCTATCCTATGCAAAAAAATTGTTTAAAAATATTATAATGCGAGCGAGAAATCGCGCAAGAACCTTCCCATACACTTAACATTAGTTTGAGCGTTTCTTCGCGTGACTAGTGTAGGCTCTTAAACAAAGAAAATGCAAAAAAAAATTATAAAAGCAAAAGAGATTGATGTGGAATGTATTTCTCGCTACATTGGATAATATTTTATAGCAATCGGCCTACAAAAGAATGAAAATATCACACTTCTGTAGACAAACTTCTAGAGTTTTATCCCTTCTCAAAGTGTAAAAGCTTTGATATTATCGTTTTCGTCTGAGAAAACCTAAATTCTGTTGCTTTACCTTCTCTTTTATAAATTGTAATTATGACAGATGAAAGAGAAAGAAAGAACATTTAGATGTGGAGCAATGGGCCTATATGTTGAATGGAACGAAGAATAAAGAGGAGGAGATATATAGTGTAGTGCAGGGGTGTCAAACTGTAGCCCGCAATATACCACTTATATTTTCTAGTAATTTTTTGCTTATCTAATCATCGAATTTCTGCGATTCAAGAAGTCGACTATTTCTTTTAAAATTTAGCGGTATCAGGCGGGCCACAGTTTTACACCTCTGCATTACACTATATCTCTCCTCTTCTTTATTCATAGTTCCACCATACTCCCCTGGTGTAGTGTTTACCACTTGCCAGTAAAGTGGCTGAGGATGAAGTCACAAGCTGTCGGCTATTGTTTGTTTACATCGGATCAACAGGACATGATTGCCGCCGGGGAAAACTTCCACCAGTAAATTTGAATATAAATTTTAAACGCCTTATTCATGCGAAATTTCTGTCATAAGTAAGACAAATTTTCTATTCGTTCTTACTGATGGAAGAAGCCTTTGCTATATTTTAATCTCTTTCAATAAAATTGACAGGAGGATTGTTTAAGCTGTCACAATATAGCGGAATCACAAGGTCCGCCGGGGCAAGCTTCCACCAGTAAATTTGTATATAAATTTTAAACGCCTTATTCATGCGAAATTTCTGTCATAAGTAAGACACATTTTTTGAAAAAAATTATTTATGGATTATTTATGGCTATATTTTAATCTTTGTCATTACGATTGACAGGAGGATTGTTTAAGCTATCACAATATAGCGACAATATAGCACAATATAATTAATTATTTATGGATTATTTATGGCTATATTTTAATCTTTGTCATTAAGATTGACAGGAGGATTGTTTAAGCTATCACAATATAGCTGAACCACAAGGTCCGCCGGGGCAAACTTTCACCAGTAAATTTGTATATAAATTTTAAATGCCTTATTCATGCGAAATTTTTGTCTTAAGTAAGACAAATTTTTTATTCATTCTTATTGATGGAAGAAGCCCTGTCTATATTTTAATCTCTTTCAACCAGATTAACAGGAGGATTGTTCAAGCTGTCACAATATAGCGGAACCACAAGATCCGCCGGGGCAAATTTCCACCAGTAAATTTGAATATAAATTTTAAGTGCCTTATTCATGCGAAAATTCTGTCATAAGTAAGACAAATTTTCTATAAGTTCTTATTGATGGAAGAAGTCCTGGCTATATTTTAATCTCTTTCAATAAGATTGACAGGAGGATTGTTTAAGCTGTCACAATATAGCGGAACCACAAGGTCTACCCGGTAGACCTGGGGCAGATTTTCACCAGTTTACATGAATAGATACAGGGTGATTATAAAAAAACTATCCCGATATATGAGCCCATAACTGTCATACCGTTCACAGAAACTGAATGAAATTCTGGCCTAAAGTATTTTGAGGTATGCGCTCAAGAATCACGTGAAAAACAACAGTCAAATTCTAACAGTGACGGTTACAGTGACGGTTACAGTGACAAAATTTTGAAATTTTCAAATGGCAACACCTACTTTTTTTATTGGAATGTGATATTCGTAGTGAAAAACCATAAAAAGCGTTGGAACGGTACCTGTAGCACGAAAATCGCTGGCGCTAGACAGACTAAGAAGAAAAGTGAAAACAACCAATAAAGGACAGAGAAGCAACAGAAAGTAAAACATTTTATTGTTCAGTGCTATCCACCATCTGCCGCATGTAAAGTGTCGTCGTGTGTAAAATGGAAAATGTATGAAACACAATAAAATGTTTTGTTTTCTGGTGCTTCTCTGTCCTTATTGGTTGTTTTCACTATTGTTCTTAGTCTGTCCAGCGCCGGCGATTTTCGTACTACAGGTACCGTTCCAACGCTTTTTATGGTTTTTCACTATGAAGATCACATTCCAATAAAAAAAAGTAGGTGTTGCCATTTGAAATTTTTGAAATTTTGTCACTGTAACCATAACAGTTAGAATTTAACTGTTGTCTTTCATATGATTCTTAAGCGCATACCTCAAAATACTTTAAACCAAAGTTTCATTCAGTTTCTGTGTATGGTATGATAGTTAGGGGCTCATATATCGGGATGGTTTTTTTATAATCACCTTGTATTTTTGCTTTATACATAATAGAAATCCTATGAATAAGGCGTTTAAACAAGGAGAAAACTTCTATTTAAATTTACTGGTGGAAGTTAGCTCCGGCGGTAATCAGCCCCTGCGGAACCGGTTAGAATTGAATCGTCACGATTTTGAAGATATGTCAATTCCTCTTTATTTATAGTTCTATGATGTGTAGAATGTATCTTTAAGTAACCAGGGCTCCCACTCGGTCACTTTTTTGAACACCACTTTTTTCAAAGAAAATTCTTGTTTATCTTAGAAACTTATCGAGAAGGCCGCTTCTCTTGCAATTGTTGTAAAAAACAACCACGAAAATTTTTCGTAAAAATTACTGGTTATCAAAAAACGTATCAGAAGGATCCCTGAGTAACCAATATGCACGCAAATAAATTCCACGCCTGATAAATAAAAACACTTTTATCCTAATGTACGTAAGCGGATATACGTTTTCCTGTTTGTATATTTTATAAATTATATCAAGTTCAGATTAAAACCTAGAACAGGTACTAACCATCATTATTTAGCACCCGATTGCTATGATATGATTTTCTTACCTGTCAAACCTTCCGAATTTTAAAAACTATTATTTCCGAATAAAAATAGCTTTTCTTCATACATAAAAGATAAATCCAAAAATCCATAAAACAAAAGCATTTAATCATTACTCTACAAACAAATAAATAGTCATTCCAACCGAAAATTTCAATAACAAAATGTGTTCAAGAGTAGCTGCAGTTATCGCCTCATCGAATAATCTTTTATCAGACTAGTCGTCAGCTTACAGAGTAATCGCACATCTTAGCTTTGGAAATATTTTATCCGTTAGTTTTATTCCTTTCCGAAGTGTACAAAGCTTCATTTTACCGTTTTCGTCTGAGAAAATTGTACTGCATTATTTTCTGTTAAAAACTGCACTTTTGACTGCTGAAAGAGAAAAGGGAAAACGTTTCACTGTTGAGCAGTAGGCACATATATAGAATGTATCGTTGAGTAACCAATAAGCACGTAAATAAATTCCACGTCTGATAAATAAAAACACTTTTATCCTCACGCACATAAGTGGATATAAGAGTTCATGTTTGTATATTTCACAAAGTATTTAAAGTTAAGATTAAGACCTAGATTTTTTTTAAAGCATTAAAATTTAACCGAAATACAAAGGATGTGAATTATCACTTTACTAAACAGCGTACAACCAACAGAGTGAAAAAATGCTTGATCGAATGTTGTCCGGATGGCTTAATTGGAAAAGCACTTGGTGCGCTATACCAAGGAATCCAGGATCGAACCCCGGTCTGGACATTTTTTCACTCTGTTGGTTGTACGCTGTTTAGTAAAGTGATAATTCGCATCCTTTGTATTTCAGTAATTTACAGCTTAATTTCAGCTGTGCTCAAAAATTAATTATTAGTATATAATTTAACCTTCCGAATTTTGAATACTACTATTTCTCAATAATAATAGCCTCTGTACTGAATGATGGAAATTTTTAATTAGTAAATAAAACGAATAATATTACTATTAGAAAATAGTGCTACTGAAAGTCGTAATGTGACGTCCACATGGATTTTGAGAGAAGTTTTGCATTTTTTTATACTGTAACATGGTATCTTGGTATTTATCCCAACACACAAATTTTTCTCCTTCAGTGACGGCAAAGTGAAACAGTGTTTGTACGCGTTTACCACAATTTTTTAACAAAATTTTTCTATTTAATATTTAAACAGAAGAAATTTCAGACGCCTCGATTAATTGCAGGATTTATTTGTAATACTTTTTTGCATTTTAAGAAGGCGAAAAATTCTATTTAAAAATGAGGTAAGAGCGTTCGAACCCTGTAAAAACATTTAATTATTATTTCTTAAACAAAGAAAATGCAGACAAAAATTTAAAAAAGCAAAATATATTTATGAGAAATTCGTTTCTCGTTACATTCAATAATATTTTATGGCAATAGGCAGCTTACGGAAAAATGAATTTCTCATACAGCTCTAAACACACTTCTTGAGTTTTATCAAAGTGTAAAAGCTTTGATTTTACTGTTTTCCTCTGAGAAAACTTCTAATTACCTTTATAAACTGTAATTATGGCAGCTAAAATAGAAAGGAAGAACATTTCGATGTGAAGCAATGGGTCTATATGTAGAATGGAGCTATGAACAAAGAGGAGTAAACATATAGTGTAGTGTGGTCTACCAGCTGCGAGGGAAGTAACTGAAGATGTAGTCACAAGCTACGACTGTTGTTTGTTTACACTGGATCAACAGTATTTGATTGCCGCCATGGAAAACTTCTTCCCGTAAATCTGAACAGAAATTTTCGCTTTATTTCATCCACAATTTCTGTCAAAAATAAGTCAAAATTTTTGATTCGTTTTTATTGGTTGAAGATGCTCCAGCGATATTATAATCTCTTTCATTGAGATTGACAAGGGGATTTTTTATGTAGTCCCAATATGGCAGACCGCAGGAACAAATTTCCACCAGTTAACATGATTAGATATTTTAGCCTTAATCGTAACAGAAATTCTGCATGAATAAGGCGTTTAAATAGGCAGAGAATTTCTACACAAATTTATTGGTAAAAAGTAGCCATGGAGGTAATAATCCTCTGTGGAACCGGTTAATGTTGAAGCTTCGCCAATTTGAGGATATGCCAAATCCTTTTTATTCATAGTTCCATGATATGTAGAATGCATCTTTAAGTAACTAATATGCACGTAAAGTAGATTCCACGTTTGATAAATAAAAATACTTTTATTCTCATTTTTATAAATGGATATAATTTTTCATATTTGTATATTTCACACATTATGTCAAATTAAGATTGAAACCTAGAAAAGATGCTAAGCATCATTATTTAGTATCTGATTGTACTGCATTATTGTCTTTTATAAACTGCACTTATGACAGCTGAAAGAGAAAGGAAAAACATTTCACTGTTGAGAAATATATAGAATGTATCTTTGTGTAACTAATATGCCCGTAAACAAATTCCACACCTGACAAATAAAAACATTTTTATCCTCACGTAGATAAGTGGATATGAGTGTTCATGTTTGTATACTTCACAAATTATTTAAAGTTAATATTGAAACCTATATATTTTTTTTTCAAAATTTTATTATTTAACCTTCCGAATTTCAAGTACCACTATTTCGCAATAAAAATAGCTTCTTTATTGAATGATGGAAGTTTGTAATTTAATAAGACGAATATGACTATTCTGAAATAGTACTACTAAAAATTGTAATGTGATGACAGCTGTGGATTTTGAAAGATGTTTTGCATTCTTTGATAATCTACCATTATCTTGATATGTCTTTAGTCTTTTAAATTCGCAATTTATCTTTGATGGTCTAGTATGCATTTAAATAAATTTTACAGTTTAAATCACAAATCCCTTTATCCACATTACCCTCGAGGATATAAAAATATATAAGTTTTTACGTTAGTATATTTCACAAAATAATTTAAATTAAGTCTCATTATGCGCTTATTTTCACAGAAATAAATAGAAAAATGTTTTTACATTTATCAATTACTCGAAATATTGGGTGGGTCTAGCATGCACATAAATAAATTCCATACTTGTAAATTAAAGTCACTTTTATAAACATTACCCTCAAGCACATAAGTAGATATAAGTTTTCAAGTTTGTATATTTCGCAAAATATTTCAAGTTAAGTCTCATTGTACGGTTATACTTGCATAGAAATAAACATAAATATGTTTTTACATTTATTCATTACTAGAAATATTGTTTTTTTTTTTTTTTTAAATACGATTAAAAACTTTCAAATAAGCAATATCTTGCATACATGTTACATAAAAAATAAATAAAAATAAAAGCATTATGAATAAGACAAGAAAAGGATATACTGTATTTACTTGTGAATAATATGGATTTATTTCCAAAATTTGAAGCCTGAAAAACGGCTAGCGCAGTATATATGGAATATTTCTGACAGCTATGAGAAATAAATTAATTTTTATTTCTTTTCTTCATACATAAAGGATTAATCCAAAAACCCACAAAACAAAAGCATTTAATCATTATTCTACAAACAAATAAATAGTCATTCCAACCGAAAATTTCAATAACAAAATGTGTTGAAGAGTAGTTGCAGTTTTCGCTTGTTTGAATAATCTTTTATCAGAGTAGTCGTCAGCTTATAGAGTAATCGTACATCTTAGCTTTGGAAATATTTCATCCGTTAGTTTTATTCCTTTCCGAAGTGCACAAAGCTTTGATTTTACCGTTTTCCTCTGAGAAAATTGTACTGTATTATTTTCTTTTATACACTGCACTTTTGAGAGCTGAAAGAGGAAGGAAAAACATTTCACTGTTGAGCAATAGGCGTATACATAGATTATATCTTTGTGTAAGCTATATGCACATAAATAAATTCCACACCTGATAAATATAAACACTTTTATCCACCCGTAGATATAATTTTTCATGTTTGTATACTTGACAAATGATTTAAAGTTAAGATTAAAACTTAGATCTTTTTTAAAGAATTATTATTTAACCTTCCGAATTTCGAGTAGGGGAGACCGGTACACACTGAACCAATGGACACAGTAGACTACCCCCTAATGTTTTATTTATTTAAAAAAAAAGCTTTTCTTCTATCCTAATAGACAACAACACTGAATTGATTATTTATACACTTCAGAGAACATGTTTAGCTCAGAGTGAACCATTTTATCGTGACTGGTTGTTAATATCGTCTAAAAGTAAAATTTTTCATCATCACATTTTTATTATTTTAGTAAATAAAGATTGTAGATAAATAAGATAAAACAGCTATTTTGCAAAGGTACGATACTGGATTTTATTGAACTTTAAAGTTAATACGTTTAAAAGAAAGCTAAAAACAATATTAATACGATTATTTATTGAACTTCAACATGGGGCACAGAGGACCACCCATTACTGGAGCACAGTGGTCCACAATCCACTCGGCTCCTGTAATGCAGAATGTTCAAAATATTTATTAATTGCGTATTTTCTATAAAGAAATATTGTTTTATTGTAGTTATGTAACTGTAAAGTAAAGTAAATAAAGAAAAATAACAATTTATTTAACGTAGTAAGAAATATTTCGTTTTGTATTTACTGCCTTTGAAAAATATAACTGTAGCCTAATTGGCGATGATTCTACTCAAATAAGATCCATGAGACGCAAATTGAATGGAATTCAGTTTATTTTTTCAGAAACTGTAGATGAAACTGTTGTTCATGTCAGTGATTTGGTAATGTTGCTCTCAGATCCGAAAGTATTTCAGGAAAATTCCAGGCTCAATCTTACTCATAAGTATTTTGGAATTCATTTGCAAATTTTAAAGTGCGCTGATTTTTATTTTATTTTTTTGTATTTAATTAATAACTTCAACTTATTTGCTATCATTCATGTATCTTAATCTGTTATTATTTTCAAAATATAATACTTTTTTTTTTAATAATTTTTTGTTTTACTTTGTATGTTTTTTTTTAATGTTATTTGCAAATTTGTATTGTTATTTTGGAGGCAAAGGGGAAATAAAGAAGATTTGCATTAATGAAAAATAGATTGATATTGTATTTCAGATAATATATAATAGTGGTTCACTGTGGCCCAGTGGGTGGACCAGTGTGTCCCGCTTCTGTTAAACTGGTCTGTTTCAGGTGTGCACAAAAATATTTTTATTTTGAAAAATGTATTGAAAACTACCTCCTAGGAAAATTCTGAGGAATGTAAAAAGGTTTAAAGATTATTCAAAAATATTTTCAGTCATATCGGTCTGTCCGTTTGAGAGAAAAAAAAATTAAACTGAAAAAGTGATCCACTGTGTACCAGTCTCCCTTACTACTATTTCTGAATAAAAATATCCTCTTTATTGAATGATGGAAATTTGTAAATAAATAAGACAAATATTACTGTTCGGAAATAGTACTATTAAAAATCGTAATGTGATGACAACTGAGAATTTTTGCAAAAGTTCTGCATTCTTCTATATTCTAGTATTATCTTGATATGTCTTTAGTCTTTTAAATTTGAAAATTGTCTTTGATGGTCTAGAATACACATAAATAAATTATTCACTTTAAAACTAAAATCCCTTTTATCCACATTACGTATGTTGAAGGATATAAACACTATGAATGTTGAAGTTTGTAAAAACTGTAAAATATTTCTACTTTGTAAAATATTTCAAGTTAAATCTCATTATACGATTAATCCTCTCAGACGTAAAGTACTTCTGTTGCTAAAATATTAAAATGATTTATTGATACCAGGATTTATGAACAAATTTATTTGAAAAAAAGGAAAAACTTTTCTTCACGCAGATTATACAGATGAAATTTTATCCTAGAATTCTTGTGGCATTTGAGTATTAAAATTAAGTGGGTAAGGGGTTAAACTTTCTTTGAAATAGATAGAAACATGATTTTAAGTTTATTCATTACTGGAAATATTGGGGGCAGTGTCTGATTAATGAAGGGGCAAACTTCCACCATGACCATGTATGCTAGCGTCTCCGCTCGCGGCCAAGGTGGAAAGGGAATGAGTGTTGAAAAAACAAACAGAGGAGTCAGGAATTCCATGCGACAGAGTAGACCAATCCTTTCATTCACTCTCTTAACTCCCCCTCTTTTCTCTCCTCACTGCTGAAGCTCGTCCAGGCTGGCGTAGCAGTTCTTATTGGCCAAGGTGGAAAGGGAATGAGTGTTGAAAAAACAAACAGAGGAGTCAGGAGTCCCTTGCGACAGAATAGACCAATCCTTTCATTCGCTTTCTTCACTCCCCCTCTTTTCTCTCCTCACTGCTGAGGCTCGTCCAGGCTGGCGTAGCAGTTCTTATTGGCCAAGGTGGAAAGGGAATGAGTGTTGAAAAAACAAACAGAGGAGTCAGGAGTCCCATGCGACAGAATAGACCAATCCTTTAATTCACTCTCTTAACTCCCCCTCTTTTCTCTCCTCACTGCTGAGGCTCGTCCAGGCTGGCGTAGCAGTTCTTATTGGCCAAGGTGGAAAGGGAATGAGTGTTGAAAAAACAAACAGAGGAGTCAGGAGTCCCATGCGACAGAATAGACCAATCCTTTCATTCGCTTTCTTCACTCCCCCTCTTTTCTCTCCTCACTGCTGAGGCTCGTCCAGGCTGGCGTAGCAGTTCTTATTGGCCAAGGTGGAAAGGGAATGAGTGTTGAAAAAACAAACAGAGGAGTCAGGAGTCCCATGCGACAGAATAGACCAATCCTTTCATTCACTCTCTTCACTCCCCCTCTTTTCTCTCCTCACTGCTGAGGCTCGTCCAGGCTGGCGTAGCAGTTCTTATTGGCCAAGGTGGAAAGGGAATGAGTGTTGAAAAAACAAACAGAGGAGTCAGGAGTCCCATGCGACAGAATAGACCAATCCTTTCATTCGCTTTCTTCACTCCCCCTCTTTTCTCTCCTCACTGCTGAGGTTCGTCCAGGCTGGCGTAGCAGTTCTTATTGGCCAAGGTGGAAAGGGAATGAGTGTTGTAAAAACAAACAGAGGAGTCAGGAGTCCCATGCGACAGAATAGACCAATCCTTTAATTCACTCTCTTAACTCCCCCTCTTTTCTCTCCTCACTGCTGAGGCTCGTCCAGGCTGTCGTAGCAGTTCTTGGCCAAGGTGGAAAGGGAATGAGTGTTGAAAACACAAACAGAGGAGTCAGGAGTCCCATGCGACAGAATAGACCAATCTTTTAATTCACTCTCTTCACTCCCCCTCTTTTCTCTCCTCTCTGTTGAGGCTCGTCCTGACTGCGGAGCGGTTCTTATTTGCCAAGGTGGAATGGGAATGAGTGTTGAAAACACAAACAGAGGAGTCAGGAGTCCCATGCGACAGAATAGACCAATCCTTTAATTCACTCTCTTCACTCCCCCTCTTTTCTCTCCTCTCTGTTGAGGCTCGTCCTGACTGCGGAGCGGTTCTTATTTGCCAAGGTGGAATGGGAATGAGTGTTGAAAACACAAACAGAGGAGTCAGGATTCCCATGCGACAGAATAGACCAATCCTTTAATTCACTCTCTTCATTCCCCCTCTTTTCTCTCCTCTCTGTTGAGGCTCGTCCTGACTGCGGAGCGGTTCTTATTTGCCAAGGTGGAATGGGAATGAGTGTTGAAAACACAAACAGAGGAGTCAGGATTCCCATGCGACAGAATAGACCAATCCTTTAATTCACTCTCTTCATTCCCCCTCTTTTCTCTCCTCTCTGTTGAGGCTCGTCCTGACTGCGGAGCGGTTCTTATTTGCCAAGGTGGAATGGGAATGAGTGTTGAAAACACAAACAGAGGAGTCAGGAGTCCCATGCGACAGAATAGACCAATCCTTTAATTCACTCTCTTCACTCCCCCTCTTTTCTCTCCTCTCTGTTGAGGCTCGTCCTGACTGCGGAGCGGTTCTTATTTGCCAAGGTGGAATGGGAATGAGTGTTGAAAACACAAACAGAGGAGTCAGGAGTCCCATGCGACAGAATAGACCAATCCTTTAATTCACTCTCTTCACTCCCCCTCTTTTCTCTCCACTCTGTTGAGGCTCGTCCTGACTGCGGAGCGGTTCTTATTTGCCATGGTGGAATGGGAATGAGTGTTGAAAACACAAACAGAGGAGTCAGGAGTCCCATGCGACAGAATAGACCAATCCTTTAATTCACTCTCTTCACTCCCCCTCTTTTCTCTCCTCTCTGTTGAGGCTCGTCCTGACTGCGGAGCGGTTCTTATTTGCCAAGGTGGAATGGGAATGAGTGTTGAAAACACAAACAGAGGAGTCAGGAGTCCCATGCGACAGAATAGACCAATCCTTTAATTCACTCTCTTCACTCCCCCTCTTTTTCTCGCCTCTCTGTTGAGGCTCGTCCTGACTGCGGAGCGGTTCTTATTTGCCAAGGTGGAATGGGAATGAGTGTTGAAAACACAAACAGAGGAGTCAGGAGTCCCATGCGACAGAATAGACCAATCCTTTAATTCACTCTCTTCACTCCCCCTCTTTTATCTCCTCTCTGTTGAGGCTCGTCCTGACTGCGGAGCGGTTCTCATTTGCCAAGGTGGAATGGGAATGAGTGTTGAAAACACAAACAGATGAGTCAGGAGTCCCATGCGACAGAGGAGACCAATCCTTTAATTCACTCTTTTTACAACCCCTTTTTCTCCTCCCTGCTTAGTCTCGATCAGACTGACGAAACGATTCTTATTGGTCTTCTCTGTCACATGAGACTCCTCACTCCGCTGTTTGTTTTTCCAACACTTATTGCCATTCCACCTTGGCTGCAAGCGGAGACGCTAGCATACATGGTCTAAACAATTACATCTGTTTTTAACCTTTTTAACTTCGGCACTGATGATAGAGCTTTAGAGGCTCCGAAACAACTGTTTGTCATTCTATGTGTATTTTATTTGTGCTATTTTTTACGTTGTTCATTTATTTTTAACGAAATCTTTCTGACAACTAAGAAAAAATGAAATTGTTATTAGTTATCTTCATACATACAATATTAATCCAAAAATCCATAAAACAAAAGCATTTAATCAGTACTCTACAAACAAATAAATAGTCATTCGAACGGAAAACTTGAAAAATAAAATGTATTGAAGAGGAACTGTATTTCTCGCCGCATCAAATATCTTTAAAGAGAGTCCTCATCCTACAGAGTAATCGCAAATCTTAGCTTTGAAGATATTTCATCTATTAGAGTTTTGTTCTTTCTCAAAGTGTAGAAATCTTTGATTTTATCATTTTCGTTTCTGGAAACTCAAATTATGTCGCAATAGTCTCTTTTCTAAAAGGTGATTATAGCTGTTGAAAGATGAAGACAGACTTTTTGCTATCTGCGCAATTCATCTTTGAAGATCTATTATGCTATTATGCACATAAATGAATTCTAGACTTTAAAATTAAAATCACTTGTATTCTCATTATGTTCTTATCCTTCAATAGACATAAATACATAAAAGTTTTTATTTATACATTGCTCGACAAATTAGGAGTTTATTGTTATATGTTTATCTGTCACATTAAACATAGCTTCCATGCAGGTTGAATAAAAATATTAAATAAGAAATTAAAGTAGTTCATGCTAAAGACAAGGAAAGATGTAGGGTAATGTACCCGAATGCCGGCACTTTAAGGAACTGTATTTTACATATTCCAAGTTGTATTCGTTATTTTTCAACAAAATGCGATTCTAATGAGCTAAAAGTATTCATTAAGATCTCCTCTACTAAACGCACTCGTAATATTTTCAAAATTCACAGGGTTTGAGATTTTAATACTTAAAATTCAAAACTATGTTTTTGTTTCTAATTCCACACCTTCAAAGAGGTACGTTCCTAGCGCCGACATCTAACATACCTAATGTCGACCCACGAAAGAAAATTTTTAAAATTCAACGAAAACTCTTTATTAACAAATATTTGACACGTTTCATGTGTAATAAAGCCATGTATAAGAATAATAGGAATAATTAATAATATACTGACAATGCTATGACCACATTTCAATCTACTGACAATGAGATCGGAAACTGATACCTCTTACAAGGAGAGGGCCAAGCTTGGTAATCACAGATTTTGATTATTTAATACATGTTGTAGGGTATAAGCCCCTTAGTCTCTGGTTCAACGGATTTTATACAACGCTCCTTGGTTCTCGCGAAATAGGGGGTCTAATATTTTAACACAACTTAAATACTTACTTTGTAACGAAATTACTGCGTTGCTCGTAGCTGAGTTATTATGTCGTCTGCTTGTTGATCCGCGGGCCAGGGTTCGAGACCGGAAGGCACCACATTTATTTTTCTTATTTTTTTTTGTTTTATATTATACTTGTAATTATAATTTAACACGTTGACGGACAGTAGGAAATAGTGAAGTTCGAAAATTGACATTACATGTTTTTGTAATTTTTAGAATATTAGAAGTATAGTTGTACTCTTTCTGCTTAAATAAACTTAATTTTGATTAATTCAACACCTTTAATTAGGTTGCACTACTCCCTTCCCAACCACGTCAGGGTGGCTAGTGATCAGGGAAAAATACAGTCAAAAAAAGTGATAAACACCAGTATATTCTTATAGAAAAATTTATGTTGATTATTCGATAATAAAAATTATCCCTCTTATTAATTGCTGACTGCAGTTTTTAAACTTTTCCCACTGACTCATTTTACAAGACAGTCTATTCTCATTCGTGGGCGTAAAGTTGATCGCAACTAGGAAGCCCCTTAACCGACATCACCTGTTCGGCACCTGTTCAATTTGAATTTTTCTATAAGAATATACTGGTAATTATCATTTTTTTATTGTTTTTTTCACTGACCACTAGCCAGGCTGCACGTGCATATTGAAGCTGCAACTCGTATAACAGGTGGAAAACGAACTTCAACATAAAAAATTTTCCCCAAAACATGACACTGGGCTTCTACTTGTACGATGGTAAATGCACATTTGTGCTGCTACAGCCGTAGTGTCTAAAAACGACCGTTTCGTTTTGGGCGGCTATAGCCGTCATGCCACATTGTGAACTTCACTTTGACGGCTATAGGCGCAAGTGTCTGTCAACGTTTTAATAATCTCAAATTTTTTTAATATCGTACATTAACTATAATGTAAACATATTTAAATTATTTTTTAAGCTATTATTAAACATTTCTCGTCATTTAAAGAGATTTTTTTTTTAAATGGATCCATTATTGACTAGTAAAAATTCCAAAATCGTTACAAAATCATACCTTATTTTATGAATTATAAATTAATTGAAAGCGCAAGAACACGTATTAAATTTAAAAATCTTTAATATGCAAAAATAATATGTTGTAATTTAATTCCTATGCTATTTTTAAATATAATAATGCTTCTTGCTTTAAAAACAGAGTAATATTATCATCGTATTGACTTCCCTTATTAAGGCAATATATAAATGTTTCTTTAAAATCACGAATTGACACAATTGTTCAACAACATTGCAACGATAAAGCATATATGAAATACATTTTAAAAGTGATTAAAAAAACTGTTTAATGATGTTTCATACAACAATTTAGTTACAAATAAAAATAATTAATTGGTTTAAATTATAATTATTTCACAATATTATAATTTTAAATTAGCATTATTAAATAATAATTACAAGTATATTTATAAAAGAAAAAATATTAGAACAATAAACGTAATGCGTTCTGTTCTCGAACCCGGTTTTGCGGATCAACGAGCAGACGCCATAACAACTAAGCTACGACCAACGCGGTAATTTCGTTACAAAGTAAGTATTTAAGTTGTGTTGAAATATTAGACCTCCTATTTCTCGAGAACCAAGGAGCGTTGTATAAAATCCGTTGAACATGAGACTAAGGGGCTTCTACCCTACAACATATATAAAAATAATCAAAATCTGTGATTACCAAGCTTAGCCCTCTCCTTGTTAGTACCACCCTCAAAGCAAGACGAGGAGTACGTTTACATATTAATTGGTCAGTGGATATTAGTGACCAAAGTTTTTCTTCCATTCAAAAAGGCATTTTTAAACCTGTTGCTAGCATGTAGGATGTAGATGCAGCACTTCTGCTTTATTGTAAAAAAAATTTAAATGCATGTTAAAAAAAATTTAAATGCATGTTTTTTTGCATGTTAAAAATTTAACATGCGTGCTTTTTGATCGTATTATCTAATTTCTTCCTATTATTACTAATCACAGTAATACAATAACAAAATCAACAACTTTGATCAAATCAGCTGGTTTGTTCTCAGTAACAGGAACATCTTACACAACAGAGGCTTCTTCGAAAACAGGGGCACCGTCCAAGACAAAGGCAGCTTCCAGAACAGGGGAATCTTTCAAGAGTGTCGGCATAGGGAACAACTTGATATCACGATTCCTAATGCTCACAGGACCTAACCTCCAATTATTATATGATACGAGCGAGTTCAATACTGAATTATGAATTTACAACATTCATTTAGTTCAAATAACATAATGGTACTAGTTATACTGCTAGTTACTAAACGAAAAACCTTAACTAGTCAACTTATTTCCGTAACCAAACTGCTAAGCAAAAACACATGATCCATCGAAATCTTGACACACGTCTGAAAATTTTCCGTCAGCTGTTTTTATTACTCCGCCGAACTCGAACAGGCCTGCCAACCTCGAAACTGAATAATATTTTGATATTATGGCGCCAATTTCAAATTTATGCGATAATTTAAAGCATTATTTTTTCAAGTTGACGTTAAGGTGTCGGCATTCGGATACTTTACCCAATATTAATTTTGATTATAAAACAAAAAGCGATGCATTTATAACTTACATTAGAAAGACGCCTATACAACTACAACAGCCGCAAAACAAACGAAAAGTACCGAAGATTAACTTTATTGTGTACATGTTACCGACAATATATAACACTCGGCATGACATAGAATACTGAAAATTGTACGCCTGAGAAACAAATGAATAATGTTTCACAGATTTCCTAAGTATTATATACAATGCCGAAGGACAAACTCTCAAAGTATAAAATATTCCCGCTAATGTCATCTTGTAAGTGGCTAAGCACGTTATTGTCTCATGTGGAGAATTCTCTATTCACATTTCAATCTTTGTTTGAATGTTGCATATTAAAATGTTTTATCGGAAACACACCAGTGTACACAATTTTTATAGTTCTATCATATCAGGAGGCGATTACATAACTCCATTCTTGAAAAAAAAAACAAGTTAAGTTAAATAAAAAAGTGTAAACAAATTTCAATCATTCATGTAAAATACAAAAAGACGTATCGTATTTGCTCTGGTATGCATTTATTTCCAAAATTTTGTCTAAACAGCGGGCTGCGCAGTGTACACAGGATTTTTCTGACATCTATGAAAAAAGAGAAATAATTTTTTATTAGTTATCTTCATAAATACAAGATTAATCCAAAAATCCATAAAACAAAAGCATTTAATGATTATTTTACAAAGTAATAAGTACTCATAACAACGACAAGTTACAAAACAAAATGTGTTGCAGAGGAATTGTAATTTTCGCCTCATCAAATAACACTAGTTTACATGACTTTTGTTCATGAAATGAAAGATATATGGTTACGTTACTTTGGGTATCTACATCTAGGAAAAAATATTTTAAAAAATCCAGCACGTCAGATTTTTGAAATATTTATTAAGAAGATTTTTACAAAAAACTACATCTAAATAAACAATAGACACCAAGAATATTTTAATAAACTTTTCTTTCTACGATGAAAGCTTAAAATAATGAGCTTTTATTTACTAAAACAGTCGTTTGTAAATTCCGGTGTCAGTCAGTAATTTCTCCTTTTACGAACAGAATTTGTCTGTGCCGGAAAGGGTTAAACAATTGCGGGTAGATAGAAAACAAAGACATTCATATCTCAGAATTGTGACGTGCTACAAAAAATATAAATATATTTTTTAACTACCGTCCATAGCCTACATAAATAATATATGTTTCATTTCTTGAACATTTTTTTTTTTTTTTTTTTTTTTTTTGTAAACTAGTGTAATGTTTTATCAGAGTCATCATCTTAAAGAGTAATCACACATCTTAGCTTTAGAGATATTTCATCTGTTAGAGTTTTATTCCTTCTCAAAGTGTAGAAACCTTTAATTTTATCGTTTAGGTCTGAGGAAACCAAATTATGTCGCAACCTTCTCTTTTCTAAGACGTAATTATTTCTTCAGAAAGAAGGAGTAAGGATATTCTGCTATCTAGCAATGAACCTATCTGAGCAATTGATCTTTGGGGATCCATTGTGCACATAAAATCAATTCTACACTTCAATCACACACAAAATTAAAATACTTGTATCCTCATTATGCATTATACCTCCATAGAAATAAATAGATATAAGTTATTATATTTATACATTGCTCGACAAATTGAATGGTTATTGCTTTGATCAAAATCTGTTAGATTAAACACAGCTTCCATACATGTTGAATAACAATATTAAAAAAGAAATTAAAATAGTCAATGTAAAAGGAAAGCAAAGACGTATATGAAATTATTATTAAACAAGAAGTATTACGTTTCTTACTTACATTAGAAAGATTCCTATACAAAAATAGAAAAATAAAAGAACTGAAGATCAAAAGTTTCTCCAAAACAAAATGTGCTGAAGAGGAACTGAATTTCTCACCTTATTAAATACAATTTTATTAGGGTATTAAGCTTACAAAGTAATTACATATCTCAGCTATGGAAATATTTCATCTGTTACAGTTTTCTTCCTTCTCAAAGTGTAGAAAGCATTGATTTTATCATTTATGTCTTATGAAATTCAAATTTTGTCGCAACATTATCTTTTCTAGGAGTAATCATTGTTGCTGAAAGATGCATAAAGGAAATTCTTCTATCTAACAATGAACCTATCTGCGCAAATGAACTTTGGATATCCATTATGCACATATATCAATTCTACTCTTGAAAAAGAAAATACACTTGTATCCTCATTATGTATTTATACTTCCATACAAATAAATAGATATAAGTTATTTTATTTATACATTCCGTGACAAATTGAATGTTTATTGCTTTGATCAAACTCTGTTAGATCAAACATAGCTTCCTTAGATGTTGAATAAAAATTTAAAAAAAAATAAAGTAGTCTATGTAAAAGGCAAGCAAAGACGTGACAATTCAAGTGACAAGTGATTATAAAACAAAAAGCTACACATTTCTCTCTCACATTAGAAAGATGCCTTTCCAAGAAGAACAAAATGAAAGTACTGAAGATCAAAAGTTTCTCCAAAACAAAATTTATTGAAGAGGAACTACATTTCTCACCTCATTAAATAATCTTTTATCAGATTCGTCAGCTTACAAACACAAAGTAATCGCACGTCTTAGCTTTGTAAATATTTTGTAAATATTTCGTCTGTTAGAGTTTTATACCTTTTCAAAGTGTAGAAAGCTTTGGTTTTATCGTTTATGTCTGAGGAAACTCAAATTATGTCACAACATTCTCTTTTCTAAGATGTAATTATGGATTCTGAACGAGAAAGAAAGGAAAATTTGCTATCTAGCAATCGACCTATCTGCACAGTTTACCTTTGAGGAATTTTTATGCACATAAATCAATTCCGCAGTTGAAAAATAAAATATTTGTATTCTCATTATGCATTTATACTTCCACAGAAATAAATAGATATAAGTTATTATATTTATACATTGGTCGACATATTGCATGTTTATTGCTTCGATCAAAATCTATTAGAACAAACTTAGCTTCCATAGACGTTGAATAATAATATTATAAAATGAATTAAAATACTATATATAAAATGCAAGCGAATACGTATATCAAATGATTATAAAACGTGAAGTAATACATTTCTTACTTACATTACAAAGATACCTCGACAACAACAGAAAAAACAAGGTACTGGAGATCAAAAGTTTCTCCAAAACAAAATGTGTTAAAGAGAAACTGCATTTCTCGCCTCATTAAATAATCTTTTATCAGATTCGTCAGCTTACAAAGTAATCGCACAGCATACCTCTGGAAATATTTTTGAAATATTTCGTCTGTTCGAGTTTTATTCCTTCTCAAAGGGTAGAAAGCAGAGATTTGATCGGTTACGTTTGAGAAAACTCTAATTATGTCGCAACATTTTCTTTTCTAGGATTTAATTATGGCTGCTGAACGAGGAAGAAAGGGAAGTTTGCTGTCTAGAAATGGACCGATTTGCGCAATTCACCTTTGAGGATTATTTATGCACTTAAATCAATTCTACAGTTGAAAATTGAAATACTTGTATTATCATTATGTATGTACTATATTTCCATAGAAATAAATAGATATAGATATAAGTTATTATAGTTATACTACAGCGCCTAGAATACATAGTGTGGAAAACGATTTTACCGTTTTTTATTCAAAATTTTCGAATTCAAACCTGAAATTCTGAAACAAGAATTTTTACTTTAAGAAATCCCGAAATAGCTGCAATTAAGTAAGGAAAAAACATTATAGGAAATTTCTGGTGTGAATGCGAAATTTCGGAATTTAAAAAAAGCCAAACTGGTAATGCTTTAAAAAGTGCTAAAAAATTGTATCCAATAAATGTACAACGTTGCTGAAAATAGTAGGATGGGTTCGCAGCGCCATCTACTAGCTCTTGACATTGTATTAGAATGTTTCGGCTGGTGGTAAGTATTTTAAATACTTAAATTATATCATTTTCTCCTCTGACTTAGTGATTTTTATAAGTTTTTTTTTAAATTATGAAAGCATGGCTAAAAAACGTGATACGCATTTTTTTTGTCTCTGGTTGCAACATTATCGTAGGCAGGGCCTGATTACCAACGGGGCACACTTCCGCCAGTAAAAAAGAATTGAAATAGTTCCTTTATTCATGGTGGTAATTTTGCATCAATAGGGCGTTTTAATAAGACGAAAATTTCTATTAAATTTTACTGGTGTAAGTGTGCCCCGTCGGTAATCATGCCCTGCCTACGATAATGTTGCAACCAGAGACAAAAAAAATGCGTATCACGTTTTTTAGCCATGCTTTCATAATTAAAAAAAAAACTTATAAAAATCACTAAGTCAGAGGAGAAAATGATATAATTTAAGTATTTAAAATACTTACCACCAGCCGAAACATTCTAATACAATGTCAAGAGCTAGCAGATGGCGCTGCGAACCCATCCTACTATTTTCAGCAACGTTGTACATTTATTGGATACAATTTTTTAGTACTATTTTGTAGCCGGTTTCCACACTATGTATTCTAGGCGCTGTAGTTATACATTGCTCGACAAATTGAATGTTTATAGCTTTGATCAAACTCTGTTTGACCAAACACAACTTCCATAGACGGTGAATAACAATATTAAAAAATAAATTAAAATTGTCTATGTAAAAGGCAAGCGAAGACGTATATCAAATGATTATAAAACATGAAGTAATACATTTCTTACTTACATTAGAAAGATGCCAAGACAACAAGAGAAAAATAAAAAAGTACTGGAGATAAAAGTTTCTCCAAAACAAAATGTCTTGAAGAGGAACTGCATTTCTCGCCTCGTTTAAATAATCTTTTATCAGAGTCATCAGATTAGAGAGTAATTGCATATCTTAGCTTTGGTAATATTTCGTCTGCTACAGTTTTATTTCTTCTCAAAGTGTGGAAATCTTTCATTTTATCGTTTATGTCTTATGAAATTCCAATTATGTCGCAATATTATCTTTTCTAAGAGGAAATTATAGCTGTTAAAAAGGGAAGAAAATTAAATTCTGCTATCTAGCAACGAATCTATCTGCGCAATTGATCTTTGGGGATCCATTATTTACATAAATGAATTACCCATTTAAAAATTAAAATACTCTTGTATCCTCATTATGCATTTATACTTCCATAGAAATAAATAGATATAAGTTACTATAGTTATACATTGCTCGAAAAATTGAATGTTTATAGCTTTGATCAAACTCTGTTTGACCAAACATAACTTCCATAGACGTTGAATAACAATATTAAAAAATAAATTAAAACAGTTTATATAGAAGGCAAGCGAAGACGTATATCAAATGACTATAAAACATGAAGTAATACATTTCTTACTTACATTAGGAAGATGCCAAGACAACAAGATAAAAAAAAAGTACTGGAGATCAAAAGTTTCTCCAAAACAAAATGTCTTGAAGAGGAACTGCATTTCTCGCCTCGTTTAAATAATATTTTATCAGAGTCATCCGATTAGAGAGTAATCGCATATCTTAGCTTTGGTAATATTTCGTCTGTTACAGATTTATTTCTTCTCAAAGTGTGGAAATCTTTGATTTTATCGTTTATGTCTTATGAAATTCAAATTATGTAGCAACATTATCTTTTCTAAGACGTAAATATTGCTACAAAGCAGGAAAAAGGAAATTCTGCTATCTAGCAATGAACCTATCTGCGCAATTGATCAGGATCCATTATGCACATAAATCAATTATAAACTTAAAAATTAAAATACTCTTGTATCCGCATTATGCATTTATTTTCCATAGAAATAAATAGATATGTTATTGTATTTATACATTGCTCGACAAATTAAATGTTTATTGCTTTGATCAAAATCTGTTATATCAAACATAGCTTCCATAGACGTTATATAACTATTATTAACACGGGAGAAGTCGCGCTTACCCAGGGTATGGATGGGTTCCACTTTGTCACCAATAAATATAAATAATAATCGTCACCTTATTTAGTCGTAGAGAATTGTTACGAATTCTGAGATATATTAAGTTGAAGAGTACTTCTCAAAAAATAGGGATGAGAATTGTAAAAACCGTATGCATCCAGGGTATGTCATACACGGCGCGACTGCTACCTGTTTAAAAAAGAAATTAAAATAATTTATGTAAAACGCAAGCGAAGACGTATATCAAGTGACTATAAAACAAGAATTAATACATTTCTTCTAAATACATTCACAAGATGCTTATACAAAAAAAATAATAATAATAAAAGTACTCAAGATGAAAAGTTTCTCCAAAACAAAATGTTTTGAAGAGAAACTGCATTTCTCACCTCATTAAATAATCTTTTTTCAGAATCGTCAGCTTACAAAGCAATCGCACATCTATTTTTTGGAGATAAATCATCTGTTAGAGTTTTATTACTTCCCAAATTGTAGAAAGCTTTTATTTTATAGTTATCATCTGAGAAATTTAAATTATGTCGCAATATTATCTTTTCTAAGAGGAAATTATAGCTGTTAACACGTTGACGGACACTTTCTGCTATAGCCGCAAAGCGAAGTTCACAATGTGGCATGACGGCTATAGCCGCCCAAAACGAAACGGTTGTTTTTAGACACTACGGCTATAGCAGCACAAATGTGCATATACCGGCGTACAAGTAGTACCACAGTGTCATGTTTTGGAAACAATTTTTTAGGTTGAAGTTCGTTTTCCACCTGTTATACGAGTTGCAACTTCCGTATGCACGTGCAGGGTGTCTAGTGGTCAGGGAAAAATACAGAAAAAAATGCTATGTACCAGTATATTCTTATAGAAAAATTCAAATTGATTAGTTGATCGAATAATCAACATAAATTTTTCTATAAGAATATACTGATGTTTATCACTTTTTTTGACTGTATTTTTCCCCGACCACTAGCCACCCTGACGTGGTTGTGAAGGGAGTAGTGCAACCTAATTAAAGGTACTGAATTAATCAAAATTAAATTTATTTACCGTGATTTCGCGCGTATACGCCGCACCTCAGACAATTCGATTTCCTACCAGAATTTATTTTATATAAAATGTGACTTACTTCTGCTTAGCACTTATTTGACTTCTCATTTTGAATAAAATTTCCGGTGTGAAAAAGACTTAACTAGGGTGCGGCGCATATGCGCGAAATTACGGTACGCAGAAAGAGTAAAACTATACTTCTAATATTCTAAAAATTACAAAAACATATAGTGTCAATTTTCGAACGTCACTTGTTCCTACTGTCCGTCAACGTGTTAAAAGAGAAAGAAAGAAAATTCTGCTAAGGTGCGTCTCAAAATTATATGGACAGGCGATTTTTCGAAATAACAGCTAAGAAAATAAAGCAATAATCAAGAAAAGAATAATTAGCGTATGGAATCATAACAAAAATTTATTACGATACAGAAATGTTATGTTTATATCATAGATTGTTTGTAAAAAAATAAAATTCAAAATAAGCTGTCTCAAAAATATATGGACAATGAAACGAATTGCTTTTATTACCACCGTATCAGATAAATTTGCATTTTCTACGTTCTGTACTTGTGACGTAACCACTTCGAAATATAAAATCGCTACTCTTTCTTCAATTGTCGATTAGTTTGAAAATGCCTCGCAACGTTTAATTCTCTGCTGCTGATATTGCTAAAATTTGGCGTTTAAAGGCTTAAAATTTTAAAGTTTCTGATATTGCAAAACAAATTAAGCGTAGCAGATCTCGAATTTATGCAATGTTTTCAAAAAAAGGCGATACGATTGCAAAAAAGCATTCAGGTCGATCAAGATAAGCATCTTTAAGACAAGATAGAGAAATTTTGCGAGCAGTTTCAACCCAAAAGAAGTCTGTTCGTGAAATTGCGAGGACTTTGGGGTTTCCTATTTGCCGATCTACTGTTCACCGTCGCATACAGGTAAGCGAAAATCATAATTATCGCAAAATGTGTCGGACACCTATGCTGAAAGTGCACCATAGAAGACTCGAGTTGTTTGGGAATAAAAAACACATGCATTGGACGGATGAATAGTTAAGGGTTTTCTTTAGTGACGAAAATAAATTCAATTTGGATGGCCCTGATGGCTGGGCATACTATTGGCATGACTTACGAAAAGAACCTCGCGAGTTCTTTAGTCGACAAAAAGGAGTGGGTTCACTAATAGTGTGGGGCGGAAACTGTTTCAACGGAACAACGGACATTGCTTTTCTTATTGGTCTACAGTGCCTTGAGGATTATTGAAATGTCCTTAAAAGCAATCTACTTCCAATAGGAAACATCTTAGGGGGCGAAAACTGGAAATTCCAACAGGACAATGCGTCGATTCACACCTCACACTCAACAACAGCTTGATTTAAACAGAATCAAGTGACTGTTATAAACTGACCAGCCATCAGCCCAGACTTGAATCCAATTGAAAACCTTTGGGGAGTACTTGCACGAGATGTGTATACCCATGGTCGGCAGTTTTCAACTATTCAGGAATTACAGCAACAAGTAGAGCAGAGTTGGTTCTCTTTACAGCCGCACATACTCCAAACACTAGTTGGAAGCATGCCTGATAGGATTTTCAAGATAATTAAAAAAAATGGATACAAAATTTGAATTTATATGTAAAATATTCAAAAAGTCCATATATTTTTGGGACAGCCTATTTTTATTTTTATTTTTTTACAAAAAATCTGTAAAACTGATACTTTATTTCTTTGTTGTAATAAATTTACGTTATGTTACTATATTCATATTATTTTTTTCGTGATTATTGCTTCATTTTTTGAACTGTTATTTTAAAAAATCGCCTGTCCATATACTTTTGAGACGCACTATATCTAGCAATGAGCCTATTTGCGCGATCGATCTTTGGGGATCCATTATGCACATAAATCAATTCTACACTTGAAAATTAAAATACTTGTATCCTCATTATGTGTTATAATTTCATAGAAAAAAATAGATATAAGTTATTATATTTGCACATTGCTCGACAAATTGAATGTTTATTGCTTTGATCAAAATCTGTTAGACCAAACTTTGCTTCATAAGCGATGAATAACAGTATTAAAAAGAAATTAAAATAGTTTATGTAACAGACAAGCGAAGACGCAGGGCTGCCAACTACTACGCCTTGTTAAATCAAATATTCATGTTTAGAACCAGAAAAATATTAATAAATTGCATACTGAATTTAATTAATCACATGCAATGCTTTATTCTTTATTGCGTTTGTTAACTAAAATTTCCGATTCTAAAAGAATTATTTGACTCGAAATAAGCGTAGTAGTTGGCAGCCCTGGAAGACGTATATCAAGTGATTATAAAACAAGATATAATATATTTCTTACTTACATTAGAAAGATGCCTAGACAACAAGAGCCCATAGCTGCCAACTTTTACGCTTTTTTCCTACCAATAAAATTTTATAGTAAATATCAGCTTATTAAAACTCCGAAATGACGTGTTTCAATAAGGCAAAATTTTCTAATAATTTTTCGTGGTAGCAAAAAAGCGTAAAAGTTGGCAGCGATGAGAGCCGAAAAATATCGAAGATAAAAGTACCGAAGATAAAAAGTTTCTCCAAAACAAAATGTGTTGAATTGCATTTCTCGCCTCATCAAATAATCTTTTATCAGAGTCATCAGCTTACAAAGTAATCGCACATCTATTTTTTGGAGATAAATCATCTGTTAGAGTTTTATTACTTCCCAAATTGTAGAAAGTTTTTATTTTATAGTTTTCGTCTGAGAAAATTAAATTATGTCGCAATATTATCCTTTTAAAGAGGAAATTGAAGCTTTTGAAAGAGAAAAAAAGGAAATTCTACTATCTAGTAATGGACCTATCTGCGTAATCGATCTTTGGGGATCCATTATGCACATAAATCAATTTTACACTTGAAAATTAAAATACACTTCTATCCTCAATATGCATTTATACTTCCATAGAAATAAATAGATATAAGTTATTATATTTATACATTGCTCGACAAATTAAATGTTTATTGCTTTTATCATCAAAATCTGTTATATCAAACATAGCTTCCACAGACGTTATGTAACTATTATTAAAAAAGAAATTTAAAAAGTTTATGTATAAAAGGCAAGCAAAGACGTATATCAAGTGATTATAAAACAAGAAGTAATACATTTCTTACTTACTGTAGAAAGGTGCCTAGACAAAAAGAGCCAAAAAATACCGAAGTTAAAAGTACTGAAGATCAAAAGTTTCTCCAAAACAAAATGTGTTAAAGAGGAACTGCATTTCTCGCCTCATTAAATAATCTTTTATCACAGTCTTCAGCTTACAAAGTAATCGCACATCTTAGCTTTGGAGATGAGTCATCTGTTAGAGTTTTATTCTTTCTCAAAGTGTAGAAAGCTTTGATTTTATAGTTTTCGTCTGAGGAAACTCAAATTATTTCACAATATTATCGTTTCTGAGAGGAAATTATAGCTGTTGAAGACATTGCTATCTAGAAATGAACCTATCTGCGCCAATACATCTATGAGGAATCTATACGCACATACACTCTAAATAAGAAAGAGTGACTATTCACTCCGGAGGAGTGGATATTCACTCTATCGCAGAGTCAAAATTTGCCCAACCTCTTTAGAGTGACTATTCACTCTAGGCAAAAGTGAAATTGTTCACTCTCTGAAAGAGTGAATACTCCCTCCCGAGAAGTGAATATTCACTCTAAACAGGGGTGGGTACTCACTGTTTCAGAGGAGTGACTATCCACTCTTGCAAAAAGAGTGGGTTTTTTCACCCTGATAGGAGTGAATAGTCACTCTTTCATAGGAGTGGCTATCCACTTTTTCAAAGGAGTGACTATTCACTCTTGCAAAAGGAGTGGATTTCTCACTCTTGACAGGAGTGAATAGCCACTCTTTCATAGGAGTGAATGTTCACTTTTTATGGAGTGATTTTTTTTTTATGCTCTCTTTTATGGGCATTTTAAAAGAATCATATATTTCAGAGCATGTAATGAAAATTGACACAAGAGTGGTAAAGACTGGAATAAAATACTTTATTGGCAATATTTATTTAATTCATAGTTTGTAACAGTAATTGAACTCTTAAGGAAAAATTCAATTAGAGTTACATAATGAATTAAATTAGATTACTGACAGAAATAATCTAAAATATTTTATTCCAAGCTTATCATTATTGTGTTTGCTTTCATTGCATGCCTTATAAATATATGATAGTTTTAAAATGCCCATAAGGGCAAGTAATTAACCAAAATCTTAATCAGTTAATATTATTTCTTTCCTTTTCAAATACCCAGTTGTATTTAGTATTTTAATAATTTCTGTGATGTACGTTTTTTTTCATGTGTAATTCAAATTTTATATCTTTAGATCTCTGTGTTAATTGCTAATAAATTCAAATCTAATCAAACATTATTGTTTACTGTATTGTAGTTTTTTTTTAACTTTTATTAATAATTATTTAATAGATGGATATTCTATGACTAACAATCTGTGATTTCCCTTTAATTTTTGTTTTAAATATAAACTCTTATCTTTTGACCGTACTTTTCAGTAAATTAGCGCTATTTTGCAAAGTCCTATTATTCTAAAATAATACATATTATTTCTGTTGTCAACATCCCTTTTTCTAAGAATTTACAAAACACACAACAACAAATGAGGTATCCTCCTTCGAAAGGTTTTTGAAGCAGCTTCTGACATAGTACTACCCCCACATTTCGTTAAAACATGGTTTTTGATTAAATATTGCTATTAATTAAAAATTGAATTGGCATTGTTTTTATAAATGAAATGCAAGATTTTTCCTCAAATTAGTGTTGCCACAAAAATAAAATAACCGCATTATACAGTGCTGAACAATGATTAAAAAAAATAAATAGTAGTACAAAAAAGATAAAATATCAATTCTCCACATAGGTTTATTTTATATTTATGGTTCAAAAGCAAAATTGATATTGAAATGTTTAAAAGAAAAAAAAAAGACACCATGAACCGGTCGAAGCAGTGGTATTTCACGTGTATAATAAAAGGTATGCCTTGTTATATTAAATTTTATTTTAAGTGCATTCAATTTTTTTTCATGTTTTCCAAGAAGCGGATCTTGTGAATTGACGAAGTTATGCATTTTTTCTTCTTCTTAAACTCCTATCCCCCCCCCCCCCCCTTGAGGCCATTTTTAATGATATCAAAAATCTGTCATACATAAATTTTCGGCCCTTTTCCTAGAAGTAATAATAACTTTAAACGGATTTTAAACGTATCATAATTAAGAAGTTATGGGTCCCCCCCCCCAACCTCTTCATATACTACCGCAAAAAATTAAATGCATTCATTCGATTACTCAAATATATATGAACATATAAATACATGTTTAGATAAATCCTCTGTCTTAAACCTCATCCTTTTCTATAAGTATAAAATATTGATTATAACTTTTCTGCACCGCCCGATTATTATGCACATTGTTGTGGAAAACGACTTCGTTCGCGGCGCACATTGGTGCGGCCAATTTTTTTTTTTTTTTTTTTTTTTTTTTTTTTTTTTTTTTTTTTTTCATTTTAGAACGAGAATTTAACACTGCAAAATTAGATTATATAACTTTAATTTTGTTTTTGAGGTACAGTGCCACTTTTCATTATAATTAACTATTTATGCTTCAAATGAACATTTTTTATATGGAAAAGTGTTAGAAAAATAATTTCGCTTAATTTTTTCTAAAGGAACATCAAATTAAAATTGGTATAAAATAAATATTTTGTACCATGGAGTTCATTTTCTTAGTAGAAAGTTTAAGTTTCTTTCTTTGAAGTATGTTCTGAATTATTTTAAAATTTTAATATGATAGTTCAATAATAATAATAATAATAATAATAATAATAATAGTAATAATGGCAAATTTTCATTCAGATACTAACATATAAGTAAAACAGGCTTATGTTACAAAAAGTTTTTTATAAAAAGAAAAATATTTTTTTTAAATGTAAATTAAAATTAAAATATATTAAAGTAATATATTGAAATTTACTCAACAATCAGTATTTTAGATCTTGTACAACATAATTAAACAGTCTAGACTCTAGAGTAAAAGAAAAAATCATAGAACCAGCAAATTTTATTACAACAATGAAAACTCCTTAGTTAAAATATTTGGCCCCATCATGGACCAAAAATTAATCTTATCCACCCATACCCCCCACCCCGCCCTTTTTTTCCCACATATTTTCGTTTTCTACTCTGTATATTATTCAAAATTATATATATATATATATATATATATTTTTTTTTTTTTTTTTTTTTTTTTTTTTTTCTAGCCCATAGTGGATTAAGTAAACCCATTTTTAATCTTTGTATGTTTTCAAAATGGCTCTGTGTCTTGAAATTTGATTATGTTATTGAGATTCAACACGAGAAAAACATCTAAATATGGTTTTTGTATTTTCAACAAGTTTTCATAAGGCATTATTTAAAAAATATTTTCGGCGTGCAATTGAATACAATAGGGCAATTTTGATTTTTTTAAATAGAGGTTTATTTCTCGTAAGTAAAACTGAAAATGTATGCATAAAATATTAAGAATTTCATGATAAACTTCATTCTGATACTTTTATGTTTCTTTTTCATATTCTATGTTCGCCATCTGAAGCAAAAATGTTCATAACATTTTCCATACATAAATTTAGTTTTGTTTACACAAAAACATCAATTTTGAAAATATAATCTGCAAAAGAATTAAATGATATGTCACCAAAAGGGGAAATTCATACGGAAATTATATCAATAATATCAGTAACTGGAAATTGCTACAGCTAATTTATATTTCCATGTGACCAATTTATTTTATACATCAGATAACAATCACTAGAACTATTAATCTACTATTAGAAATAAATAACTATATTATTTAATAACATGCATGACTTTCAGTTTAAAAATTTATTTCGCCTTAAATAGACATTTTAACTGGGCTATTTGTTATTTCTTTATTTTTCATGTAAATGCATATAAACTAAAAAAAAAAAAAAAAAAAAAAAAAAAAAAAAAAAAAAAAAACTATGTGCAAAATACAAGTAAAGAAGTAAGTAGTATATACAATTCTAGCTTTCTCTATTTTTCATTTTAAATTTGTCGTCAGTTTTTTTACTAAAAATAATGAAGAAATAAATATTAAAATTTAGTTATTAATATCTCAAGTTTTGCAAAACTGAAAGCTAAGTTTTTGAGCAATAAATAAAATAATGATATATTTATTTACTTATTTTAAAGGAAACTAAATTACTAAAAAAAATTGTACAAAAATTAACTTTAAGAAAAGAAAGTTTTAAAAACTTATTTTATTAATAATAATCACAAAGTCACAATATATATATTTTTTTAACTGTCATTTATGTAGATAAGAGGATGTATGTATGATATGCAATACAATTAAAATTTCATTCCAAATAATGCTATTATGTGGAACTTAATATATTTTTAAGATATACAGTGGAACTCCAGTTATACGTTTTGCCCGGGACCGGACAAACGAAACGTATAACTCAGTAAAACGTACAACTCAATTAATTGTTTACCGGAACAATTTTTAAAATATATCGTGAAAACTTTGATCCGCTGAGGTGTTTGCTACATTTTATATTGAAAACAGAAGTTTCCTAAGTAGTACTGGTACCCATGACATAAATTTTTGGAAATGGAAATGAGAAGAAAAAAAGTACATAAGAGAAGTACACATGAAGTTATTTTATCTTAAAAGCTTTATTAAAATTATGTTTAATATACTTAGAGTACTTAAAAGAAATCGTTGGAATCGCCTTGGCATATAAATCATTTATCAAAAGACATTTCAGTAATTTATTGAATGTTGTTTAAATAATCACTAATCTTCGGTTGTTTCTTTTCGGCAGAGCCGACACTGAACAGCAAATTTTGCATTTCTGTTTATAATGCAGCCACCTTATGTATTATTGCTTTTACTACTGACGAACCGATTTACTACGTCAAAAGCTTTTACATCAGCTCTGAAGTTTGAGTGGGATCTTTCAAATCAGACTCCTCGGCCGCGCCGTCAGTGTTTCCGGTTTCAAAATAGATAAATGAAAAATAAATTCGTCCGGGGACGCAAAAACGTAACGTATAACTGAGGGAAATGTGTAATTCAAAACGTATAACTCAGCTAATTTTTAATGGCAAGTGGTCGGGACCGCTGAGTTGAAACGTATAAGTGAGGGAAACGTACAACTCAGGTAACGTATATCTGGAGTTCCACTGTATTGTTATTATTACTTATGTTTGCCATATCAGATTCGGCAAAAATCAGTTTTGTCCCTCGGAAGACAAAAAATATATATAAAAAGATATTTTTCCCAGAAAATTGTTCATCTATAATTATAAAATATAAAAATTAGGTCACAACAATTCTTTGTTCATTTTAGAATTTTTTTCAATATTAAATATTGAGTGAATTGAATAGCGAGCCAACAATAGCGAACTAACAATTAAAAAGTTCTAAACACAGCAATTCTTCTTCAGCAAAAAATTTCACAATTTTTCGTTTTTTCTTTATTTCAAAATATATATTTTAAACTAAGCACTTTTCTTAGTATAATATTACTGCCATTTTTACAGTAAGGTTAACAGTATATAATCACATTAAAAAAAAAACAGTTTTTTTTCTGTTTTGTTTGTTTGGGGGGGGCACGAAAATATAATACAATAAATATTGGCTAATTTACATAAGCAATATAATCAATAGTATGATTTAACCAATAATAAGATTCGTTATAATAAAAAACCTTTTATATATAAAGCAGGGGCCTTGAGAAGTATTAAACAAAATTCTTTAGTCTTAAAATGATAAGAATTTATTTCATATGATTCAGTAGATTTACCGTTAGAGAAATGTAAAGAAGAAAAAAAAATCCACAATCATTCCATATTAATATGATCCTTATTATTCAGGAAAATAATTTCACGTATATCAGGAGAAAACACACCATATTTCACAAAGTATGATCCAGTAGATTCACCGTTAGAGAAATGTAATACACAAATAAATACACAAATCTTTGAAAACTAAAAAAATTTTATTACACATACAAATTTTATAAATACACATTATTCTTTTAAAAATAATTTAAATAATAAATAAATAATATTACATAAATAATAATATTGAAGTAAAAATGTCATTTGAAAATGAAAATTACATTATCGTAGATAACCTTACAAGAGGATCCTTACCTGATAAAGCAGTCATAAAATCCATAATCTTTTATTCATTTTGGATAATACACGTATAATAAGTGCACAAATTAGTGCCCATTTTTAAAAATATTCATAAGATCCGATAATACGTTGATGTAATATTTTTTTTTAAATCTTCTTATAATTATCAAAATTAAAAAATATATATCAATCATAATCTTGTTAATAATATTATAATATCATACCATATTGATATGATTCTCATTATTCACGAAATTAAATTCTTGTATATCAGGAGAAAGCACACCATATTTCACCAAGTATGATTCAGTAGATTCACCGTTAGAGAAATGTAAAGAAGAAAAAAAAATCCACAATCATTCCATATTAATATGATCCTTATTATTCAGGAAAATAATTTCACGTATATCAGGAGAAAACACACCATATTTCACAAAGTATGATCCAGTAGATTCACCGTTAGAGAAATGTAAAGAAGAAAAAAACCCACAATCATTCCATATTAATATGATCCTTATTATTCAGGAAATTAATTTCACGTATATCAGAAGCAAGCACACCATATTCACAAGCTGGATCTATTTCACAAAGACAAAGCCTGATCAAGTAGATTAATGCTTTTTCCATAAGATAAATGCAAAGAAGAAAAAAAATGCACAAAAATGTAATCATCGTATCTTGCACATTTGAAATCAAGATATGTTCATCAAACAAATCGTTTAAGAAACATTTAAAATCGAAAACAACGTTAACCCGCCAACGAATTCACAGCCATCTCCGGACAAACACATGTGTCTCTAGCAAAGGAATAGATGTATCAGCATTCTTACTGATGAATCACGCAAATAGAAACTCGTTAAAATTTTTATCAGCTTCAAAACCTTTTTTTTTTTTATTACTTTTGAACTTTTTGTGAAGCATTACATTTATCAATTATCTGATTATAATTATTAGAGTTGTTATACGTTCGCTTATAGAAATTTGGAATCCCGGTTCTGTTTAAAATATCAGCTAAAAGTTATTATTTTAAAAATATGATATTAAATCGTTTTAAAAAATGATAAAACTTAGAAAATAAGAGACTGAGATGTTTTCATTAGGGGAGGGTGACTCTGTCCTCCTGATTCCACCGTAGAAGTCATTTATTTTTTATTTATAAGTTTGTTTTTTTCCACTGTTCATGTGTTGAGATGTTTTCGTTAGGGGAGAGCGACTCCATCCCCCTGATTCCACCGTAGAAGTCATTTATTTTTTAAGTTTATTTTTTTCCCCTGTTCATGTGTTTTAAATTTATCTGAAATGAAAGCTCAGGGGGACTGAAACTTTCTAACGAAAAAAAAAAGAATAATTATTTCAATTCTACGATTTGAAGAAAAAAACTGATAGAAACTTATTTTTGAATATTTAATGTGTTTCTTAATTGTTAAATTTTTGTATTGTCTTTTTTATATCGGTATGCTTAAAAATTGTTCTGTCCTAAGAGTTCTGCCACAAAATTCTTAGTTTGTTTCATATTTATATTCTGCATTTAAATAAAGTTGACTAGACTGTAGATCACAAGCACAGCTGTTCGAAAATAATGCCCCCTCTCTACGTTTCTTTCTGCCGACACTCATATCTCTTAGTATTTCAAGCTATATATCTCAGTATTTTCAAAGATTTTGGCGGAAGGCAGGGAACCTTTCACTGAACTCATCCTGCGTACACCCACGAGTGTAAGTATTTTTTGGAGAATTTTATATTTTGTGAAAGCGAATTCTTTTACTACTTAATACACCGAAAATAACCGAGTAAGCGAATTTGTACAGTTTTGTGAACACACGTTCCATGCTCTAATAAAGTTAATCCTTTTAATATAAAGTAATACCAAATTAGTGGATGTGAAAGTATTTTAAACACCTTTCATCTGTTTGAAAAAACAGTCTCTGATGGGGCTGGCATACATAAAGATACAATTGTATCACAGTCATTATGCATATGTTACAATTATATCACATTCAGACATTTAAATGCCTAAATTTCAAAATGTCTTAATTTCAGACATTTCATCATGTTTCTCAGTTCGTTTATACCATGATCATGATTTATACCATCATGAAGTGTCTTAAATTCAGACATCTATTATGTCTGAAATTTTACATTCAGACACCTAAGTGTCTAAATTGCTTTTCAGACACATATGTGTCTGAATTTAAAACGCCTCTATTTGCAGTGTAAAGTTTTGAACTGGGGGGTGGTTTGAGGTTCTAGGGATCATGATCGGCGTAGATCTGCAAAAATTTTCAGAAATCCCAACATAGGGGATCTACCTAATCTACCTAAAAAGAAAAAGAAAAAATGATAATTTCGTTTCTCTCAATAAATAAATATGGACAAAATTATATAATGCCAGGCATTCACTCTTCAACGGAGTGAAAAATTTCACTTTTGTCAAAGGAGTGAGACAGTCACTCTTGACAACGGAGTGACATATTTCACTCCTTTCTAGGGAGTGGAAAATTCCACTCTTTAAAGAGTGTATTTTTATAAAATTCACTCCAAAAAGAGTGAAAATGCCTCTTACTCTTCCAAAGAGTCAACTTCTCACTCCTCCCAATTTTAGAGTGTACAACGGGTTTTCGAAAAGTAAGGATACAATGCCGCATACACATTCAAAAAACTTTTAATCGATAAAATGTCCATTACAAATTACTTACTGGTATATGCCTTATTTTACCACATAGTTCTTTGTTGAAACATTTGTTAAGTCTGGGTACAAACTTTCGTATCCTACAGTCATAGAAGTTTACCGCCTTTTGTCGAAACCATATTTAAACTTCGATTTTGATATCATCATCTTTAGGTATGATTTCATACAATTCTTTCAATGTGACACGTCTATTTACTAGAATCGCTTCTTCCGTTCTTTGAAGATGTTCATCAGAGATCACAGATGGCCTACCTACTTTGAGTTCTTCATAAACATTGGTTCTACCTCTAGAGAAAGCACAACACCATTTCGTTACATTTTGTCGATACGTAAAGTTTTCATAGACGAAAAAACTTTTCTGTGAATATCCACTGGACGATCACCTTTTGCACGAAGAAAACGTATGACGGAACGTACTGCAGATTTGGCGGGATTCTGAATTGACGCAGCCATTACAAACACGTGCTACACGAAACAGACTCATCGTCCAAATAATGAATGACTGCGAGAGAAAGGTCAAATGTTCAAGGTTACAATATGTGTTGCCAACCAGCTCGTTAAAACTTTCTCTTTCCTGCTGTCTGAGGTGTATCTTTAATTTTTTAAAACATCTCGTAAATCAATTCTACAGTTGAAAATGAAATCTTTGTGACTCAAGAACTGCGATTTGAAAAATATTTACTCAGATATTAGAACACATTATTTTAAGCATGTGAAAAATAATAAAAAAAAATTAACATAAAAAAATATACACTCAAAGGTAATTTTTTCACAGATGCAATAAACAGAAAATTACATATTTCTCATAAATATTGTCAACTTTCTAATACAAAATTGTAAATTGTACAAACTTACCTTTGTAATAAATTTATTTTTGGACGACTCCAGCCTTTTTTAAGTTTACAAAATTTACAAAATTATTTTTAGCAATAACGATCCAAAACTTCTCAAACGATAAATAAAACTTTGGCATGAACAATTAACTCAGTATCACCGCCTGTTGAGAATTATATGAACAATTTATATTAACTACTGTATTGGGAAATAGCAGCCATAAATAAAATCATCTTATCTTTTAAAGCCCACTGTATAAGTAACATTGATTTATGGGTATGTTGCAGATATGCAACGCGGTGATACAAACGGTTAAAATCATTTGTATCATCATTGTGTGCTTACACTTCCATATAAATAAATAGAAGTTTTTACAACTATACATTGCTCGACAAATAGTTAATAGTTATAATCCAAATCTGTTAGATCAAACATAGCTTCCATAGACGTACAAAAAATATTAAATATGAAATTAAAGCAGTTCCTGTAAAGGACAAGCAAATATATATGTCATTTTTAACACTTTCCAACATAGTTGAAAAGTTTTTATGAATTCGGTTTGTCTGTCTGTCTGACGTCTGTCTGTCTATCCGTGCTCTAATTTGTGTAAATATGCTCAGATCGTCATGCAATTCATATATGTTATTGAGGCTTACTGTGGCATGTTCGGTACTGAAAATGAAGGGTGTAGCACTTATAGGTTTTTTACAGGGACACTCAAATGCATTCCTTTACATTGCGGTGTATGGGGGAAAAATCATTTGCGGTTTATTTTAATGATGTTACACAATTTCAAACATATGGAAATTGGTATATATAACTGAGGTGCACTACAAGAGACTAAATATAGAATATGGTGAGCATAGCACTTATAGTTCTTTTACAGGGATACTCAAAAGAATTCCGTTACGTTACGGTCTATGAAGAAAAATCGTTTGCAGTTTATTTTAATAATGTTTCACTATTTCAAACATAAATGAAATTGATATATATCACTAACGTGGATTACAAGAGGCTTACTATAGAATATTGTGTGTAAAGCTTTCATCGTTCATTTACAAGGACACACAAAAAGTTCGGTTAAAGTACTGCTTATTAATAATAATTGCTGGGAATGCTTTTTCAGTTGCTGAACGCGTTTTTAAATTTAACTTACTTTTTGTGTCTTACTTGGTGTGCATAAATTGCATAGATTGTATACAGGGCAGCACAAAAGTTCTCGAGTACATTTCCGTTTATTGGCGGAAATTGCAGAAGGGAAATTTTAAACTGTAATAAGCGTTTCCTAACTGAACTAAAATTTAGCATTCTATTTAGTATATATATAAATTTATAGATTTTATACAGGGCTGCGCAAAAGAGATCGGATATTTTTCCTAATATTGTTGGTAATTCCTGAAATGGGATTTTTAAATATGTTATGCGTTTTCAAAACTGTTTAGTTAGATATAATTTTACACCTTATGGTAAATATTTGCAAAATTATTTTGGAAGTGTTGGAAATTGTTACATAATATATTCTTGACGCATGTTTTTTTTCGTTCGTGTTGATTATAAAACAAAATGGGATACATTTATAATTTACATTAGAAAAACGACTATTCAACAAAAAAATAAAAAAATAAAAGTACTAAAGATAAATTTTATTTTTTAAATTTGATCCGCAATATATAAAACTCGGCGTGGTATAGGATTCCGAAAATCGAACGCCAAAGAAAGAAATGAATAATATTTTACACATTTCGTAAGCTCTCGGTACAATGCCAAAGGACAAACCGTCAAAGTATAAAATACTCCCGATAATGTCGTTTCTTAAGTACTAATACACGCTATTAGCTCAGGTGGGGGAATTCTCCATTCACATTTCAATCTTTGTTTGTAAATAATGGAATACGCTACTTCGAATTTATTCAGCAAAGTGTTACAGTTCCGTAGTATGCTGTATTAAAAATGTAAAGGAAAATGTAGTATTCAAGAAGAAATCATGGCATGTTCACATGCAAAAATGATTCTCCATTGAATTGTCTAAAGTGCGAACCAATGCTGCGAAAAACAAGTTTTATTGTACTAACCGCTTACTAAAATTTATTGAATAGTGATAAAAGGCTAAGATGACTACTAAGCAATTCCTAATGGAGTGTTAGATGCTCAGATAATCATAAAATCAAATTATTACCACTTTCCTGACGTCAACAAGGGACCAGATGAGTCACACACTCTGTTGGTAGTTGTTATGAACGTGACAGAAGATTGGATTCATCGACTTGGAACTTCTAAAAGAATATTAAAACAACTGTGGTTGAGGTAATAGATCACTTTATGCTCAAAGAGTATACTCCTAATTAAAGAGATTCCAGACAGCAAAATACCTCTCCTATAAGTTGCCATTTGTTAAGTTTTAAGAAGTGTCCAAAGATTCATTAACTGCACATGCAAGGCCAAGTACGAAAACATGAAATACTTTTGTGCAGGGTCAGATTACTGCCCAACCAAACTTCCACTACTTTTATCAAACCGAAATTTTAGCCTTATTTAATCACCAAACCTCCGATCATGTAAGTATTTTCTTTTTCAAAATTAGTTGCGTAAGATTGCATAAGTGGTAACTAGCATCTGCTTTTGTTTAAGAAAAAAAGAAATGAAATGCATTTCGAAAATCCACTGAAGCTTTGTTTCAACAGGTAAGGTTATTTTTTTCTCTTATATTTTTCAAAAAAGAAAAATCTGTATTTTGTTTGATATTTTCTGTTTTCATTTTATAAATTTCTAATGAGTGATTTTTCTCCATGGCTAACTTTTCATGATTTACTTTTTAGTGAGAATTAGTGAGAAGAGCAATTAAGAGCATATTAAAATTAAAATTTATTTATTTTCGTGTTGCAACTTATAGGCTTATATTTTATATTCTCTTTTATTCCTAAATAAGAAAGTGCCATAGTTTACTTTTAAATTTCTATATTTTCTTCATTATTAATCATTATTATCTTTTGAATAAAATCCTTTTCATGACCCTCTTTTATTATTTTATCTGAATAGCATTTGTCATTCTACTGAATTGATGTCTTTCCAATAACAACCTTTTCACGACTCTCTTTTAATATTTTGGCTAAATAGTATTTGTCACTCTTTAAAATTCCTATGGCATTACAGACATTGCCGACACAAAGTATATAAAATAATGAAATAATTCGGCTATTTCATTATTTGCCTCAAAACGACAGGCATTCCATATAGTAGGCATTATTTCAGGTCTACGCATTCTATACAATGTTTACTTTTCATACATTGTCGGTAACATACAGGGTGTTTTTTTTTAAACTGACACTGTTCAGAGCCGTCTGTAGCTCGTTCTAATAACTGGATTGACACAAAATTTTGTGAATGGACTCAGAAAACCATGGGAAAAAAGATTCCAACAAAAAAAAATAGTTCCAATCACCACCGATAGGGGGAAATGTGGCGCTGTGGTCATTTATGCAACTGGGAATTAGCATAAAATACGGGCAAAAAATGAAAATGCAAATTTTTACTTACGCAAGCGACAGTAGCGCCAATAGTTTAAGTTATAAATGCATGCGAAAAACACCGAGAAACAATTTCAGCTCAGGTTGAAAATGAATCTCACGTTACCGCAGCGCGCGTTACTTGTGAAGTTCTTATATTGTAACCAGTACAATGCACCAGCCGCTCTTCGTTTACTTAGAACACGCCATAAACTGCGCAAAGGACCTTTATCCGTTAATGTATTGAAAGCAATGATTCTGAAATTCGAAGAAACAGGCTCGCTAGCAGTTCGGTCAGGCAGAGGACGTAAACCGGTGGCAGAAAAAGTGATAATGGATGTTTCAACTGCGATCAACGAAAGGGAAAGTGTAAATGATGAATAAAACGTGGCATTTTATCTAAATTATTAATTTTGTCTGTTTCTGATGGGTTTTTTTCAATGTACAGCGTCACATTTTCCCCTATCGGCGGTGATTGGAACTATTTTTTTCTGTTGGAATCTTTTTTCCCATGGTTTTCTTAGTCCATTCACAAAATTTTGTGTTAATCCAGTTATTAGAACGAGCTACAGACGGCTCTGAACAGTATCAGTTTAAAAAAAAACACCCTGTATATCGTCGCTACCATGTTAAACTATCGAATATGAAAAAATGCATTTTCGTTACTTTTTAAAATCGGCCGATTGTCACCACTAAATTTTATTAGAATTCTTCGGCTAGTAAAAATAATAATAACATTTCTGTGGAGAACAGAATTGCCAGTTCGGCCTTCTCTTACATTCAGAGATGTGGAATTCATAGCGGAAATTTTGAGAATTTTTTTTTCTTTTTACTTTAAGAAATCATGAAATGTCTGTTATTATATAAAGCAAATCTTTCTATTTGAAATTTTTGGTATGGATGCGAAATTTCTGAAAAGGAAAGGTAGACCAAACTGACAACCCTGGTGAAGAATACTGTTAAAATTTAGTGGTGACAATCGATCCATTTTTAAAAGTAATCAAAAATGCATCTTTTCACATTCCAGAGTTTGACACGGTATCGACGATATCACTCATTTTCTAGAAAAGTGACACAAATCAAAAATACTATACTTCACGGGAGAGGTAATAGGAAATTCGCATGTTTTTATTGTAATATAAAATTAGAGCACTTATCTCTGCATGCAGCTCTAAAAGCGCACATAAAATCATGAAACATTTAAGAATGAAGACGTAGAAGAAGTTTAGAGATTTAAATAAATTTATCCCCTCCCCCCTACCCTTCACAATTAGCACTCCTCTTGTGATTGGAAATTAACGTATAGCGTAATCTAGTAGTTTTCTGGATAACTATATCTACGATACTTTTCTTTTCAAGTCAGACCTATTACAGGTTGACTACAGATCAGAGAAAAACACAGTAAAAAAAAAAGAATGTACCAGTATTTCTTTATAGGAAAGTTCGACTTATTTACCGTTCAAATAAACAAAAAAATAATTCCAGAAGAAAATACTGGTGTAGTCCTCTTTTTTTTACTCTGATTTTCCCTGATCTGTCGAAACCTTGTATTAGTGCATAATACACAAAATCAATTTTTTGCAGTTGCTTCACTTTTTTTGTGGAAATACTAGAAGTGTAATATATAGTAGAAACATAATGCAGGGTGTTTCTAAATGAATATAGGAGATTTAACGCTTGGTAGTATTTATTACATAAAACTTAAAATTATAATTAATACATAAAGTGAAAGAGCAACTCAAACAGTTTTACCTACAAGCTTACAAGTGTTCAATGTGAACAACTTAAAATAGTTTAATATAGAAACTTAATATCGAAACATTCCAATAGCTTTCGTCACACGGCACACATCAAGTCGATAACTCAGTTCTTCCCAAACATTAATTAGTGTTTGTGGGGTAATTGTTGCAACAGCTGCTGGAGGATCACATCTGAACTTTAACCGGAACGCACGTTGCACGGTAACTACAGATTTGGTCTTTGCAAACTGCAGAACACAAAATGCTTTCTGTTTACTAGTCGCCATTTTCGGTACTAGCACTTTCTAATGGATCATGGAAGAAACATTGCCTACGCATGTGCATGCACAGGTACCAACAAACTGTTTGAGTTGCTCATTCATTTTATGTATTAAGTATAATTTTAAGTTTTATATAATAGATACTACAAAGCGTTAAAACCCCGATATTCATTTAGAAACACCCTGTATATCTCAAAAAAATTATATGTAATTATTAACAAATGTTTTACTATAGTATTACGTAGGAACTATAAAAATTCAATATTTTTTAGTTTTTTATCCTACGTAAGTGATTAATCCGAGAACTACATAAAATAAAAATATTTAATTCTTATTCCGCAGATAAATAAAATTATCATTAAATGAAAAGATTTCAAAAGCAAAATATGTTGAAAAGGAATTGCAATCCCAGCTTCACCGAATAATTTCTTATAAGAATGAAAGGGCATTGCCTAATGTACTTTTGAGATACTTCATCAGCTAGACTTTTATCACTTCTGAAAACATAGACGCTTTGATTTTATCGTTTTCGTCTGACATATTTCCCATTCTGTCGCAATATTTCCTTAAATGTAATTACGGACACTGAAAGGTGAAGAAAGAACATCTCGCTGTATTGCTGTGGACCTATACGTTCAATATATCTGGAATGATACACTATTACACATAAATAAATGCTACACCTGAAACTGAAATCAGTCTCATCTTTATTATGCTCTCATACATCCATATATACGAGATTTCACGTTTTTTTATTTCCCAAAATATTTCGATTTTATTGTTAAGATCAAATCCTAGAATTTTTTCCAGTCATTAGTTCTCACCTAAATATTTCATTTTGGATTACGTTCATTTTGTAAAAAATGTCGTTTTCTGTATTCGTCGCTACCATGTTAAACTATTGAATGTGAAAAAAAAATACATTTTAACGTTAATTTTAAAACTGAGCCAATTTTCACCACTAAATTTTAATACTATTTTTCAGTAGTGTTCCCAGTTTGACCTCCTATTTTATTCAGAAATTTCGAATCCATACGAGAAATTTCAAATAGAAATTTTTGCTTTATTTAATGACAGACATTTCGTGGACCCCTAAAGTAATTTTTTTCATAAAAATTTCCGGTATGAATTCAGCATCTCTGAATGAAAAGAAACCAAACTGGCAGCCCTGTTCTTCACAAAAACTTTATTAGTATTTTTACTCGGCAAAGAATTCTAATAAAATTAAGTGGTGACAATTGGCCCATTTTTAAAAGTAATGAAAAATGTATTTTTCACATTAAATAGTTTGACATGCACTGTAAAAAAAATGACCAATGTTTCTTATTTTACGAAAATATACTATAACCACGAATGGAAATATAATACAATCTTCTGAGTTAGCCGAATTTCCGAATAGCGTGTTCCATTGTCTTTTGAATCCCCAGAAACCATAACATTTCCAAAATTTAAAGAATTATTTATAAAACAAATTATTTTTAGCTGCCCGTATTTTTCAGAAACGTTTCCGAAAGGTTTTTATAGTGCATTAATTAGTGTCCTCAGCCTAGAATACCTGTGTTTCGAATGCTATCAATTCTCAAGTAAACATTTTCATGCTAAAAAAAATGTTTAACAGACAAACATGCAAAATTAACAGCGTTAACAATAACATTAAAATTAAGATTATTTCTTTACTTCTTCATGTATAAATTAACTTATGCGGCTGAAAACGTGTATTTGAGAATGGATGACATTCGAAAAACAGGTATTCCAGGCTGAGGACACTAATTAATACACTATAAAAACCCTTCGGAAACGTTTCTGAAAAATTCGGGCAGCTAAAAATAATTTGTTTTTATAAATTATTCTTTAAATTTTGAAAATGTATTCGTTTCTGGGGATTCAAAAGACAATGTAACATGCTATTTGAAATTTCGGATAACTCAGAAGATTATATTATATTTTCGTTCGTGGTTATAGTATATTTTCATAAAATAAGAAATATTGGTCATTTTTAGGTGCGTTCGTAATTATATAAATACGTAGCACCTATTGTCGTCGCTTGGTCCGTCCGTCCGTCCGTTTGTCTGTCCGTCTGTCTGTCCGTCCGTCCGTCCGCATATAACAACGCAAAAACTACCCAACCGAATGGTTTGCAATTTAAAATATATTATCTTTGCAGAATTTTGTCGAGACATTTCAAATTTTATTAAAATCGAATCAAAACTTTAGGAGATATTAATAAAAATATTTATTAAGAAATTTGAATTTTTTTTAATCGGTGCTTTTTTGTTATAGGAGCTTCCGAAATTTAATCCTCAAGCGACCGAGATACTTATTTTATTACAGAAATTAATCTGCAGACGATATAATTCATTTCACAGAATTAAAAATCAGAAAAGATCTGAATATTTATGTAACTAGCTATAGTACGAACGCACCTCATTTGTCACGTTTGACGTACAATTTCCAACTTGTTTACAGTGTGGTAGCGACGATATATAACATCGCTTTCGTGACGAGCGTCTCGTTCAACATTTTAAATCTTTCAGCACCAGCATTTTCAAATACAAATATTTTCTTAATTTAATCGTATAAATTCTGGGATTAAATAAGGGGAAAATTACAGATAAAACTTACTGTTTTTTAAAATCAAAAATTGTATGCACACTATGTTTTACATACACGCCACGCTCATCGCAAAAAGGTTTTTCTTAGGTCAAAATTGTTTAACTGGATTTTCATTAGGCACGTGAATGCATCATTTTGCCAGATGCACACGCCTAAAAAAATGTTAATGCTCCTCCCCACATCTGACGCAAACCATCGTATAAAAAATATATTGCTAACAGTTTATTACGTATAACATAAAGTATAGTGATATATATGTATTTAAATTTTCAGCAGAGCTAAAATTACGGAGGAAATTAATGAATATACAAAGATGTGGTTTTGATTTCACGTACTACACTGCATAGAAACAACAAAGCTAAAAATGTCAAGACCGGGAATTGAACCACGACCCTTGGTGTAACGCATCATGCTCTATCATTTGAGCTACTAGGAAGACATTCAGTCTGCCATTTCTCCTCCTATATGTTGTCAAGGCTGCAGCTTTGCAGCACAAGATGGAAAGTCATTGATGAGCACACATCTTTCGTGGCATGCATACGACGAAATAAATTCCAGTATCAGTGAATATATATGTGAATAAATTTTCCGCTGAGCTGAAATTACGTTGGAAATTAATGAATATACAAAGGATGTGATTTTTTTTCACTTACTACACAGCATACAAACAACACATCTAAAAATGTCCAGACCGGGAATTGAACCACAACCCTTGGTGTAACGCATCATGCTCTACCATTTGAGCTACTAGGAAGACATTCAGTCTGCCATTTCTCCTCCTATATGTTGGCAAGGCTGCAACTTTGCAGCACAAGATGGAAAGTCATTGATGAGCACACATCTTTAGTGGCATGCATACGACGAAATAAATTCCAGTATCAGTGAATATACATGTATAGACTTTCCAAGTCTCTGAATTTTTGAATACCAGTATTATTTTAGAAAAAATGTTGCTCTTTTAAATCGCATAATATCCCGATTACAGAAAACAACATTTTCTGTGCCAAAATACTGATATCCAAAAAGCCGGAGACTTGGCAGCTCTGCATGTAAATAAATTTTCCGCTGAGCTGATATTACGCCGGAAATTAATGAATATACAAAGGATGTGATTTATATATATATTTTTTTTATTTACATCCTTTGTATATTCAATAATTCCTTCTCATAAAATATGAAATATACAAAATAAATCTTCTGTAACAAATACTATAAAAAATTTTTAGGTGCCGAAATAGCCGGTTTTTGAGACATCCGCTAATCTATCTTCCGATGCAACAGTGTAAAGGTAAGATCTTTACTTTTATGAATCATAAAAATGCAAGGAGTTGTTATAAAGGAGGTGATTGTCCAGATGATCATTTCGGATCGATATCGATCGAACAAAAAATAGGGGACGTGGCAAACGTCACAATCTTGTCACGTGCCTACTCACATTTTTTGTATTTAAATATTTGTTTCTAGCCGGCCCTTTCATCAATTTTGCTTTCTTCTATCTTTACAAGAAGAAAGTATTGGCTTCATGAAAATTTTCAACTTGCGGTTCTCGACGGATTTATACGATTTGGAAGGTCCTGAACACGATTTAACTGTTTTTAGAAGATGTCTGTCTGTGACTCTGTCTGTATGTATGTGACAAAAATTTTGTGGGCGCTCTATCTCAAGAACTAATGCATGAAATTTAATAAACTTTATATTTAGTTATTCCCTGATATAAATTGGTGCTGATTAGGTTTTGGTGAAAATTGTCCAACAGGTGGCGCTGCTATGCTTCATTTTTCGCGATTTTCGCAATAGCTCTATCTCAAGAACTAATGCACTAATTTTCATCAAACTTCAGATTATGTTAGACCTTGACATAAATAGATGCTGATTACGTTTTGGTGTAGATATCCCAAAAGGTGGCACTGCTATACCACTTTCTTCATGATTTTTACGATAGCTATATCTCAAGAACGAATGCACGAAATTTCATAAAACTTCATTTTTTGTTAGACCTTGACATAAATAGATGCTGCTTACGTTTTAGCATAAATAGCCCTACAGTTGGCGCTGCTATGCTACTTTTTTCATTATTAACACGATAACTATATCTCAGGAACTAACGCATGGATTTTCATTAAACTTAAGATTTTGTTAGACGTTGACATAAGTTGTTGTTGTTTAGGTTTTGGTTTTAATCTCCCAACAGGTGGCGTTGCTATGCTGCATTTTGCAGGATTTACACGATTTTAGCAATAGTCATATCTCAAGAACTAATGCAACTAATTTAATAAAACTTATGATTCAATCAGACATTGATATAAATTGGTGCTCATTCTTTTTAGTCTATGAGAAACCTGTGTGAGATAGAGGAAAGTTTTGGGATTGGCACATCGACTAGTTTCAAGTAGTACTATTCTTACCTCACGCTCAGTTCGAAAAAAAGTACCATCATCTCATTATTGAAAACTTTCAAAAATTGTTGTAGAATTTATCTTGTAAAAATTAGAATACCAATATACAAAGTATCCCTTCTAATCGTTCACCAATATCTAATCCTAAAACGTTAGTATTAGAGGTATAGTTCCAATTTCAAAAGTGTGTGAAATATTGTTCTTCATCATATGAAAATGCAGTCACGTTAAGACATTTATCTTTAATTTACGAAATTTAAATTTTTGTGCTGTCCCTGAGGATATAAGTTACATTTAAAAACAATTATCAATGCTCTAAGAAGTAACACTGAATAAAAAATCCGCGTTTTGATACTTTGAATTTTATGAATTTGTAGCGTTTTCTGGCATTAAAAAGGCACTTTTCCGTTTTAAGTCTCAAAAAACGCTGAAAATTAATAAATATATCTCGGTAAGTTTCATCGTAGTTTTAGAGCACGGAGATCGTTTTTCCGTATATAACGCATCTGGAATAGAGACCGTAAAAAAATTGAACTTCGCAACTTTTTTAAAAGTAACGTAAATGGATTTTCATATAATGAAAAACAACATTTGAAACATTTTTTCTTTCTTCTATCATTATAAGAAGAAAGTATTGGATTCATGAAAATTTTCGACTTCCGGTTTTCGACGGATTTATACGTTTTAGAAGGTCCTGAATACGATTTGACTCTTTTTAGAAAATGTCTGTCTGTGAGTCTGTGACTCTGTCTGACTGTATGTATGTGACAAAAATTTTGTGGGCGCTCTATCTCAAGATCTAATGCACGTAATTTAATAAAACTTTAAATTCAGTTAGCCCCTAATATAAATTGTTGCTGTTTAGTTTTTGTTGTAAATCGCCAATAGGTGGCGCTGCTATGGGGTATTTTTCGCAATTTCCGCAATAGCTCATATCTCAAGAACTAAGGCACTTATTTTCATCAAACTTTAGATTCAGTTAGATCTTGAAATAAATAGACGCTGATTACGTTTTGTTGTAGATATCCTAACAGATAGCGCTGCTATGGTACTTTTTACATGATTTTCACGATAGCTATATCTCAAAAACTAATGCATGGATTTTCATCAAATTTAATATTCAGTTAGATGTTGAGATAAGTTGTTATTGATTGGGTTATAGTGTAAATCTCCCAAGATGTGGCGCTGCAATGCTGCCTTTTTCTGGTTTACGAGATTTTAGACATAGTCATAACTGAAGAACTAATGCACGGAATTTAATAAAACTTTACATTCAGTTTGACCTTGATATAAATTGGTGCTGATTCGTTTTCAGTTTTCTGCGAAACGTGTGTGAGATAGAAAAAAGTTTTGGGATTTGCACATACCACTAGTTAAAGTTGGAACTATACTTTTAAAACTAACTGTTTATGTATTAGCTTTGATCAACTATATGAAAGAACGCCCTGTATATTGTATCAAAAATACCTTCAGATAATATAGGCAATGATTTATTAGCAAATATGGCAGTTATTTTTAAATTGGCTTATGATTTTTAAAAAATATTCAAATATCAGTATTTAAAAAAAATTTTCGGGGGAAAATTATTTATCAGTATCAAAATTATTGGTACGATACTCGGAAAACAATTCATAAGAAAGTGTATTATTGTTTCAATCGTATATCGGTTAAATTGAAAGATTTATTATTCGCTAAAATTAACTCAAATTGTGTCATGCCATGCAAAGAAATAGTGTACCTTTTCAAATACACACATTCATTTTCTACTCACAGATATTCATGTGGCTCTAATGTGTGTCTAAACAGTACAGCATTATTTTTGGCTTATGATTTCAAAAACAGTCCAAAATCATTTCTCAAAAGTAAGGTTCAAAAGAAAATTATTCATCAGCAGCTAAATTATTGATACAATACCCAGAAGGGATTCATAATAAAGCTCGTTCTTCTTTAAATTAGATATCGGTTAAATTGAAAGATTTATCATGTGTGCAAATTAATTTCAAATTGTGTCAGGTCATACAAAGATAAAGTGTACCTTTTCAAATACACACATTCATTTTCTACTCACAGATATTCATGTGGCTGTACTGAAGTCTAAACAGTACAACATTATTTTTGGCTTATGATTTCAAAAACAGTCCAAAATAATTTTTCAAAAGTAAGGTTCAAGAGAAAATTATTCACCAGCAGATAAATGATTGATACAATACTCAGAAAGGATTCATAATAAAGCTCGTTCTTCTTTAAATTACTAGATATCTGTTAAATTGGAAGATTTATCATGTGTGAAAATTAACTTCAAATTGTGTCAGGTCATATAAAGATAAAGAGTACCTTTTCAAGTACACACATTCATATTCTATACACAGATATTTAAGTAGCTGTACTGAAGTCTAAACAGTTAAACATTATTTTTGACTTATGATTTCAAAAACAGTCCAAAATCATTTTTTAAAGTAAGGTTCAAGAGAAAATTATTCACCAGCAGCTAAATGATTGATACAATACCCAGAAGGGATTCATAATAAAGCTCATTCTTCTTTAAATTAGATATCGGTTAAATTGAAATATTTATCATGTGTGCAAATTAACTTCAAATTGTGTCAGATTATACAAAGATAAAGAGTACCTTTTCAAGTACACACATTCATAGTCTATACACAGATATTCATGTGGCTGTACTGAAGTCTAAACAGTACAACATTATTTTTGGTTTATGATTTCAAAAACAGTCCAAAATCATTTTTCAAAAGTAAGGTTCAAGAGAAAATTATCCATCAGCAGTTAAATGATTGATACAATACTCAGAAAGGATTCATAATAAAGCTCGTTCTTCTTACAATTAGATATCGGTTAAATTGTAAGATTTATCATGAGTGCAAATTAACTTCAAATTGTATCAGGTCATGCAAGAGTAAAGAGTACCTCATTAAGTACAGGGTGTTTTTTTTTAAACTGACACTGTTCAGAGCCGTCTGTAGCTCGTTCTAATAACTGGATTGACACAAAATTTTGTGAATGGACTAAGAAAACCATGGGAAAAAAGATTCCAACAAAAAAAAATTAGTTCCAATCACCGCCGATAGGGGGAAATGTGGCGCTGTACATTTAAAAAAAACCATCAGAAACAGACAAAATTAATAATTTGGATAAGATGCCACGTTTTATTCATCATTTACACTTTCCCTTTCGTTGATCGCAGTTGAAACATCCATTATCACTTTTTCTGCCACCGGTTTACGTCCTCTGCCTGGCCGAACTGCTAGCGAGCCTGTTTCTTCGAATTTCAGAATCATTGCTTTCAATACATTAACAGATAAAGGTCCTTTGCGCAGTTTATGGCGTTTTCTAAGTAAACGAAGAGCGGCTGGTGCATTGTACTGGTTACAATATAAGAACTTCACAAGTAACGCGCGCTGCGGTAACGTGAGATTCATTTTCAACCTGAGCTGAAATTGTTTCTCGGTGTTTTTCGCATGCATTTATAACTTAAACTATTGGCGCTACTGTCGCTTGCGTAAGTAAAAATTTGCATTTTCATTTTTTGCCCGTATTTTATGCTAATTCCCAGTTGCATAAATGACCACAGCGCCACATTTCCCCCTATCGGTGGTGATTGGAACTTTTTTTTTTTTGTTGGAATCTTTTTTCCCATTGTTTTCTTAGTCCATTCACAAAATTTTGTGTCAATCCAGTTATTAGAACGAGCTACAGACGGCTCTGAACAGTGTCAGTTTAAAAAAAAACACCCTGTACATATATTCTTGTTTACATGTCTATACTGAAATTCAAACAAAGGAAATGTAGGGTAGACTGGTGTGAGATGTTACATTTTTCAAACAACTGACTATAAATTAATTAATAATCAACGCAAGGTGCATATATTCCTTGAAATTTCCATGGAGTCTGGCACCACTCTTTCAGATTAGAAAATTTTTACTTTATATTTAAATAGCTGAATTATTAATCACAACGTTTTCTTCTTAGTCATTTAATTCTGTATTTGTATACTTAAAGTCACTGTGATGCGATTTCACAAACTTTTATCACAGTTAGTATATATTTGCATTTCATTAGATATAAAATGCCAAATTTAAACAAAAAAGAAATGATTATTATGCTTTTCAGTCAAAGCTAATTTGGTTTGAAGAAATTGAATTATTATATGTAATCTAAGCAAAAACAACTTTTCACATTTAGGTAATTTTTGTCACATTTACAGTATTTAAAATATAAATGAAATATCCAAACTACCTTAATAGTGACCATGCATTTTATGCAGGGCTTCATAAATGTGGACAACAAAGTTTTTTTTATCCAGCAAGCAAGAAATTGACCTAAGACATGAGCACAAACGTCAATTTTTCTCTCCACAACCCTTGCTCGTGCTTGGGCAACACACCCTACATAGGGGGCATTGGCTCAGCTTCTTCTTCTCTCCTAGTTTTAATGGAAGAATTTTATTATTCAAGCCGACTTATGTATGCAAATAAGCATATTTTTTAACATTTTCTAACAGAGTTAAAAAGTGTTTATGAATTCGGTTTATCTGTCTATCCGTCTGCCGTCTGTCCGTGCTTTAACTCGCGTAAATATACTCGAATTGGCAATTGATATATGTTATTGATATTTACTATGGGGAGTTCGGTATTGAAATTGAAGTAGGTAGCACTTATACTTCGTGTACAGGGACATTCAAAAGAATGACGTTACATTATGGTCTATGGGAGAGAATCCTTTGCAGTATATTTTAATGTTGCACTATTTCAAATATATTGAAATTCATATACATCGGTGAAATACACTACAAGATGTTGACTATCGAATATAGTACGTGTAGCTCTTGCAATTAGTTTACAGGATATCACAAAAGAATTCCTTTATATGGTGGTCTGTGCGGAAAAATTGCTTGCTGTGCATTTTAATCATGTTACACTACTACAAACATATTGAAATTGATATCATTCTCTAAGGTTCTCTAAAATATGATTACTGTAGAATATGGAGTGTAAAGAATTTATCACTCATTTACAGGGCCACTCAAAATATTCGGTTCCATAATGGTTTACGGGAAAAACTGTTTGCAGCGTATTTTATTTATGTTACACTATTTGAAATATAATGATATTCATATACATTACTGAGGTTTACTACAAGTTACTTCTTGTATAATATGATATGCATGGTGTTTATCATTCATTTACAGGAACATACAAAATATTTCGAATACAGTACTGTATATGAAGTATTATCTATAAGTGATACTTGCTAGAAGTGAGGTTTTAATCAGGTATGCGTTTAACTAAATTTTTGCGTACTATGTGGTATGTATAAATATACAGGTACTACACAAATGTATTCGTAAACATTACTGTCTATCAGTGTAAATTGCTTAAAGGTTTTTTAAATCGAGTTATGCATGTTGAACATGAAATATATTTAGTATACCAAGAGATGTTTGTTGAATATAAATAAAATCATATACAGAGCCACGCAAAAAACTGGATACATGGCCGCCTTTGTATGATAATTTCTGGGTAGTTTTATTTCAATAGTTTACAGCGTGTTTTTGCCTGAATTAAACTTTAGCTTAATATGTGCACTGTATAAAAATCTTAAGGTAATATTGTGTGCAAAAGAATTCAGATATGTTTCCGTTTATTTGTAAAAACTGCTAAAGGCGAATTTTCAATTGTATTATGTGTTTTTTCTTAAAAATTGAAAATATAAAATTTAAAAAAATAAAAATATTTTTAAATTGCAGCATATTATATAGAGTATATACAAATCTATAGATTATATACAAGGCTGCACAAAAGAATGGGAATACATTTCTGGCTCTGGCCTGTAATTGTTGAAATCTGGTTTTCAAATGGGTTTTGTGTTTTCTAATGTTTTTTTTCTATTTTGATCATTTGAAATACGTAATTAAGTATTCAGCCAACGAAAGACACTACATATGATCACGCCGGTTTTCCCACACCGGCGCTTGTTTGAAGTGTTGGTAATCTCAAAATTATTTTGAGCGCAAAAGAAAGGTTCCGAACAATGAGTTCTAGCACTTCCACCGACGAAGTCAAGTCTAGGAGCACGGATGGTCTTCTACGATGAAAAAGATTGCCCTGTTGAAACCGAAAGTGCGACTCTTTACTTTCCCATACAGGGCTCCCAAATGCCTCTCTTTGAATACCTGTATTTTCTTTTAAAAAATTAATTTTCATATTTTTCTTGCAAATTCTGCAGAAAACTACCTTTGGAAGTAAATTTTTGCGGACACGTTGCAGAAAGCTACCATGAAATTTTCTGTTAAAAAAATGGTACTTCTCTATTATCCCGTCGACCACTTTTCATAACAAAAAAATATCGCCAAACTGTAACGCCAAATAAATGGGAGAACGTTGCCATCGGAATATCAAAATAAATAAATAAATAAAATATAAGAATTTAAAGACACAATTGTTATTGTCTGAGTGCAACGAAGACTCATACACAGCGCAGTATTAATTTGCCCCATACATAGCTACGATGGATATTAAAACTTTTCGTCAAGCATAACTCAAAAAATATTTAACGGATTTCGTTCAACTTTTTACAGCAGGTACCTATAAAGGTGATAACGACGTCTATTTATTACCAAGAATAAATGTCAAACCGTTTGGAAATTATATTAAAAAAATAGATAAAAAAGCACAATTACTGTACATACGTCAAGAAAATTTTGTGCGTACGTCATTTTCACCGCCGGGAGATTTTCGTACACAATCGGAATTGAAAAGTTCATGGAGTACATGGAGCAAAGAAATATGCATGCACTAATATTCAGCACAATAAAATATATTTCAATTTAGTAGAAATCGAAAATTAATCTGGATTTGTTTCTGTTGGAAAGAAAACCCCCGCAATAACTTAGTAGACTTGGTATTAGAGATTTGGCGCAAATCTCAGCAATAGCAGCTTTTTTTATTTCGCGTGTGTAAATAATAATAATAAAAAAAATTCTTTGGTGTTTAAATAAAAGGTTTCGATTTATGGCATTCTTTCTTTTTTTTTTCTCTTTTTAGCATTTTAAATGGGATTAATGAGAGGCATGTATTTTAAATTAAATGAGTGAAAGGTTTATATTTAAATGAAATGAATTCAATATGAAAATGTTATAAATATTTGGCGATTTATCAACTGCGCCAGGATAACATAAAAGTACCAATATCTGAAACGGTATGTAGTATGTGAAATGAAACAATTATAGTATAATCACCCATCGTACAAGAAAAAAAACTAATATTCTGCATTCAGAGGGAAAAAACCATCTCCTGTGCCGTACGATTTGGTGAGTTCTTCTTTGATTGTTGGGATCTGCAGGATTTGGCTTACTTTTTCTAAATTTTTTTTTGCAGATGTAGTATTATGTAAATATATATTTTTTGCAGATACTTTTCTATTTTGTATATTTTCCATTTGGCATTTGGAAAAGAGATTTTTACCTTTTTATCTGTGCCTTCGGAAATATAAAAAAATAAAAAAAAGATTTACATATATCAAGCGTTTAATTTTTATACGGACCACTTCTCCATTTTTAGATTTTAAATGCTATTTATTATTTACTAGCCTTTTTTAATTGTTTACAATTTACCCCCCTGACAATAACAATTATTTATCACAAAAATGCCTCTTAGGTTTGTTAAATAAGTTTGTTTATGTGTTTTCATTACTTATTAAAATATCGAATATGGCGATAAAATTTCATTTTAGCATCGTGCTTAAATTTTTAAGATGGTGCAAAAACATGCTTTAATAAACGTATGTTTGTAAATATTTGAAAAACATGTTTTACCGCTCTTTTGAAAAATTTTGTAAGATGCTAAATCTAACTTTTGGCACCATTTTAAATTTTTTTCGCCAACCGACATAGAATACGAAACTTTTCCCCATTCAGATACACAGGCAAGGCTCGTCTCAAACAAGAGTAAAGCTAGCAACAATATTGTTTTAACTCTATAAGAGTTACAATAATGATATTAAATACTCCGATTGGCTTTGGGCCGAATTACGAAAGTTTCTCCTAAAAAAAACTGTAGCAGTATTTTACATTTGTTTCAAATGAAGCTCGGTCTACAAGGTATTAATTAATAATACAAACAACACTAATGGCATGGAAGCAAAAGTTTTAATTTAAATGTATATATTTGAAACCCTTCCCACCCCTACCCCACCCCACCCCTCTCCCCCCCAAAAAAGAAAGAAGTTACAATAATGAATTTAAAATGGCGTTGAGCCACGCTTTCTGACATAAGCAATTGGCTGCAAACATTATAACGAAACTTTCACTTAACTTAATAACATGTAATTAATATAGCCCTCAGGGTACTTTGCAGTTATACAGACCTTGTGGTTTTTTTAAAAAGCTTGAGACAACTCAGGTTCAAGAAGTTGAGATTTACTGTCAAATGATATAAACAACTATGAACACAAAACTGATGAATTATTATTCAGGTTTATGTATGTACTTAAAAAAAAAATTGCATCTGATTACACTCATTAAATAAATTACTTCTGTTTGCATTTAATAACTGATAAACGGCTTCTGTATATTAAATGAATTGTTTAAATATTGGGAAGAGGTGGCGAGAGGTAGAAAGACAAGTAAACAAACGGGTAGACAGACGAGTAGTGAGATGGGTAGAGAGACGAGTAGAGACATAGGTAGGCTGACGGGTAGCGAAACGAATAGACAGACGGCTAGAGAGAAAGGTAAAAAGAGGGTTGACAGAGGGGTAGCGAAATGGGTCACGAGACTGGTAGCGACACCGGTACGCAGGAATGTAGCGAGAAAGGTTGCGAGACACGTAGCGTGGTAGATAAAGAGACGAGTAGAGAGATGAGTACAGAGACAAGTTGACTGACGGGTAATGAGATTGGTAGCGAGACGGGTAAAGACTCGGGTACAAAACAGATGGATAGTGAGACGGGTATACAGACGAGTAGAGAGACAGTAGATGGTTACGGAGATGGTTAAGAAGATGGGTAGAGAGGCGTATAGCCAGATGGGTAGAGAGACAGATAGACAAGTTGTGAGACAGATAGACAAATGGGTAGCGAAGTGGATAGAGACACGGCTAGACATACAAGTAGTTAGACGGATAGACAGACGGTTAGAGAAATAGATTGGCGGGTAGTGAGACCGGTAGAGAAATATAGAGACAGGTAGCGAGACGTGTAGGGAGATAGACAATCGGTTAGAGAGACGGGCAGAAGAACGGATAGGGAAACAGACAGATTGTGGAGAGACAGACAGACAGGCAAAAGAAAAGTCTGCGGATTGGCGCAGTAAAGGCGCTCCTAGAGAATAATCAAGAAGTATCTGTTAAGCTTAACTTTGTAATATATATAATTTTTCAATTTTGCCGATATGGAGATTTAATGTAAAATTATTTTACAGAAGTCATAGAAAGATTTTTTGTATACTTTAATAGTAATTTAGACTATAGTTTTGCAATCTGGTTTGTAGCAAAGCATGCTATCAATGTGGTTTGAAGTGTAAGAGTTTATATAAACAATTATACAAATAATAAATATATAATCAAGGAAGAAAAATTTTAAATTCACACACAAAAGAAGCTGCAACAATGAAATAAAATTTGCGTTAAGCCACGCTTGATAGAAAAATCTATTGGCTGCAAATCCAATTACGTAACTTTAAAAAGCTTGGCTTTTTAAAAGATCCGGCGTTGTGTTTTTTTTTTCAAGTTTTGCGCAATACGCGCTTAAGAAAATGAGATTCTTTGCCAGTTAAAAAAAAAATATGACAACACATCTGATGAACGGTACTTCTTTTCTATTTTTTTAACAGTGTATATGAATTTATATATGATATTTTGTAAGTCTATCATTTAATTTGCTCTTTTTCTTTATACTGTAATTGTTAACCCTATGTTCTCAGCAATATCACTCAGACTAATCCCTTTGAGGGAAGTCCTAGTTTTAATTAATGAAATAACTAATAAATCAGTAAAACATAATGAAAAATACACGCAGATGTCGAATTAAAAACTACTTAATGACATAACAAACACGTATAATGCTTCTGACATCAAGTAAATGGGACTGTATTTTTGGCGTTTAATCTTACAGTTTGGCGATAGTTTTTTGTTATGAAAAGTGGTCGACGGGATAATAGAGAAGTACCAAAAATATTGGTATTAGGTTGGCGGAACATTTGGGGGCCCTGTATATGTATACACACACACACGCACACGCACACACACACACGCACACACACGCACGCTCACACACACACACACACACACACACACACACACACACACACACACACACACACACACACATATATATATATATATATATATATATATATATATATATATATATATATATATATATATATATATATATATATAATTGTCTGTTGAAAACATTAAAATCTGAGTCTTCTGGATTTTTCACTTACTCAACAGATTGTAATAGAAAATTAAATAATAACATTTATATATAAAAAAAAATTTAATCCACTCTGGCGAGGATAAAAAAAATAAATATGGCACGTTTTTTTTCCCTCTCTGTTCTGCCTATCATTAAAAGGAACATCAACAAAATTGTTCTTTCTTTTATTTTGCTATTAGAAACACTGTTGATAGACGTAGAAGAAAGATTTCGTTATTTTCCTTTTTAATGTCACTGTACATGAGGTAAGACCTTTCGAAATAATGATCAGAGGACCGGATAGAAACAAATATTGAAATACGGAAAATGTGAGTAGTCACGTGACAAGACGGTGACGTTTGCGATTCCTCCTGTTCGTTATCGGATCGATATCGATCCGAAACGATCATCTTGAGGAGCACCCCTTTTTTACATCACCTCTTTTGATTTCCTTATGACTCACAAAAGAAAGATATTGCATTTACACTATTGCTTCAAAAGATAAATTGACAGATGTACAAACAAACCGGATATTTAGACAACTAAAAATATATACTATTTTTTTTTGTTCATTTTTTTTTCCTATTGAACATTTATATATATATTTTCTAATTATGCTTTTTTTTCTTTTTTTACACTAATTCAATATATACAGGGTGTGTCAGAAAAAAGTATACGCACTTTGAATGATTAAAACTCCAGTTTTTATTCACATATAATTAATATTTAAATTTCTAAAGGATCTACATAAAATGTATAACTCTTCCTCTTACCGCAGATGTTCAAGATTATTACATACCTTCCAACATCGCACTAAACTTCCGTACAAGATAGGTTCATTTAACCAAGGTTAAACACGTTTCAAAACAGATTTTTTTTTTTAAAGAAATGCATTCAAATAGATTCCACGTAAGAACGTGAGACTTAATATATACTTTTTTTCAGATATATTTTCTGGATAAAAATGTCTTTAACCTGTATCAAATTAACTCACATTGTACGGAAGTTTAGTTGAATGTTGGCCAGTATGTTATTACCGTTCTGGTCAAGACACTGCTTTTAACGGTTGGATATTGATTCACAAACTTCAACAAACAATTCATACACTGTAAAAAATGATCAATGTTTCTTATTTTATCAAAATATGCTATAACCACGAATGAAAATATAATATAATCTTCTGAGTTATCCGACATTCCGAAAAGCGTGTTACATTGTCTTTTGAATCCCCAGAAAGCAATACATTTCCAAAATTTAAAGAATTATTTATAAAAACAAAATTTCAGTAGCTGCCCGTATTTTTCAGAAACGTCTCCGAATAGTTTTTTATAGTGTATTAATCAGTTTCTTCAGCCTGGAATACCTATTTATCGAATGTCATCCTTTCTCAAGTAAACGTTATCAGCTGCATAAGTTAATTTATACATGAAAGTGTAAAGAAATAATCTTAATTTTAATGTTAATGTTAACGCTGTTAATTTCGCATGTTTTTCTGTTAAACATATTTGTTGAACATGAAAATGTTTACTTGAGAATGGATAGCATCGGAAAAAACTATATTGCGGGCTTAGAAAACTGATTAATACACTTTAAAAGCTACTCGTAAACGTTTCCGAAAATTTCGGGCAGCTAGAAAAATTTTGTTTTTTTAAATGATTCTTTAAATCTCGAAATGCCATTGATGTCTGAGGTTTCTAAAGATAAAGAAACGCTGTTCAGAATCATGGTTAACAAGGATGAGATTATATTATAAATTTATTCGTCATTATATTATATTTTCGTACATTCAGAAACATTCGTCATTTTTTACAGTGTATGGTGTTGTGGTGCTTTCTTGCTCAGTTGCGGTTCCGGAACGTTGTCTATGAACATCCACTCGTTTGAAACTTATCTTTTATCCGATGCATTGTAAGTCGCATACGTAGATCTGCCTGAAAATCCCAGCGATATTGTTTTTGTACTTCTGCTACATTTTCATATTTATAAAAGAGTCGCCGTGTGACTTCTTCGTTTGGGGCTATATGTTAAATATTTTCTTTACGTACCACCGTTACCTACCACTTTGTGAGTTGTGGAAACGCATCACGACTGCATTCACGAACATCGATGTTACCATGCTGAGTAATGTGTGGAGCGAACTGAACTATCGCCTTGACATCTGTCGTATCACTCAGGGAGCACATATTGAACATCTGTAGTATGGACGTCAATCTTGTATACTTTCGATTTATTTTCAAGCATAACTCATTGTTGTATCCCAATTATGTTCCGAAATAAACACTTCGGAAACCCGATGATTTTTTTTTTGTTTCTAACCCTGTACTTCTACACGAGATCCTTTCGTTGCACGAAGAATATCAAATCGATATTCCAATTCCATCCACGTGCGTTTCAGCGTGCTAACATCAACAGTAGTTACAACTGTCTGGATCTTTTCTTTCAATTCCACGAGACTGTTCACTTTCGTTCGGCGTTTGAGTATCAGATTTCGTTTCGATGAACCCCGCGACATGCATTGCGCTTTCTTCACGGGATCAGCCATTTTGAACGAATGAGGTTTTTGAAAATTCTTTTACTTGTGCAACGCCATTTATAAACAGACAAAAAAAAAAAACTAAGTTACTCTATGTACTGTTGTAATTATTTTTGCTGTATGTGTATTAATTTTTTATAATAAATTTTTGAAGTTGTACAGAGACTTTTTGGGACACCTGTATTCTAACAGAAAATTTCACCATAGGTTTCTTCAACATTTCCGCAAAAATTTACTTCCGAAGGTGATTTCTGCAAAATTTACAAGAAAAATCTAAAAATAAAATTTTTCTAAGTAAATAACGGTATTTTAAGAGCAGACCATTTGGGAGCCTTGCACATAAACTAAAGTAAATAAATAAGTTAAATAGTATTAAATAAAAATTCTGGTGTGAATTTTTTTTTATTTTTTAATTGAGGTTGTGTAAAATTTCTGGAACTTCTAAGATTAAAACCGGAGACTTGGATGTTTGTCTGCAAATAGTACGATTTTCCTTTGAAATCGTCTACGAAAATAGGATAAACGTCTTATTTACTTAAGAACTTCTCAAAAGCATTCTTATTCAAAAGCATTTTATTACGTATTAAATCTGAATAAAACTATCACTTAAATGCTTAAAAAAGGTTAATATATAAAACATAGTTGAAGCAATGGAAATTATGTTTTTATTTTTTTTATTTCATTCGTCATGTATGTGACTAGAGCATAAATCACAAAACAATACATTAAATCATTATTACTACTTGAAAACACTTGAAAAGCATAAAATTATGTTTCCATAAAAATCTTGATTAACATCATGAAGTTTAAAACTAAACTACTGCATCTCCTTAAAATTGACAGCTATTTTATGTTTTTAATGCTATTAGCTTTCTGGAGAAACAGTTCATTTTTAGATCAATATTATAAAATAAACAATGTTATGGTAATAAGTAAATAATCTTCAAAATTATAATCTTTAAATCAACAAGTGATGCGTAATACACAATGTTAGAACTAAATGTAGAAATTGGGCAAAATAACTTGCATTAACTCAGTTAATTTAGGCTGAAATTACAGTAAGCTTTTTTTTTACAATATTTTTAAAGCTATATTAATATAGCTAAAACATAAAGTAGACAATAATTTGTAATCCCATAAATAATTCAATTAAGGCTAATTTACACCATACATGTTTTACAGAATGCTAGAAAAATCTTCTATAAATCATGCATAATAGATAATAGTCCAACTGAACGAATAATTTTGGCATAGTAATTTGCATTACGTTGATTAATTTAGAAAGAAAATACATTAAAACTTGTTCAGTTCAAAGCGCAAATGCAAGAGACCAAAATACTTTTCCGTATTTGATACATTTCCGCATTACACAAAATGATATAAAGAGCTAACTAAAAGTCTCAAGAAATTAGTTTTTCTTACCTTATAATACATCATTATATTATATAGCATTGCAGTCAGCCCAGTAGCTTAGTGGTCAGCGCATAGAGATACCACGCTACAGGTCCAAAGTTCGGTTCCGAGCTGGGCAAGGCTCCCCCATCCTTTCATCCCTTCGGGGTCGATAAAATGGGTACCAAGCTTATTTTGAAACTAAACACTGGAGGTCCACCTAACCGGGTGGTTGACCGTTAAGTTGACCACCTAACCGGGACATAGGTTGTATAGCACCACAGTGCTTATGGCCAAGAAAACAGAGTTGAGCACTGTAGGCAGAGTTGCCAAGTCTCCGGATTTTTGCACAACAGTAATTTTTTAGAGAAAATGTTGTTCTGTTAAATCGCAAAATGCTCTGGTTAAATAAAACAACATTTTCTGTACTAAATTACTGGTATCCAAAAAGCCGGAGACTTGGCAGGTCTGACTGTAGGTCATGATCCCTAGGGATTGTAGCGCCACAGAGTTTCGCTTATTTCATTACATTACAGTAATTAAAATAGTAATTTAAATTTTAATATGTAATGATATGTAATATATTTCAATTAATGTAATATAATATTCAATTAATATTATATTACATTATAGTAATTAGATCAGTAATTTTATTAGAGACCATATCTATGAGTGGAGAATCACACTGATTAGATTCTTGCAGTGATCCTGTTGTAAAATCTTGTAAGTTTATCTATGATCACTTTATTGTTATTATACTGCACCATATTACATTGTTGTTCTACTTTTATTTTTTAAGGTGCTATAGATCTATTGTTTTCCGGACTTAAATCGTGACATTATGTCTCATACGGCCAGGTTATATTTTTCCTCGCTTCAACTACCTTCACTTTTTCCCCTAACCCCTTCGCGACGAGCGTCCTTTACAGAATTTTTAATCTTTTACCACCGGTTTTTCAAAACAGAAATTTTCGACTAACAGAATCGTAGAAATGCTAAGATTCAATAAGGCAAAGCTTGCAATAAAAAATAACTGGTGGGAATAATCGATGATTCTGAGCATCTTATGCGTCACGTATAAGTGTCGCTCGTCCCCAAGGGGTTAAAGATACGGAGACCTATTAGCCATAACTTCAGTCTTAGAAAATTTACAAATAAAATTATTCATTAGTAAGCTTCACAAAAACATTTTTTGGAATTTTTGAAACTTTAAGATTGTGAATGCATCCCACGAAATGCACGTTAATTCTTTATATCACCATGCTTAATCATGGAAATGAAAAGTCGCAAATATTCTACTTAAGGCTGTTTTTGTTATACATTCTGTTGGCACGGTAAAAGATATTGTCTACGACTCAGAACTTTGGCCTTCCGCCTTAACACAGCCTTTTTATGGCAGTATTAAAAAAAATTATTTTTCCACGCTCAACAACTCAAAATTTTGAGACACATTTTCAGACTCATTTTTAAAAGTAAACACATGAAACTTGTCTGCGTGATTTATGAAAAGATTTCTAAGGGACCAATATTTTTATTTTTCGTTCAATTAATTAGAAATTGATTTACAAACAATTATTTTCACCGTACGATAATTTTTTTTTTTGTTTCCAGCGCTATCGCTTCGGGAAATTCGGTTCAAAATGTCCATTTTGACAGCCTTTTTAAAAATATATTCTGCCTTTATCAAAATATCGAGACAATACGGACATTATAAAGTTTCTGAATAAGAGAACCTGCCAATTGGATGCATTTTAGAGCAAAAATTAATTTAAAAATGTGTCTCAAAATACGCAGTTTGGATTTGAATACACCCTTAATCTGTAACGCTTCAATCCTTGAGGGATCATGGCGTACAACGTCCAACCCTGTTTTCTTGACCATGGACCTGACGCATTTGTCCCGGTCAGGTGATCAACCTAACGCGGGAAACCTTATGTGTGGTTAAAACATACATTTGGTAAAATCCAAGAAAGCATTCTGCTCATTTTATCTTCCCCGAAATTATGAAAGGTTGAGTGAACAACGCTCAAGCCCAAAGTCGAATTGCAGACCTGTAGCGTGGTAGCGCGACTTGCTGACCACTAAGCTATCAGGCTTCAAAATTCTACTTGACTGTTGAGATTTTTGCCGTTAGCGTGACAGTAGTTATCACTCTACATTAATTTTAACACAATTATTCAAATTGGTAACGAAATCATATCGCCGCTACCATGTCAAACTATCGAATGTAGAAAAATGCATTTTTCATTACTTTTAAAAATGGACTGACCACTAAATTTTAATAGTACTCTTCACCAGGGTTGTCAGTTTGGTCTTACTTTTTCATTCAGAAATTTCGAATCCATACCAGAAATTTTAAATATAAATTTTTGGTTTATATAATAACGATATTTCGTGATTAGTTAAAGTTAAAAAAAAAAATCTCAAAATTTCCGGTATGAATTTGGCATCGCTGAATGTAAGAAAAGGCCAAACTGGCAACCCTGTTCTCCACAGAAATTTTATTATTTTTTTTTTTAAGGCGAAGAATTCTAATAAAATTCAGTGGTGATAATCGGCCCTTTTAAAAGTAATGAAAAATGCATTTCTTCATATTCGATAGTTTGATATTGTAGCGACGATATGAGTTGTAATTTCCCAACTGGGCAAAAAATGTCCGGGACAGGATTCGAACCTAAATTGGAGTTCCATTACTTACGATTTATTCTGTTGAGCTGATTAAGATATCAGACCAGATGCTATGATCAATAAGCCTGATAAGGTTAATTGGGTGAATTTGTTCCTCCAGATTCGACCGAGATGTCTCAGTTAGTAGAGCATTGGTAGCTTCAGCCAAAAGATCCCAGGTTCTAATCCTGGCCCTGACATTTTTCGCCCAATTGGGAAATTACAACTCATAAGTAGTCATCGCTGTTTGGATATTTTTTAACGTTTATAAGCCATTTTTTTTTAAAATGAAAAATTCAATTGTATGGTTATAGTTTGTTTTATATATTAAGTTCTTATCGATTTTAGGAGCGAGTGACTTATTTCAAGGTTTCACGAAAAAAGAATTGCGTCCAAGTTGAATTGCGCAGCTACATTTGCTTCAAAATTAGCTGGGATAGCTTTTTTCTGACCGCTAGCATCTGTATTTTCTTAAAATTCCTGACTTTATTATTTTTAAATTGAGATAGCGTACTGAAGAGTAGACAACATTTGGATGGTGTATGCGTTATTTCTGCATGATTTTTTAAAATCATATTTCTGCATTATGCACGCGGTTTTTGATTAATTCTTTAATTATCAGCGCTAGGCAGATTCCATTTTATGAAAAAAAAAACTATATTGCTTATTTACGCGGCCGGAATCATGAACTTAGTTCAATTTGGACAAGTTTCCGCCTTATCCGAGTTATACGTTTTACTGTATTTTACTAAGTTCCGTGAAAGTATTAAAAGTTTAAAAAAATACCCTGATCATAAAAAAATAACTCCTGTAGACTTTTTTAGATTATACTTCATTTACAAAATGTTTAAAGAACAAAAGCCTTATCCTCTTAATAAAAAGCTATGCGTTGCTGAAGACTGGGATTTTCGGTAATCGTCGCCACAGATTAATCTCGGAAAATGAAACATTTGAAGTTGCTGAAAAAATTAATAGCTCGAAAAGTATTTGTCTGAAAATTTTTAGACAAATTGCGTTAGAAAGGTAAAAAATTGTATTTTTCTTGATATAAATTTCAAATCCACTGATTATGCCGTTTTTCAAATATTGAATTTCAAAAATTACCAAATTTCACAATGGAGTACCATAGCGAAATCTTCACACGTAAAAAGAATGGCCGTGTGTCCTGACGTATACTGGCTATAGCACGAGTCACAAATTATAGTAGCCTTACTATTCTGTTAAAATATAAAAGGGAATTATGATGCCACGAGTGCATGATTTTTATTTAATTTTAATATACTAGGGGGCTCTGACCCTCTGCTCGCTACGCTCTCTATCCCCCCCAAGTAATCGCGCAGCAATCCCTATTTTCTATAGAAGAAAACAAAAGAAAAAAAAGCCGGGACGATCTACGCAGATTTTCATTGGTCCATTTCCAAATCGTTTGGCACATTTCCAAATAGTTACTCTTTTTTTTTTTTAATATAGAGGAAATCATCTTAGAAACAAGGTTTTGGAAATTTTTTCGAATGGGACTGATAAATTGGCCAATACTGTATATTATTTTGAGTTTAAAAGAGGAAAGGTGGGGGAGCGCTTTATATTATTTAGGTTTCTCAGGAATTTTTGGTCAGAATTGTAAGTTTAATATCTCAAAACGTCAGAAATTAAATCGGCATTAAATCGGCAATAACTATAACGCCTGTCCTTCAGTTCGTTTGGATAGATTTTCATTTAAAAATATAAAATCATTCAACATTGATTTTAGGTATTTTTAAGTTTATTATCACGGGCCCGGGCAATGCCGGGCATGTCAGCTAGTACAAAATAAACAAATAAAGCCTTCCATAAGAATCCTTTCTTAGAATATGTTATGAAAATAATTTATATTTTGCCAAAAAATCCATTTGTAATATTACTTACATGTGTGAAAATCTGCAAGAGTTTTCGAGATATAAAAGACCTTTACAAGGGAATCTTTGTTTTAAAAATTAGTTAAGCTTCTTATTTCAAACAGATAAAATTTATGCTTGTTCGCTCGCGCTACGATTTCCCTTTGAAATCGTCTCTGAAAATAGGCTAAACAGCTTATCTATTTTCAAAACTGGTATTCAAAAGTACTTAATTCTGTATTTTAAATCTGAAGTAATCCTATTCTGAAAGATTTAGTTTTCGTATTTTTTATTTTATTCATATTTTATTATTATTTTATTCATTTTATTATATTCATATGAATATAAATATGTATATTTATTCATAGAAACAGTAACATGATATAATTTTTATTCATCATACATATATGAATATTGAAATAACAGAACTAAAGAAAAAAAAAATCTTCTAATGTTCCACGCACGCCTACACACGTATAAAAAATTATATTATCAAGAAAAAAAAAAAAAAGGAATAATTACACAGTTTTCTTGAAATTATGCATGATTATTATTATAGAAAATTGATATAATAATATTATAGCTAATTATATATACATATATAGATGTTTTAAGTGACAAACATTGTTTTACTATGAAAAACAGTATAGAAAATTTAAATAACGAAAAATTAATACAAATAACATAAAAAGATAAAAGAAATCAAAGTTATAAAAAGAAATACATATACACAATATACACAAATGTAGAAGTGATGTATGGGCTTTAAGTGATACAAGATCTTATAAAAAAGACGTTTTAAGCGACAAACAATGTTTTAAAAATTAAGTACATTTATGAAAAATAGGATAGAAGTTTTAAATAACTAAAATTTAATAAAAATAAAATAAACAGTTTAAGCAAATTAAAATTCCAAAAATAAAAATAATACAATATACAATATATACAAATAATAAATGCTAATAGATTTTTTTTTATTCTGCACAAAGTGTGACGAGCAATAACGTATAAATGTTTAGTGAAAAATATGGTTGAATTGTTTTACATATTTTTTGGATATCTGGTGCAATTTTTGACAATTGTAAGCGAATGTCTGTCTCTGCATTTACCCGGCCTCTGTACTTTGTTTTCATACTTGTGTAAGCGGAAAATAAAGCTTCACACCGATAAGTCGTTGAGAATGGGAGTAAAAATAATTTTGCTCTGCTTGGCAAGATTTCTCAGTAAATATAGCAAGTAATGGAGTATAAAATACCTCATTTTAAAGATCGCAAAGAGTGAAGCGAAAGATAATAAACAATGTGAGACACACTTACCTCATTAGGAAATTAAAACCTGGTTACTAAGCAAAAAAGAACTAAGTATAAACATATGAATAGGCGGAGATCCAAAGAACAAAACAATTCTCCCTCTTGTTCGGCAAGCAGAGGCACTGGCGCGCCTTTCGATTTACGTTGTGCATTCGGTTCAGAAAACTATTTCTTGTAGCTTATTTTGAATCGAATTTTTTAAAAACATTAAATGATGCTTAAATAAAGTAGTTCAAACCAAAAATATTATATAGAAAATGGATAGATCTATATTGCAAATTTTTGTACGATTTTAAAATATATATTATAGTATTTTTTAAGCCAGCCATAGATGTATTTATTTGTGACACGCACACACACACAAATTCCCACATACTTTAAAAAAAATTTCCCTTGCAATATGCTAATTATTTTCCTTCAACGTCGCGGAGCCCCTGAAAAGTATAGGCGGATCCCCAAGAGCTCCGCGGAGCACACTTTGAGAACCTCTGCTCTACACCATATTACATTGTTGTTCTATTTTTATTTTTTAGGGTGTCATAGATCTGTGTTTTTCCGCACTTAAATCGTGACATTATTTCTCATACAGCCGGGCTATATTTTTGCTTCGCTTCAACTACATTTACTTTGTCCTTTAAAGATACTGAGACATATTAGCCATGACTTCAGTCTTAGAAAATTAGAAATAAAATGATTCATTAGTAAGATTCTCAAAAACATTTTTTGGAATTTTTGAAACTTTAATTGAAGATTAAAAATGCATCCCACGAAATGCACGTTAATGCTATATATCACCACGCTTAATCATGAAAATGAAAAGTCGCAAAAGTCTCACATATTCTACTTAATCTGACGAGCTTCAATCCTTTAAGGGTCAGGGCGTACAACGTCCAACCCTGTTTTCCTGACCATGGACCTGAGGTGCTATACAGCATGTGTCCCGGTCAGGTAATCGACTACCTTTGCTTTGTCCTTTAAAGATACTGAGACATATTAGCCATGACTTCAGTCTTAGAAAATTAGAAATAAAATTATTAATTAGGAAGCTTCTGAAAAACCCGGTCAGGTGATCAACCTAACGCGGGAACCCTTATATTTGGTTAAAACATACATTTGGTTAAACCCAAGCAAGCTCGCTGCTCATTTTATCTACCCAGAAATTATGAAAGGTGGAGTGAACAATCCACAAGTCCAAAGTCGAACTGAATCTGTAGCATGGTAGCGCGACTTGCAGACCACTAAGCTATCAGGCCTCAAAATTCTACTTCACCATTGAGATTTTTGCCGTTGGCGTGACAGTAGTCATTACTCTAGATTAATTTTAACACAATTATTCAAATTGGTAACGAAATCATATCGCCGGTACCATGTCAAACTATCGAATGTGGAAAACTGCATTTTTCATTTCTTTTAAAAATGGACTGACCACTAAATTTTAATAGTACTCTTCACCAGGGTTGTCAGTTTGGTCTTACTGTTTTATTCAAAAATTTCGGAGCCACACCAGAAATTTTAAATAGAAAATTTTGGTTTATATGATAACGACATTTCCTGACTACTTAAAGTAAAAAAAAAAAAAAAATCTCAAAATTTCCGGTACGAATTCAGCATTGCTGAGTACAAGAGAAGGCCAAACTGGCAACACTGCTCTCCACCGAAAATTCTTTATTATTTTTCAAGGCGAAGAATTCTAATAAAATTTAGTGGTGATAATCGGCCCCTTTTTAAAAGTAATGAAAAATGCATTTCTTCATATTCGATAGTTTGACATGGTAGCGGCGATATGAGTTGTAATTTCCCAACTGGGTGAAAAATGTCCGGGCCAGGATTCGAACCTAAATTGGAGTTCCATTACTTACGATTTATTCTGTTGAGCTGATTAAGATATCAGACCAGATGCTATGATCAATAAGGTTAATTGTGTGAATTAGGTCCTCCAGATTCGACCGAGATGGCTCAGTTAGTAGAGCATTGGTAGCTTCAGCCAAAAGATCCCAGGTTCTAATCCTGGCCCTGACATTTTTCGCCCAATTGGCAAAATTACAACTCACCAGTGGGCCCGTGCGAGTATTTCGCACTACAATCTAATATTTTTTATCAATATGTAATATTTATTAGATGCAGGTTTAAACTTCTAAAGAAAATGTGAGGATAAAAGTATCTGCAAACACAACATTTAGTTTTTAGTCAAGCCAGAATATCATCTAATTTATTCCGTCAAAATTAGAATAAAAACGGATCCAAGATTGGAAAAGGCACGCGCGAGAAAAAAAAAATTAACAATCGTATTTTAACTGCATTAGAGGATGACGTCATCCGCTTCGGGAAAAACATGTGACATAGAAATATATATCTAAACGTTTCAAAATCAACTTCGCTTTTTAATCATAAATATGAAATAAACTCATGTGGTGTTTTTTTTTATCATTGCTGAGCATCATATAATGTGGTATTTTATTTTTGTGGCACCAGTAATTTGAGGAAAACCTTTCATTTCTTTCATGAAATCAATCCCGATTTAATTTTTAATTATCAGCAAATTTTAATTTAAAAAAATGTTTTAGGAAAATGTAAGTGTACTATGTCAGAAGCCTGTTCAAAATCCTTTCATATGGTATCTCATTCGTCTTTCTGCGTTTCGTATTTTCTTAGAAAAAGGGATGTTGACAGGAGAAATAATATATATATGATAAGTAGTCATCACTGTTTGGATCTTTTTGAACGTTTATAAGCAATTAAAAAAAATGAAAAATTCAATTGTATGGTTATAGCTTGGTTTTATATACTGTTAAGTTCTTATCGATTTTAGGAGAGAGTGACACATTTCAAGGTTTCAAGAAAAAGAATTGCGTCCAAGTTGAATTGCGCCGCTACATTTGCTTCAAAATTAGTTGAGATAGCTTTTTTTCTGACCGCTAGCATCTGTATTTTCTTAAAATTCCTGACTTTATTCTTTTTTAATTGAGATAGCAGACTGAAGAATAGACAATATTTGGATGGTGAATGCGTTATTTCTGCATGAATATTTTTTATCATATTTCTGCATTATACACGCAGTTTTTGATTAATTCTTTAATTATCGGCGTTAGGCAGATTCCGTTTTATGAAAAAAATTATATTGCTTATTTACGTGGCCGAAATCACGAACTTAGTTCAATTTGGACAAGTATCCGCCTTATCTGAGTTCCGATTTGCATACGTTTTACTGTATTTTACTAAGTTCAGTGAAAGTATTAAAAGTAAAAAAAAAAAATACCCTGATCATAAAGAAAAACTCCTGTAGACTTTTTTATATTAAACTTGATTTACAAAATACCTAAAGAACAAAAACCTTATACAAAATAAGCAAACAAAGCCTTCCATAAGAATCCTTTCTTAAAATATATTATGAAAATAATTTATATTTTGCAAAAAAAATCCATTTGTAATATTACTTACATGTGTGAAAATATGCAAGGGTTTTCGAGATATGAAAGACCTTTACAAGGGAATGTTTGTTTTAAAAATTTGTTAAGCTTCTTATTTACTTTCTTGCCCCAACCCCTTTATTATAATATATAACGGAAACTAAATATCGAGTTTCGGTAAAACAAATCGTATTAACGTTATTAATTGGGATAGAAAACCTTTTAAGTTTCAATAGTTTCGAAATAATAAAAGTAACAAAAATTATATGATACAGAACTAATTTATATAATACAGTTGAAGCACTTTATAACGAATTACGATATAACGAAAAGCACGATATAACGAAATGCTCAAACCCATTTAGTTGGTCTGTATGTTAAAGAATACAGAATTCAAAACGATTTAACGAAATATTTGTTACGAAAAGCACGATATAACGAAAAGAATTCGAACATGAAAAGTGAAATAAAAAACGATATAGCGAATTATTTTTTTTTTTTTTTTTTTTTTTTTTACTTAACGCGGGAATTAGAATTTTATTTCTTATATACCAGCTTTTTTTTCCCGTGATATAACCGTCAATATTTTTCTCTAAGGCCAATCACATACTTTCAATACTTACAAGAGAGATTTGGCGAGGGGCAATGTTTTAAGACAGACAGAGGGGTGACAGCTTAGCTAAACTTGATTATGTTGTTTTTAATTTGATGACTGATTTCATTGACATTTGCTTTTCCTGTAAATTTATCGCGTGTTAATTTTAAAACTCTTTGTACGCTGGCTATGTCTGACAAAAGAAAATGTTTGAGTTTAGTAATGTACAGGCATAACTGCAAAGCTTTGATGGCGAAATGTCAATTTGAAGAATCGATTTTAGATTTTGACAAAGAAATACAACAAAACTCTAATTATCTGAATTCCAGTCATCCTGATCAATAATCGCAAAAATGAAAAAATGAATAAAAAATGATGATATGAATTGTACATATATATTCTTAAAAATATAATTATCTTGAAATTCTTTTTAAATCAACACTTTTCTTCTTTTCACTGTTTGTAGTAAAAGTAATCCTTCCTATAAATGCTTAATTTAATATGAATACATAACAAGATTCGTACGCTTTTACCACAATTATTAATAGAATTTTCCGCCTTATTTAAATGCGTAAAAGGACAAATCCTGCAATTAAACGAGGCGTCTACAATTTCTACTATTTAAATATTAAATAGAAAAATTCTATTTAAAAATTGTGGTGAAAACGTACAAAACCTGCATAAGGCCTTTTTTTTTCTTTTTTTTTGTATTAAACAAAAGCTATTTTACAGATATATATAATAAACCTCCCTTTTTTATGATTGTCTCCATTATCCAGACTTCTACATACTGAGAATACGTTCAGACCACATTATTTAGATAACTGGAGTTCTTACTGTATAACGAAATAATTCGTTATAACGTTTTAACGAAAGCACGTTATAACGAGCAAATATTTGGAGCACTTTCGATTTCGTTATAAGGTGCTTTGACTGTACTACATGTTTTATATAACGTTTATAAAAAGCCTTCTATAAAGAATATCGTAAATAAATCAAGCATAATAAGAATTATTTCAATAAAATCTAGATTTTAAGTAATGTAAATTTCATTAATTCGATTAATTTTGAAAAACATACTTTTAATTATAGTCGTATAATTTTAAAATAAATAAAAGTAACAATAATTAAATGTAATCCATAATTAGAGCGTGTTAAATGTTTTACGCGTTACTATGTGTATCATTTAGAATAACCCTGTATATATATACAGGGTTATTAAATGCAGGGTTAAAGTTGTCAGCTATACATATAGCTGCAAACTTTTACGCTTTTTTCCTACCACTAAAATTTTATAGTAAATTTAAACTTATTAAATCGCCGATAATAATAAAGAACTGTATAAACGATACAGCATTAACGACACTGCAGATACTTTGATCGTGCTAATAACTATTTTGATCGGTAGTGGGCGGGGCATTCCACGAATAACTTTTGCTTCTGCTTTCGTGGCTAGAGATGTAACAGTTGAAACTTTCGTTGATTTCGCGACAGTATGACGGTAACGAAAATCAGAAATTTTTCATCCTGTCATTAAAAGAACATATAGTATGACGAAATATTTTAATTTTTAATAAAACTAATCAGATTTTGTATTTCTTTGAATTTTTTATCTCATTTATTTTCCATTTACTACTTATAATTTATAATAGCATAAAAAATACGAATGTTATAAAAGAGATTCATTTCTGAAACAGTGGATATACACATTTTTTTTTAAATATAGAATTTAATATGTTCAACACTATGTTTTGGTGAAATATTTATTAAATGGTGTTAATATTTACTATAAATTGTTGATCACAGGGTTCTTAAACAAACTCATAGAGTGGTGGAATATTTTAAAATCTATTCATTTTTACAGCAGTGGATATATTTGTTTAAATACAAAATTTAATCTGATCAACAATTTGTTTTAATGGAATATATATTATATGGAAATTAATATTTACAACGCATATTTTCTTACAAAAACATTAATATTCTTCACGCCATTAGAAATTATAAGATGCAAACAGAAAGTAAATAAGATTTCAAATTAAAAGATATAAAACTATCCTGCGCCGTCGGCGCCCACGGGGCTCGTCGACGCACGTAATAGACCATCGCGCCCAAGCCTCTGAAGGGCTTATAACGCACCAGGGGCTTTGTCTCGCCCTGGCGCTGCGATCGGCCTGAGGCCGCTCCCCACTGCGGACCCCCAGGTCATTTTACCAAGGTCGATGACATAGGTCGTCACGGCAGTAACCCCACGTCTCGGAGGAAACTTCCGCAGAGACGAAACCTTGATGAACCGCCATGGAACCCCCGACGACTTCGTTCGCGAAATCCCATTGGGGGAGACGGTCGCTAGGTCATATGTCGAGCTACCACGACGGCTCTTGCTTTACCACAGCTCGAGGGGTGTGAGAAACCTACAAAGGTAGTCATGTTCCCTCTTGCAGTGGATCAAAAAGATACACATAATACATAATATACATTTTCATTAATAATTAAATTACTAAAAAAATTGATAAGTATTGCAAGTATGTGCGGTTTTTGTTTTATAGTGGCACAGAAAACACACATTTCAATGTAATAAATGCTATAAATACATCTGATTTCTGTTTTAGAACAAAAACTAGAAAACACATTTTATTAGACAATAAGTAATATTTAGAAATACAATAATCTTTTTTTTTTATGTCGACTTTATTTATTTTTTTTCCACTGTACAACTTGATTTCTAAAAGTGAAATATTTTCTAGTTATTTGTAAAACAATTCATCTAAATTTCTTTCACAATTGTTTTTCTTTTTATTTAAATCGAACAAATTAAATTTTGTTTGTATTGTTCAATGTTTAATTATTAATAAATTAAAAAGTTTCAAATTTTATTTTAAACAGAAAATAAAAATACAGTTTAAATTACTTAGTTAAAAATGTATTCTGTACCCCATTTATAAACCGATGAAATAATTGTTTCTGATTTGTGAAAATTCTTTTTTCTTTTATGCCTCATAAAATGCTGATAAGTCTACTATAAATTACGCTAAATTGTTTAATTAAGCTCTCTTAACCCTTCTTTGCATGAGTTTTTCTTTTACAATTGTGTTTTTTTATACATATATTAATTAGACACCAGAAATTTTAAGATAGATTTTTAACTTTGTTCAGCAACATAGTTCACGGGAAATTTACTGGATTAATATTTCTATATAAATATAGTAGTAGATAATAATTGGGGGTTCTACATCAGCGCAGTTCGCGCAGTCGACCTTCTGTGCTCTGTGAAGGTCACCGGAAGGAACAGGTGTGGACACCGGAAGTCGCAGGTGTGGATAACATACATGTTGAGACAGGAAGTGAACAGGAAGTGTAGATAGGAAATTTAACAGGAAACGCGACAGGAAGTGAATGCGATAAGGGAGAGAGGGGGAGGGCTTATTTTTGTGGGGGGCTTATGCTAACCTGAAATAAAAACGGAATTATTTCTTACTTTGTAAAAATTTAACATAAAATGTATCTTTTTTTTTTTTTTAACTTGAAATAATTTTTTTTTTTTTTTTTTTTTTTTTTTGCTAACTAACACATGAAAGAAAATGGAAATCTTTCTGACTTTGTTTTACTTTATAAAAGTTAGCATGAAATTTATTTTAAGACTGGAAACGTGACAGGAAGTAAGACCGAAACGGGATTAGACATGTTTATTTATTTTTTTTTTTTTTAAATGGTTATCAAGAAGCAGGATGTTTGGGAGCGAGTTCGAACAGGAAAGGTGATTTGTAAGACCGGACGTTATTAAGGTGTGAGTGATAAGGAAAGTATAGTTTTATACACATAGATTTTGTTCTTTGTAGAGGTTTAAATTATTTTTAGATGTTATTTATTTTTTAGTGTTTTGAATTTTATTTATTCTTAAACCGTTATAAATTATTTTTTTCTATCATTTTAATTTTTAGTGACACCAATTTTAGATGTAATTGCTCATTAAAAGAATTATTTTTCAACGCTGGCACAGGCAGGAATTGAACCCACTATCTTCTATGTGGAAGACCAATGTGTTTATCCACTGTGCTAGCGGGAACTTGTAATGTTATCTCTTTAAATGCAAGAGATGGGGAGTTCAGACATGTATTGAGATATCTTTATCATAGTTTTAATGAACTGCAGGAAATTTTCTTTAGCTATTGAGTAATTCGAGAGTTTTGGTTTAATATGAATGCTATTACATCTGTTTGTTTAATTTATAAGCGCATTTCTCTTACAACACTCTGTCAACAGATCACTTCCATATTCGAAATAATAATTTAGAGGAAAAATTTTTATCTGAAAATACTATGAAATTTTATTTATAGAGATTGACAAAAATAGTATGCCTAATTCTTTCTTGTATTAACATTATATTCGAAATAGAGTTTTGTTACGAAAAATAACGTGTTTACATATTTTAAAAACGAAAGCAAAGTGATTTTAAAAAATGTAAATATAAGCTATACACCCGCGCATTTATGTTATTGAATTAAATTACAAGGCTTAATATTGTATTCAGCATAATATTTTCTTATAAAAGCCGTTTCACAAACTTGTATACTAAAAGTAATGTGCCATTTTTAGGGGAAAAAATTAATTCAAGTCATTGAGACTAATCCTTTATGGGGGAAAAATTTGTCATACTTCTTTGTGTTACATTATATCTTCCGTTTTTTAAGTTTACAAATTTGTGGACTAACTTAAATAATCGTTTTTAAGATACTTAAACAATATATATATACTTTTTAATTATATAATTTTTTTAATTGACTTGTAATATAGCTTTTTTTTTTCTTTTTTTTTTTCTTAAAAGGGTACTGTAGAATAACTTATGTCACAAATACTACATCCTTCTTTAGTTAAATATGTTTCACTTAAGACATGACAAAGTGTCTTAGAAACATTTCATTTTGGAGTTAAGTGATTAAACAAGAAAAATATTATTTATAAAAACACAACACATAAGACCAGTGACTGAGAGGTTCTGGTTTTAAAGCTACTAGACGTTTGGGTTTAAACTTCTCTCGCGCTCGTCGACCTAACCGTTCGGAGTTTTCTTCGAACCTTGTCAATACGAGTTAGGAGCCCTTAGAATGACCCCTAGAGTGACCTATATCCCAAGCGTAGATAATCGGTTTTAACAAATAACCAACCATCCACAACACATAAGACATTTTAGATCATTTTAGATCAATCCATTTAGTTAATAAGTGATTTAACGTGCAAAATATTATTCATAAAACATACAATAAGAGAATTTTAAAGAATTTTTTCTTTCAAATGAACAATTTTTAGTGACTGTTTAACTTATTAAAGAGAGCCTGTATTTTGTTTTGAGTTATACGATTAAAATAAATTTTCATTATATTTGATTTTACACAACCAACATTTTTAAAAAAGAGAACGGAATCTAGTTTTTATAAAGTAACATATTTCAATTTTACAAATACTTCACACCCCGTCTTTTTTGCCCCTCTTTGTTAGACTCCATACACATAAGACATAAAAGGCGTTTTAGAATACATCATTTAGAAATTAAGCGACTTGATAAGTAAAATATTATTTATAAAAGTAATAAAGATTTTTACTTACAAATGTATGAACTTCTGATAGGTAAGACTTTCTCAGTCATTGTGCAAGAATTAAGTGCTTATTGAACTTATAACATTATAGGATGAAATAATCGCGTGGCGTATTTTTAAACCAATAAAATGTCAGTATTTTTAAACCAATAAAAAGTTAGTATTTTTACACGAGCGCCCTCTATCATTATATAAATTTCAATGAAACGAGTTGATATTATTATACTGTGCCCTGAAATTGTTGTAATAGGTTGTATTTTTCGTTAAGTTAGTTTTCATTTAAGTTATTATGGAACGAGTTATGAATTCTTATGTTGGTGATGTAACCAACTTGGAGTGTCAACACTCATCACCAAAGTTAAATAATCAAGAGATGGATTCTACACTTTTACCCAAAGAAGCACCCGTTTCGAATTATGAAGTGAAACCCAACTCATCAGGACTAAAGTTACCCTTTGTGTGCACTACTTGCAACAAAGCTTTTTCCCGAAAGTTTGTCTTAATTAGACACATGAAATTTCACCTGGAGAAAAAACCTTTTGTGTGTGACATCTGCGAAAAACAATTTGTTCAAAAGAGTGACTTATTAAATCATGTGAAGATTCATTCAAAGAGCCCAGTGATTTATAATTGTGATCTATGTGCTGAAGTTTTTTCAAAAAAGAGTGACTTACTTCAACATAGCAAAATTCACAAATCTGTCAAACAACATAAGTGTATTGAATGCAATGAACTGTTTTCGAGAAAGTATGACTTATTGAAACATAAGAGGATGCATAAGCCCCGAAAGCAGTATGAATGCATCCAGTGTAGTGAAATATTTAATCGAAAATATGATTTATCACGTCATATAGACACTGCACACAAAGTACTACCCAAAGTTGTCAAATCGTCATCTTTAAAAGATTCGTTATATGAAAAAGTGAAGCATTTTAGCAGACAAAATGCTTTAAATGTATTTACTAAAACTGTAATAAATTCTAATGAGGAGAATGATCAAGACTTTCACACATTTTTTAACAGTATTCGGTCGGACGTTTTGAATGAATTAAATTATCAGATAGAAGTAAAAAGGTCAATGAAATGGTATGCAACTGCAAAAGTTGTTGTAAGTCGCCAAACACCGGACGGTGATATTACTATCACCCCATATTTTCATTCAAGAACTGTACTGGAATTGACGAATCAAAACATACCTGTACATGTTGAGGATGCCTTTACGAAAATTATTAACTCTTTTGAGAAATTCACTCAACAAGGATCTAATTGGACATTGCAACAAATATTAAATCTAGAACTGTCTACAGCTAAATATAGAATGGTTTAAAATGTGTGGACTGTTTTTGAAACATGTATATTCATGTTTTTGCTATTGTAGTTATTTAAAATGATAAATAAATAGCCTATGACTAAAAAATCTTAAGAGTTTTTTATTATTTTCATGGTAACTATTTTATATAAATTACTTATAACAGTTTGACAATGCTACATAAACTACTGTTTAACATTTTGAATGTCTTAGACAAAATGGGAATGAATTTGTTGAAATTATGTAAAACATGATGAAATAAATGCGATGTATTTATTATATGTTACTTAAACTACAAGAGAGATGATTGGAAGTGTGTTATTTTAAATCTATGGTACTTTTAATAACTAACAAGGTAAGGCGTGACGTTATGAATCATCGATGGGTTTTCCTTTGAATATGTATTAATCTTACTTATTGATAAGAAAGTTGGAAAAATAGACTTAACACATTGTTAGAGGTTTTGGAGAAATATATAGTTGGTTAAAAATTTTAGAAAATTTAACATAATGTAACAAATTTTAGAAAATAAACATTTCGATAAATGAAAAAAAAAATTAAATTTTGGTAAACTTTACACTTAGACAATATTTCAAACTAGGAAAAAATAATAACTTTACACTGAGACAATATTTTAATCTACGAAGAATTAGACTTAACGCATTGTTACAGTTTCTTTGAAAAATATCTAGTTGGTTATAAATTTTAGAAAATTCGACCTAACGAAATTAACACACTTAAAAATATCTAGGTTATACATTTTATAAAATAAGCAACAAATAAACATTTCGATACATTGACAAAAGAAAATAATTAAGTTTAAGTAAACTTTACACTTAGACAATATTTCAAACTAAGAAAAATAATAACTTTACACTTATATAATATTTTCAACTAAGGAAAATTAATAACTTTAAAAATCAGACTTAACACATTGTTAAAGTTTTTTTAAAACAACACAACATTTTCAAAGCAGTGGAATTAGTATACCTGAAAAAAATTCAACTTAGTGGAATTTAATAGTGAAATTTTTTAACCTCACTCATTTAAAAAATAAAACTTTGTAATTTTTTTCCATTTTTAAAATAAAACTTATTTAAAAAATAAATAAGCAACTATTAAACATTTTGAATGTCTTAGACAAAGTGTGAATAAATTTGTTGAAATTATATAAAACATGAAAAATTTCATTACTTTTAAAAGAAATTTCATTTTTGGTGAAATAAACTCGAGGTATTTATTATATGTTACTTAAACTACATGAGAATTGATTGAAAATGTGTTACTTTTAATCACTCACAAGATAAGACATGATGTTACAATATACACATAGGAATGACATAGGAATTTCAGATGGGTTTTTCTCCCACACATGACGTCACTGATAACATATTTACTGATCAAGTCATAAAATCATAGTTTAGGGTAGGTTTTTAAGCACGAAGTTTAGTTGAGATTTAAGATATTTGAGAAATATAAACTACAACTTTGGCTACTTTTTGAAATTTCCCCCTACATAAGAAAAAGAACATAGAAAAATAAAATGAAAAGTCGTATTTGAATGGAATCAAATTATTATCCTTTCACTTAACAGTTGAATGCGTCGGTAATTACATCACATTTCCTTTATCGAATATCTTAAATCGTCTATAAATACTGAAATATCATGGCTTGCTCAGTTAAACCTACCCTAAATTATAAAACCGAAAAATAATTTTTGTTGTGGGCTCGAATTCAAGTTAAAACTTTTAATTATCTCTTAATTCTATTACCCACCGATAGAGGGCGATACAAAAAACTATTATTTCATTTTAAAAGGTTCACATCTAAATTCTACTTAAACTCTAAGTCATTTAAATTTTAACTCGTGACTTTTGTAACATTTGATTGTTTTAAACAATAATGTGATCGTTTGCTTTTTGAATGCTAATTAAGTTTATTGTTTTTAAGTGTATCATTAAGAAATAACTTGAATATTAAATCAATTTAACCTTAAAAAAGAAACACAATATATTCAATCAGTTGTTATCAGTGCCTTTGTGATGTAATTACCGACGCATTCAACTGTTAAGTGAAAGGATAATAATTTGATTCCATTCAAATACGACTTTTCATTTTATTTTTCTATGTTCTTTTTCTTATGTAGGGGGAAATTTCAAAAAGTAGCCAAAGTTGTAGTTTATATTTCTCAAATATCTTAAATCTCAACTAAACTTCGTGCTTAAAAACCTACCCTAAACTATGATTTTATGACTTGATCAGTAAATATGTTATCAGTGACGTCATGTGTGGGAGAAAAACCCATCTGAAATTCCTATGTCATTCCTATGTGTATATTGTAACATCATGTCTTATCTTGTGAGTGATTAAAAGTAACACATTTTCAATCAATTCTCATGTAGTTTAAGTAACATATAATAAATACCTCGAGTTTATTTCACCAAAAATAAAATTTCTTTTAAAAGTAATGAAATTTTTCATGTTTTATATAATTTCAACAAATTTATTCACACTTTGTCTAAGACATTCAAAATGTTTAATAGTTGCTTATTTATTTTTTAAATAAGTTTTATTTTAAAAATGGAAAAAAATTACAAAGTTTTATTTTTTAAATGAGTGAGGTTAAAAAATTTCACTATTAAATTCCACTAAGTTGAATTTTTTTCAGGTATACTAATTCCACTGCTTTGAAAATGTTGTGTTGTTTTAAAAAAACTTTAACAATGTGTTAAGTCTGATTTTTAAAGTTATTAATTTTCCTTAGTTGAAAATATTATATAAGTGTAAAGTTATTATTTTTCTTAGTTTGAAATATTGTCTAAGTGTAAAGTTTACTTAAACTTAATTATTTTCTTTTGTCAATGTATCGAAATGTTTATTTGTTGCTTATTTTATAAAATGTATAACCTAGATATTTTTAAGTGTGTTAATTTCGTTAGGTCGAATTTTCTAAAATTTATAACCAACTAGATATTTTTCAAAGAAACTGTAACAATGCGTTAAGTCTAATTCTTCGTAGATTAAAATATTGTCTCAGTGTAAAGTTATTATTTTTTCCTAGTTTGAAATATTGTCTAAGTGTAAAGTTTACCAAAATTTAATTTTTTTTTTTTCATTTATCGAAATGTTTATTTTCTAAAATTTGTTACATTATGTTAAATTTTCTAAAATTTTTAACCAACTATATATTTTTCCAAAACCTCTAACAATGTGTTAAGTCTATTTTTCCAACTTTCTTATCAATAAGTAAGATTAATACATATTCAAAGGAAAACCCATCGATGATTCATAACGTCACGCCTTACCTTGTTAGTTATTAAAAGTACCATAGATTTAAAATAACACACTTCCAATCATCTCTCTTGTAGTTTAAGTAACATATAATAAATACATCGCATTTATTTCATCATGTTTTACATAATTTCAACAAATTCATTCCCATTTTGTCTAAGACATTCAAAATGTTAAACAGTAGTTTATGTAGCATTGTCAAACTGTTATAAGTAATTTATATAAAATAGTTACCATGAAAATAATAAAAAACTCTTAAGATTTTTTAGTCATAGGCTATTTATTTATCATTTTAAATAACTACAATAGCAAAAACATGAATATACATGTTTCAAAAACAGTCCACACATTTTAAACCATTCTATATTTAGCTGTAGACAGTTCTAGATTTAATATTTGTTGCAATGTCCAATTAGATCCTTGTTGAGTGAATTTCTCAAAAGAGTTAATAATTTTCGTAAAGGCATCCTCAACATGTACAGGTATGTTTTGATTCGTCAATTCCAGTACAGTTCTTGAATGAAAATATGGGGTGATAGTAATATCACCGTCCGGTGTTTGGCGACTTACAACAACTTTTGCAGTTGCATACCATTTCATTGACCTTTTTACTTCTATCTGATAATTTAATTCATTCAAAACGTCCGACCGAATACTGTTAAAAAATGTGTGAAAGTCTTGATCATTCTCCTCATTAGAATTTATTACAGTTTTAGTAAATACATTTAAAGCATTTTGTCTGCTAAAATGCTTCACTTTTTCATATAACGAATCTTTTAAAGATGACGATTTGACAACTTTGGGTAGTACTTTGTGTGCAGTGTCTATATGACGTGATAAATCATATTTTCGATTAAATATTTCACTACACTGGATGCATCCATACTGCTTTCGGGGCTTATGCATCCTCTTATGTTTCAATAAGTCATACTTTCTCGAAAACAGTTCATTGCATTCAATACACTTATGTTGTTTGACAGATTTGTGAATTTTGCTATGTTGAAGTAAGTCACTCTTTTTTGAAAAAACTTCAGCACATAGATCACAATTATAAATCACTGGGCTCTTTGAATGAATCTTCACATGATTTAATAAGTCACTCTTTTGAACAAATTGTTTTTCGCAGATGTCACACACAAAAGGTTTTTTCTCCAGGTGAAATTTCATGTGTCTAATTAAGACAAACTTTCGGGAAAAAGCTTTGTTGCAAGTAGTGCACACAAAGGGTAACTTTAGTCCTGATGAGTTGGGTTTCACTTCATAATTCGAAACGGGTGCTTCTTTGGGTAAAAGTGTAGAATCCATCTCTTGATTATTTAACTTTGGTGATGAGTGTTGACACTCCAAGTTGGTTACATCACCAACATAAGAATTCATAACTCGTTCCATAATAACTTAAATGAAAACTAACTTAACGAAAAATACAACCTATTACAACAATTTCAGGGCACAGTATAATAATATCAACTCGTTTCATTGAAATTTATATAATGATAGAGGGCGCTCGTGTAAAAATACTAACTTTTTATTGGTTTAAAAATACTGACATTTTATTGGTTTAAAAATACGCCACGCGATTATTTCATCCTATAATGTTATAAGTTCAATAAGCACTTAATTCTTGCACAATGACTGAGAAAGTCTTACCTATCAGAAGTTCATACATTTGTAAGTAAAAATCTTTATTACTTTTATAAATAATATTTTACTTATCAAGTCGCTTAATTTCTAAATGATGTATTCTAAAACGCCTTTTATGTCTTATGTGTATGGAGTCTAACAAAGAGGGGCAAAAAAGACGGGGTGTGAAGTATTTGTAAAATTGAAATATGTTACTTTATAAAAACTAGATTCCGTTCTCTTTTTTAAAAATGTTGGTTGTGTAAAATCAAATATAATGAAAATTTATTTTAATCGTATAACTCAAAACAAAATACCCGCTCTCTTTAATAAGTTAAACAGTCACTAAAAATTGTTCATTTGAAAGAAAAAATTCTTTAAAATTCTCTTATTGTATGTTTTATGAATAATATTTTGCACGTTAAATCACTTATTAACTAAATGGATTGATCTAAAATGATCTAAAATGTCTTATGTGTTGTGGATGGTTGGTTATTTGTTAAAACCGATTATCTACGCTTGGGATATAGGTCACTCTAGGGGTCATTCTAAGGGCTCCTAACTCGTATTGACAAGGTTCGAAGAAAACTCCGAACGGTTAGGTCGACGAGCGCGAGAGAAGTTTAAACCCAAACGTCTAGTAGCTTTAAAACCAGAACCTCTCAGTCACTGGTCTTATGTGTTGTGTTTTTATAAATAATATTTTTCTTGTTTAATCACTTAACTCCAAAATGAAATGTTTCTAAGACACTTTGTCATGTCTTAAGTGAAACATATTTAACTAAAGAAGGATGTAGTATTTGTGACATAAGTTATTCTACAGTACCCTTTTAAGAAAAAAAAAAGAAAAAAAAAAGCTATATTACAAGTCAATTAAAAAAATTATATAATTAAAAAGTATATATATATTGTTTAAGTATCTTAAAAACGATTATTTAAGTTAGTCCACAAATTTGTAAACTTAAAAAACGGAAGATATAATGTAACACAAAGAAGTATGACAAATTTTTCCCCCATAAAGGATTAGTCTCAATGACTTGAATTAATTTTTTCCCCTAAAAATGACACATTACTTTTAGTATACAAGTTTGTGAAACGGCTTTTATAAGAAAATATTATGCTGAATACAATATTAAGCCTTGTAATTTAATTCAATAACATAAATGCGCGGGTGTATAGCTTATATTTACATTTTTTAAAATCACTTTGCTTTCGTTTTTAAAATATGTAAACACGTTATTTTTCGTAACAAAACTCTATTTCGAATATAATGTTAATACAAGAAAGAATTAGGCATACTATTTTTGTCAATCTCTATAAATAAAATTTCATAGTATTTTCAGATAAAAATTTTTCCTCTAAATTATTATTTCGAATATGGAAGTGATCTGTTGACAGAGTGTTGTAAGAGAAATGCGCTTATAAATTAAACAAACAGATGTAATAGCATTCATATTAAACCAAAACTCTCGAATTACTCAATAGCTAAAGAAAATTTCCTGCAGTTCATTAAAACTATGATAAAGATATCTCAATACATGTCTGAACTCCCCATCTCTTGCATTTAAAGAGATAACATTACAAGTTCCCGCTAGCACAGTGGATAAACACATTGGTCTTCCACATAGAAGATAGTGGGTTCAATTCCTGCCTGTGCCAGCGTTGAAAAATAATTCTTTTAATGAGCAATTACATCTAAAATTGGTGTCACTAAAAATTAAAATGATAGAAAAAAATAATTTATAACGGTTTAAGAATAAATAAAATTCAAAACACTAAAAAATAAATAACATCTAAAAATAATTTAAACCTCTACAAAGAACAAAATCTATGTGTATAAAACTATACTTTCCTTATCACTCACACCTTAATAACGTCCGGTCTTACAAATCACCTTTCCTGTTCGAACTCGCTCCCAAACATCCTGCTTCTTGATAACCATTTAAAAAAAAAAATAAATAAATAAACATGTCTAATCCCGTTTCGGTCTTACTTCCTGTCACGTTTCCAGTCTTAAAATAAATTTCATGCTAACTTTTATAAAGTAAAACAAAGTCAGAAAGATTTCCATTTTCTTTCATGTGTTAGTTAGCAAAAAAAAAAAAAATTATTTCAAGTTAAAAAAAAAAAAAAAGATACATTTTATGTTAAATTTTTACAAAGTAAGAAATAATTCCGTTTTTATTTCAGGTTAGCATAAGCCCCCCACAAAAATAAGCCCTCCCCCTCTCTCCCTTATCGCATTCACTTCCTGTCGCGTTTCCTGTTAAATTTCCTATCTACACTTCCTGTTCACTTCCTGTCTCAACATGTATGTTATCCACACCTGCGACTTCCGGTGTCCACACCTGTTCCTTCCGGTGACCTTCACAGAGCACAGAAGGTCGACTGCGCGAACTGCGCTGATGTAGAACCCCCAATTATTATCTACTTATAGTGGTGGTGAAGAAGTTGATGTATTCATTAAAAGTTAAATAAAAACTGATGGAAATTTACATCACTATGCAATTAACCCCCTGAGGGGCATAGTACTTTTGTAGCTAAAATATTAAAATGATTGATTGACACCAGGATTCACGAACGAATTTATTTTAAAATAAGTAAAAGCTTTTCCTCATGTACCTTATAAATTCAAAATTTTATTATAAAATTCTGGTGTCATTGTGGCATTTTGGGATTAAAATTAAGTGGCATATATAATATACCGGTGCCCTTCAAGAGGTTAACGGTTAAATCCATCAATATCTCAATTAAGTTTAATATTTCTGAATAATTAAAATTTATAAAGGTTTATCTCTGTTTAAGAACTATACATTTATATACAGTGAAACTTCCATTTAAGGAAGTCTCATCGTTACACTTAAAAATTTCGTTATGATGAAAATTCTTTAAATAGAAATCAACTTAAATTCATGAAATTTTTTCTTCAGATATGACAAACAGGTATTGGATTCAGAAGTATTTCATTCAGTTTCAATTATGAAACCGTCTTTTACAAAACAGTTGTGTACGGTCGACGAAATCACATCACATTTCCAAGATTTGGCTCAAGCTTTTATCAGTTCTGATACAAAGATTCTCAAACAAATGTTTTCACTACATTGTCTTTTTTTTTTTTTTTTTTTTTTTTTTTTTTGTCTTTTTCGATAATGTACTTCAAGATTTTTTATGATTCCTTAGACTAATGGCTGAAATTTAGAAGTTGTATTAACTGAAACAAAAATAACTTTGATGTTGTTCGATTTGCATTTTAAAGCAAATTCTTGTGGATGTACAAAGCAATTGTCTATCAACAATGGAAGGTCAGAATGGTAACTGTCTTACTCTAATTCATATTTTTTGCTTCAATGCATCTGACGCTATTACGTCACTGCATCTTCTATATAATTTGAATATAAAAAGGGGACAGATTGGGGAAGTCCCCAATCTGTCACCGCTGGAGTGTCGGTGTGAAAGAATAATTATAACAAGTGTTTTTCTTAGTGTGATAAAAATTGTTTTATTTAGCACCAAGCCGAATGGAAATTATTTAAATGTGTTCATTTTCGCAGATTCCGCTGAAATAAATTCGCATATCCATTGCAACAGCAACCTCTTAATTTGAATTACACGTAAAAAAGTGGAATACACTTCGTTATATAGAATATATTTTTCGTAATATGGAGATTAATTTACATGCTAATGGTGTTCAAAGTCAAAGTTATGTAGAAAACTTCGCTAAATAGGGACTTGGTTAAAGGGAAGTTCTACTGTATATATATATATATATATATACAGGGGTCGATCCAGGCAAAATTTGGGGCCTGTTTAGGGCCCCTTCACAAAAATCAATTTAATAAAATGGGAAACTTTACAAAAATCAATTTGATAAAATGGACTCCTTCACAAAATTCTATTCCATAAAAACTTACTATTTATTATTTTGTGATGTTTTAAAATGTGTAATTTGTAAACAAACAAGTTCACCAGAGAGAAAAACTTCAGCAAAAGGATTTAAAAAAGTTTTTGTTTATAAATGTTTGGTTCGAATTTGATTAACTGGATTTCAACTTTCGTTACAAAATGTTATTTTTCACAAAAATAACATTTACTTTTCACAAAAATATAATAAATTTCACAAAAATAACCTTTACTTTTCACAAAATGGGCCCCAAGAAAAAAAAACCTGCATCGACCCCTGATATATATATATATATATAATTTCCAGGGAAAATAGGAAAAATACTTTTTTGTAACTTTATTTTAAAATATGTTTATATGACCTACATGTTGCATATTTGCATATTTTTAGTTTTCGCTAAATTCTTAAATAGTTTCATTTCTACAGAAGGACAATTGTTTTTCAGAATCATTTGTATCTTGAATTATACCTAACTTGATGCTACATAATTATTTTCTATTTAAATCAAATAACATTGTTTGCGTTAACTTTTTCTTTTTTTTTCTCTTAATTATTTTCTAAATCTTTCTTTTTTAAATATAAATACGCATTTTCAAAATCGCACATGTACATTAATATGTACATTGGAAATGTTAAATGTTTAAATAGATTGATTTACTCAAAATTCATTTATATTAAATTTCATAGAAATGAAAAGTATTAAACAACTTTAATAATAACTAGATGGAACCCGTCAAAACGTGACGGAAAAAATTACTATAACAATATCAGTAAAATAAGCTTCTTTATTATTTAAGTAAGACTTCGTATGAAACAGTCTTTCAAATATTTTATTTTAAAAAATCCCCCCCCCCCTCCAGTGAAATGCTATTTCCGATGCAAACTCCAAATGAACACTCCGTAAACAAATGTGTAATGCAAATCAGTTTGACATTACCACCATATTCCCCACGACCAAAAAAAAAAAAAGGTCATGGACCTATAAAGTATCATACAAATAGTCCTATCATAAAGTATCATACAAATTTCCTACTTTCATCTCATATTCAGTAAATAAAAGAACATAGTATAAGCACCCCCCCCCCCTGTGATAATGCAATCGAATGAGCTCCTATGCGCATATGTATGGCATCTGCCCAAAGGCACCGTTGAAATTCGACGTTAAAAAAAGTTTTAAAATGTTTAAATTAAAAGTTTTAAAATGTCCTCTTTAATCAATGTTCGTTTCAAATCCATATCTTCTAAAACGCATCCATTGTTTTAAGCTAATCAATTGTTATGTAAAAATGAAGAATTTTTGTTAAAAATAATAAATTAATATGCAGATGAGGGAGAATTTTAATGTTTTCAATTGTAATTTATTTGTATGGTTTCTTCTATTCCTTTACATAATCATGATGATTATTCCTTTTCCATCACAGTTGGTCTCTTATACAGTTAAATATCCAATGGATCTTTAAAAAAAGATAATAAATAACAGTTCCTAGCATATTCTGATTCAACATATACATCAACGAATTCAACATATCAATTTTATGTTAATCATAAACTAAATATAGTTTTTTTCTCTTTTGACAGATTTTATATTAGCGCCTATCTTATGGATAATCTGATCTTATGATTTATCAGGTTTTTATTATTTTTTTTTTCACTTTTCATGAAGGTTAGGGATACCTATTTTCAATTGTTGCAACTTTCCAAGGGGCTATTTTACATTATTAAAACAAACGGATGGTCATTGTTGAGATAGAATTGAAAAATATTTCATGCTTGAAAATTATTTAAGAGGACAGTGGACATTCAAAACAATTTTTTTCATTTTTCACTCAATTGTAATGACATTTTTCACACATAATAATTCATACATTTTCTAAGAAAATTAAGCAATTTTATTCAAAAATCTGTGTTATTAATTAATTTAATTATTAAAATATATTAATTAAACACTCTAATGAAAAATGCTCCATGCGCATTTAATTTGATTTTAGGAACATGGTGTTTTGTTAAACGGTAGCTTTATATTATTGCAACAAAAGTTGGTATGCGTTTTAAAATTGTACCAATATATTGAGAAAAAATGATAAAAAACTTCCAATATTTACATTTTTTTTGTTAATTTCACGGAAAAAATATATATAACTACCAAATTTTCCTTTTATGTACTGTAATGCATGCATATTAATACCAAGTTTTGAAATACAGCACATTGCTAACAATAATACTCAATATTATGAAAATTGGATAAAATATAAGACGCCTGGAACATTTTGATATTTTAACTCGGCAAAAATTCTCATTTATAGAAAACGCGATTTAAAGTTTTATTTTTTAGTGTAACTAAGTGACGGTGTCAAATTTGAAATGCTTGAACCTTCGATAGGAATTTTTGGAACTGCATGCGGTTTTTTGCAAATGTTGCATTTAAGACTTAAGTATAGTAATAAACCAAACTAAGAAAAACGAATTTTTAGTCTATTTTAGCCCAAATGAAGGTCCACGGTCCCCTTAAAAAGTCGTTAAATTAAGCGGCAGATTTCAAATAAATTTCAATCGAAAGCTAATTTTTTTCCTAATTGAGGATGTAAGAATTAAAATTGTAAAATGTAGTAAAAAAATTAAATTTTCAGTATTTAGAAGTGATGTAAGCAAGCGCGATGAAAGCTAAAGCGATAGTGCCGTTTGTTGTCACAACCGTTATACATTTCTAAATATTGCCACTGTGTTTTGGTTGGCGTCCAAAAGTAGACTACCATTTTTTGACATCGAAAGAAAAATTCATAGTGAAAGAAATAAGACTTTGCCGCTAATAAGGAACTGTTAAATGAACTTATAACAAACTTACCAAAATAATTCCTATAAAATATTAGCCTTACATTGTTTATTCTAGCTAAAAATACAATCATTATTTCAAGTTTTTTTTTTCCTGAAATTCTTTACTTTTGCGAATTTTTTTATTAAAAAAGGAAATCTTAATAATCATATATATTATTTATCCTGTCAACATCCCTTTTTCTAAAAATATACGAAACGCAGAACGACGAATGATATACCACATGAAAGGATTTTGAACAGGCTTCTGACATAGCCCACTTAACATTTCGTTAAAACCTGTTTTTTGATTAAAAATTGCTGTTAATTAAAAATTAAATCGGCATTGTTTTCATAAAAGAAATGAAAGGTTTTCCTCAAATTATTGTTGCCAAAAAAATAAAATACCACATTATATGATGCTCAGCAATTATTATAAAAAACTTCCGCACTGGTTATTTTGTATTTATGATTAAAAAGCGAAATTGAAATTGAAATGTTTAAATTTATATTTCTACGTCCCATGTATTTCCCGAAGCGGATGACGTCATTTTCTGATGCAGTTAAAATACGATTGTTTTTTTTTTTTTCTCGCGCGTGCCTTTTGCAATCTTGGATCAGTTTTTACTCTAACTTTGATGGAATAAATTAGATGATATTCTGGCTTGACTGAAAACTAAATGTTGTTTGCTGATATTTTTGTCCTTACTTTTATCTGTAGAAGTTTAAGCCTGCATCTAATAAATATTACATAATGATAAAAAATGGTACTTCTTTATTATCGCGTCGACCACTTTTCATAACAAAAAACTATCGGCAAATAAACGGGAGAACGTTTTCATTGGAATATCAAAATAAATAAATAAATAAAATATAAGAAGTTAAGGACACAATTGTTATTTTAATTAATGAAATAACTAATAAATCAGTAAAACATAATGAAAAATACACGCAAATGTCGAATTAATAACCACTTGATGACGTAACAAACACATATAATGCTTCTGACGTCAAGTAAATGGGACTGTATTTTTGGCGTTTAATCTTACAGTTTGGCGATAGTTTTTTGTTATGAAAGTGGTCGACGGGATAATAGAGAAGTACCTAGAAAATATTAGATTTCAGTGCGAAATCCTCGCACGGGCCCTCTGGTTTAAATCCTATAACTTAATCCTATAATTTAAAAAAAGTAATTGGTAACATGTAATCAAGGTATGCAATCAAGATGAAGCAACCGATAAAGGCTCCAGTTCTAATCTTTAAAATTAAAAATTGAAATATCAGTTAATATTACGTCATGTTGACACAATCATATAATTTTTTCTTTTTAGTTTTATCAATGTTAAAATGCATTTCAAGCTAAGCATAACGTCATTTTCACCGGTACAAACTTTTCACACGTACATTTATGCTTAAGCACCATGCATACAAATAAAAATATATTTTGCATTTAATTGTAATGAAAAAAATGGCATCAACAAAGTTATAATGCTTAATGTTAAAATGAACCCAATGGACAATATTTCCGTGACGTCACAGTAAATATGAATTTTTATTTGCTTATAAAACACACGGATAAATATTTTTACCGAAATACTTAAACATTTTAACTATATTTTAACTTACAAATTAAAAAATTCGGCCTAAAAGTCACGTGCTTTTAATATTTAATATTTATTTTTTATGCTCGCAATCATTGAGTTCAGAAAATATACTCTGTACGTCGCAACAGTGGGCGTTAATCCGATTGCCGACTTTATGACGTCATAAGCAGAAGTAAAATTTTAATTTAAGATTACGGCTAATTAATTAAATTTTCGAACAAACGAATGTACGATAACAAATCTGTGACCAAATATCTTTCATTTAAAAAAAGAATGATGTAATTTGATGTAGTATTTTGTTCTCACGGATTGTCGAAACAAAACGCTTAGCGTTTTAAATATATAGATAACAGCAGTTGCGGCTCGTGACTCGCTCCTTTTGGGGCACTAAATACACGGCTGAAAATTTTATTTTTGCTTACCATTATTTTTTTTAAAGAAAACCTTTTGTTAGTTTAATAGAAAAATTTTCTACCAACAAATAAGGCAAATATTTCTTTTACAAAAAAATGGTAAGAAAATAATAAATTTTGCAACTATGCATTTAGTGCCCCAAATAACCAGCCGCCTCTGAATAACAGTACTTTAAAATTGAAGCAACTTGTACAAAAATAAATAAATAAATAAATAAATAAATAAAAATCACATACGAAATCCTCTGCTGCTGAATAGTATTATTAAATCAAATTTTATAAAGTATCAAAGTATTAAAAAAAGTTAAAAAAATGTTTTAAATAATTTTTTTTTAAATAATGAATCAGTAACTTTGGATAAATCATTTTTCAAATCTATACTAATAAAATAAAGTTTCGCTCTGTGTGTGTGTGGGTGTGTGTGTTTGTTTGTCTGCGATGGCTAGCAAAATCGAGCCCAGCTAGAAGGTGTGGATAGTCCAAGGCCTGACCTGGTGCACCTGAATCTCAGAATTTTAATAATTTGAAAATTAACAAAAATATTAAATAAAAACTGATCAATCACTCATCTGTTTTTGGTGAGCTGTCTTTCAGAACTCGGGCATGCCTAGGGACCCCATATTCAACATCGTACAAGAATGAAGAACCATGAAAAATGCGTTTATTTCGCAATTCTGTTTTAAATTCTATTGACTAAACCGTTTAGTTTATTTAAAAACAAAAAGCATATTCTGGAAGATCACACTCTTAAGTCTCGAATGCCGTAATCAATTTGAAAAAAAAAAAAATATGTTAACCCTTTGAAAAACATTTTTGAAAAATAGTCGTTTTCCCGGGCTCATGTTTCCTCCCTTACGCTAACGCCCCTGACAGCACAATTTTAGAGATACAGACAAACCAAACATATGCGCTTAAAGCTGAAACCTTCTTCTAATAGATGGTGTCAGTATTTTTTTTAATACCGATTTTAACCCTTTGATAAACACCGGCGAACGCAGGTCATTTTCCGGCTCACCAGAATATTTTTTCTTCTGCTAAAAGTTACTAAACGTTCGTTTTTCGACACAATCTTCTTAGAACATCTTAGTAGACCAGATTTACATCACCTACAACAATTTAAAAGCATTCGGCTGATAATAAGTATTTTTGAAAATTTAAAATCTGAGATATTTTTGGCAAATCCCATAAAAACGGGATGTTTTCCGCAGTCACGCTCGGCTTCTGGTAACGTTTTCACTATTTAAAATGCATATATTTTCACATAATTTGATAGAGGACTTGGAAACAGTTATATTTATAAACAACTAAAATTTCAGATAAATCAGACGATAAATACAGTTTTTTTTTTTGTTTTTTTATGTTAACGGACCCGACGCGAAAAGAAAACATATTTATTTTACAACCAGATAACAATATTTCTGACGTAATTTTTACACGGGCTGTAAAACCGATATATTGGTGACCATTGAAAAATTCAAAGGCCTTGGGAAAGAAAAGTTATTTTTTTAACTAAATAACGATCCTACTTGAAAAAAGAAGTAATTTTTTTTACGATTTTGCGATTTTGTTATTAAAGATATAAATTCATACAAAATCTGGTAAAATATATAAAATAATACAATTAGGGTTTTATTTAACGTTTTATTACGGGCCCGGGCAACGCTGGGCGGGTCAGCTAGTACTACATAAAACAAAATATTATTATTGCACAATCGAAACTTTTGACGGTTTTTTAAATACATGAACCTAATATAACATGGATAGTTTAAAATTGTGGAGCATCAAATGGAAAAGAATGTAGAAAAATAATACACAAATGACATTCTTTATTTTTTAGAATAAAAATACATTTAAATAATTTGTACTATGTAATAAAAACTAAAAATATAAAAATATGCTGCATAATATGAAAGCTTAAATAATAAAAAGAAAAATGAAAACTGCAGAAACTTATTTTTCAAATCTGACTCAAATTTCATTTTCTGCAGTAAAAATACCTACGCAAATCCTTAAAAGAGAGTAAACGAAATTAAACATATACAAACATAATAAACTAAGATTAATTTAGATTTAACAAAATAAAATTAAAGAGCATACTATGAAAACAGACTTACCAAGATTTCACCACGTTTAGTGCAGCAATGCGTGAAAACACAATCGTTGCATTCAAACTTGACTGAACAAGCACGTGGCCGAAGTTTAGCTAGTTAGGGCGATCGCAGTAAATGTAAACGTCTTCGATTAACTATACTGGGCAATTGTGATAAACATTATTCTACAAAGATACAAACCGGCTTTGTGTGATCAGAACAGCAAATACCGTTTATCAAGACAGGTTCAAGTCATTCATAAGGAAGTGGAGCCATGGTGCAATTTGTATGTATATATATAAGTATACTTTAAACAGTTTACGGTATGAGTTTAAATTAAAACGTTTATGATTATGCAGAAAATGTACGTAATTGTGGTGTATGTTCTGATCAGTATTAACAATTTCGCGGATTTTATAATGCCTCTAATTTCAAATAGTCATCTTCGCTTTCTTTAATAACTGAATGTCTGTTATTAAATAAGTTGAATGTTAATATAGATATAGTAGGTACTCGACAATCCGCTAATTCTGCAATAGTGAATCTGATTAATAAAATTTTGTTGTATTTTTATGAAGCATCCACTATTTAAATAAATTATAACAATTCAAATACTCCTATAGAAATATATATAATGAATAAAAGAAAAATAATTTAAAAAAAAAATTATTTATATTAATTTATTTATATTTATTTATTTAATTATAATTTATAAAAACGCATTTTTAAATATATTTAAAAATAGAAATACGACCAAAAATATAATACAAACGTATCTGCGTATCTATCACTGTTTTAAAGATGAAATTTGGAAAGAGGTTGAATTACAAAATATAAACACCTGAAACGAAGAATTTGTTCGTTATTGCGCACCCTTTTAAAAGCACCGGTAGGGGGAGAGGCGACCGGTTTTTTTTTAATTAAACTTTATTTATTTATTTATTTTAATTCTACATTTCTATATAATCACTAAATTATTTTCTAAAATAAATGCAGATATCCTTATTTAGCAGATCAAAAAGCGTTTTTCATTTTTCGATAAAAGCAATGCATCTTAAAATAAAAATAAATAAAAGTGAGAGTAAAAGCAAAAGACAATCACCAATTGGTGTTTAAAACTAATTTTTAGGTTACGGCAATCACAACAAAGTGATCACAAGAAAACAATCGACAAAAATGAAATGTATATTACATTTATTAGAAAATACAAAATATTATTAGAATTTTTATTGCCGCACTGATAATATTTGAAATTTTATCAAATGTGGGAAAGAAATTCATCTTGCAAACATGTCAAAAAAATCCGCAATGACGGTTATAAGATTTTTTCTATTCTTTTCTATTTTTTAGAAAGTATTTTAGATCCATTTATGGAATGTTACACAAGTCCTTCCTATCGGGCTATATTTGCGAACCATCGTTTAAAAAGAACATGTTCTGAGTTGAATTTATTTATGTTAAATGTGGGAGAAGTTGTTGCTGATTAAAAAATATTTGCTTGCTTCAAAATCTCTGGCAACCAATCAAACCTGCTTTAACGGGTGAGTCGAGAATTGACTCGCTATGTCGATTCATCCAGCGAATCAACTCTCGACTGAGACTCGACTCTGCAAAATGAGTCGAAATGCAGCTGAAGTGAGTCCGAATTTGCTATCCATCCATGTTCCATGTTGCATCACTATGAACTTGTTTCTTTATTCCTATCTTTCTTTTACACGGAGCAGTGGCAGTAGTCACTGCAGGTTCTATTCTTTCAGAATGTTACAAACAACTTTTTAAAAAATTCTATCCTGGAACAATGAACAAGGTAGTGAACTTCGTGGATCACTTAGATGCGAATCAACTTAATATCCAGTATAAAGGGAATCGACTTGTAAGACAATTGGGGAGCCCTAATATATATATATATATATATATGTAGTTAAAACTACTTAAAAAATACAATAAAGTTTAGAATAGAATTATAATGCAGAAAAGACAAAAGAATGTTTAACAATTAAATAAAAAAGAATTCCATTGATCTACATGACAGACGAAAACTTACCGAGTTACAAACTCATAAAAAAATGTTCCTTTCAGAGACCATACATGAGTTTAAGAAATACATTACTAAAAAAAGCAGTCTAGAAAAATATATATAAAGATGGTTTTTTGTTTAAATTAATTAACAAAAAAGAGAGACCATACTGCCAACTATTACGCTTTTTTGTTACCACTAAAATTTAATAGAAATTTTTGTGTTATTTAATCAACTAATTGAGACTATTTAATAAGATAAAATTCACTATTAAACTTTAGTGGTTCGAATAAAGCGTAAAAGTTGGCAGCTATGGATAGAGCAAAAAAAGAGAGTTTACGTTTGGAGAAGTGTAAAACTCAGCACGCAAAATGTTAAAAGGCAAAAATAAAAGTGTGAAGACACAATGTGAGGTTAGAGACCAGACAGTCTGGTAACTTTGCAATGATGTCCTTAGTCAACATTGGGTAGTTTAATTTCGTTAGAAAGAGAGTCGAATTCATTGATAAAAAAAATCATTTTTTCCATGGGGTTCTTAAACTTCTTAGTCTGTAGCAATTTTTTAATAAATTTAAGAAAATTAGAGATTTGGAGAATTTCTTTTTAAATCCTTAAAAATTTGGAAAATTTCCTGGATTTCATTGGTATAACTACATGGTATTTGATGAGATTTTGAAGTAGAATTTTGAATAATTTTAGTGTTATCATTAGTAGATGAGGAAACAGAGTTCTCCTCAGTAGAAGTAGAACATTCGGGGCTAGAATCAGGACTATAAGCTGCAGTTGCAGCATTGGTTATCTCTTTAGTATAATTAAATTCTTTTAGAATATCAGCCCGCATTTGGATTTCTTTAATAATATTAATTGTTGTTTTCTTTTGTAGAATTAGGGTTGTTTTTGTCTCTAACACGGTAGGGGTTTTTAGGACAAACACGGTAGTTTGCAGGATGACTAGTTTGACCGCAATTTGCTCATTTAGGTATAATTCTGTCTCTGTGTGGGCACTCCGTAGTTAGATGTTTTTAGGCACATTTTAAGCATTTCAGCGTAAAATTGCAGAATACGGAAGCGTGGCCAAAGCACTGGCAACGATAGCGCTGTGTAATTTTTTATACATTTAATTAAGGAAATATAATACATTTCCTTAATTTGGTAGATTTAATTTAAATTGGAGCGCTTGAGGACACTTACCATGTATGTTAGTATTGGGTTTCCAGTTTTCGGATTTTTGAGCATGGCAGCCCTGATTACAGTGAAGCCATACTCTTTTAGACTATCAATGATAATTTTATTATCAGTATAACAGGGAAGACCCCTAATACATATTTTTTTAGGTCTCTTGTTCTTCGAGGGAAGGGTAGTGTACTTGTTTTTTTCATCAACAAAACGTTGAGTTTCCTTAACCCTTTTTATCCTGACGGTACTTATAAGTACCACTTTAATAAAACACCTATATATTCGTAATATGACCGTTTTTCCTAACGGTATTCACAATGGCACAAAGAGTGTATTTCTGACAGCAGGCAGGAGATGGCAAATTTAAGCACATATCCTCTTTCTTTGCATTGCAGGGATTTTAGATTTGCCACGCTACCTTCGAAATCCATTTTGCAATAGAATTGACATACTATTTTATTTTATATCATAGGGTAAAAAAATTATGGTGGTTACAGTTGCATAATTAACCACTAAAACACTATACAAATTATTTTCCTCTTTCCTATGTTTATTCTGCACCAAAACTTATCCAATGATGCAAAAATACAATTAAAAAGTAGCTGGAAAATTAATTCAGGATATAAAGGGTTAAAGTCTTCGTCTGTTTTTCACAAAATCATGAGGCGTTCGCCTTTGAGAGTAATTAGTGGTTTGGTTTTGTTGTTTGTTTTCATTTTGCAAGGTCAGTCCAATTTTCCTGTTTTTTAATATAAAATGGATTAATACGGGGTTTAGAGTTAACAGAATTTTGGTCCGGGGTGTTAAGAGGGGAAGTTTGATCCGTACGGATATCGGCATCAAGATTCACGTCACTACCAAGATTTTGAAATTTATTTTTCAGGGGAACTGCGGAGTTTTCTACGTTATTTTCACGTTTAAGTCCATTATTCTCCTTGGTGAATATAAGTTCCTCATGTAAATTTTCATTAGTAAGTAAAGTATGAGGGGTTAATTTGAGATTAGAGAAACAAAAAAATTAAAAATAAGCGGAATTTGTATAATTTTTAAGATTATAAGATTTCCCAAGAAATTAAAAGACCTCTAGGCAGGAATTTCTTACCTCAGTTTGATCAGCTTGTGATTGATGATAACCATCTTTGTTTAAGATACCTGCAATGTATTCATCACGAAAAGAGAAGAATTCAGCCAGTATATTCATTATTTTTTCATCAAGAAATGCAGAGGAAAAGAGTTGAGCATTAAAGTTCTGAGCAACATCTCGTTCACAATGTTCGTAAGAATATCACTACTTTGATCAACGTTCGTAGACGACATTTTGAGAAAACGAGTAGAAACAAACGTAACATAGTAAAAAAGCACAGAGCAGCGTAACACACGGTTTGACAAAATAAAAATTAACTTGTAATTGACTGAGGTTGATTATTAGCTATTAGATATCTGAATTACTGTCTAATAATTGAATTTTCCGGGAGGAACCAACTTACCTAACAACCCACTAAAAATTTGAAAACTGGTAGTTTTATAGAGAAATGTTCCATAAATGCGCTGAAGAGAACAATTTTTACATCTGAGTATTATTTCAAGAGTTTTTGAATGTTGAAATCGGACAAAATAGTTCGATTAAAAAAGTTTTATTGGAACAAAAACTATGCCTAGGAATTTAACCATTTTATACAGGGATATATTTGACAAACTTGCGGTGTGCAGTGTGCAATATATATATATTTTTAATTTGACTATTTTTTTTAAATTCAAATTTTCAATATTTCAATAGAGATTTATTTCATATTTAGAAAAGTTCAAATTTTAAATTGTGTCCAAATTATAAAACAGAGCACAGAATAATATATCCTTTCATATGATGTAACTCTGGTTATTAAAAGATAAGTAAGTCATAAGTTATAATAATGAACAGAAACGAAACTTTCTGCCAACAAACACGTGGTAGGTTAAAAAAATACTGATGTCTGTTCACCAATATTACCATCCAAACTCTGTTGCCGCTATTTAAGATTAGCAAAATTCTGTTACATATTAAAATGGCTATATTCATAATCGTTTCATTTGATCGCAGATTTTATAAAAAAAAATTCTGAGATTAAATAAGGAGAAAACTGTGGTGCATCTGTACTCATATAACAGTCCAGTAAATATAACAGTCAAAATGTTCGATTGTGTCACAAAACTAGAAAATTATGTGGTAAAAAAATCATTTTTTTAAGCAATGGAAAGAAAAGTGAAAGCTTTTTAAAATTAATATTAAATTATGTTAATGGGACATTTTCTTTGCATATTTTGTTTGTACCCTGTATTTTATGCTTTTATATTAGCAAATTATCCACAATTTGCTTTTTGACTAAAATTACGAAATTAAATATTATGTTGTTTATTATAGAATCAAGTTGGTAACATATTTAATTTGTATCCTACACATTATCTGAAAGACAAAAATCTGTGAAATATTTGCATAATTGTTGTATAATTACACTTTGAATTATTAAATTTTATTTCTGCTTTTGTAACAAAATTCACACTTTTATAGCATGATTAGCACGATTAGCCCATTTTTCCAGAAGAGTTGCCAGATCTGTCATCAGCCATAGTTGTTCATAGGAGCCTTAGCAGTCTATTTTTAGCCTACTAAAAGCTCTTTCATTAAATGCCACTGTCACTGGAGCTGTCAACAGAATTTGGTAACATTGATGAACTATGGGAAAGACACTTTTGTTCTTGGAAGCAAATTCCACAGCTTCTGATACTATGGCTGTATTTAAGTTGCCGTCAGAATGGTAAATGAACTGTTGCAATTCAGCTTGTAAAGCCCACATGATTTATGGTGGCCTTTAATAATTAAGTTTGGTTAGTTGCTTTTCATTTTCTAAAGAATATTTTGTTAGCTCTAAAGAAGGCTGGAAAAAGCTGAAACTTTTTACTGAAGAAATGTTAGCCACAATATTGTCATTCATTAACCCTTTTTATCATGACGGTACTTATAAGTACCTTCACAATGGCAGAAAGAGTGATTTCTGACAGCAGGCAGGAGATGGCAAATTTAAGCACATATCCTCTTTCTTTGCATTGTAGGGATTTTGCATTTGCCACGCTACATCCGAAATTCATTTTGCAATAGAATTGACATGCATGTTGTTCTTCATTTGAGTAATATTAGTGGTTTATTATCGGTTATTTAGTACTATTATTTTCTATTGTTTTCTATACTCTACAGGTGAACATTTGCTCTATTTTATTTGAAGTATACTGTTTGAAATTTACTGTGTTATTTTCTATCATAGAGTAAAAAATTTATGGTGGTTACAGTTGCATAATTAACCACTAAAACACTATAAAAATTATTTTCCTCTTTCCTATGTTTATTCTGTCCCAAAACTTATCCAATGATGCAAAAATACAATTAAAAAGTAGCTGGAAAATTAATTCAGGATATAAAGGGTTAAGACAAACGGTGATCCAAAACACACTGAATTATTTTCTATAATACTCGTAGATCAGGGCCTGATTACCAACGGGTCAAACTTCCACCATTAAAAAAATAATAGAAATTTTTTTTCTTATTCATAACAGCAATTTTGCGTGAAAAGGGCGTTTAAGATAAAAATTTCTATTAAAATTTACTGGTGGAAATTAATAGTGTAAATCGAAAATTTGGCCTCTGAATCCGGGTTTTCATCGATATGTTGAGGTTTCTTGAGGCGGCGAAGATGCTTTTCTAATTCTGATTTGTAATCAATTTCAAGTTTCTTAGCGTATTTTATTGCACTACTTATTAAATTATTAATTTATTCGTCACTTTATAAGCTTTCCAGGATTCCAAACATTTCTGTAACAACTAAACTTGATGAGCAGCTGTTCTCAACTACAATGTTAGTGCGATGAGATAATATGCAGATAATATTGCGACCAAATTTTTCGCTAAGCTTTTTCTGGGTACCTAGAAGATGTAAAATCGCAGCTTTGAAAACATTGGCTTGGACAGGGATGGGGTCCATATGCTCTGGATACCAGTAATATTGTAAAGTTTCCTTGTCCTTTATTATCGCAGAAAGTTTTCCGATAAGATAAGACTAAGATAACTTTACAATATTAGTGGTAGCCCGAACATTTGGGCCCCACCCTGGCTACGCTACTGTTTGTAAACAAAGATTATCTACATTTATTTCTCTGGCTTTCAAATTCATTAAAATAGAGTTAGCTAATCTCTCCCCAGTCTTGTCTCAAACTTCTGCGACACTCAGAAGATACTCACCTGGAAAACCCTCCATTGATGTAATTCTTATTACCAATGACATTATATCCTTGTGTGATATGTCTGTGGTGGTATCGGTTAAAACTGAAAATGCTTCACAGTTTGATATTTTTATCAATAAAATTCAAAGTATTTGGGTGTTTTCAATTTTCATCCTGTATCATATAAATTTCTTGAAACGCATTTTTAAATCAATCTAAAATTATATAAAAAAGTAAAAGAAAAATTCACTTTTTTTTAAATAAAATAAAAATAAAACACAAAATTAATAGAAAAAATGAAACCATATTTATTGTTTTAATTAAATGTAAAATTCGTGTTGAGAGGAAAATATCCAGATTTTGATACGGAAAAGTACTAAATATTTACAATTCAGTTTTGAATTTTCATCGGATATCACCTAAATTCCGTAATACACATTTCTAACTAAATTTAAAGTTAGATAAAAAATAGAAGTTTCTTCACTTCAATCAGTATATCTATCAGTATATCAGTATATCAATATAGCTGGACCTCGATATTTCGAAGTCAAAGGGCACAGAAAAAAATTCGGAATATCACGATTTCAAATAATATTAACATTGCTGGAATATGTATATAAATATTTTTTTCGTCATACCGAGGTTTTCGAGTTCACAATATTCGACACATCAAAGTTTTTCTGTATAACTTTATCAGAAAAATAAAATCTGTAGTATTTCTGACTATAAATAAATTTACATATGTTTTCTTCGTTCTAAATTGATTTTTATTATTTTTCTAATTAAAAAAAAAAAAAATAAAAAAAATAAAAAAAAATCCGACTAAGACTAAAATTCTGTAGGTTTTCCTCGATCTAACTTGTGTTTCTTATTTAATTAAAAACTGCAAAAACATTTCTCCAATTCATAACTTTTTATAGATTAATACCGTTTTTTCCGATCGAACTTGAAATTTTCCGACTAATTTTTTCGTAGGTTGCACCTCCTCCGTATCCACCCAGGATTTTCGCCCCTGCTGTTGAGCTGTTTACATGGTCACGAATAAGCCTTTTACTTTTAAAGTGAAACAAGTCCATTTTATATTAATACAATATTCATATGTGGCAATAAACTTGCCCCACTTTCCAAAGTAATGATTTGTTGGACACAATGATTTTCTTTGAATGTAATATATATATTATAAAGGACAAACGTGTCCGTGCGTAACGCTGAAGTCATTTTGCGAATGGCAATAGTTGACGATTAAATTTCGGTTTTGCAATGTTTGCTACTGCAATTTTTCTAATTTCTAAACATCGCACATATTTAATTTTTACACCGTTATATAGGGGGAAAATCTACTTTCAAATGCAATGTGTCTGAAAACTGCATCTTAATTGACTGATTTATTATAGCATTTAAATTAAACTAGATGGAACCCGTCAAAACTTGACGAAAAAAAAATACTATAACAATATCAGTAAAATAAGCTTCTTTATTATTTATGAAGGGGTGCGTATAAAACAGTCTTTCAAATATTTTATTTTAAAAAAAAATCTCCAGTCAAATACAGTACTATTTCCGATGCAAACTCCAAACAAACAATCCGTAAATAACTGTGTAGTGCAAATCAGTTTCACATTACCACCATATTCCTCACGGCAAGAAAAAAATTTCATGGACCGATGAAATATATACAAATAGTATATTCCTACGTTCATATCATATTCAGTAAATAACAGAACATAGTAAATAAAGCACACATCTCCCCCCCTACTGAAAATAATGCAACCGAATGAGCTCCTATGCGCATGTGCATTGCATCTGCCCAAAAGCACCGTTGAAAATCGACGTTAAAAAAGTTTTAAAATGATTAAATTAAAAGTTTTAAAATGTCCTCTTTAATCATTGTTCGTTTCAAATCCATATTTTTTAAAACGCATCCATTGTTTTAAGCTAATCAATTTTTATGCAAAGATTAAGAAGTTTTTTACAGTAATAAATCTATCTGCAGATGAGGGAGATTTTTAATGTTTTCAAGTGTCATTTATTTGTATGGTTTCTTCGGTTCCTTGACATAATCAGGATGATTATCCTTTTTCCATCACAGTCGGGGATATTTTTCCTCTTACACAGTTGGCAAATGTAAAAAAAAAAAAAAAAATACAATTCCTAGCATATTCTGATATCTGATGGAACATATTCATCGACGAATTCAACATATCAATTTTATGTTCAACATAAACTAAAAATAGTCTTCTTTTTTTTCTTTTGACAGATTTTTGTTTAGCGCCAAAATGTTCTATCTTATGGATAATCTGATCTTATAATTTATCACTTTTTATTATTATTATTATTATTATTATTATTATTATTATTATTATTATTATTTACTTTTTATGATGGTAAGGGAAATCTATTTTCAATTGTGGCAACTTTCCCAGGGGCTCTATTTTACATTATTGAAGTAAACTGGTGGTCATTGATAAGATAGAATTGAAAAACTTTTCATGCTTGAAAATTATTTAAAAAGTCGTTCAATTACGCGGCAGTTTTCAAATAAATTTCAATCGAAAGCTAATTTTTTTTTCTAATTGATGATGTAAGAATTGAAATTGTAAAATGTAGTAAAAAATAGAAATTTGTAGTATTTAGAAGTGATGTAAGCGTGATGAAAGCTAAAGCGATAGCGCCTTTTTTGTCATAACTGTTGTACATTTCTAAAAATTGCCACTGTATTTTGGCTGGCGTCCAAAAGTAGAAAAACATTATTTGACATCGAAAGAGAAATTCACAGTGAAAGAAATAGGACTTTGCGCTAATAAGGAACTGTTAAATGAACTTATAATAAATCTACCAAAATAATTCCTATGAAATATTAGTCTTACATTGTTTATTCTAGCTAAAAATACAATAATTATTTCAAGATTTTTTTCTACCATAACACTATTTTTAATAACTTTAAATTTCCTGAAATCCTTTACTTTTGCGATTTTTTTTAATTAAAAATGGAAATCTTCTAACCTATAATAATAAAAAAAAAAGCAATTGGTAACCTGTAATCAAGGTATGCAATCAAGATGAAGAAATCAATGACGGCTCCAATTCTAATCTTTATAATTGTGAATGCAAAAATCAGTTAAAATTATGTCATGTTAACACAATCATATACATTTTTCTCTTTAGTTTTATCAATGTTAAAATGCACTTCAAGCTAAGCATAACGTCATTTTCACCAGCGCAAACTTTTCACACGTACTTTATATACGTTACATTAATTCTTAAACACCATGCATACAAATATAAATATTTTTTGTATTTAATTGTAATGAAAAAATGGCATCAACAAAGTTATAATGCATAATGATAAAATAAACCCAATGGACAATATTCCCGTGACGTCACAATAAATATGAATTTTTATTCGCTTATAAAACACGCGAATAAGTATTTTTACCGAAATTTAACTTGCAAATTAACAAGTTCGGCCTTAAAACCGCGTGCTTTTAATATTTATTATTTCTCTTTTATTCAACCACAGAGTTTAGAGAATAAACTCTGTGCTTCGCAACAGTAGGCGTTATCCGATTATGACGTCATTAGCAGAAGTAAAAGTTTAATTGAAAATTACGGTTAATTAATTAAATTTTCGAACAAACGAATTCACGATAACAAATCTGTGTCCAAATATCTTTCATTTAAAAAAAGAATGATGTAATTTGATGCAGTAGTTTGTTCTCACGGATTGTCGAAAAAAATCGCTTAGCGTTTTAAATATATCGATTTCAAGCATAATTTTATTTTAAATTTATCTCTATATGGCTTGCAGACGATCACAAAATATTAATCTGTTTGCACTTTATAAACAGTATAAAGTGTCCAACATTTGTTTCCAGCTAATATTCAATAACGAAATTTAAACTTCATTAAGGAATAAATAAAAAAATAAAAATAAAACACAGATTTAACAGACATGTAATTAAACAAGTGCTTAAAACTGCTGAAGTTATCAGAATTAAAAAAAAAACCTGCTGCAGATAACGAAATGTTTAGCGATTTCTTCGGCTACTAACTTCTGACACGAAGCCAATACGAAATTGCCGGTTTTAATAAATTTCAACATTTTATTTCAGTATATAACTGACATATTTCATATAAAAATGCTCTTTGGTGGTGTTAGCGGTCAATCTAACAAAATTTATTAATTGTAAAAAAATCTATTAGAATTTCCAACAACAACAACAACAACAAAAAGTTTACACACATATTCTCTATCCCTGGAAGCCCGGGTTCGATGCCCTAGTAATTATAATAACAAAATAATAATAATAATAATAATAATAATAATAATAATAATTTTTATTTATTTATTTTAATTCAATATATTCTTCTTCTTTAGGAAAGTTATAAAAAGACAAAAAATAAATTTTATTTTATAGGAGAAAGTGGAAAAACTATTCAGTAATAAGTTGTACTCATATTGTTATATTTTTTAATTTAGATAATGAATATTTTTAAAGTCTTCTTCATATGAAACTCTCATTATGCTTGTTAATATTATGCAACATAAAAAATAACTCTATACAAAGTGGACTTGCCTCGCTTTCAAAATTAAACCTTTTAAAATATCGTTGACCAAATAAATTACTACAGTAGGACTCGTATTTAACGAGGAGCTCGGGACACAGAAAAATGCTCGTTAAATCCTGTTGCTCGCTAAATCCGAATCCTAGTTAATAACTAATAGTATATACATAAAAAAACAACTTACGTGAGTTACTGCTCGGTAATCTTTATTGAGAATTGGAAAAATATTCCTCCAAAGTTGATTGTTTGAGTTTACAAAATTTTGTTTCTTTCAATTTTCGTCTTAAAACACTTAATGCATTAAATGTTGCATCATCAGTATTTTTCATTGCTTCAAAAAACTGTTCTAGATTTTGTAATGATTCTTCAGCACAATCACGTGTCGGCGTTTTAAGGACAGTTTCTTCTTTCGAGTCACTATCACTTGCATCTTCCTGCTCTTGGGGTTTTACCACTTCCACGACGATATCCTCAGTGGAGAGTAAGCCCGACATTAAGACACCGTCATCAACGTTATTGTAGTCATAGATGTTTAGAACATCGTTAAACTTCTCAATGTTATTTTGTTGCAACCAGACTGAGAGTGGCAAGTCATCTTCATCTTCGAAGTCACCTTCATTTCTGTCAATCCATCCAGCTTTCCTGTAACAATTTTGGATACAAGATTGAGTCACAATTCCCCAAGCATCTGTCATCAGGTGTATAGCGACAAGAACAGAAATTTTAAGATCCTGATCTTTTTCATTTCTCTGTAACATCATGAGAATCAATTGCTTTCTATAATTGCATTTGAAGCTCCGAATAACTCCTTGATCGAGAGGCTGTAACACTGAGGTTGTGTTAGGCGGTAAGAAAACAAGGTTTATGTTTTTTAAATTGCTGACTTACGGGTGAGCAGAACAATTATCAATGATGAGTGCAATCTTTCTTTTCTGTTTTTGAAGCACCTTATCCCACTCGTGCAAATAAGATAAAAATAATTCAGAAGTCATCCATGCCTTTTTGTTCGATTTGTAAGTCACTGGGAGACTTTTTACCCCTTTAAAGCATCTTGGTTTTGCAGATTTACCGACGATAAAAAAAATTTCTTGTCTTTGCCTGACATGTTGCAACACATTAACACAGTTAAGCGATTTTTTAGCAACCGCCCGCACATTTTTCACCTTTAAACTTCATCGTTTGATAAGGAGTTAGATTGTAAAAGACTCCGGCCTCATCAGCATTGTAGATGTTATCGTCAGCATAATTTTCACGTACATCTTTCCATGTGCAATCTAACCAGTTTTTCACATCCTTGTCGTTCACACTGGAGGCTTCGCCGATGATTTTTCCTGCACAGATGTTATGACGTTGCTTGAAACGATGTAGCCATCCATTAGAGCAAGAAAACTCTGGGTAATCTAGCTTAGCTGCAAAATTTTCCACTTGGATTTTAATGATGGGCCCAGTTATCGGTAAACAAGAATTCCGTTGCTGAACAAACCATTTTAATAGCGCTTCATCCAAGTCCTCTTTTTCACATTTCTTCAACCGTTTGGAATCGGTCACATTCGCTTCATATGCTTTCATTAAGGACTCCTTTTTTTAAAAAAGAGTTGACACAGTTGAAGAAGAAAGTCCATACTGCTTACATATTGTAACATTTTTTTCACCTTTATTCAACAGTTTTATAATTTCCACTGTTTCTCTTACGGATAGAACTTTTCTTTTCGACATTTTAAGCAGCAGAATAAAAAACACGCTCTCAAGAAAAGGCACAAACCGAAAATAATTTTTTCTTACACGTAGTTGTGAAACCGGTAATTGCACCTGATTTCGAGTGGGTCAAGCCACTGAAGGGAGGAGTCGTCATGAACGACGGCACTTGACAACGTCCCTAACCCACCCACCTCCCCTGCGTCCGCTATCTTTAACCACTGTAAAGCACCAAGGGATTTCGAATTCCATTCTTTGTGAGTTAGGATTCTTTCATTCTCTCCCGTACCCTTCCAGGAAAAGGACAATAGGACTGGTATTCAGTTAACACCACCTCCCTTCCAAGAATCTATGCCTGTCTCTGATGATTGCACCTGTTGTTGGATAACTTTAAAGAATGCTTATTTTTTCTTTACAACAAGACGGGAAATTCTAGAAAAACAGTATGTTTTTCTTTTTTTAAATTATTATTTCTGTACTTATTTCATGCTTCCATAATTATTTCCCTCGTCAAATCCGAGCAAAGTACAAAAATTTGCTTGCTAAAAGAGTATATTTCAATACATTATTAACATTATACAAATCAAAAGACTCCATTTTCCTCGCTAAATGCGGAATCTCGTTAAATGCGGGCTCGCTATATTTTATAGGAGAAAGTGGAAAAACTATTCAGTAATAAGTTGTACGCATATTGTTATATTTTTTAATTTAGATAATGAATATTTTTAAAGTCTTCTTCATATGAAACTCTCATTATGCTTGTTAATATTATGCAACATAAAAAATAACTCTATACAAAGTGGACTTGCCTCGCTTTCAAAATTAAACCTTTTAAAATATCGTTGACCAAATAAATTACTAGTAACATATTTATAGTGACATTAAAAGATATTTTTTGTGAATTGATTAAAAATGCATATTTTATGTTAATTTATAATTAGATTAAGCTTTAACAATTTTATTTTTCAGAAAATGTATTTGCCTGTACATTTAAATTCAACGGATAATATGGTGATATACATGTTTTTTACATGGGAATGCGACGTTACCTAAAGAAGGTGATTTTTAAAAAAATTTAAAATGAGGCGTGGATTCGACGTATTTCTATTTTTAAGTACAGTAGAAAAAGGTGTGGTTTTTAAGAAAAATATTTTGTTTTTATTTATTTATATATATTTCCATAGGAGTATTTGAACTTTTATAATTTATTTAAATAGTTTATGAATGCTTTATTATATGTAATTTATTGATAAAAAATGAAAATATTTGACTAATAATAATAAAACAAATAAACAAATCATTATTTTAAAATGTCTCAAACTCATAGGTGTCAGTTGCCCCACCTTACACACCCGTAAATGATTCCTTTGATCCAGATATGTAATACTAAGAAATTTAAATACTCGGTGCTATGTGCATGTGCTAAAATAACTGTAATATCAGATACTATACAAGGACAGAAGCAGGTAAAGTGACTAAAGTAGTTCAAAATACTTGCGCCCTTTGGACCCAGTCCAACATTGGTCGTGAAAAATAAAACAATGCGAAAAGAAAACACTCCCATGTTGTTTTAAAACCAAATTTTCGCAGAGGGATGTCTTAAGAGGTACCATTCGATTGGGAATCGTGCCTTCTTTCTGAATATGAATACGATTTTTGAAATAGAGGTCGTTTATTTATTTAAATTTATGCCCATTTCCAATTTTCAAATAGTAACAGCCGCTTTTGAATCTTTGAGCTCCTTGGATAAAAGCAGCCGGAAAAAGTATGTAGTTTATGCACTTTTTCTTAAATATTGTAAATCGGGTCACAATTTGAGAGTGTTTATGTTCAGTTCAACCCGAACTGAACATAAACACTAAACTTTGCAGTGAACTTTGCAGTTCGACTTTGCAGTGAAATATAAATTAAACTAATATTTTTTATGAAAGAAAAAGAAAAGAAGAAGGTTAACCAAGAGAGTTAAACAGGCTGGGTTGCCTTAACCCTTTATATCCTGAATTAATTTTCCAGCAACTTTTTAGATGCTCAGAATCCTCGATTATTCCCACCAGTTATTATTATTTTTTTTTTTGTAAAGTTTTTCTTATCTAATCATAGCATTTTTGCGATTCAATTAGGTGAAAATTTCTCATTTGAAAAACCGGTGGTAACAGATTAAAAATTCTGTAAAAGACGCTCATCGCGAAGGGGTTAAAGTGGTACTTATAAGTACCGTCAGGATAAAAAGGGTTAAGCTTTCATTAGGCATGGACATAATCCTACGTTTATTTAAATAATTCCTACTCATAAAAGCACCTCCTACTTTCACCAGTCCAAGATATTTTTTATAGTAATTATATTTAACATCTTTAACAGTATAGTTTTTTCTTACTCTTAAAAAATTGATTGAATTAGTTTCAAAGTTATGTTTTTATTTAGAAAATTTAATATTCATTCATAAAAATCTCGCAATATTATATTCTCTTGAAAAGGTCTTTTACAAAAAAAATAGCGTAGGTGGATTTTATGGCTGCGGATTTCAGAGAATAGTCAGCATTCAAAAAATTATGGAAACGTCTGTAGAAAATGGTCTATGACATTTCCCTGAATATCAAGCAGTAGGACATCTTACTTAATAGGCTTTGGAAGACGACAATCATTCCTAGAAAAGTATGTCAAATAGGGGCGCTAGCGTAGCACAGTTCTACTCGGTTCATCTGCTTCTACCAATCATCTGCTTGACGACTGAGAGGTAGCCAATGAACGTTACCCACTAGGGGCGCTTCCTGTCCATGATTCTACGCCCGCTGTTATCGAAAGCTACAACTGAATTTTAACACAATTTTGTTAGAGGTCCTACTCTACTCTGCGTTCATGGACATTGTAATGTCTTTTAGAGAGAGTGGTCGATTGCGATTAAACCTGATTTTTAAAATATTTTATGATACCTGTCATGCTAATAGCATTAGTGAATTTCCCTACAAACTATTCATTACATCCATCTAGCGAACGTAAGGCTGACACATAATAGGATTATTTTAAAATTACCCTATTGAAACATAGCTATAATTCATAACCTTGGAATGGCTACAATGAAAAGTGCCTTTAATATAACACTGATATTCATCAGCCTTCAGTTAATTATTTTAAATATTCAGAATATTTATTGTAAATTAAAAAAAGCGATTAATGTATGACTATTAAAAATTATTTATTATGCTTTAACGTTTCTGAATTTAGAAAAAATAAATATGAAACAAGAAAGGTAAAGTAGGATTTAACACGGAAAGGTTCTTGATCATAGTAATAAAGGAGCACTCTCATTAAAGTTTTACCTTCAATAGATAACATTTTATTGACTGAAACATATTTCAACACACTAAAATGATATTTTAAGTTATTAATAAAAAATATTAAGTACATCCGCGCAAAAGTTTATTGCTAATGCTAATACTTAATTTCACCTGACATCTTCACAAGCATGCACATTAATGACACTTTTATCCAATTCATTATAATAATTGAAATAATGAGTATTTATTGTTTTATTTATTTAGAAGGAAATGCATAAAATTAAAATTGTTATTTTTTTTGTCTTATCATATAGGGAATTTTAAATAAACTTTACTTACACATGTTATGCTAAACGTTGTAAGTTTTATCTACGAAAGATGTTATCGTTGAAAGTTTTATCTACGTTCGTGTGAAAAATTTACTGTAACTGAATGAATTTAAAGATATCACCGTCGTCTACAAAGACATATTTCATAGCTATTAATCAGAATCACTATTGCAAAAATAGGGGATTGTCGAATACTTCTATGCCTATATCTATAATAATATTCACCTTATTTAACAACAGACATTCAGTTATTAAAGAAAGCGAAGATTACCATTTAGAAATAGTGGCATTATAAAATGCGCGAAATCGTTAATACTGATCAGACCATACACACTTTAAGAATTAAATACATTTTCTGCATAACCATAAACTTTTAATTTAAAACTCACGCGGTATAGTTTTTGAAATATATTTGTATATACAAATTAAACCTTAAAAACAAAAATTAAGCTATTAGGTTAAGACTCCGCCCCATGAATACTAGACTAGGCCTCACCGCTGACACAAGAATGGCTGCGCTGGTAGGCAAAATTTGTAAAATCTTCGTACGGTGGCCTAATTTTCTAGTATTTTCTAAAAGTTTGCTTTGACTTATTGAATCTCAGAAAAATAAGGCGGAGAAAACTTTTAGAAATTATTGGTATGGAATTTCAAGGGACCGTACACACGTTAAGAAAAAAATCTGCCTACGACTGACGCTATTTTTGTGTCAGTGCTCAGGTAAAGAAAGTAGAATAGAGAGAGAAATATTCCTCGAAATTATGATACAGTATTATTAGTTTGCCATTGAACTGGTACCGTACAATTAATATATTGCAAATTATCCTGTTCGGAAATTGTCTAAGTAGTTTGTACTTGTTGTTTGTCAAAAAAGTGAAACATACAAAACACACAGCTTCGCCTATTCAAGAATTTCAATAAAATGGAAATTACGTTCTTTAAATAATTAGTTTCACACCAGACAAAATTAAATAATCTATTTTTCAATAATAACTTATTGTTTTGTGAATATAGTTTTTTTACACTGTTTACATTAGGTATCTTGTCGTTCACCTCATAAGGTGGTGACAGATAAATATTTAGAGTTATTACCTCTTTAGTCTTCACTATCCACATTAGTCTGTAAGAGGCATAGAGGAGGTCAAAGAAAGTAGAATGGATAAGAACTTCAGCTTCGAAAAAGCGTATCTGTCGCTAGCTTTAAAATTCAAGCCTGTTACAAGTATAGGGATAGGAGGAGAAAGCAAACATATAGGATGAGACCGCAGCGGCAGAAACTTTTGCCAAACAATCTGTGGACCTTGACATGTGCGCGCATTCTCAATAACAATAAGACCACGTTTTCTTCCACGAACTGTACTTGTTTCTTTGGCATTGGCAGCCATCTTCTTTTGATTTTGTGTATATGCTTGTGTGTAAGCATAAGCAGCAGCCAGTAGCGATAGATTTTTACAGAGTTGCCAGCTTACACATTCTAAAGCACGGTAAGTGACATATTTTTATGTATTCATAGTTAATTTAAATGTTCGCATAAGTTTTCGTTATTAATTTTGCTGATACATTTTTATTTTAATGTATTATTATAGTGTTACATTATTATTACACTATTAGTGATCTGTCTTTCAGAAAGTTGATAAAATATCTTTAAAGGAAGTTATTAAAAAAGTGAAAATCCGCTGCTTTCCAACCATGCTGTGAAAGTAACATTGAGGGGAAAAAAAACTTATTAAAGATAACATTTTAAAATTATACGAATTTTTGTATTTGCTGAAATATTTGGAATACCGTAATTTCCGGCGCATAATCCGCGGATCAAACAATTCGGTTTCAACCCCAAAATTTTATTGAATAATTGAAGCCAAATATTTACAGCGATCTGGGAAGTAACACTTTATAAAATAAAATTTCTGGGTCCAAAAATGATTGTTTCATCTGCGGATTATACGCCGGAAATTACGGTAAATAATTTCAGGTTTTTCTTTTCTTTCTTTTTTGGAGGGGGAAGGGGGAGGGGAGTTTTCACACCTGAATTCAGTGGACTATTTATTTACTGTTAATACAATTAATAAATAAAGAGTCACCTTTTACATGCGTAATGGGGGGAGGGGGTTGCAGTATTATTTATTTAGGAAAATTACAAATCATTAGGTTTTAGATGAATGTGGGACTTTGTGGGATCAGGAGACTGAAATTTGGAAAATAATTTTAAATGAATTTATTAAAAAGTGGAAATTTACTGCTTTCCACCTCTATTATGAAAGTAACATTCAGAAAAAAAAATACTTATTAAAGATAACATTTTAAGATTAATACGAATTTTTATATTTTCTGAAATACATTAAATATTTCTGATACATAACCAGGGATATGTTCAGGGTTTTTCTTTTTTTTTTCAAACTTTATTTTTTGGAGGGATGGGTGTTTGAAAATTTAACGCAAGAATTCATTTGATTCATCATTTATTTATTGGTAATAAATTTAACAAATAATCATCTTTTTTTTTTAAATTAAATTTTTAGACACTGCAAGAAGAGGTTGATCGTTGATAGTGTGTGGGGGGTATTATTTATTTAAGAAATTTTCAAATTATCATTTTTTAGAATTGTGAAGGGTTAATTTTTTATTTACTTCATAGAAGCGCAGAAGAGGAAGCTTTATGCAAAACAGGTTAGGGTATGAAACGTTTGCAGACGTTGTCATGTTTTATGTCAATGTTTCCGGCTGTAATGATGACGGTAGCTTTAGTTAAACGTGCGTTATTGGTGAAGCTGTTTTACGAAAACAGGGGGAATGCTTCTGCTGCAGTTCGTTGATTTCGTCATATAAAGAACCTACGGTGTGGACCAATGTCTACTAAAGGTATACGGGACATGATTAAGAGATTTGAAGAGACTGGAAAATTAAGAGTTCAACTTGGAAGAGGCCATAAACCTGTCACACCGGTACTTGTTGATGCCGTCAAGACAGCTGTTGCCGCACAGTCACAGATATCAGAGTCTGGGGGCAGTAGCGCACGTGCAGTTTCTCGACAGACAGTACCGTCCGAAAAGTGCTCAGAAACATAATGCACTACTTACCATACAAGATCCATCATACCCGAGAGGTGTTGGATAGGGACAAGCCACAACGTCTCTCATTCGCAGTCAGTTTTCTCAACAGAATGTCTGTTGATCTGTCATGGCCTTGAAATATTCTATGGAGCGACGAGGCTCATTTAAACCTCACTGGAACAGTCAATACACACAATTGCCACATTTCTGCTCAGGAAAATCCGCGGATGCACACTGAAATTCCACTACATTCTACAAAGGTGACTGACTGGTGTGGATTTACTGCGACATTCATCCTTGGACCATTTTTCTTTGAGGAAATAACTGCACGTGGTCCTGCCACATGTTCCATTACGGACCGTTCTTACCATGACATGCTGTAGGCGTTTGTTGTGACGCAACTACAGCAAAGGTGAGTCCTTACATTGACCATTTTCAAGCAGGATGGTGCGCCCCACATCCATGAGTCCGTGAAAGCGCTATTGCTCCAACACTTCACAGACGAACGTGTTATTAGTCGCTTCTTTCGTAATCCCTGGCCACCATGTTCGCCGGATCTAAACCCGTGCGATTTCTGGTTATGGGGCCACTTAAAAGGCTGGTGTATAGTGGAGGTGTTGCGACTTTGAATGACTTAAAGAACTCCGTAACACTTCATGTGCGAAGCATTCCAACTGATCAGCTACGATCTCTTGTTGAACACATTGTCAATCGACTTGAAATTTTGCAGGTGAATGAGGGTGATCACATGGAGCTTCTATCCCTACATCGTCCTGGACACGATTAACAACTGCTTCTCTCGTGCAAATTCGTCCTAATCTGTTCTTGTTTCTGCAAACTGAACTTTTTTTCCCCTCAAACAGCGTGCTGTTATTTTTTCCTTACCTTTACTTAATGTGGTTCGATGACAAGGTTATCAGAAAATAGTCAATAAATGTTAATATTGTTTCTGGATTCTGTTTTGGATGTTTATGGTTAAATTGAATGTTTTTCTGGAAAAGACGTCGTCCTCAGGTGGATATTTTGGAACTAATTTTTTTTTTTTCGAAATTCCGTGAGTGCATATATATATATATATATATATATATATATATATATATATATATATTATTGAACAGAGATTAATCGTTCTAAATTCTAATTATGCAGAAATATTAAACTCAATTGAGATTTTGATGGATTTCAGAGAGCTTAATTAAACAATTTAGCATAATTTATAGCAGACTTATCCACATTTTATGAGACATAAAAGAAAAAAAATCAGAAACACTTATTTCAACGGTTCAAACATGGAGCACAGAATACGTTTTTAACTAATTAATTTAAACTGTATTTTTATTTTCCGTATAAAATAAAATGTGAAACTTTTTAATTTATTAATAATTAAGCATTAAAGAATATGAACAAAATTTAATTTATTCGATTTAATTAAAAAGAAAAACATTAGTGAATGAAATTTAGATGAATTATTTTATAAATAACTAGAATATATTTCATTTTTAGAAATACATAGCAAAAGAAAATAAAATGAAAAAAATTTGATTTTCTTATTTAGAAAAAAAAAAAAAAAAAAAAAAAAAAAGATAGTCGTATCTCTAAATATTACTTATTGTATGATAAAATGTGTTTTCTAGTTTTTGTTCTAAAACAAAAATCAGATGTATTTACAATATTTATCACATTAAAATGTGTGTTTAGGAGCTTCTATAAAACAAAATAATCACATACTTGTCTTACTTATCAATATTTTTAGTAATTTAATTATTAATGAAAACTAATCAGACTATGTATGTCTTTTAATGTTTAATCTTATTTATTTTCTGTTTACGTCTTATAATTTATAATGGCGTGAAGAATACGAATGTTTTTGTAAGAAAATGTGCGTTGTAAACAGTAATCCCTTATAATAAATATTCCATTAAAACAAATTGTTGAACAGATTAAATTATATATTTAAACAAATATATCCACTGTTTTAAAAATGAATAGCTTCTAAAATATTTCACCACTCTATGAGTTTGTTTATTAACAACCGTATTCAACAATTTGTGATTATTATGATTGAGTGCGACGATTAACCCCTTGGGGACGAGCGACACGTATACGTGACGCAGAAGATGCTCAGAATCGTCGATTATTCCCACCAGTAACTTTTTATTGTAAGCTTTGCCTTATTTAATGACAGCATTTCTGCGATTCAATTGAACGAAAATTTCTGTTTTGAAAAACCGGCGGTAAAAGATTAAAAATTCTGTAACGGACGCCCGTCGCGAAGGGGTTGAGAATACAGACATTTAAATATTTAATAGAATATTTTTAATCTTAAATAATGGTGCCAGAAATTGAATGGTATTATCGGTGAATAGACATCAGCATTTTTTCAACCAACCATGCGTTTGGTGGCAGAAAGTTTTGTTTCTCTTCATTATTATAACTAATGACTTAAATCCACCAAGGTGAATAATGGACTTACACGTAAAAATAACATGGAAAACTCCGCAATTACCCTAAAAATAAATTTCAAAATCTTGGTTGTGACGTCAATCTTGATGACGTTATCCGTATGGATCAAACTTCCCCTCTTAACACCCGGACCAAAATTCTGTTAAATCTAAACCCAGTATTAATCCATTTTATATTGAAGTAACAGGAAAATTGGACTGGGCTTGCAAAATGTATTAGTGAGATTAACAAAATCAAACCAGTAATTACTCTTATAGGCGAACGCCTCATGCTTTTGTACAAAACTGACGAAGACTTTCGGGAAACTCAACGTTTTCGTGATGAAAAACCAAGAAGTATACTACCCTTCCCTCCTAGGACCAGAGACCTAAAAAATATGTATAAGGGATCTTCCCGGTTATACTGATAATAAAATTATCACTGATAGTCTGAAAGAATATTGCTTCACTTTAATAAAGGGCTGCTATGCTCAAAAATCGCAGAACTGGAAACCCAATGCCAATATACATGGTGAGTGTCCTCCCGCGCTCCAACTTTAATGAAATTTATCAAAATAAGGAAATTTATTATATTTCTGTCAGTATTACAGTTTTTAATGATAAACAAAAAATTAAGCAGTGCTATCGTTGTCACGGCATTGGCCACGCTTCCATAGCCTGTAATTTTACTTCGAAATGTTTAAAATGTATCGAAAAACATCCAACTACGGAGTACCACACAAGGGCAGAATTACACCTAAATGTGCAAATTTTGACTACCGTTTCTGTCCTAATAACCCTTACCATGTTAAAGGCAAATACAACCCTAATTCTACTGCAGAAAACAACAATACTAATCAAGAAACCTAAATGCTCGCTGATATTCTTAAAGAATATAATTATACTAAAAATAATCTAATGCTGCACCTGCAGCTGATTCTCAAGATTCTAGCCCTGAAGGAGCTTCTCCTGTAGAGATCTTTCCCTTCTCCTCTACTAATGATAACTCCAAAATTATTCCAAATTAAACTTTTAAATCTCATCTAATACCATCTAGTTATACTAATGAAATCCAGGAAATTTTCCAAATTTTTAAAGATTTAAAAGAAAAATCTCCAAATCTCTTATTTTCTTAAATGTATTAAAAATATTGCTAAACAGGCTAAAAAGTATAAGAATCCCATGGAAAAATTTATTGTTATTATCAATGAATTCGACTCTCTTTCCAACGAAATTAACCTCTCCAATGTTGAGTAATGTCAATAATGACATTACTCAGAGTTACCAGACTGTGCGGTCTCCAACCCCACATTTTTTTTTCTTCACTCTTAATTAAAAAATCTATATATTTTTCTAGACTGCTTTTTCAGTAATGTATTTCTTAAACTAATGTATGGTATCTGAAAGGATCCTTTTTTTATGAGATGGGTGTGGGTTCGTCCCTAGGTATGTTTTCGTCTGTCATGGGGATCAATGGAATTTTGTTTTATTTAAATGTTAAACTTTTTTTGTCTTTTCTGCATTATAATTCTATTTTTAACTTTATTGTATTTTTTAAGTAGTTTTTACTACATTTATATATTTTCTTATGGCTCCCCATTTGCCTTGCAAGTCGATTACCTTCATACTGGATATTAAGTTGCTTCGCAACTAGGTAATACATGAAGTTCACTACCTTGTTCCTTGTTCCTTCTTCCAGGATAGAATTTTTTAACATGTTGTCTGTAACATTCTAAAAGAGTAGTGCTGAAGTGACTACTGCCACTGTTCCGTGTAAAAGAAAGATGGGGATAAGGAAACAATTTCATAGTAATGCAATATGGAACATTTATGGATATCGAAAGCGGACGCACTTTAGCTGCATTTCGACTCATTTTTCAGAGTCGAGTCTCAGTCGAGAGTTAAGTCGCTAGATGAATCGAAATAGCGAGTCGATTCTCGACTCACCTGCGAAAGTGTGGTTGTTTGGTTGCCAAAGAATTCGAAGCAAACAAATACTTCTTAATCTGCAACAACTTTTCTCACATTTAACATAAATTTTCTCACATTTAACATAAATTTAACATAAATTCTCCATCTGTTAAAATGGTTTCCAAATCTTTCATTTGGCCAAATTTACAGTAGAACAAACAACTTTTAGTTCATATATATGATAAAAAAAAACAGAAGTAACTGTTGTGATGTTACAACTGAGAAAATCTTTGTTCTAAAGAATTGGTTGCAGTGTCAACAGGGTGGTAAAATAATTCAATTTTGTATTTTTCCTGTGCATCGATTATGGGTTCATCCTGATTTTCATAATCAAATTGTCTTTTTCGCCGACGAATCAATTCGACTTTCCCGCCTGGTGTCGCTGAGAGGTTTTAAGGTTAGTTCTTCAACATGCTTCAAAAGAATAAACCATCTGAAAGGCGATGAAGAAAAAAATTCTTACAATTTTTGGACAATATTAAAGAAGTTGGCTCGCTTTAATGATGATTTGTCCATATTAGTCCAGGCATTAGGGATACAAAAGAGTATATAAAGGAAAGTTTTGGTGTAGTTTTTTTTTTGGGGGGGGGGGGTCCCTTTATGTTTTTTGGGTCGCTCAACATGAATCCGAGGTTTTCCAACAAAAATTTTTCCGGGAAATACGTTTTTTTACAAAAAACGTGTAAAAAAACGGACTTTTCTCCGTTTTTTCAAAATAATTCCAGAATTGCGCATTTTACGTGAAAGTCGGTAGTATATGAATTAAAGAGCATAAAATTTCCTATATTTTATGCATGGAAAGTTTTTTTCTCTGATGAATGGTTTAGCCGCGAGAGTGCCGCAAAAAAGGGTATTAAAAACAAAAAACTTAAAAAAAAAACGGGAATTACGGTAGTGTATGTCGATGTAACATGGAAACTAACCGTTTTACGCAAACGGTAATCATTAATGATACTAAAGATTATATGTTTGACTATATTTTATGCATTTGAGGTAGAGGAAAAGTGCGGATCCTGCGCCAGGGGAAGGTGGGAGCAATGGAGCAGTTCCACCTTCTCTCAAGAGTCAAGGGCCTCCTCCGCCGGAGTTCTCATACTGTAAGAGGCGGTAAAATTGGGAGGTGTGAGAGACAAAAAACTGTAAAAAAACGGGAATTACGACCCTGTACGTCGATGTAACATGTAAATTAACCATTTTAAACAAACGTTGACTGTTAATGATACTAAAAACTATATGATACTATATGATTGACTACATTTTACAATGAAGTTGCCTGATAATAAATACGGCGACTCATTATGAATCATTATTTAATTATAAATTATTATGTACATTAGTACAAACATTAGTATATTTACATGAAGTCAAAAAGCAAAATTCTTATTTCCGCAATCTTTTATTTGAAAGTCCCCGCTGTTCATCGACATCTACAACATAGAAAATAGACGTATGGAATTAGTGGATTTTTTATTTACTACCAATATTATAGAAAAAATGTTTTCTTAATGGTAAATATTTCATGCCTTGTGGCATGGCTTGTTCCTCTTTCATTGGGTCCACGGATTCAATGGATGGGCAATCCATCTCCAGCTGGGTTTCAGGGTATAACTTGTCTTCCTCATCTTGATTCACCACTGAGATGTTGTTGCAGTTCCCTTCGCAGTTGAGGCACATGTTGTAACAACAAAGACCTGCCTTCTTGCACCCACAATTTTGTTGACAGTTCTTTTTGCATGATACAAGCTTCAACAACGCAGGGGAGCAGGGAGTAGTAAAGTAAATACAGGCTCAAGGCCAATATATGTTTTTTTCCATCCCCACTCTTCAGCATTTTTTTTCGACTCATAGCCATTGCTGCACGTGGTGATATACTCTTAAAGAGTGCTGTCGTGCTGCAGCTGCAGATTGTGGTAAAGCAGCAATATTTGAATTGTATTTAAATGCTGACTACTTGTCCGAAATATAACTTAGGTGGTTCAGCGAAGGCACGTTAGTCCCACTATAACCGTACAGCAAGACCAGGAAACGTTCCCTAGCAGCTGCAATTATCTCTTGAGCAGCGTTGGAGTTTTTAAATACTTTAACAGCGTCAGCAACATCTGAATTCTTCACAAAAGTTTTGAGGAACTTCATTTTTCCTTGCATAAATGGTGCTGACGTTGTATCACACCCGCTCATAGCATGTAGGAAGAGGATGTTTTCCGCAACAGTTGAACTCACAGCATTAATTGGAGAAAATATCACTGGAGAAACAGTGTCCTTTCCAGGTTTTAAAAAGAAAACGTTTTCAGCCCTGCAGAGAGCTATCAAAATGACCAAGAGGTCTACATCCTCCCGAACTATCACCGTCTCATTTGATGGAACCTAGGACAAAGCACTGTTTATAATCAAGGTGTCTGCGTCTTCTTTTGCTTGCTTGCATGTAATATCTGCTGATGAGAACTTATCACTCATCATAGATATTAACAGACCCTTGTTTTTTGGGTTAGCAAGAAACATTTCTTTGCAAATGATAGGTATCATTGTACCGTTAAACAATGTATCCGTTGAAGAATGTTTCCTTGCTCGTCTCAAACGCTCAGCAGTTTTTGTACCACCTTGTAAGTCATCAGGGTAGCCATCAAAGACAACTACTGCCTGCGGTTGGTACCGTGACTGTACGTACTCAACATATTTATCGCAGATTGTTGAAAAAGGCTGATTCTTAGTCCAAACAACCCTATGCAATAAAAACTTTTAGGAACTGAAGTACGTGTCAGCTCTTCTAAGCGAAAGTGTGTTTTACTTATTTTATTTTTCTGTTATTAAAAAGGCAAATTAAAAAGTTTATTTTCTTATTATTATTTTACTTTTATGAGCAAATGGAGATTTTGGTCACAGACATACCATTTTTATTTTTTTTACTTACGAAGAAAACAATGAACCTCAGATGCATAAAATATAGTTAATCATATGACGTACGTACAATGCCATAATTCCCGCTTTTTGTTTTTAACACCTATTTTTGCGGCACTTAGTAATATTTGTTGCTAATGTACATAATTATTTATAATTAAATAATGATTGATAATGAGTCGTCGAATTTATTATCAGGCAACTTCATTGTAAAATTTAGTTAACCCTATATATTTTAGTATCATTAATAGTCAACGTTTGCTTAAAATGATTAATTTTCATATTACATCGATACAGGGCCATAATTCCCGTTTTTTTACAGTTTTTTCTCTTTTATCCACTCCCAATGTTACCGCCTCTTAGAATACGAGCTCTCCGGTGGAGTAGCACCCTCGACTCATGAGAGTAGCTGAATCTGCCCCACTGCTCCCACCTTCCCCTGGTGTCGGATCCGCACTTTTCCTCTACCTCAAATGCATAAAATATAGTCAAACATATAATCTTTAGTATCATTAATGGTTACCGTATGCGTAAAACGGTTAGTTTCCATGTTACATCGACATACACTACCGTAATTCCCGTTTTTTTAAAGTTTTTTGTTTTTAATACCCTTTTTTGCGGCACTCTCACGCAGAGGCGTAGCGTCAAGGGGGGCACGGATCACTTTACTACCAGTATTTTTATATACTATATTTGGCCTTATTTCATTCATACCGTTCAAAATTTAAATAAGGCTAAATGTAGTATTTAATTATACTGGTAGTAAAATGTTCGTGCCCCCCCCCCCCCCCTGACGCTACGCCGCTGCTCTCACAGCTAAACTATTGATCAGAGAAAAAAACTTTCACTACATAAAATATAGGAAATCTTATTCTCTTTAATTCATATACTGCCGACTTTCAAGTAAAATGCATAATTTTGGAATTATTTTGAAAAAACGGAGAAAAGTCCGTTTTTTTACACGTTAAAAAAATTTGTTGGAAAACCTCGGATTCGTGTTCAGCGATCCAAAAAACATAAAGGGACCCCCCCCCTCCCTACAAAAGACTACACCAAAACTTTCCTTTATTTTCTACCAAATGACTGGACTAATATCCACTAGATTAAGGGAGTGGCTGCCACATGGTATAAAAAGAGCACGGGGGTTGATGTTTCTAATTATCAGATCGGTGGATAATCTTATCGAGTGCGGACGTGTGTTCGCGCGCTGTTCAATTTTATTCTTTCTACTGTACGGAAGCGGGTCGACGCTCTGTCTGCCAGCTGCTTTTTCCGCATTGTTGCGCGGAGCGTTGTAAAGGGAAGCAGTTAGTTTTGTTTTTCCCTTATTATTATTATTTTTCCAAGTAAAGTTCGGCAGATTATGCTTGTTTTAAGAGCTTTTGAGTGAAATGATGGCGGTCTCGAGTGATAACGCTATATTAGAAGATAAACTTGTGCAAATTAATAACGGAACTTTTATTCCGGACTATTATACGACTTTTCTTGCCAATTTTCCTGACTTTGATGCTGAACCTAAACAACTGCTAGTTGATTTCTTCTAATACATTGATGGATACATTAACGACTTATGCTCCAAGGAGGATTATCATACCAACGCTGCCCACAAAGAGGAGGTAAGGAGAACTTGCCATGAGGCTAATATCTTATTGCATGAGCCTGATAATCCTGAGAAACTATCTAATAATATTTATTTTGCTTATTTTTGTTTTATTAAATTTCGGCAAGTGCCAGGCACTGTTCTAAGTAAATGTAAAATAACTGATGATTTTATACCTGTACCTAAAGGTGTTAAACGTCCCTTTCCAGAGGAAAACTCAAATATCCCTCTAAACAATAAATTTAAAAGCTTAGAAATTGATGTTGAAGCTAGTAACAGCTTAGAAAAAATGGATTTAACTACCTCCCACCCTGATAGCCCGGACCTCAACACTGGTGATTCCAATACCCCAAAATCCAAAATTAACCCGTTTTACATAGAGTTTAACGAAAAATGGACAGATTTAGCAAAAAACATTGCAGACAAAAACAAGGAAAAACCTATAATAACCCTTAAAGGCGAACGCCTAATGGTCCTATGCAAAAACGATGAGGATTTCCGAGAAACGCAGAGATTTCTTGACAGTAACGCAAAAAAATATACTACATTACACCCTAAGGAGCAACGCCCCAGAAAAATCTGCATCCGTGGCCTACCATGTTACACTGATAACGAAATAATTGTAGAAAGTCTTAAAGAGTATGGGTTTACTGTTACTAGGGCTGCCATGCTCAAAAATAGGAAAACTGGCGATCCCATGCCAATATACATGGTGAACGTTCTTCCTCGGCCTAAATTCGAGGAAATCTACCAAATTCATGAGATTCACTACATTCGTGTTACCATTCAACCATTTAAGAGCAATCAAACGGTCAAACAATGCTACAAGTGCCAAGGATTTGGACATGCCAGCGAGATCTGTAATTTTACTCCAAAATGCTTAAAGTGTGCGGGTTTGCACCTAACTCCAAACTGCCCCCATCAGGGTCGCATTACCCCGAAGTGCGCCAATTCTGGTCTCGACCACCCGGCAAACTTTCGTGGTTGCATTAAAAACCCGTATAGATTGGAAAATAGAAATAATGACAAATCAAACAAAAAAAATGAACAAACAAATCCCAACTCACAACTTTTTGCAGAAATTCTCAGACTTCAACTACACAAAAAAAACATCAAAAACTGATAACACTGCTAACTCACAAGCTATAAACTCAACTGCTGAAGGTACTAAAGCTTCAGATTCGGACGCTTCTGCATGCGCTACCTCCACTTCTTCTAATAACACAAATGATAACTCCACCAATCCACCCCCCACTTCTAACTCACCTTCCACTATTACTTCTAGTTATTCTAATGAAATTAATGAAATTTTTCAAACATTTAATGACATTAAAGAAATCTTCCAAATTACTAAATTCCTAAAATGTATTAAAAACATAGCAGCTAAAACTAAACAATTCACCAATCCTATGGAGAAAATGTTTGTAATAATTCAAGAATTCGACACACTTGCAAATGAGCTCAATCTCACCAACCATGAGTAGTGCTATAAAAATTTCTATAACTTACCAATCGAAATTATTGCGGAATTACCAGACTATGAGGTCTCCGACCCCTTTAACCGTAAGCGCCCTAAATATGCTACTTTTCTTGATAATAATAATTGAGTTTTCCTCTCTCTTTATTTTTCATTTTCTCTTTTTCTCTTGTCATTGATTTAAATTATAAAAAAAAAAAAAAAAAAAAAAAAATTATCCTCTTTTAATTGTTTTTCACTTATCATAACTTAAATTAAACTTATTGTATGGTCTCTGTAAAGAGTCTTTTTTTTTTATGCTTGAGATGGGTTCGACCCACGGTAGGTTTCGTCTAGCACTCTAGGAACTAATGGAATTCTTTTTCTTTCCTTCTCTCTCTTAAAATTTTTTAGTTACACTTTTTTTATCACCTTTTACTTTTCACTCCTATACCTATTTAATCTCTAACCCCTTAAACTTCTCACGGCTCATTTTTGCCTCGCAAGTCAATCCACCTCTATCCTGGAAATACAGTTGTATGCAACTAGGAGTTCCAGAAAGCTTACTACATTGTTCCATTGTTCCATTGTTTCTAATTATTGCTCGCCACCCCTCATTTTATCCTTTCATGAACGCCCCATTATCAGCCAGCTATTGAGGGTATTTCCTGGAATTTTTTTTTCTCTTTTTGTTTTGGACATTTTGTGCCCCAGATTGAGGTAGTGTTCGTCCGGCCCTGTTGGTCAGAACATACACCTTTAGGAATTATTATAATATATATTTTTTCTGCATAAGTATAAACGTTTTATTTTAAAACTTATACCGTAATTTTTTAAAAATATTTTATAATTTAATAATTATACCTTAAAATCGGGTGAATTTATTTTACTGTCTAAGCATTCCTGATAAACAGCACTTGCGTTTCACGCAAAGCTGTTTTGTATTTCTGTAGAATAAGGTTTAGCACTATTGCCCAGCCCATGCCTACCTAGTATAGTTAAGCGAAGACATTTACATTTACTGCGATCACACTAGTCTGCGAAACTTCGGGCACATGCTTGTTCAGTCACTTTTGAAGGGGAAAATGCAACGATCACGTTTTGGCAAATCTGTTTTCATAGTATGCTCTTTAATTTTATTTTGTTAAATCTAAATTAATCTTAGTTCATTATTTTTGTATTATTTAATTTAGTTTATTCTTTTTTAAGGATTTGCGTAGGTATTTTTGCTGCAAAAAATGAAATTTTAGTGAAATTAGAAAAATAAGTTTCTGCAGTTTTCATTTATATTTTATTATTTAAACTTTTATATTATGTAGCATATTTTTAGTTTTTATTACATAGTATGAATTATTTTAATGTATTTTTGTTCTAAAAAATAAAGAATGGCATTTGTTTATTATTTGTTCACATTCTTTTCCATTTGATTCTCCACAATTTTAAAATACTCATGTTATAAAAGGTTCATGTATTCAAAAATTATCATTAAATGTTTCGATTGTTCAATAATAATAATTTGTTTTATATAGTATTTGAAATTTAATTTATTCAAAGTTACTGATTCATTTTTTTTTTTTTTTAAACATTTTATTTTTTTTTTTTATTTTTTTTTTTTTTTACCTATCTTAATACTTTGATGCTTTATAAAATTTAATTTAGTAATACTATTCAACAGCAGAGGATTGCGTAAATAAATTCTTAATTTATAATTTTTTTTTGTACAAGTTTCTTAAATATTAAAGTAATGTTATTATTATTATAGTTGTTTAAAACTTTGATTTCTATGAAATTTAATATAAATGAATTTTGATTAAATCAATCTATTTAAATATTTATCATTTCCGATGTATATATGAAGGCAGATGAGAGATTTTGAAAATGCATGTTTATATTAAAAAAAAAAAAAAAAAAAAAAAAAATTAGAAAATTAGAAAATAATTAAGAGAAAAGAAAATGAAAAATTAATGTTAATAATGTTACTTGATTTAAATAAAAATTAATTATGGAGCATCAAGTTAGCTATAATGACAGATACAAATGATTCTGAAAAACAATTGTCCTTCTGTAGAAATGAAAACATAAAAGAATTAACCAAAACTAAAGATATGCAAATATGCAACATGAAGAAGTAGATCATATAAAAATATTTTAAAATAAAGTTACAAAAAAGTATTTTTTTTTATTTCTTATTTTCTTACACACACACACACACACACATATTAGTTCTTAAACATAGATTAATCTTTATAAATTTAAATTATGCAGAAATGTTAAACTTCATTGAGATTTTGATGGATTTAAGAGAGCTTAATTAAACAATTTAGCATAATTTAAAGCAGACTTATCAGCATTTTATGAGACATAAAAGAATTTTCAAAAATCAGAAGTAATTATTTCATGGGTTTATAAATGGGGTACAGAATATATTTTTAACTAAGTAATTTAAACTGTATTTTTATTTTCTGTATTGAATAAAATTTGAATTTTTTTTTAAAATTATTTATAATTAAACACCAAAGAATAAGAACAACATTTAATTTATTCGATTTAAATAAAAAGAAAAACAATTGTGAAAGAAATTTAGATTAATTATTTTATAAATAACTAAAATCAGGGTTTGCACGCTTTTAAGCCACGCCCCATTTTATAAGAACTCTTCCAGTAATCGCATAAAACTATCTTCTACGTAATGAATCTGGAATACCAGTAGGATAAAAATGATCTTTCAATTATACTGGTGGCAGAGTCCTTACAAAATGGGGCGTGACTTAAAAGCGTGCGAACCCTGTAAAATATATTTCATCTTTAGAAATACACAGCAAAAGGAAATAAAATGCAAAAGTTTGATTTTCTTATTAAAAAAAAAAAAAAAAAGAAAAAGAAAAGAAAAGAAAAGAAAGAAATCTAAATATTACTTATTGTATAATAAAATGTGTTTTCTAGTTTTGTTTTAAAACAAAAATCAGATGTATTTACAATATTTATCACATTGAAAAGTGTGTTTTATGTGCCACTATAAAACAAAAACCTCACATACTTGCAATACTTATATTTTTTTTTTTTTTTTTTTTTTTTTGTAATTTGATTATTTATAAAATCTAATCAGATTATGTATATCTTTAAATTTTTTATCTTATTTATTTTCTGTTTACGTCTTATAATTTATAATGGCGTGAAGAATACGAATGTTTTTGTAAGAAAATATGCGTTCTAAACATTAATCCCATATAATAAATATTCCATTGAAACAAATTATTGAACATATTAAATTCTATATTTAAACAAATATTTCCTCTGTTTTAAAAATGAATAGCTTCTAAAATATCCCACCACTGTATGAGTTTGTTTAATAACAACCGTGTTCAACAATTTGTTATAAATATTAACCCCATTTAATAAATATTCCGCCAAAACAAATTGTTGAACATATTAAATTCTATATTTTAAAAAAACCATATCCACTGTTTCAGAAATGAATCTCTTTTAAAACATTCGTATTCTTCATGCTATTATAAATTATAAGTAGTAAACATAAAATAAATAAGATTAAAAATTAAAAGAAATACATAATCTGTGATTAGTTTCATTAAAGTTATTAGTTATTAGTTTCATCACACTATAAGTTTGTTTAATGACAGGATTGAAAATTTCTGATTGTCGTTACTGTCATACTGCCACGAAATCAACGAAAGTTTCAACTGTTACATTTCTAGACATGAAAGCTGTAACAAAAGCTATTCGTGGAACGCCCCGCCCACTGCAGAACAAATTAGTTTTCAGTAGCAGCGCTACCAATGCAACTCCGGTGGCGTTATTGCCGTATGGTCTTCAAGGATCAAGAACGATTCTTTTAGCGTGCCTATGTGAAGTGTAATGCCCACGTTTACCACGTATATATATATGTGTGTCCACTTTCACCGTGTACACACACACAAGTACAGTCAATATTTTAAAAAGTACATCTGCTTTTATTCGCCGTTTAAGATAAAAATCATTAGACTCGAAAAATCTCTCTTAGAATTAGAATGCAATTTTCCAAATAAGGGTAGTCTACATATCAAAATTTGCACTAAATTCAATTTTTTAAATGGTAACACTTCGTCTTTCCAAAGGAAGTGTTCCTTAAATATATTTGAATCCCTGTAGATTTATAAAACTTCTCCTAGATCTCAGAATGGCGAATGAGAATCAGTCATAATGATAATTGAAATTATCATCTATATTTTGCAATATTTTTCAAATTATTCGATTATCAAAATAACTTGAACGTAAATTATTGGAATATCAAAATAACTAGTTTTGCCCATCACTACTCCTACCTTCTTTTCCGAACTTCTTACTTTTACTTTGTATGAATAAGTGGCAGTTGTGATTGTATCATTATATTTTAAGGGTCCTTTTCAGCCACTTGAAAACACCCGCTCGCTAATGTTAATCCTATGGAGCATAATTTTTCTAATATCTCGTTTGCATTTCAATATTTTTAAACGATTTTTTTTGCATTGGATAGCAGAGATCAATCTCTATTTCCGCCTTGATTACTTTATCGATTTTCGTTGCGTATTTTTTTACGAAGAAACTGTTTTTTTACTTTTGAAACCGGTTCCGAAAGTGAAAGTATCTTCGTAAAAAAAAAAAAAAAAAAAAAAAAAAAAATCTGGAAAGAAAATCTAAAAAGTAATCAACCACGGAAATAGATCTCTGCTATCCAAAGCCAAAAAAAAAAAAATCGTTTAAAAATATTGAAATGCTAACGAGATATTAGAAAAATAATGATCCATAGGATTAAAATTAGCGAGCAGGTGTTTTCGAGTGCGTGAAGTTAGTTTGTTAGTTTATTTTTCTATTTACAAGTCTTACTTGAACTTGTGATAAGTTCAATGGGTTTCCAAGTTGCAATGCAACTGCACACCGTGGCTGAAAAATTTATAAATAACAATTCAGTGCAAAATATTTCTGACATGAATATATATAAAATATACTTGTGAAGTTTAACGAACACGTAATGAGAATTCTTGTATTTTTATGTAAAAAAAAAAAAAAAAAAACTATGGATGTTACCCAGAAATATATTATTTTCTTCAAAAATACAATAAAAAAACTTTTTTTTTTTCGTTTGTTTGTTTTTTTGTTTTGTGTTTAAGAAAAGGCTGAAAATTCCAAAAATTCCAAATACTATAACTGTGTAAGTTTTGGTCGTAAAAGAACGAAATTTCATTTCTTAAATCTTATTCTGAATCACCCGTATTTCTAAAATCTTATTTCTTAAAACACGCAAAATTTTTTTGAAATGTAACTTATAGGACATAAGGATAGTATAAAAAATTTAATTTCGTATCTTTAAAAAAAAAAAAAAAAACTATTTTTACTTAAAAATGAAGGACAACGTATGAAACATTTTTGATATAGAATTATATCTCTTAAACTATTAGTTTAGAAATTAATTATTGGTGAAAGATAAGAAGGAATATCCTATAAATACAGGGTATCCAAAAAATATTGAAACACATTTTAATTTTTCACATATTGGAGAAACATAGGCAATGTTAATTGCGAAAATGTTCAAAATAAGGTCTAAAATTCATTTTCAAATTCTTCCCATTCATTTTCAAAAAAGTTATTCTTCTTAAAATTTTATATGGTCCTTCGGTCATGTAAGTTATATTAAAAAAAAAAAAAAATAAATAAATAAATCCATTCTTTGCTAAATAAATCAGAAAAAATTACATTCTTCTACTACCATAAATCACATAGTTACGATACTTTCAATTTTATGGATTTCCGAACTTTGCAGCATTAAAAAAGAGAAGACTATATTTTAGTGCCGGAAAGCTGAGAAATTTCATAAAATTCAAAGTATCATAATTCGTTTAGTTTTGGTCATAGAAAAATGGAATTGTTACTGTTTTACTTATGACAGCATCGAAAAAGAATTTTGTTATTATCCAGAATTTTGTTATTATTAAAAATTAAATATTGTATTATTTCATTTAATATTTTTAAAATGCTTAACTTTTAATAATTTTAATTTAATTGTTAATATTTAATTATCACTCAGTATCTTTAAATAGTTAATATATATATATATATATTTAATAAAACACGAATATATTATAATTATATTTAACTATAATTTAAATTTATAATATTCTTGCAATCTAGTTCTATAATTATTCAAGTTATATTTAACTATTCTATTATATTTTTTATATAAGAACATAAGTATTTTATTAGTTATCGTTTGAAATTTTTTTTAATTTAACCAACTTTTAATTTAAATTAATTTTTAATTCTTATTAACAATCCTCTTAAATTTTCCGTTCAATTTGATAATAAATTATCTTTCATTCCTTTATAAATTCTATGCGTAAAATGAAAAATTCCTTAAAATATTTAATAATTAAATATTTAATTAAGCCGATCAAATTCCAGGTGGCAGTAACAGAAGTTACATGTAGGAAGATGAAGTGCATCAGCATCGGCAACCCATGAGTCTTGACTTTGAGTGAGAAGAGAAGAGAAATTATGAGCTCTTTTTCTAATTTTCTATTTACATGAATAAGTGGCAGTTCTCACTGCATCACTATTTATTCATATCGGATAATTATTAATGTCCGTGAACGTCTGTGTGTGTGTGCGTCTGTGCATTCCCGGTCTGTACACGCAAAGGCTCCGGACGAATCGACGCACTGAAGGCGGACGCGGACCGAAAAATTGGGAAAAAGGCGCAGATGTCAAGTTCGGGCCGGGTCGGGAGTCCGACCCGGACCCGGAGAGTTATTAATCGACGAAACTGTTTTAATTACGGACCGAAACCGAACTTGAAAAAGAATCGAAAACCACAAATTTTTGCCTCCGAAAGGGGTTGCCGGTCTCTTTCGGGACGGAGAAGGAAAAGGCAGCGGGTTCCCAGGGAGCAATTTAAGCCCCAAACCGCAGTGGAGGTCCGACCCGTATCTCCGGAAGTCGGGGGGGGGGGGGGGGGGGGGCAGAAATTCGGAAGTCGTACGGACGGAAGCAGGACAGCGTCCGGTTTCATAAATTCGAAAATCATTTCCGTACTACAATTAGAACCGAAAAAATTCTTTAAAAATCGATCGATAAAAAATTATTTTTCATTTCTTTCCGTGCCGGGAATGCGAGAAAGCAGACACGCGCCCAGACGATCGTCTGGATCGATTTTCCAGAGGCGAGGAGCATTTTTTAGACGGAGGTCACGTGACGTTCAAGTGGATTTTTTCAGAGGGGGCCCAATCTCAGAATCTAAGGGGCGCAGTAATTCCTAACTTTTACAGGAAGACGCAAAATTGATTCTGCTTTCAGAATATCTAAAAATTATTCTCATATCTCCATTACGAGCCGATATATTATTTAATTGTATAATTAATCAACATTCGTATAATTAACGCAAAAGAAAGATTTCCATCACAGCGCCCGCTATTATATATTACGATTTTAAGAAGTAGGCCGCGTCCAAAAACTGCATGACGAGTATTTTACGTTTTTCTTTTAGAGTCGCAACCAGATATTATGATAAAAAAAACCGGGTTTCGCCCGTTATCGAATCTGGACGGTTGCTATAATTAAGACATATTTGTACATTTGTATTATTTTTGAGGAAACCAATTCCATTTCAAAAATTTTAACATTTTTAAACGTTTGATTGTTTATATGTATAGAAAAATAACCACTATTTTCGATTAGTTAAAAGCGGGCTTCGCCCGTTATCGAATCCGGCCGGTTTATGTAATTAAGACATCAGATTTTTTTTTCTTTCTTTTCCGGCAGTCTAATTCAGTTGTTGAAGGAAAAGCAGTGTCCTCACCCCCCCCCCCCCCCCCTTCAAGTTTTTTTATCTTAACTGTGGTCCGTTTTTATAACTCAGAAACTATGTTACGAATTTCCCCCAAACTGATTCCAAACATCAGAATTAAAGTAATAAGGACCCTCTATAACATTCGTATAGAACACATTGCGCCCCTTGGTGGTGGAAGGAGTAATCAAAGGATTTTTCAGCCAACTCGGGTTCTATGGGTCACATCACGACACGGTTTGGCTCAATCGACTCGACATCGATAGAGGATACTAGAGCTTATCGGTTTTAGTTCGTTTTTCACCACCAGGGGGCGTTTTATTATTTCTGTTTCTATGGCCCGGATTACGACGGGGTATGGCTCATTTGACTCGACATCGAAAGCCTCAACGATTTCAGTTATGATCGTATAAACAGTTTGGGCCACCTGGTGGTGGAAGGTGGAACTAACGTATACTGCAGCGCGTGCGCAGCACGAACGCTATACGGTGCCGCAGGCAGCGGGGACCCGAACCAGAGGTTCGTTCAGTTATAGGTTTATACTATTCGACTACAGCTTATCGGTTTTAGTTCGTTTTTCACCACCAGGGGGCGTTTACTTATCTCTGTTTCTATGGCCCGGATCACGACGGGGTATGGCTCATTCGACTCAACGTCGGTAGAGGATACTACAGCTTATCGATTTTTGCTCCGACTCTCACCACCAGGGGGCGCTTTCCTACCTCTGTTTCTATGGGAAAGATCACGACGGGGTATGGCTCATTCGACTCGACATCGATAGAGCTTACCGATTTTATTTCGTTCTTTTCACCACCAGGGGGCGCTTTCCTATCTTCGGTTCTACGGGCATGAAAACGACGGGGTATGGCGCATTCGACTCGACATCGAAAGTCTTAACGATTTCAGTTATGATCATATAAACGGATTACGCCACCTGGTGGCGGAAGGTGGAACTAACGTATACTGCAGCGCGTGCGCAGCACGGCTACTATACGGTGCCGCAGGCAGCGGGGACCCGAGCCGGAGGTTCGTTCAGTTAGAGGTTTATACTATTCTATGTGCAATTTAAGGGATTATCCGGTGCCGAAGGCAGCGGGGACCCGGGTCGGAGGTCCGTTCGGATCGAGGGGGATGCGAACCGGAGAATACAAAAGTTTCGAGGCACCGATGTAAATTAGGGGCCCGCTGGCGGGCGAAGCCAGCTAGTCGGATAATTATTAATGTCCGTGAACGTCTGTGTGTGAGTGTGTGAGTGCGTCTGTGCATTCCCGGTCTGTACACGCAAAGGCTCCGGGACCGCTCGACGCACGGACGGCGGACGCGGTCCGAAAAATTCGGAAAAGAGGCGCGGAGATCAAGTTTGGCCGGATTGGGAGCCCGATCCGGACCCGGGGAGTTATTAATTGACAAAACTGTTTTAATTACGGACCGAAACGCAACTTGGAAAAGAATTCAAAACAGCAAAATTTTCGCCTCCGAAAAGGGTTGCCGGTCTCTCGGGTCGGGGAATGAAAAGGCAGCGGTGCCGCGGAGCAAATTAAGCCCCAAACCGCAGTGCGTGTTTTTAAACCGTCCCGTATCTGCGAAAGTCTACGGCCCAGAAATTCGAAAGCGGTACGTACGCATCCGGGGCGGCGTCCGGTTTCATAAATTCGAAAAATCATTTCCGTACGACGATTAGAACCGAAAAAATCCTTTAAAAATCGATCGATAAAAAAATAATTTTTCATTTCTTTCCGTACTGCGAATGCCAGAACACAGACACGTGGCCAGACGATTGTCTGGTTCGATTTTCAAGAGGGCAGGCGCATTTTCTTTGACGGAGGTCACGTGACGTTCAACTGGGTTTTTTTAAGGGGGCCCAATCTCAGAATCTAAGGGGCGCAGTAATTCCTAACTTTTACAGGGCGACGCAAAATTGATTCTGCTTTCAGAATATCTAAAAATTATTCTCATATCTTCATTACGAGCCGATATATTATTTAATTGTATAATTAATCATGATTCGTATAATTAAAGCAAAATAAAGATTTCCATGACAGCGCCCGCTAGATATTAGGATTTTAAAAAGTAGGCCGCGTCTAAAAACTGCATGACGAGTATTTTAAGTTTTTCTTTTAGAGTGCAACCAGATATTATGATAAGGAAAAGCGGGCTTATGGCAGTATTCTGCGCATAACGAAACAAACCGACTCGGAACCAACCGATCCCGTAATTCATAACGAGATTTGACAGTTTGCAATTCTGCCCTGCGACCGGATTTTTCGACCGACGTTCAATCTCCCTGCTTTGAGCTTACTAGTTTCGACCAATCATTTCCAAGGTCACGCGTGGTTTGTTTATTTACGCGATATGTGAACGTGTGTTTTATACCTATTTAAATGCAGACTTTTTTGAAATTTTTTTTCAAATGATTGATTTTTTTTTTTTTTTTTTTTTTTTTTTTTCCGAAGTTAGGTTTGCGGGAATTTAGAAGTCAATGATAAATATTATTTATAAATATTAATTAAGAAATAATTTTAAAATATTAATTAATGATGAGACTAGGGAGATTAGATGGGATATGGATTTTAGGTTAGAATTTAAATATTTTGATGAAATAAAGGAGAATACACCAAATTTAATAAAAAAAATATGAGGTATTTATCTAAATTCTGTAAATATACATTGTTGTTTAAATATATACTACATTTTCTTATGACCATACAGCAAAGATTTTATTGCTGATTTGTAAATAATGTAAATTATACATTTAAATTTTTTACTGTTCAGTTAATCTGAATCGTTGTAACGCATTTTTTTTATTGTAACTTGAATTTGAAATTAAATCTTCGTAGTCATGTGACATTTCCCCCTCCCTCCCCCGCCCCCCAATTTTTTTTACTTTTCAGTGAATATGAATTGTTCTTATGCCTTTTTCATTAGACTTAAAATTAAATAAATATTTTCTATATAAATTAAATATTCGTAGTCATATGACACCTTCCCTCCGCCCACACGCTCCTTTTAGGTAGATTTCGTAAGAAATACTACCTATTACATTCTCACCTAAGTTGGAAATTTTGAAAAATTTTTGCAGATCTACGCCGATCATGACTCCCAGAACCCAAAAACACTCCCAGTTCAAAACTTTATCTATCTATCTATCTATCTATGTCACTTTTTTATGGACACAATAACTGGAAAAATTCTGCATAAATCTCTTCCAAACAGATACATAAAAACAAGGGGCATAAAATCTCGTTTAAGTTCGTTAATGGGCAAAATCGAACCAGGGGGGGGGGGCTTTTTGTAAAACAGAAAAAAACCCATAATTACTTAATTGTGATACGTATCGAATCCGTGTAAAGTTATTATTACTTCTAGGAAAAGGGCCGAAAATATATGTATGACAGATTTTAGATATCATTAAAGATGGCCCCAAGGGGTGGAGAAGGGAAGGTGGGGGGGTAGAAGAAAAAAAATCATAACTCCGTCAATTCACAAGATATCAAATCCGTTTAAATGTATTATTAATCCTCTTAATATTATCTACAACTTTTATATTGACAAATTTTTTATTGAACCAACCCTTATAGCACAAAAAAATTAAAAACAAAAAAATCCCTGCCGGCTCCGCCTGCAAACAAGTTAGGTTTAAGAAGTGGGCGGTTCCCATCTGCCGTATCATGGCAAAAAGGTCATTTCTTCCGTAATTCCCAACAAACAGGCGCCCCACGGTCTGCATTTTCGAAATCTACCTGTGCCTGTAGGTCGAGCAATTACATTCCGCATAATTATGAATGCAGCAAGTATATTTCAAACTAAATAAGATTTTTATGAGGTGTTTATCTAAATTTTATAGATATACAGAGTTATTTAAACATATATTACATTATCTTATGACTTGTAGCAAAAACGTTCGCAAAGCGAGTTTTTTTTTTCCCCGTAGTGGGTGATTAATAATGTTGAGGCTCTTAATTATAGATTAATATGTTTTTAATCTCTTACACAGGGACCGGTTGCACTAAAATATCGCCCACTCCCACCTTTTTTATTATGTTAATTAGTAAATTATTAGGGATCTGTTTAGGAAGAAATTGGGTCCCTTTAAAGAACCCTTCACAATATTTTTCCTTTCAAAACTGGACCCTTGACAAAAATTTTCATCTCAAAACAGGGCCATTAAAAAAATTATTTGTCTTAAAAAAGGACCCTTCACAAAATTCTTTGTCTTAAAAAACTTTTACAAATTTAATTATTTAAAAGTAAAATCTAACTGTCACTTTTACATAAAGAAACTGTATATTTTACATACACATATCTTCTTAGAAATGTATAAACAAGAACCAGAATATGACGATCCTTTCAAATTCACAAAATTATGACTAGATTTTTCACAAATGTAAAAAGCTGTTCATAATTTACAAGGACAGGACCCAGGGAGTTAAGTCTGGACAGACCTCTGATTATGCTAATTATGCTATTAGATTTTGGAAAATTTTAATGCTGTTAGCGAAATATATTAATTAAACTATATACATTTTTAATGTTGTTTGTGAAATATGATTTAAACTAAACAATTTTTTAGTGTTGAATAAATATTTAATGTAGGCAAAATCTTTCATTAAGTTATTTTTATTTATTTATGTATTTATTTATTTATTTTGCGAATTATCTTTTTATCGAAATGTGTTAATTACATTTTGGAAACAAAACGAAATAAGTAGTAATGCTCTCCCTTATTAGTTTTCAATAGAAAATATGTTTCAATCTTTATGTATGTATTATGACTCACACTATATTTCATACATATACAAGACAGTGCAAAAATATTCCGGTAAATTTCATTAGTATATAAATTCTATCGGTAGTGTAAAACTGTTTTCTTGTAACAAGCAAAAATAATTTCGTAAGCAAATAAAAATCTTTTCACTCTAGTGAACTTTTAACTAATTATTAGTACGATTGTATTAGTGCGTATTTTTTTCTTTTCCTAACGGGTCTATAATACTTTATTATTTACAATTCAAAATAGTATTAAAATAAATTTTAAATGAAAAATAATTTATGTTTAAAAATTTCGTGTAAACTGTATTCATTAGAAAATGTACCTATTCTAAAACGCTGTCTTTTTGCCCTGTATCCTCATATACTAACGGATAACTATCCTCATATATAACGGAGCGCTGCATATATACGCGCGCCATCTTAAAACGATAAAGGCAACGCTTTCCGGCTGCCTACAGCAGTCGGAGAAATTACCACATAACAGCCCCGAAATACGGGAACGAATTCCGAGACGGTAGGGGCAGAATGCGAAATTATCACTTCGTCGGCGCATTACGAGAAAGTCTTCCGTTCCGATGAGGGGAGAATGCTGCCGTTAGCCCGTTATCGAATCGGGACGGTTGATGTAATTAAGACATATTTGTACATTTGTATTATTTTTGAGGAAACCAATTCCATTTCAACAAATTTAACATTTTTAAACGTTTGATTGTTTATATATATAGAAAAATTACCACTATTTTCGATTAGTAAAAAGCGGGCTTCGCCCGTTATCGAATCCGGGCGGTTTATGTAATTAAGACATCAGATTTTTTTTTTCGGCAGTCTAATTCAGTTGTTTAAGGAAAAGCAGTGTCCTCGCCCCTCCCTCCCCCCTTCAAGTTTTTTGCTCTTAACTTTGGTCCGTTTCTATAACTCAGAAACTATGTTACGGATTTCCCCCAAACTGATTCCAAACATCAGAATTAAAGTAATAAGGACCCTCTATAACATTCGTACAGAACACATTGCGCCCCCTGGTGGTGGAAGGTGTAATTAAAGATTTTTCAGCGAGCTCGGGTTCTAAGGGTCACATCACGACGCGGTTTTGCTCAATCGACTCGACATCGATAGAGGATACTAGAGCTTATCGGTTTTAGTTCTTTTTCACCACCAGGGGGCGTTTTATTATCTCTGTTTCTATGGCCCGGATTACGACGGAGTATGGCTCGACTGTGGCTCATTTGACTCGACATCGAAAGCCTCAACGATTTCAGATATGATGGTATAAACAGTTTGCGCCACCTGGTGGTGGAAGGTGGAACTAACGTATACTGCAGCGCGTGCGCAGCACGAATGCTATGCGGTGCCGCAGGCAGCGGGGACCCGAACTGGAGGTTCGTTCAGTTAGAAGTTTATGCTATTCGACTGGAGCTTATCAGTTTTAGTTCGTTTTTCACCACCAGAGGGCGTTTGCTTATCTCTGTTTCTATGTTCCGGATCACGACGGGGTATGGCTCATTCGACTGAACGTCGATAGAAGATACTACTGCTTATCGATTTTTGCTCCGACTCTCACCACCAGGGGACGCTTTCCTATAACTGTTTCTATGGGAAGGATCACGACGGGGTATGGCTCATTCGACTCGACATCGAAAGTCTTAATGATTTCAGTTATGATCATATAAACGGATTGCGCCACCTGGTGGCGGAAGGTGGAACTAACGTATACTGCAGCGCGTGCGCAGCACGACTGCTATACGGTGCCGCAGGCAGCAGGGACCCGAGCCGGAGGTTCGTTCAGTTACAGGTTTATACTATTCTATGTGCAATTTAAGGGATTATCCGGTGCGTGCGTAGCACGACCGGTATACGTTGCCGAAGGCAGCGGGGACTAGGTCCAGATAGATTCGTTCAGTTAGAGGTTTATACTATTCGATGTGCAAATTAAGGGATTATCCGGTGCGTGCGTAGTACGACCAGTATACGGTGCCGAAGGCAGCGGGGACCCATGTCGGAGATTCGTTCGGTTCGAGGGGGATGCGAGCCGGAGAATACAAAAGTTTCGAGGCACCGATGTAAATTAGGGGCCCGCTGGCGGGCGAAGCCAGCTAGTCATTATTATTAATGTTCGTAAACGTCTGTCTGTGTGTCTGTCTGCACGCGGATAAACGCTGCGAGCGCAGCGAGCAGCGAGGCGATTTTGGTATCAAAAAATTCGGAAAAATCCGGGCCTCCAGGAATTACAGTTTCGAAGAAGTCGGTCCCTAATTAAGAGTGTTATTAATTAAAAACCTCTTCAAAATTAGCAAAACAAGAAACAGTTTTATCGAAACCCGAAAAGAAAATTTCCGTTTTGATAATCGCAGACATCCAAATTGTCGCTTTTTAACGCATCATCGAATTAAAAAAATCTACCGGAGCTATCGGTCCGAAAATCCGGGTACACACACGGCCGATTTTTGTCGTTTCAAAAAGTCAAATTATTTTAAATTCGGACCGTAACTTTTCTTTATTTCGGCCAAAAACTGACCAGACATCCAACATTGACCCCACACGGGAAAAAGGTTGCTATAAAGGATGCCGGGTTGACACATCCGAGATCAAATCGCTCCATTCCTTTTTGAAACAAGTGGAAATAATGACTCTACATTCACGAAAATTTGCACACATGTGTATAAAAAAATCGCAAATTCAACAAAAAAAAATTCGTAAAAATCGACCAGTAGTTTTTAAAGATATCAATTAAAACTCATTAATGAAACGGCAAATGAATTTATTTCTATTCCAAAAAGACAGCTACTTTTTAGGTGCGTTCGTAATTATATAAATACGTAGCACCTATTGTCATCGCTTGGTCCGTCCGTCTGTCCGTCTGTCTGTCTGTCCGTCCGCATACAACAACACAAAAACTACCCAACCGAATGGTTTGAAATTTAAGATATATTATCTTTGCAGAATTTTGTCGAGACATTTCAAATTTTATTAAAATCGAATCAAAACTTTAGGAGATATTAATAAAAATATTTATTAAGAAATTTGAATTTTTTATTTATTTTTTTTTAATCTGTGCTTTCTTGTTATAGGAGCTTCCGAAGTTTTGTATAGGAAAGAAAGAAAAAAAATAAGGAATTATCAATTTCTTTTCAAAATATCTCCTGTCGTATGGATCCCATCGCGCCGCGGTTTGGCTCATTCGACTCGATATCGATAGCGCTTACATATTTTAGTTCAAAGTTTCACCACCAGGGGGCGCTTCCGGAAATCGGGTTCTATGGGCCCGATTACGACGGGGTTTGGCTCTTTCGACTGGACATGGATAGCTTTACAGATTTCGGTCATGTTCGTATAGAACACATTGCGCCCCCTGGTGGTGGAAGGTGTAATTAAAGGATTTTTCAGCCAACTCGGGTTCTATGGGTCACATCACGACGCGGTTTGGCTCAATCGACTCGACATCGATAGAGGATACTAGAGCTTATCGGTTTTAGTTCGTTTTTCACCACCAGGGGGCGTTTTCTTATCTCTGTTTCTATGGCCCGGATCACGACGGGGTACGGCTCATTCGACTCAACGTCGATAGAGGATACTACAGCTTATCGATTTTTGCTCCGAGTCTCACCACCAGGGGGCACTTTCCTATCTCTGTTTCTATGGGAAGGATCACGACGGGGTATGGCTCATTCGACTCGACATTGATAGAGCTTACCAATTTTAGTTCGTTTTTTCTCCACCAGGGGGCGCTTTCCTATCTCCGGTTCTACAGGCATAAAAACGACATTGGTATGGCTCTTCGATTCGACACCGAAAGCCTTAACGATTTCAGTTATGATCGTATAAACGAATTGCGCCACCTGCTGGCGGAAGGTGGAACTAACGTGTACTGCAGCGCGTGTGCAGCACGACTGCTATACGGTGCCGCAGGCAGCGGGGACCCAAGCCGGAGGTTCGTTCAGTTTGAGGTTTATACTATTCGATGTGCAATTTAAGGGATTATCCGGTGCGTGCGTAGCACGACCGGTATACGGTACCGAAGGCAGCGGGGATCAGAGTCGGAGGTTCGTTCGGTTAGAGGTTTGTACTATTCAATGTGCAAATTAAGGGATTATCCGATGCGTGCGTAGCACGACCGGTATACGGTGCCGAAGGCAGCGGGGACCCGGGTCGAACGTTCGTCCGGTTCGAGGTTTTACAAGATTCGAGATTTTCTACAATTCGAGGCAGCAATGTAAATTAGGGGCCCGCTGGCGGGCGAAGCCAGCTAGTATTTGAATAATACTGTATAAAAAACAAGACTGGAAAACTTGATGAATTTATAAATTAAAATTTACTAAAAAATATTTCTGACATGAATGTATATAAAATTTACTTAATATCCATTGAATAGTTTTGTGAATTTTAAGGAAGCACTATTAATGAAATTCTTTTATTTTTATGTAATATATATATATACATATATATATATATATATATATACAGATGCTAACCAGAACAGTGATATGTATATTTGTTTCTCAAAAAATACAATAAAAAGTGTTTTTTTTTTGTTTTTTTTTTAAATGCCAGTAAAGGACGAAAGTTCAAAAAATTCGAAGTACCATAATTCGGTAAGTTTGTAGTGGATTGCCGACACCTCATAAATGCAGTCGTTTGTTTTGATTGAGATCTATTGTGAAATTAACACCTGTGTGCGTGCAGCGACATCAGTAGACTATTTTACTTTAACTTTCGACGACTGCGTGTGACCTTCGGAATTTGTTGGTTTTCTGCGTTTCGCTGCAGTTTTATGCAAATTTTACCTTTTTTGGTCAGTTAGCAATGTATTTAAGCACGTGAAAATGTGTGTATCGTCGGATTTGGTCGTATCTCACCCCAGAGGAATTGTAGACCCGCTTCTATCACCAGAAAGTGGTTGCGCTCTGATTATGAAGTTTGCCTAGAGCTGAAGCTTGTTTTGGTTAGTTAAATTAGATTGTTTAGTTTAATAAAGATTGTTTTGGCAACCACGCGCTGGTTTGATTTAGATATTTAACCATATTTTAGTTAAACTGTGGAAGCCTGCGTATCGCAGCAAAGATAGTTCTGGAGTTTAAAAGTTAAGGCTCCTCGTCAGTAAACTTCCCGATTCCCCTCGCTAATGTTATTCCTATGGGCGTAGGATGCTTTCGTATTTTTAAAATATCTCCTCGGGAAATTAATATTTTTAACTTCTGTTTCCTGTGTACTGTTCTTAAAGAATGTCTCTTTTTTTCTTAGTTGTCAAAATATTTCTAAACTATGTGCTTAATTTATATTTTTAGGTGTTAAAATCTTAGCGAAACTATATACGATTTTAACATTTAATATAAAATTAAGTATATATTTTAGAAAAAAATTGACAACTAAGAAAAAAAGAGACATTCTTTAAGAACAATACAAAGAAAACAGAAGTTAAAAATATTAATTTTCCGAGGAGATATTTTAAAAATACGAATACATCCTACGCCCATAGGAATAATATTAGTGAGGGGAATCGGGAAGTTTACTGACGAGCAGCCTTAAGAGCTCATATGCGTAAATTAAAGCTTTATTTACTCGTCTTAATCAAGTTGCTTTTCTTACGGTGTAATAAAGTATATTTCTCTAGTGGGATTATTTAGACAGCATTCAGCAGAAAAGTCAAAATTCAGAGTACGAGACTTAATCATAGTCCTTCTCCTTAAGATAAAATTTGGTTTTGATTTATTTTCTGTATTCTTTATTGAGCTAGGTTTCACCATGAACCAGCACGCCACAAGTTTTGGTTGTAAAAAAATGAAATGTTTACTATTTTATTTCTTAAACATGCAGAAAGGTTTTTGAAACATAACTTATAGGACACATTGATAGGATAAAAATTAAAATTTCGTAACTTAATATATATATATATATATATATATATTTTACTTAAATATGAAGGGCAACATTTGAAACATTTTTGCAATTAGAACTGTATCTCTTAAAACTATTGGTTTAGAAATTTATTATTGGTCAAAGATAAGATGGGAAATCCTGTATATATCCAGGGTATCCTAGAAGGATTTAAACACATTTTAACTTTTCACCTGGCGGAGAAACACAGGCAATGTTAATTGTGAAAATGTTCAAAAAAAGGTAGGGAATAAGACTGTGTTCATGAAATAGAGGTCCCATTCATTAAAAAAAAAGTTACACTTCTTAAAATTTTATACGGTCCTTCAGTCATATAAGTTATATTTAGAAAAAAAAAAATCCATTCTCTGCCATTTAAATCAGTAAAAATTACATTCTTCTACGATCAAAACTCACGCAGTTATGATACTTTGAATTTTATGAATTTCCGGAGCTTTCCAGTATTAAAAACGAACAGACGATATTTTAGGGCCGGTAAGCTGAGAAATTTCATAAAATTCAGAGTATCATAAATCGGTGAGTTTTTGTCGTAGAAGAATAGAATTTTACTGTTTTACTTTTGAGAGAATCGAAAACATGTTTCAAAATATAATTTATAGGATCCAGTGAGCGTATAAAAATGTAAAATGTGTAAATTTCAGAAAATTATTAGCAGTACTGTTTCATCAACGTGTTCTTAAAACCTACCTTATTTCGAACCCTTTTACAATTTACTCTGTATACATACAGTTGTGCCAGTTCGCTACTTTTTGAAAGATTCAGATTGCATGAAAAAGTGGAAATATTCGTCTGATATAATGACAGAATAAATAAAGCGGATATATGATGAACTGTATTATATTTATATAAAAAAAGGTTGTGGCAATTAAGCAATCAGATTTTTTTTTTTTTTTTTTTTTTTTTTTTTAAGTAGTAGACTGGTAACATTGCCCATATGCATCTCAAATGGTTTTTTTTTTTTTTTTAAATACTGCTGCAAGCACTGATACTCCAACACTTTTTTTATGTTTTTAATTTTTACGATATAATTTTTTAAGCGGGTATTATTTTGGTCTGTCGTTGTCTCATTAATTTGATAACCATCATTCTCTGGAATCACGTATTTTAAAATTTATAGGAAATACTATTACAAGCGCTGATACTCCAACACTTTTTTCCTGTTTTTAATTTTTACGATATAATTTCTTTAGGGGGGGGGGCGGGAGTATTTTGCCCCCTCCGTGTTATCTCATAAATTTGACAACCATCATTTTCTGGAATCAGGTATTTAAAATAATTTAAATATTGTTGTTGTTGTGGTGTCAGAGAAAGTGCCATGGCACTTCTCTGAAAGACTTCAAGAGAGGTTGGACTTCCAGATCTGGTCTCCTAATTTTGAACCAATTCCAGATGTCAGACCTGCACTTGGATTGGCACGCCCAGAGGTGTCGTTTTCAAACTTGGAGGACATTGGAGCCACGAACAGATTTTACGGGCACCAGTTCCCAATAACGTTCAAGGTCCCACAACAGCGGCAGTCAAGAGAGGTTGTCATCCTCCCAAGCAGTGACCATGGTCGATGCTGCTTCACTTTCGGTGATATTGACGGGAACTGAGCTTAACCGTCTGCGCCACTGTGGGACAATTTAAATATTGATCGTGTGATAAGGGCTTTAATAATTAAGTTGCACATTTTTTCTCGTAAATATTTAATTGGTTATTCTCAGAAATATTTTATTAATATTTTATTTTGTGTTATTAGTGTACTTTTATTAAGTTTTGGTTCTAAATACAAACATAAAACAGAAATTTGTCACTGTCTGTAGGTAATGCATTACTACAATTTTTATGCCCATTGCTGAATTTTTCGATGTTTTGATTTATTTATGTTACTGCAATTCAATTTTGCCTGCCAATGGGAAATATGACTGAGAAATTAGTTAAATATTGTTGCTAGATTAATATAATGTAAACGAGGGGGGGGGGAAGCTGGAATATAATAACTATAACTATAAATTTAAAAAAGTCAACTCCTTAAGGCCGCTTGCCAGTAGGCGTAGGATGCATTCGTATATTTAAAATATCTCCTCAGGAAATTAATATTTTTAACTTCTGTTTTCTGTGTACACTTCTTAAAGAAAGTCTCTTTTTTTCTTAACTGTCGAAAATTTTCTAAACTGTATACTTAATTTGGTACTTCTCTATTATCCCTTTGACCACTTTTCATAACAAAAAACTATCGCCAAACTGTAACGCTAAATAAACGGGAGAACGTTGCCATTGGAATATCAGAATAAATAAATAAAATATAAGAATTTAAGGACACAATTGTTATTTTAATTAATGAAATAACTAATAAATCAGTAAAACATAATGAACAATACACGCAAATGTCTAATTAAATCCACTTGATGACATAACATACACGTATAATGCTTCTGACATCAAGTAAATGAGACTGCATTTTTGGCGTTTAATCTTACAGTTTGGCAATAGTTTTTTGTTATGAAAAGTGGTCGATGGGATAATAGAGAAGTAACCTTAATTTTATGTGAACAGTTAAAATCTTATTCAGTTTCGCTAAGATTTTACCACATAAAATTATAAATTAAGCTCATATTTTAGAAATATTTTGATAATTAAGGAAAAAAGAAACATCCTTTAAGAACAGTACAAAAAAAACACAAGCTAAATATTTTAATTTCGTGAGGAGATATTTTAAATATACGAATGCATCCTACGCCCATACGATTAACATGAGCGAGGGGAATCGGGAAGTTCACTGACAAACAGCCTTAACGGTGTGAATTACTGGCACGGTTACCCTATATCGATATTCAACAGAATATCCGTTACATTCTAGCTGAAATGGCAAGTTTGCTTTACTAAAACAATAACAGATACAACCAGTGTTACAGTACTCAATATTCGACTTAGGAAAAAAAAATAGTAAAATATTGTATATTTCCGCATGTAAGTCGAGAATGTTTGGAATTTTTTTTTTTGGCTCCTAAGGGGGGGGGGGGGGGGGAGGGATGTCTTATATACGAATCAAAATAAATTTCCAAACTTGATACTCTAAAGAAAAAAAAAGAAGATTAAATATAAATAACACAAAAAACCCTTACAAATTTCCAAAAATGTTTTAATATTCCATTCTTTTACAGTGAAAAAATTCTTAATCATCAATCACTATCCAAGTTATTATCTGAAGTTTGAAACAAACTCCTTAAAATCTCTTCTTTTCATTTGATTATCAAGATGAATGCCGCCCGAATCTACTTCATCATTATCACCATCACCGCGATCTTCCTCCCATCAACATCCTCTGTTCCATCCATCGCATTACTGTTGCAACATTTCTTGATAGATCGGCCAATATATTCTTTGTGGTATTTCAAGGAAAACTTCTTCCCACCATTCAGCATCTCTAAAGACGTCAACTTTCAAAAAAATAATTACCACCATTTCAGGATTCGTACGTTTATACCACAATTTTTAATAGAATATTTCGCCTTATTTAAATGCAGAAAAGTTCTACAAATCCTGCAATTAAATGAGGCGTCTGAAATTTCTGCTATTTAAATATTAAATTAGAAAATTTCTATTAAAACACGTGGTAAAAGCGTACGAACCCTGCATTTGTCACAGCTTCATCTTCTGATGTCATCTATTCAATCTATTTCGAACAGTGCCTGAGCCCCACCAGTGGCTGAGAGGTTCTGCTCTCGAAGCTGGTAGACGGGAGGTGCTGGGTTCGATCCCAATCACGCCCGTCGGCCTAATCGTTCGGAGTTTTCGTGGTTTTCTTCGAGCCGTGGATTTATCCATGCGTAAATACGGGTTAGGTTCCCTTAGAAAGACGCTCACGAAGGGCACTCCCCCCGGGCCTATATCCCAAGTGTAGATCAATAATCAACCCAACCCAATCGAACAGTGCCTGTCTTTAACCCTTTTTATCCTGACGGTACTTATAAGTAACACTTTAATCCCTTCGCGACGAGCGTCTTTTACAGAATTTTTAATCTGTTATCACCGGTTTTTCAATTGAGAAATTTTCACCTAATTGAATCGCAAAAATGCTATGATTAGATAAGGAAAACTTTACAAAAAAAATAACTGGTGGGAATAATCGAGGATTCTGAGCATCTTATAAAGTAGCTGGAAAATTAATTCAGGATATAAAGGGTTAAACGGATTATTTAGACAAAGGTCTACTGGTTAGAGAAGAAAAGTAAGGCCACCGGGGATCATAGCTACCGAAGATCCCATCTCAAGGGAAAGTTGTTTCATTTTTTTCTGTATGGTGCGCTTTAAACGCACCCCAAACAAGCAGAGAAGACTTCCGCTCCTTTTATTTTACCCCATATATTTTTAACCCTACAGTGCATGAATTTTTCTTTTAGAATTGTGTTTTTTTAGGGTTTCGTTCATCTCACGAAACCCTATTGCTCCCGCTCCGTTGTCTGTCTGTCACAGAGTCATTCTCGAAAACTATGTAACAGAGTTGAAACTTTGGTATAAATCAGAATAGCAGCTGCGAAGAGCTGAAAATATTAAAATTTGAAAAACTCGTATTATTTTAATAAATAGAGATAAAAAACCAAAATTCTAACAGCCTTTTCCTATTAAATTTAAAATTTTTTTGTTATAGCCGATGCCAAAAATTAAAAATCCACGATGAAATTCTATCCACACTAATTAATTTTCTATCAGACGATTTTAACGTGAAAAATGAAAATGAAATAAAAAGTTTCACCCATTGAAAAAAAGATAAATATGAAATAAAATTGATTGACGTCATAGTCGTATAATAAAACTGAAAATGTCTAAGACTTCACAATAATACAAGGAGTATGAGTATGTGTAAGTGGACAAAGCAGATTAATTACACGTCATTTGAGAATTAAAAAGAAAATCTGACGTCATATGGGAATAAGTTTAACCGTGACCTACGTCATACATGGCCAGATCACGGTTTGACGTCAGGGTAATGACGTCATGATTATTGGATCAACTCTGAGAGAATACAGATCAAATTTTGAATGTGTAATGAATGTGTAATGATTGTGTAATGAAATGCGTGTTTACATATAGAAATACGACTTATCGATGGAATAAAGGTTTGAAAAGTGTATTGCTTCTCCTGTAAAGCAAGGTAAATTTCTAAATCTTTTCTTTATTATCATATTTATATTATATTACTATTAAATTAGAGAATTTTTTGTAGCAAAGTTGTCGTCTGCGTTGCTTTTTCTGAAACGAAAGCTTTGCAGCTAATCCGATTACAGAAATCGATACTTTTCCGTTATACGGACAATATGCCAAAATGTATGCTAATGCATAATGTATGTAAATGTATGTATGTAAATGTATGTATATAAATGTATGTAAATGTATGCTTGGCGACAATGGTTTCCGTATAACGGAAAAGTACCCAGAAATCTTGTCATCATCATCTACTATATTTATAAAGCGCAAATTCGTATTTAATTCTGATCGGTTAAAACTCAAGTTCTAACGAACAGATTTTTTATAGGATTTCAGTGTTAGTTTGGTAATTTGTAAAAGGTTCTATCATCAGGGGAAGCTGATTATGAAAGATACATTTATCTATCTATTGTATACTATATATATAATGCAAAGGGGAATTTCGATCTGGCCACTTATAACTTGAATTCAGCTGAATGGATTTTAGATGTGACTAAACACTGTTAGCTAAATTTTGAGGGAAGGTTTTAGTGTATAACATATCGCTTTATGTTGCTTAGTTTTAGAATTAGGGGGGGGGGGATTTCTATAATCAATTGAACCCGATTATGAAACATTGGCCTTATTAAAAGATTCCGCTGAATGAATTTCGATGAAACTTGCATCGCTAATTTTTCAGGGATAGTTTTAATACATTGCATATCGTTCTTTGGGAAATCCTACTGTAAATGATTAAATAAACAAGTTGTCTTTAACAGCCTAAATTTTGTTAAAAAAAATATGGGTAATAAAAATATATATGATAATAATATAAAAATACAATATAAAAATAAAACCCGGCGACATTGGAGATATTTTGTTTTGTATGGTAATCCGTTAAAGCAATTTGCGTGTGTTTTATATTAAATTAAACATTGTGTATTTTACAATAAATTAAGTATTGTGTATGTTTTATAATAAAATAATTTGTGTGTCTTTATAATAAAAGTTTGTGTGTGTTTTATAATAAAATAAACTGTTTCCAAATAAAATAAACTGTTTCATAATAAAATAAAACTAACAGGTACCCGAAAGCTGGGTTTTTCTCGCCAAAATGGCGCAAAACAAAAATTGCGCCAACAACGGTGCGTATGAGATAGCAGTTCCTTTTAAAGTATTAGCAGATGCTTGTAAATTGATATAAAAAAAATTAAACAAATACATATAATTTGTGTAATTTGCTATCTAGCAACCAACACATGGGATTGCTTGTAGATCGCCATTAGTAAATTTAAGAGATTAAAAAAAAAAAAAAAAAAAAAAAAAAAACCTGTTGTATATTTGTAAACTTTTTACTTGTGTCCATCCAAAAACCATGTATTTCGTTATTCGTGCTTCATCTCGCCGTTTAAAGATGATCCAGTCCCTGTGACGTCATAAGAGTCATGATGCGGCCATGTATAATGTAGGTCACGGTTTAACTAATTTTTCAAATGTTTGAGAATAATACAAAGCGAGTATCTGTATAAATAATAGAGAATAGTAAATATATGTGTTTGAGAAACATATTGAATCGTGATAAAAATCCGATTATGGAAATATTCGCATATTTTAACATTTTGAAGGTGTACAATTTGTTTAATTTGGAAATTATTTTTTTAAATATTGCATTTAGTCCGTATGACGGATATTATTATGACAAAATATAATAGCGGGCTTAGCCCGCTATCCGGCTGGTTTAGATATTCAAAAAAACGAAAAAATAGACCGGTAAATTTTTACTTTATAAAAAACATGACTTTTTTTGTGAAATGAAATTTGTTTGAATTTATTAAAGAAAGGATAAAGTGTTTTGAAAGGAATATTAAATAAAACCCTTTGAGCGATCTTCGATCACACTTACCCACTTGTTTTATACTTATATTGAGAATTCGACACCAGATATTTTAAGATAGATATTTAACTTTATTTAGAAGCATATTTATGTTACTTTTACAGGATTAATATTTCTATATAAATATAGTGGTTGCAAAGAATTTGATTTATTTATTAAAAGTTAAATAGAAAGTGTTGCCAATTGGCTACACTATGCACTGTAGGGTTAAGCCAGTCTAAAATTCCATTTTCATCCATCCAACCTTTCGGATGGCACGGACGATAATACCACTTGAAAAATTGTATCCCCTTAAACAATGTTTTCCGTTAAAAAAAATATTAATAGAAATAAACGTGTTCCGTTCACCATGCAGCTTAAAACAACAGCGAAGCGCGTTTTCTCAAAATTACTAGTATGCAATGGCGGCTCGTGACAGGGGGTTCATTTGGGGCACTAAATGCATGGCTGCTAAATTTATCCTTTTCTTACCACTACTATTAACTAGCGGTTTATTGCATCTGATTAAGCGTCAAATTTACAATTAAAATATATCTTTGAAGTGAAATTTGGATGAAATACAGGGTCATGAAAAATCGAAGAGTGTGGGAAATAGGATTCCAAATATCTCGGCAACTCATTATCCGATCGACTTCATGCTTTATGCAAAATTTATGTTTTTTTTATTGTCTTTTATATTCATTTCTTAAAATAAACAATTTCGAAAATTTTTATATACCTTTTATCTGAACGAATATTTCGAGAGTCCGAAAAAAATAGTTCCGGTTAATCGAGGTTACTGAAATGAAATAGGCTTCTTCCCATTATTACATACTGAGTACATACCAAATTGCAAGTCTCTATCTCAATTTTTTCGGGAGATAGAGCGTTTACAGACACACAGACACACACACAGACACACAGACGGACGGCAAATTTTTTTTTTCTAAAAATATGTTTTTCGGAATCTCCAGTGTCTGAAACGTGTAAATCCGTCAAAATTTTTTTTTCGATTTTCAAAACGATTACAAGACTTACCCTATATACTACGTATGATGGGTAAGTAAAAAGGAATACTTTATTCTATTTACTGTCAGAAATTTCTGCCATTAAACAAGGAAAATAATTTGTGTTTCAAGCATATATTTAGTCCCCCCACACCCCCTCCCCCCTCCAAAAAAAAAAAAAGGTCACGAGCCGCCACTGTTGCTATGCAATATTAAAAAAGTAAGTGAAAAAGTAAGCACCCGTATGAACCTTTATATGTGATTAAACATCATGAAACCCAAAACATAAAGCTTAGTTTCAGTTTTTTTTTTTTTTTTTTTTTTTTTTTTTTGTCCTTTTTTACACAAAAATTCTGGCTGAACTTCGTTAACCCTTAATTGCATAGTGATGTAAATTTCCATCACTGTTTATTTAATTTTTAATAAATAAATCAACTTCTTCGCACCACTATATTTATATTGAAATATTAATCCAGTAAATTTCCCGTGAACTATGTGGCTCAACAAAGTTAAAAATCTATCTTAAAATTTCTGGTGTCTAATATTTAATCTCTCTATATTAAAAAAAAGTAACCACCGCTGCCGCCGCTGTCAATTAAGATTTTGTGCCTTGAAGTCTTTCTGGACTAATATCTAGAAAACTATTGCATGTAAAATTTTAAAAATTGGTAGTTTTATAAAGAAATGTTCGATAAACACGCTGAAGCAAACAGTTTTTAAATCGAAGAATTATTTTAAGAGATATTTAAAATCAAAGTTCGTCAAAACAGTTTTTTGAAAAAAGTTTTATAGGAACGAAAACTATCCGCAGGAATTTAACCATAATTTGTAAGGATATAGTTGACAAGTTTGCGGAGTGCAGACTGCAATCACTTTTTTAATTTGAGTAATTTTTTCAGGTTATATTTCAATTTTTTATTCAAAATTTTCATTATTTTAACGAAGATTTATTTCATATTTCATAAATTCCATTATTTGAACCGTTGCCAATTTTTTATTCAAAATTTTCATTATTTTGACGAAGATTTATTTCATATTTCATAAATTCCATTATTTGAACCGTTGCCAATTTGTAAAATAGCGCACGTAATAAGATTCCCTTTCAATTAAGAAATGTATTTACACGAGACTATTAAAAACAGAAATAAAACTTTAAAATAATATTTAAATGATCACGTGTTAAAAGCAATAAATGTAGAAAATGACGTAATAAAAATATACTTGCGCGTGAATATTACAAAGAGAAATACGAGTAACTAGGGAAATTCACGTCACATTTAAAATGATAAAAAAAACAATATTTCCAAACAATTTCAATTAATTATTATATTTTCATGAGAGATCAATTTATTTCGACATATCTTTTACCCATTATTGCAAATTTTAAAACAGCGTAAATAATAATATTTCCTTTCCAATGTCAAAATTCTTCTATTTGTTTATTTGGTGTTACAGTTTAACGATAGTTTTTTTTTTTTTTTTTTTTTTTTTTTTTTTTTTTTTTTTTTAATGAAAATTGATTGACGGGGTAATGGAGAAGTATCAAAAGACAAATAAGCGTTGAATTAAAAATTCCCCGATGAAAAAACTAACTCGTGTAACGCATCTGATGTCAACTGAAAGTGACGCGACGCCACGATTATGCACGTTTGGCGCTAAATCATATATTTTGGTGACAGTTACAGTTGTAATCTGTTTCAACAGCAGTTGATTCGACCTTAAAATCCCTCAGTCAAAGGAAAATGAATGGAAACCCTGTTACAGCAGATCGCCACTGGTTGTTTAATTATAATACAATCTTCCGTAATCGTTTTAGAGATGATCAAATCAGAGTGTTTTTAAATCATGCGGTGTCAGAACGGGGGTTGGCGAGCGCAGCTCGTAGGGGGCAGAGCCCCCTAGTATATGTATAAAAAACACAATTGTAAAAGAAAAACTCATGCAAAGAAGGGTTAACACCGTCGTGTCGTACCGTATAGGGAGTGCAAAATCCTTGAATTATTTTCGAACAGAAAGTTTCGCCTTATTTAATCTGACTTTCAATAGCTGAATAATTTAAGAATTTCTATTCTGAAAAAGTAGTTCCAAAACATAAAAAGAAGCATACTTGACGCTCCTCGCGAAGTGTTTAAGTGTTTATAGCAGAAATATTTTGAAAAAGAAAAGGATACAATAATTTTTTGTCATGTGATCACAATGAAAGAGATTTCTTTTTCCATTCCTGGATCCTTTTTCTTTTTATTTATTTATACGTTTCTTTTTATTTATTTATCCGTTGATTTATGTTTTAAAAGACCACTATTATATATTGTAAGTAGGTCTATCGCAAAAGTAAAGCTTTCTATCTTTTATAATCTCTAAATAATAAAGATTTTTTTAAAATTTTTTGCACCTGTAATTTTTGTAATAGATTAATCTCGAAATTATCAGAATTATTATATTAAAAAAAATAGTTTATCCTTTTAAGGACATTTATTCTGCTGTTAAAATATTTAAATAATTAAATACTGCCAGAATTTAAGAATAAATTGATCAGAAAATAAATAAATTCTGTTTTATACATACATTATAAAAACAAAATTTCATTCCAAAATTATGGGTGTCAATTTGCAGATTGGAATTATAACTAAGTGAAATATATATACGAGGGTAAGCCATTAAGTAAGTCACAAAAGATAATTAGATAATAACTTATAATGATATTCACTTCAAAACTATTTTCATTTCTCAACATTTTCTACACCAATATTTATGCACTTATATCACCGTTTTATCAGTGCCCCAACACCAGCTGCATACATTTTTTGGGTTGCTGTCTCAGCCACATTAGGACTTCAAATTGAACCTTTCTATCATCTGTGAACATCATCTTGCATCCAAGATGGTTTTTTTAGAGGACTAAACAGATGAAAATCGCTTGGGGGGGGGGGGGGCTAAGTCGAAGCTGTATGGTGGATGTTGAAGAAGTTGCAAGATGATGTTCTCAGATGATGAAAGGTTCACCTTGAAATCCTCATGTGGCTGAGAGAACAACCCAAATAATTGTACGCAGCTGGTGTTGGGGCAGTGATAAAACGGTGATATAAGTGCATGAATATTGGTGGAGAATATGTTGAGAAATAAAAATAGTTTTGAAGTGAATATCATTGTAAGTCATTATTAAATTATCTTTTGTGACTTACTTAATGACTTTCCCTCGTAATATACCACCACTCTTCAAACGATTAAACGGTAAACAAAAATTGTCTTTGTAAAATTACCTGGTTATTCACGTATTCATGCACATTTTTTTTTAGTTTTTGTAAATATGCAGAATAGTAAAACTTAGTAATCAACATAGCTGCCAACTTCAACGCCTTTTTAAATCAAAATTATGTTTGAACAACAAGAAAAAATAAATAATAATAAAATTAGTGTTCTGTTTATTTTAATGAAACGTTGTACGCATTTTATTTTATTTTTTAAGTAAAATGTCAAGTTCCAACATTTTTCTTTGACGTAAAAAAGCATAGAATTTGGCATGAATTAAACTTTGTTGAGTTATGATATTAAGATTTGAACTCCCTTAAATTTATATCGTATTTCACTAATTTAATAAGTACTATTCCGTAATTTCTTGTTTTAGTTAATTGCATAGTCTCATTGTTTTGTGCCCCATCCAAAGCGCGTATATTCATAGTAATTTTGAAGGTGCCACTATTTCAGAGTGAATTTTTTTTAATTGAATATTTAAATCGCAAAATTTGTAATAGTGTTGTTTCATTGTAGATTTTGTAAGCTTTTATATATATTTTTTTAAAAAAATAAGACGAAATATTCTATTAAAAAATATGAGAAAACTTTACGCTCAATGTCTATAAAAATCTGCTAAAAATCTACTCAATTCAGTTGATATAATATCAGTTTTTCTTGAAAATTAGAAAACATTTTAAGAGTTTTAAATGAAAGACATCAAGTAAGGCTACATTTGCTATGTACACTTTTAAGAAAAAAAGAGAAAATAAGAAAATAAGATAATGAACACACTGTACTATTCCATCACTAAATTAACCGAGAGAGAAGCAGAAAGTACCATTTAACTTCGAATAGCGTTTTTTCAAATATAATTGATTTATTTTATTTTTGTATTTATTTATTTATTTTTGACGAAATTAACCACCCAAAATACTAAAGAATTTTACACTATTGTAAACGGTACATTTATTTCATTATTGGAGTAATTACAACAGCAGTTATAACAAGTCGGTCGAACTTTATTTATTTATTTTTGTTACGTATTGCACTCGGTCGGCTGGATTCAGAGTAATTTTCTAGAAATATACATTTCCCGTAAATTATTATAAATCGAAATTTGTTAGTTTCTAGTTTAATTGGGAAAATGTCCAATTGCTGAACAGTTGAAGGTTTTTGACATGTTTTTCTAGGATTTGAAAAACTGGTACCGGACACCGGACGCAGTGTTGCTAGTGGGTTACCTTTTTAACCCTTTCCGGCACAGACAAAGTCTGTTCGTAAAATGAGAAATTACTGATTGACACCGGAATTTACAAACTTTTTTAGAAACTAAGAACTCCTTTTTTTAGCTTTCATTGTAGAAACAAAATTTTATTAAATATTCTTGGTATGGAATGCAAGTTTGGAATTAAAATTAGGTGTGCCCGGAGTGGAACCACTGTGCCGGAAAGGGTTAAATTCAGTTTTCTTTATTCCCACAATTATTTTGAGAAAGTGAAATTCGTCTTATTTAATGACAGATTAAATAAGACCAAAACAAGGCGAATTATACCATTTAAAAAAAAGTGGTACCAATCAAGCAATCTCAATAATAGTAAATAAAAGTGGCCCATTGGCAACGGTGACCGAACTTTGAAGCTTGGGGGGCGTACTCATCTAAACAAATTTTATGTTTAGTTATAACTGTAATCAACCTCCAACAGTTCATGAGAAGAACTGAAGATCTTGAACTTCGATGAAAAAGTCATTGAGGAGATCTCGCTTTCATTTATTTGGTTTTTACAAGTCAATTTTTCTATATATTTTTATTGGTTTATATTTGTTTCCACAGTAACTACCAAGCGGCTTATTCGCTCTGCACGTAGGGTAATTTTAAAGAATAATGGAACGAGTTTATGTCAGCAACACGCGAAACATTTACTGAGTAATTGCTTCTAAGTAATTAAAAATGTTTCGTAAACTACAAAAACTGAGAACAACTATATTTAGCGCTCTGCAATGCGAGCTGATATCTATTACAGGAGATACAAATAGCGATACGTTTGTCATTGGCAAATTTATAAGAAGTAAAGTATCTCACGGTGCGTTTTCGTTTTCCTCTTAACACGTTGACGGACACTTGCGGCTATAGCCGTCAAAGCGAAGTTTACTATGTGGCATGACGGCAATAGCCGTCCAAAACGAAGCGGTCGTTTTTAGACACTACGGCTATAGCAGCACAAATGTGCATTTACCGGCGTACAAGTCTTCTAGTCATGTTCTTCAAGTCATGTTTTGGAAACAATTTTTAGGTTGAAGTTCGTTTTCCACCTGTTATACGAGTTGCAGCTTCAGTATGCACGTGCAGGGTGGCTAGTGGTCAGGGAAAAATGCAGTAAAAAAATGATAATTACCAGTATATTCTTATAGAAAAATTCAAATTGATTATTTAATCGAATAATCAAGTTAAATTTTTCTATAAGAATATACTGGTGTTTATCACTTATTTTGACTGTATTTTTCCATGACCACTAGCCAACCTGAAGTGGTAGTGAAGAGAAGAGTGCAACCTAATTAAAGGTGCTGAATTAATCAAAATGAAGTTTATTTAAGCAGAAAGAGTAAAACTAAACTTCTAATATTCTAAAAATTATAAAAGCATGTTCCTACTATCCGTCAATGTGTTAAAAAAAACCTTTCCATGAGGAAATATCTGACGTTGTATATGGTAGGATGGATAGTCTTCTGAACGCATCTTTAAAACCTTGAAGGGCGATAGGAATATTTTATTCCACTTAATTTTAATTAATATTTGCATCAGAGTATTTTGAATAGAATTTATTTTATAAGCTTGGGGAAGGGAAAAAAAGAGAAAAAAGCAGTAAAATTGAAGTGTTTACATTGGTTCGTACGGTGGAATCGGTCTTTTGCAAGACCAATCTGACCATTGAGGCACTCTTCAGACTGTGTACTTTACACAGTGCTGTTGACGTGAAACGTCTTTAAAATCACACCGAAACATATAGATACAAGGACAGAAATCCGAACCGTAACGAAAACGTCTTGCCTTAATAACTGCCTAACTATTAACCTCAGAGACAGACTTGAATGCGGTGTCGTGTATTTTGATTCAGACGTGGTAGCTCAATGATACGGGTGTTTATGTCTAGAGTTTTCGAGATCAATCGGTATAAATCATAATAAGTGCACTTTACAATATTTCCTTGTAAAAACTTAAAGTAGGTGTGCAAAAAAGTGAACTATTTAATAAGTCTGCATCAGATCACATACCGTAGGAAAGAGGAGAATATGGGGCATGCACAGGTATCCCAATGTCCGACACCAGACCTGCCAAGTCTCCGGCTTTTTGGATACCAGTAATTTAGTACAGAAAATGTTGTTTTATTGAATCGGAACATTTTGCTATTTAAAAGAACAGCATTTTCTCAAAAAAATTACTGGTGTTCAAAAAGCCGGAGACTTGGCAACTCTGCGACACCTAGCGGGTGAGACTCTTTCGGCAGCATCGCAAAGTTGACTTGGCGTGCTCGGTGAACAACGTCAGGAGCATCTCTACAGCTGCTGTATCCGAACAGATGGACATAACGTGTGACGATGACACACATATATTTGTCATGGATGGATGTCTTCGAGCTGATGGATATCAGTATCAGTCGAATCGTTACAATACAAGAACATTCACGTACAGTAGACGAATGCTTCAAAAATGTTCGGCCTCAACAACGTGACTATAGAACCAAGACCATTGGGAAATACCACCATCGATTGTATGTTCACAAGACACATACATTGATGTTGATATTATGCGTGGTGTCTCTTACTTGTGTACTCTTACATATAATCACAGGCGAATGTCAAAAACAATTATCATCGAATACTAGTAGAAATAAATATCATGTATCTTCCTGTGTCAGTTTTATTTAAACTAAAATTTGATACGCAGTCAATGTCTCGTTTTCGTTTCATTTTAATACGCTAAAAGCAACTCGCTGCCATAGACGTTTCAAATTAAACCAACGGCCATGCGCCTCAAAATGGGGATTTTGGTCCAATTTTTTTTCTCTCCTGTAATTCACTATCCTTATATAGTAGAACCCCGATTACCCGAATCCCGGTTATCCGAAAATCGGCTTAACCGAAAGACCATAAAACTATTTTTTTATGTGAAAAATTTTATTTTTAAACAAGCGTACCGTTTGTGAAATAAATAAACAGCGTCAACTTACTTATTTGAACTATTTCGTAAATGCAGGCACTTTATTGCATAGACACATGCAACACTTCTTTTCTTTAGAAAATATGTTGTGATTTTTTTTCTTTTTCAACTTCGCGTTGCTCCAATGCTGCCTTATCACGCCACCTTTTAAAGAACAACAAATTTGACGCTGTTGCAGCTTCCTACACTTCAATATATTGAGGTGCTAATATCAACTTTTTCAACTCGTTGAGCTCTTCAAACTTATAAAAACCCGTTTGAATTTAAAAATATAACTCATCGTAAATAAGGTTTGGAGGAAATTAAAACATGTGTGAACAGGAAAGGGAAATCGAACAGAATACGGACTCTTGCAGCACCTGCAAGCATTAACGCTTTACCTGAGTGTGGGGAAGTGAGAAAAGTTAGTAGTGTCATCTGGTAGAATAAAATTAGGAAGCCTCCCGGTTATCCGAAAATTCCTATGGAACCCCGGTTAACCGAAAATCGTTCGGTCCTATGCTTTTCGGATAACCGGCGTTTTAATGTATTTGTAACTTGTTGTACGTATTTAGTACTATTGATAGACTTAATTCTTGGCTTCCTAAGATGTGATATACGACTACTCATCCCCAGGGCATGGAGTTGCCGGACGACTAGGAAGCTCCTTGAATGCAACTGCTCAACTCTTCAACTGTAGAACAATTGAATTTTTCTCTTCAAAATTTTCGGAAAATCTTGTGTGAATTCAACACTCTAGAAAGACAATTAATTGCTCTTGAAAGGGTTGTCTTTTATTTATAGCTGTACATTCAGTTTTCAGCATAGGTATATAATACTAGTTATATAGATTTTTTTCTACTTGCGCGTACACTTGCTGTAAAAAAAGGGAGACCATGTTTTTAGACACTTATTTCTGTAGATTATTATTATTTTTTTTTAACACAATTTTTCAAAAATTGGTAAAGTAATCATACAAATAATACCGGGATAGCTCAGTGGTAGAGCGTGGCGGCTTCAGCCAAGCGATCCCAGGTTCGAATCCTGGCCCGGACATTTTTCGTCCAGTTGGAAATTTACAACTTGTATGATTACTTATTTCTGTGTCTAAATGATGTACAAACAAAAGAAAATTTTTTCCGGATAATCGAGGTTACTGAAATTTAATAAACTTCTTCCCATTATTACATACTAAGTACATACCAAATTTCGAGTCTCTATCTCAATTTGTTCGGGAGATAGAGCGTTTACAGACACACAGAAGGACGGCAAATTTTTTTTTCTAAAAATATGTTTTTCGGAATCTCCAGTGTCTGAAACGTGTAAATCCGTCAAATTTTTTTTTTCGATTTTTAAAACGGTTACAAGATTTACTCTATACTACGTATGATGGATAAGTAATACCCTATACAGGGATGAGATTTCTCCGCTTTTTTGCATACCAGTATAATCTTAGAGAAAACGTTGTTCTTTTAAATCATAAAATGTTCCGATTAATTAAAAAAGGATTTTCTGTAAGATTATACTGGTAAGCAAAAAAGCGGAGAAATCTCATCCCTGACCCTATACTACGTATGATGGGTAAGTAATATGATTAAGAAGATCTTTCAAGATTTATATACTCCTTGGAATTTCCAAAGATACTGACACCAATACTTCTAATCAGAAAATTTCTATTTAATATTTTAATGTCAAAATTTATAATCACCTTGTTTAATTGCAAATTTTGTGATTATGCAAATTGAGAAAATTGCGGATTCTGCAATTAAATAAGGAGAAAAATTCTATCAAAAAAATTTGTCAGAAATGTAAAAACCCTGTTCTTTCATAGAATAAATGACCCGGATAGTCAAGATGTATAATGGTATATAGCCTAAAACATTTTTTTCTTCAATCAAAATCTGTTATTTTTGCAAAAACGAAGATTGCAGTGTTCTAAAAGACATTATAAATTTACGAGGTAGTATTTAAAACCCACAGATGCCAAATTCGGACCTAAACCTTCTATTTTTAAACTGATTATATATACATAGCTGTCAATTTTTACGCTTTTGAGTTAACATTATTTCTGAATAGTAATCTTCACTTATTTAATAGTGGAATTTTTCCGATTAAATAAGGTTTGAATTACTATTCGGAAATTGGGACAACAAAAAATGTCGCTTCATCTATTGCGGTGATATACATTTATTTTTACTTTAATTTTAGAACCGAAGTAAAGATAAAAATGTCAACTATATTCCGTCTATTCTTCCACTGGAATGTGAATGAAGCGAAACGTTCTGAATTTCAAAGGCAAGAAATGCTTCTTGATTTTCTTTTATTTTTAGAACACAAGATTTAAGAGGACAGTGCTTTTTTTCTAAACATATATTCCAAATAAAGCTACACAGGATTTTTTCTTTAAAATCTTTTTTCTTGGTATTTTTCGACATTTGAAATAAGAAAGCTTAAAAATGCACCTTAAATGTTAAGTTTCTTAGATTTCAAAATAAACAATGTTATGAATTTTAAATCAAGAGAGCAATTGCACATTTTAGGTATTTTCCGTGTGTAAACCTTCTATTTTTAAACTGATTATATATACATAGCTGTCAATTTTTACGCTTTTGAGTTAACATTATTTCTGAATAGTAATCTTCACTTATTTAATAGTGGAATTTTTCCGATTAAATAAGGTTTGAATTACTATTCGGAAATTGGGACAACAAAAAATGTCGCTTCATCTATTGCGGTGATATACATTTATTTTTACTTTAATTTTAGAACCGAAGTGATAAACGACTTGACTTCAAAAGGTTACTGTTTCTATTAGTTTAATCAGTACTACAGTGCTTTCATTTCAACCACAAATTTTGAGCCTTAAACTTTTGATTACGGACCAGGAATCACAACTACTTCGATATAGATTAATTTTTACACAACTATTCAAACTGGTAAATAAATCATATCAGTTGTAATTTTCCAATTGGGCGAAAAATGTCCGGACCAGGATTCGAACCTGGGATATCTTGGCTGAAGTTGCCATACTCTACCAACTGAGCCATCCCGGTCGAATCTGGAGGAACTAATTCATCCAGTTAACCTTATTGATCATAGCATCTGGTCTGATATCTGAATCAGCTCAACAGAATAGATCGCAGGTAATGGAACTCTAGTAAGCGCTGGATACGTGATTGAGCCATCCCTGTCGAATCTGGAGGACAGCGTATCCTGCGTTTACTGCAGTTCCATTACCTGCGATCTATTCTGTTGAGCTGATTCAGATATCAGACCAGATGCTATGATCAATAAGGTTAACTGGATGATTTACGTCCTCCAGATTCGACCGGGATGGCTCAGTTGGTAGAGCATGGCAACTTCAGCCAAGATATCCCAGGTTCGAATCCTGGTCCGAACATTTTTCGTACAGTTGGAAAATTACAACTCATATATTCAATATTTAATCATACCACAATTTACAAAAAGTTTCTTTGTGGTAGATTTCTCTTGAAAAATTCAGAGTATAAATGTATGACAGATATTATTTTTCAAAAAGTGGTATGTATCTCTCTATATTAAAAAAAAAGTAACCACCGCAGCAGCAGCCGCTGTCAATAAAGATTTTGTGCCTTGAAGTATTTCTGGACTAATAGCCAGAAAACTAGTGCAAATAAAAATTTGAAAATTGGTGGTTTTATAAAGATATGTTCGATAAATACGCTGAAGTAGACACTTTTTAATCCGAAGAATTATTTTAAGAGATATTTAATATTAAAGTTGGTCAAAATAATTTTCTTATAAAAGTTTTATAGAAACGAAAACTATGCACAGGAATTTAACCATAATTTGTAAGGATAGAGTTGACAAAGTTGCGGTGTGCAGACTGAATTATTTTTTCAATTTGACTCATTTTTTGAGGTTATATTTCAATTTTTTATTCAACATTTTCATTATTTTTATGAAGATTTATTTCATATTTTATAAAATCCATTATTTGAATTGTTGCCAATTTGTAAAATAGCGCATATAATAATATTCCCTTGCAATTAAGAAATGTATTTATTTACACTTGACTATTAAAAACAGAAATAAAACTTTCAAATAATAATTAAATGATCACGTGATAAAAGCAGTAAATGTAGAAAATTACGTAGTAAAAAATATACTTGCGCGTGAATGTTAAAACGAGAAATAATTAAATTATTAAGCGTTTTCAAAGCATTAAGTAGGGAAACTTACGTCATATTTAAAATGCTCAAATAGCAATATTTCCAAACAATTTCAATTAAAAATTATATTTACACGAGAGATTAATTTGTTTCGACAAATATTTTACCTGTTATTGCAAATTTTAAAACAGCATAAATAATATTTCCTCTCAATTAAAAACTATATTTTTAAGTTTAATAATTACCTTTAAAATGCCGAAATAACTAATAAATTGTTAAAATATCATTAACAGTATGCTACCTCTCCTTTATCCCGACGACCACTTTTCATAACAAAATAACTATCGCCAAACTATAGGATTTAACACCAAAAATGCATGAATGTGGCGTCACCATTCACTTGACGTCAGTGGCAATACACGTGTTTGTTATAGCATCAAGTGGTTTTTAATTCGACATATGCATATATTTTTCATTATGTTGCACTGATTTATTAATTATTTCATTAATTAAAATAACAATTTCATTCTTAAACGGCAGTGACCTGATATTAAAAAAGAAAAGGCATTGAAAATGTTGCGATGAACAGTTACATACAATAGATCAGTTTCAACTGACGTCACAAACATTTATTCACCAGCCGAGAGAGATAATTAAGAAAAATAATGTAAATAAAGATCCAAGACTATTTTTTTCTGTTTTCATTAATATATTGTAAATTTTATTGTTTAAACTTACTGATAGTTGACACTTTGGTGAGTGGGTTTTCCGAATTTCTTGTGTTTTATTTATTTGTTTGTTTATTCATTTATTTTATTTATTTTATTTTTATTTTTTTTTTAGATTCCTATGGCAAAATTCGGCACAAATGTCATATACGCACCATGTTGGCACGATTTTTTTCAACCGCCAATTTGGCGAAATCTTTGTTTTTCAATATTAGTTTCAAATAGCATGCAGTAATAACACTTGATTTTTTATTTGAATATAAAAACAGAATAACGTAATAAATGAAATAGCTTCTATTATTTTAAAAAAAATAATAAATAAATGATAGTTTGATATAAATAAATATTGATATACATAATACAAATATTTTATAGGATTAAAATAAAAAATAAAAGTAAATAGACAACAATTTATTCAAAAACAAAGTTATCGCCAAATTGGCGGTTGAAAAAAATCGCGCCAACGTGGTGCGTATATGACACCTGGGCCCAAAATTCTTCTAATTGTTTATTTGGCGTTACAGTTTGGTGATAGTTTTTTTTTTAATGAAAATTGATCGACGGGATAATGGAGAAGTATCAAAAAGACAAATAAACCTTGAATTAAAAATCCCTCAATGAAATAACTAATGCGTGTAACGCATCTGATGCCAACTGAATGCAACGCGACGCCACGACCATGCACGTTTGGTGTTAAATGATATATTCTGGCAACAGTTCTTTTCTTTTTATAGAAAGTAGTCGACGGGATAATGGAGAAGTAACCAATTTTCTATAGCATCGTTATAAAATTCTCCAATGCAGTGACATAGTTTACTTAACCATTTCCCACAAGTTGATTTTTAAATGTTTGTTTCATCTTATTTAATAAATCAGGAAAACAGTTGTTAGCTGTTTCGAGAGCAGATGATTCGAACTTAAAATCCCTCAGTCAAAGGAAAATGAAGGGAATCCCGGTTACAGCAGATCGCCACTGGTCCTTTAATCATAATACAATCTTCCCTAATCGTTTTAGAGTTGATCAAATGAGAATCTTTTTAAATCATGCGGTGTCAGAACGGGGGTTGGCGAGCGTAGCTCGTAGGGGCAGAGCCCCCTAGTAGAATAAAAAATAGTCGCTAAGACGACGTATGTCCCGATCCCGTAATCAACAGTTTAACCTTTTGATTACCGGCTCGAACTGGCGACTATTTTTTATATTCAACCAAAATTTAAAAAAAAAAAAAAAAAAAAAAGGTAGATATCTGTTGAAAATGTCCTAGCATAACTGCGCGGAAAAGATTATTTTTCAAAATGTTGTACGAATAGAATAAAAAAATAGTCGCTGGGACGATATATGTCCCAATCCCGTAATCAAAGGCTTGATTAATCTCAGAAAATTCTTACAATTGATGCGATTCAACGCAGTGGTTATAAACTCTGCTGTTTAAATATTAAATAGAAATTTTCTAATCTAAAAAAGTGGTGCCGGACTCTTGGAAATTTCAAGGAGTATAGATACCTTGAAATCGGTTACCTTTACAAAAAAATAATTTAACAAATTACAATAACCATTGGGAAAATGTTTCGAAAGCTTAAAAAAATTTACTGTACTTTCGTGTTATCGCGGCCCCCACAGTTATGATTTTGCCAAGGTTGCAGTTATGCTTTCGCCAAGATCATCGCAAAGCTTATATATGCATCCTATATACGCATATATATATTCCAAACACTCCTATATGTGCCATATACGTCATTATACATATATTATTTACGTCTTATATGTCGTATATATATCATATGCACATGTCATATACACACATCATATATGCACATATATGACTATAACTTGGCCACATGCGTCAAGAAATATTATATATATGTGGCGTTTTGACTAAGATGAGACACCACGAAATGCAATACTCCACGAGAAAATGGTAGTTGGTTAAAGATATACAAAGTTGCAGTCGACATCAACAATCACGGCGAAGAAGTGAGGCAATGAAAAGAGTCCACAAGAGTTTCTTCCATAAAAACCATCCAATTTCCAGACAAATCTTTTATTTAGAATAAGAGCGATGCCGTAACAATTCCCACGGGTAGAAACTTATCGCCCCCAGGCTCCACGATAGATCACTACATTGTTTTAAAGATGTTAAAAAACAGTGTGAAAATTCTACGAGACGATAACACCAGATACATATTTGTTTATACTTCCAAACACGTCAAAAATCCTCCCCTCCGAAGGATGCCAGCCAGTTTTGTTCACTCAGCGTAGACATACAGAAAAACGACGTCACGTGCGCACAAACCAATGAGTGAGAGCCGACCTACAGACCAGCGAATGAGGCGAGAGGGAGAAGCTAAAACAGGAAAGAGTTCCTCCACTGGCCGCGTATCAATTTTTAGTGAAAATTACCCAGCGCGCGAAAATCAGAGCATGGAATAATAATAATAAAAAGAAAATGGCTTTTTAAAAACATTCGAAATGAGAAAGCGTCTCGGAATTTTATAGATTGGGGAGCTGATAAAAGCTACGAATGAACTTAAAATTTTAGATTAAGATTAGGAATAAGATAATTATTAATATATAGTATTTACTTTTAAAAGGACATTAAATAGGAATAAATATTATTAAGAATTAAGGAAATACTGACTATGTCAGAAGTTAGATTAATTTAAAGGACTAATGCGAAATAAATGTGAAGGAAATAAATTTTTTATATAACATATATATATATATATATATATCATATATTATTATAATGTCATACATGCTTTATAATTTGGTGGTAAATCTTTGTCGCTTGGCAATTCACCCTTAGTGACCGCTATAACACGAAAGTACCAAATTTACAATATATTAATGAAAACAGAAACAAAAAAATTATAAGACGATTTCTCATCCGACGTCAATTTTTGATTTCGGCTTTTTTTCATATCTCATAATTTGCATCTATCCTTTTTGTAACTTTAACATTTTTGTAACTATTTTATGCACTTCTATTGCCTGTTCAAAGAAAAATTCTTCTAAAGTTACAGAATTTCGTTAAAAACGCTTAAAAAAATAAAGTGACGACGTCAAGAGGTCCATTCTCGATCGAAAATAACAACCATTTTCCCAATGGTTAAAAGTGATACACTATTTTAAAGAGCATTAAAAATACAGTGTGAGCAGAACAAATGTATAAACTTTTTAAAAAAATCACCATGAAGAAATTATGTTAGGGAAGTGCAGTTAGCAATAAAAGCATTTTCAGGATACGGCATTTTTTTTTTACTGAAAAAAATATTTGTTGCTCAAAATGTCACCGCTAGAAGTCGCTAACGCGAAGGAAGCATAACAGGGATGAATCCTCGTATTCAAACTGCGCATGCTCTTTCCCACCGGTAATTTCTAGAGATTTTTTTCTAGAACATTTTCTAGAAAGCTTTTACGATTTAGTAAGGCGATGAAAACTTTACAGAAAAACTGGTGGGAAAGAGCATATCTGATTGGGTAGCAGGAATAGCCACTACACATAGATTTATCTTTGCATTCTTTCAAAAAGAAAAGTATAAAAGATAAAAATTTGAATTATTTTTCATCCATTCTCCCAGTGCAATGCGAATAAAGAATAACATACCAAAGTTTAAACACAAGAAATGTTCTTTGAACTTTGCATCAGTTTAAGGGCGAAGAATTTAAGAAGACAACATCTTTTCTGTAAACAAACATTTCAAATGAAGCAGTAGGTTTGTTCTTTTTTGTATTTTTTACATTCTAAACAACTTACACACTTGCCAACATCCAACTATTCTTCCGTAATAATTTGATTCAAGTTAAACACATTTCGAACCCGAAAATGTATTTGATTTAACTTTATTTATTTAGTAATGTCATAACAATGTCATATTGATTTAGTAAAGTCATTTACGCGTAACTAATTTCATTTTAGAGATGTAAATAAAACAACGTTAAAAACACCAGAACTTAAATTTTCTATAGCATATTAGTATCGGTAGCATTTAGCGTATGGCGCTTTTTTCATTTTTTTCGGTTGTTTCCCCATGCTATTGCCTGTAACCCGTTATCTCCTGTTTTCCTATTGGTCATTAAACTTTTCGGTTCAATCCACATCTTTTCCTATTTATATGAGCAAATTTCCAGCATTCTTTTCAATGAGGACGGTACGTTAAATGCTACCGAAACTAGTATGCTATACAGAATTTAAGTTCTGGTGTTTTTAACTTTGTTTTATTTACATCTCTATCATTTTGCACCAGGTATCATCTCAATAATGATTTCATTTTATTTTTATAAGAAATTTCTGGTTCAAAACTTGTTTATCCTGGGTCAAATTAACTCACATTTTACGGAAGAACACCAGGTGGTTGGCAGGTATAAAAGTAGTTCGCTTACCGAAATGAAATTTCGAGCTCCTCAAATTTTTTAGTGAACAATTTGTGAAATTAAGATTCAGAGAATATAATACACACAAGTCCAAACTTATTTAGCATTTTCATATACGCTGGACTCCCAAGTGGTCCTTTTCTCAGTTTTTCTTAAGAATTTGTGTGGAAGGTTTCTACTACATTTGCAATAGAAATAACATTCGTGGAAGATTTCTACAAAATTTACAAAAAATGGATAAAAAAATTTCTGTGAAGAAAGTGATATTAAAAAATGAACCATTTGGGAGCTTTCTATGTACTATAATAACGTATTATGAAACATAATGCATGATTAACAGTGTTGCCAGTCTGCTATTTAAAAAAAAAGTACGATTCTGTGATTGGCACCACTTATTTAAAATAGTATGATTGGCCTCATTTTCACGTAATTTAATCTGTCATTAAAACTAGAATTACCCAAGACAGTGTTGAAAGTAGTGGGTCACTTTTTTAAAATTCAGATTGCTTGATTGGCACTTTTTTGAAATGGTATAATCAGAGGTTCAAAGTTCCCACTAATCTTCCGTAATATGTGGGTTAATTTGACCCAGTTTAACCCCTTAACGGGCGGTGTCCACAAAAAAGGACACCTAATTTTAATTCCAAAACTGACAAACGCACGGTGGAAGATTTGCTGATTCTAGCTGGCCAAAAGTCGATTTTTCAAAGTTTATCCAACTGGAATTTTTTTTTACCACATGTACCTTATATGTGCAGGTGGTGGGCACTGCAGATGTTTTTGATATAAATGCAACCGTACTGCCAGTAGGTGAGTATGAAGTTGGCGTTTATTAGAGGAGAATAAATCGATGATTTCTAGTATATTGTTTTAATATGTGAATGTTGAAGAAATTGAAAGAAATTGTACATTATGAGTGCTTTAGAACAAGGCATGTACTTTATTTTTTAAAATTTATATGCATAATTTTTTCTTTTGTCAATAGTTATTTCCCATTTAATGTTTTTAATGACTTTATAAATTTTTAATAAATTTCATTTTGAAAATTCAAAAAGTTATATGATAAAGTTAGATAAATCTCAACTTTTAATTTTAGTAAATAGTTTAGAGTCTTAGATATTGGATAAACGTTTACGTGTCTGCATCTATCTGCTTCCGTAGATTTTAAAGTTGTTTTTATCCAGTGTTGGGCATGAGCGCGTTCATTGAACGAAAACTCGCGAACTTAGTTCACTTTCTGTGAACGTTAGTTGAACTTGACTCACTTTTTGATAAACAAACGTGAACTGAACGAAAGCTCAAAAAATCTGTGAGTTTGAACGAAATTTACGACTCAAACTCAATTTTTTTCATAATTTATTTAAATTTTTTTCAGCCATTTAGAACACGTTTTTCCCATTCAAATGCCATTTAGATGCTTACACGGACTCAAGACGGATCGAGTCTGATCATTAGCTTTTCTGGGTCGTGCCTGGGTCTGGTTTTCTCTGAAGGCTCGGGCCGGGCCGAACCAGGCTTATTTCTGGTCCTCCTAGAAGTTTGCACAGACCGAAATTTTCTGGCATTGTCATAACAACTCTGCTTGTATGAAAATCATTGATCCGCCCTGTCTGATTCATGCAAAAATCTGTTTAAGGAACAAACTCCTTGTGTCAACAATTTTTGCCGAAAATACATAAATTTTAAAATTACCATTATTCTACAATTAAAATTTACTATTGTAGAAAAGAAAAATACGTATACATTTCTAATGGGGGGAAGGAGGATATACAGTACTGTAAAACAAATGATAAGAATCTGTGTATGACGAAATCCTGTTTTAAACGGAAACATTTCTTGATCGGTGCAAAATGGATATAATAATCCGTTTGAAAATAAATAATACTTTGCAAGAGACGACAGACATGGTAAAAAAGGAATTAAACCATAACGCTTTTTTTTTCTCTCCTATTGGATTCCGTCTTAGAAGGTTTTTCGATATAGAATTTTTCAGATTTTTAAGTCTCCAAGCCGTTTAAATGGATAAATGGTATTAATAATAATTCAGATATTCTTAAACCCAGGTTCCTTTCCTTTACAATCCAAAAAGTTAGAAAATATTATTTACTTTAAAATAAAGATATGAATACGTACTATAATACATATTTAGATAAATATAGTTTTTGTTTCAATCCTATTCTACTTTAAAAGTGCACAATATTGATTATAATCAGTAGAAGGTTTTACAAGAGATTTAAAATATCACCTTTACGATCATTGATTATGAAATTTGGGGCTCCCCCAAAATCAAGGGTCTCAGATCCACGGAACAGTAGGCCCATGTTTTAATTCGTCCTGCCTAGATCTGTTCTTTTTTTTTCCATGCTCAAAAATACATTCTGACACATTCAACTAATTGCATCAAACTTTCTGACATTGCTATGTGAAATCTATGCAGTTGAAAATAGTACAGATCTTTAGATTTTCATTTTAAATGTGATATATCTTTATTTATTATAGATTGCTTCCATTACAATATGCAATATTTAAAAAGAGAGAGAGACTATAATTCAAATAAATTTTGGTGGAATTCAATATAAATGTCCCAATGAACATTTATATTGAATTCAACGAGATGTTACTTTGGAGAAAAGGCAATAAATTGTTATCCATAAGTAAGAAAAATAATCAATCTGTAAAAAAAGAAAAAAAAAAGTCCTTCCGGCCTGTACCGGGAGGAAAAGGTAGCTTTCCTATATCTTCGTTTTAAAATTTTAGCTAATGTTACACGAAAACAGCAAGTTAAAATGCAAAGAAACGTTTACAAAAGATTCGTTAATACTGAATTTGAATAAGAATTTCGCCAAATTATTGAGCAATAGCCAAATTGGCTTCATTTATGAAGACTTATTTTGGTCGCCAAATTTGGCGATATTTCGCCAAATGTAACCAATTTTGGCGAGAATTTGGCGCTAACGGATATGAATATATAGTTTTATGCGTATGATTGGGAAAATTACTACAACAATGAAAGTAAATAATTTGCGAGTAATCGCGTTAATGTGCTGTTTTGTTTCAAAATGCCAGCCACCCTAGAATTTCAAACTGCTCTATCTCAGCCATTTTTTAAGATAGAGGTAAACCAAAAAATGCTCTGGAATCCTTGTATCAAGGCCTAACACGTAATTAAAAAATAAATTTGAATTTTTATTTTTTTTGTATATTTATTTTAGTTTTAAATTTTTAAATGACCGCCATCTTGAAACAAAATGGCGGACCAAGCTGGCCAACGAACTCGGTCGAGACATTAGTGACCTTAATACACAAAATTAGTTTCATCAAAATCGATTTATAAATACGGGCGTTATCGTATGACATAGGTCAGATATATATATATATATATATGGAGATATATATATATATATATATATATGGAGATATATATATATATATATATATGGAGATATATATATATATATATATATATATATATATATAAATCAACATTTGAACGGAGGGTGGTTTTGGGGTCTGGGGGTCATGATCGGTGAAAATATATCAAAATTTTCCGGAACTGCTTTCCTCCGAACGGCTGCAATAGGTAGCTTTATACTTTTTTGTATTGAAAGCTACCTAAAAGACCTAGAATTTTTTAACTTGAACATGTTGGGTACAACCAATATTCTATACAGTAAACCTGCTAAAACGGAACAAGGGACAGGAGAGAAATTTCTTTTTTATTGAACAGGTTCATCGTCTATTGTAATTATACGACACTGATTTCTCCGCGCAGGCACTAGACAATTTTTCGTTTAAGTCAGGTTTCGTTATAGCCAGGTTCCGTTTAAATAGATTCATAATATTTTTTTCCTTTTCTTTTTTCAACTTCTGATGAATATTAGCACAAACTTTAATTTTCATTACGTACGGACACTTAAAAAATCATTAAATTGTAAAATTCAAATGCCATAAATAAAGTTCAAAAATAGGGGGGGGGGGGGACAAGCCAACTAAAGAATTTTTATATAAAAAAAGTATTTATTTATTGAATACTTTTGTTTAAATAGTTTGATTTCTCACTCAAGCAAAGTGTTTTCTTAAACTAATTTCTAATGAATTTTTCTATTTTAGACAGAAATATTTCTTTTTATTTGAAAAAAAAATTTCAAGGAGTACAGCAAAGAAATCCAAATGCATGCATGGAAGAAAAAAAAAAAAGACTATGTAAAATTTTTTCTATTAATGCTATAGATATTATTGTTAAAACATTAAAAACATTAGTTTAAAAGTTATAAGGACATCAACTACAGACAAACAGAATAAATCAATAATTTATTATTTTTTTATAAAGATCGTCGCAGGTCGCTAAGTTTAAAATTTGTTTATTTTTCCGCTCTCTTTTTTCTTTTTTCGTTATTCCTCTGGTTTCCGTGGGAAGTACTTTGATTCATACCACCTCCAAGGCAACTGTGGAGTTATTATTTTTTTTTTCGGTGAAAATGTTTGGGGTCCTTATCAAAATAATTTGCTTCGCCACAAAACAAAATACTTTGATGTCTCGTCCACTGGTCTATCGCAGGGACTGCTCTTTGTTTGTCTGTACAATCACGTTGTGGGGTCTGTCTTCTTTCAAGCCCTTTTTCGCAGTCGTTACACTGGTCACTTATCAGTACGGACAAATCACCAGCACTTCCAAGAATTCTGTTCATAGTAAAGAGACAGTTTTATACCATTCAGATAATAGTAATAGTTTTCCCATGGAAGTTGCTGTTATTAAAGTGTTAAAATTTTTCCCATGAAGAGAAATAATGTGATAAATGAAATCTGTATTTTCAATGCAGCTTAGTGTTTGTCTTTGTATTAGAGCAAAATAATCTAATTAGTTCTAAAACCTTTCACGGCAAAATATTTTTTTAAAGAAATAATATCTTTGAAATCTTAATTTTAAAGCTGTACAAAGAAAAAAAAAGTAGATTTAAAAAACATATCTCTAATTTATTAAACCAAATAAAATGTCTAAAGATTTCGCTAAACAAATGCACATGACTATAATTGTCATATAAATAAAATGCCAAGTTCAATATGGGCTCGGAAAGGAGAGGGGAGGGGGTATTTAGAGTTCTGCATGGGACCGGCCGTACCTGAAACCCGCTTCCGGCCCGGGTCAGATTTATTTCAAAGGACTCGAGCCGAGTCAGGCCTAAACTTCATTATTCCAGGGCTGTGTAAGATATCACTTACAGGCTATATCGTAAAAATAGAAGCTAAATATTTGTGATAATCTATATTAACAGTACTCTGATGTAAATTTAATTTGGTTTAACAGATATTACAGGGATATTTTTTATTTACTTTATCTTTTCAGAATTTTAAGATTACAATATTTTGGAAATCATTTTGTTTTAATTACCATATGCGTCGGCATGGGAGGCAGGATAGGGCCATTGCCCCTCCTTAGATTTAGAAATTTAATTAAATATCTTTGACTTCTGACGATTTGAAAAAAAAAAGTAAATTTATTCTTCGTAAGTGACATAAAATAATTAAACACTAAGGAAACAAGAACTATGAATTTTTTAACATGGTTGTCTGGCTTTGCGTCCTGAACACCGAAAAATCCCGTACATACAGGTTCCCTTCTTAGCAGGTACATCGTCTGCTATAAATGTATAAATATTCTTTTCGCACAGATTATTATATTCACTGAACTCGTATCAAGATTTTTCCGTTTAAGACAGGATTTTGTCATAGACATGTTATTTTAACAGATTTTACCGTATTTATTTATTTATTTATTTATTTATTTATTTTGCCTAGAAACATAGTGGCGCAGCCAGAATTCGGCTTTAAGGGGGTGGGAGGGGGGAGTTTTTGTTTGCTAGTCCAGTAGTCACAGTTTATTATATTCATTGGTTAATCGAATCATTCGTTTTATAAATTAGATCATAATACTACTTTTTCCGTATATTACAATCAGCAACTATGTTACCCATGATTCATTTAATCATAACGTTTACTACCTTTAAGTTACATTACGTAAAATGCATCAAGAAAATAACATAAAACTATTTAATTAAGTTACACTTAATTTAGTCACATTTAATCAAATTGTTTAAAAAAAGATGAGACAAGCTTTAAAAGGGGGAAGAATACACATACATATATATAAAAAAAAGAGTGTAGCAAATCAGTGTGGTTTTGCTTGAAGTAGATAAATTTTATTTTTTGTTTGAATAAATGGACTGCGACCCTGGAAAAATTGTTAGTCGTAAGTGTGCTCTGCCATCTCTTACAGTTTGTTTCGTATTTTTTGAAACAATCTGCATGTCACAAATATTTTACTTCATTTTTTTCTAAAGGAAAATAACAATTCCAATACAATATTTCTGATTTTATGACTGCACATTTAATGACACACATACTGTACCATTTTATGACTGTACAATACTATTTTTGTGTGGTACTTCTAATTTTTTTATTACCACCATGTAGCTGTTTTTATTTTTCTTCCAAAACACTAAATTTTTGTGGTTGGCAGGGGAAGAGGTTCTCTGTCATACGGACAGAAATTTCTATGCTAGGGTCTGACCTGGTCCAGCCCGTAATAAAAGCTAAAAATTCAAGCCGAAACCTTATCAAAGCTTTCGGTATTGGCCGTGCTTGGTCTGTTAAAAAAGCTAAAATATTGACCCAGTGCCGGTACGAGCTGTTTTTTTTTTGCGTAGCTTATGAATTCCGGTCGCACCCAATTTCCGAAAAGCATGCCAATAGTTCTTAACCAACATTACAGTTCTTTTAAAAGAATATTGCATACAGTTTTATGTAAAATTTTAAGGTACATCAGATTATATGTCCACAATTTATGGGATTCGGAATAACAGTACTAATAATCACTTCGAGACAATTAAATGAACACTCATTGAAAAACTTGTGTAATTTAGAAAAAAAAAAGGGGGGGGGGGTTAAAGAAAATCATAATGTTAAGACTCTATAAAGAAGAAAAAGGTATATTTTGGAAAATATTTCTCTGTAATTTATTAAAGATTTAGTTATGGCAGTTATCAAAAATCCTGCTCAGCTATGCAAAACTTTCTGACTCATGTTTAAACGTAAAGGAATAAAGATGACAGTCCAGACCACTGAAGCGATTTGGAATTGATTGCTGTCTTCCATTCTTTAATAAATAAATTACCTATCGAGTTATAAGCGATTGTTATCACGGAACGATAAGTTTTTTTCCTTTCCTGCGCTGTCATCCTATTATAATTTCTTAATAAGAAAATCTGCCCATTTCATGCGTTTCTGGACAAAACGAAATTCAGAAATGTGTGATAAAGTAATTCCCTTGGACAGCCTTAAACAAATGTTTAATTACTGTTGTCCTCATTTTACATAGATCAACATTTTGTTTTGTTTTGTTTTGTTAAACACGGGATTCTGTCATAGGCAGGTTCTTTTTCTCAGGTTTTACCGTATTTTAATTTTATTGCCTAGAAATGCATCTACCCATCTTAAAAATAAATAAATAAAATGTATCAATTTTAATTGTGAAATAATAGCGATTTAAAAACACGTGCATTTTCTGAAAAAAAAAATGGGCCGGGCCAAATTTCACCGATATTTTTACTGGACAGGCCATAGCCGTCCAATGATTTTCATATAAACTGAAAATTTCTTCTTGTTTAAACCTCAAGAAGAATGCAGTCCAGCCCCGATGTGGGCCGGAAAATAAATCTAGTCCCGGCCCATCTGGGTCCGAACCTCTAAGAAGAAAGTAATCGCCAAAACCAGCTTGGACCGAGTGTCGGGAAGGAAAATTGGGAAGGGCCCATGAAGACCCTTACATCGAATAACCAAAAGATTAGCTCACAAAATTTTGTAAATTTGAACGATAAAATTCTAATATATTTAAAAAAAAAAAAAAAAAAAAAAAAAAAAAAAAAAAAAAAAGTTGAACGAGTTCGTTTGAAAATTTTTGAATTTGAACGTGTACTTAACTCCTTTTTGAGACATTGAACGTGAGTTTGAATTAGTTCGTTTTTTTTTTGTGAGCGTGCCCAACACTGTTTTTATCATACGAAGTCTAAAATTATTATTATATTTTTTTATTCTAAGAACACTTTTCTTTTTACCAGGGTCATCAGAATGTAAACCAATCACACGAATAAGCTTTTAAAATATTATACAGCAGCAACAAGCTTCCACATTTAATGAAAAAATCGAATTGGCTGAAAATGTTTTGTTGACAAATGAAAATTATAACGAAGTACAAATGAAAGTTTTCAAGCAGGAAATGATTATACAGAAGACCCAGTTTAGACAAAAGTAGACTGCTGTACATAGAGCACATGAGAAATTTCTGAAAAAGTATGAAACTTGGCTGCAAAGCAGTTTTGAAATACCTCGTTCAATGAGTACTCGTAACTTACTGAGGAAAGCCAGAATGAAGAATTATTAGATGGTGAATTGTCAGAAAAATTCTACGCAATTTTCTTATTCCTTTGTATATATAATAATATGTATTACTCTTTAATATTTATTTCGTATCCCAATTTCTAATAGATTATTATAAAAAATTACTTTTATAATTTGGTATCATATAATAAATATAATTCTATCGCTTAAATCTTAATAGTATTATAAAAGTTCATAAATATTGTCCTTTTTAGTTATCAAGTAAAAGATTAACTCATTCATTACATGTTTTAAAGCTTTAAATAATTTAAATATTTAACTGAATGGTACATCATATTAATATAATAAAAAAATTCAAATCAGGGTGGCTAGTGGTCAGGGTAAAGTACAGTCAAAAAAGGTGATAAACACCAGTATATTCTCATAGAAAAATTCATATCGATTATTCGATCAAATAATTAAGATGAATTTTTCTATAAAAATATACTGGTGTTTACAACTTTTTTTGACCGTATTTTCCCCTGACCACTAGCCACCCTGCACATCTAATGTACTACATTAATAATTTTTAATTAAATATAATGATTTCTTATTAAACTACCGTTTAAAAATTCATATATTTTCTTTAAATCAGCCTAATATATCGTTTATATAAACGAAAAATAGATTTCATCAAATAGAAGTTGAAAAATAATTTTGGCCAGGTAGAACCGTCAATCTCCTACCGTGAAACGGCACCAGGAATATTTAATTAAAATTTTCCTTTTATTCCGTACCAGAAAAGATATTTTAAATTTCTGGTGTCAAAATTAGTTGATTGCTGTGTTGCCATTGCAGTGCATTATTATATTCAAAAGATCTTCCAGAATTTCAGAATAATAATCATTGCTTTATTTAATCCTTTACTGCTGTTGTGATGCTATTTAGTCGTCACGTATTTTTCTGCTCTTGTAATTTCTTCAGAAAACAGTAAGACTCAGATAAAAAAAAAATATTAAAATATATAAGTGACATATTTACTGATTTACTCAGCTGAGAAATACAGCCATGTAAAAATACCATTGTTTTTATAAAAATTCATTTAATTTTTTTTAAGACTTACTATAAAACCAGCTTGTGACGATTAGCACCATGACGCGACATTGGCGGCATTCGCAGTCGGATTTTTTTCAGCGTTTGAACGGTCCCTCGAACTTTATCTCCAATAATTTCTAACAGTTTTCTTTGCCTAGTTTTTCTGAGATCAAATAAGTCAAAGAAAACTTTTAGATATTATTGGTGTTGAAGTTTGAGGGACCGTATAAACGCTGAAAAAAAAATCCGCCTGCTACAGCCGCCGTTTTTGTAAGCGCGCAGGCCTAGTATTCAGGGGGCGGTGCATCAATGCTGAGGGGCGTCAGCTTCTGCCTTGACTGAGCGCCAATCGCTGTCAGCGCCATCTATTGTTTGAAATTCGAAGTAAATTCAAGAATCACAGTAAAAAAAATCCTGACCTCATACATAACCCTCCTGCAAGATTTTTTTTAAAATATCTGTCACCGTTTGCAAGTTATTGAATTTTAAAATCCATCAGTAATTTTTGGGATACCCGGTACATTACAAATGTGTCTATTCATCTGTACAGAGCAATAGAATCATCTCGATACTTGTCTGACGACCTGAGGAAAGTGGTATTCCCTGTAACTGAACGAAACTCGTTCTTTGCCCACCTGGAAAACCTACTGATGGCAATGGTCTTTGATAAAAGGAGGCACATCGAGAGCTAGGGCTAAGAAGAGTGTTAAAAGCCAGGCAGACTGTTTCAAAATGTAAAAACATAAGAAACTTTATCATTCCTACTTAAAACGTCGATGCGGGGGACTATACAGAATTAATTGATTGGAATGTAGCAAAATTATCATCTCCAACTCTTTTACGGAGAGTAACCAATGAAGAAATACATTCCTTCGTTTAATCAGGTGATATCCCAGACTGGGATGCTAAAAAATTTTCCTGCCACACGCAAGCTGTCGAGCGGTGCGTCAAATTGGTAACGGAAGCATCGCTTAAGGTATGTGGGCCCCAATCAAGAGATGGATTCATCAGAGCCACACTGAAATCAATGTCCATGAAATACCAATCTTTACCATCACATCGCAGTACAAAGTTGCGTCTAAAAATCAGTCTTAAACAGATGAAATAACAAATCATATATTTTAATACGAGCAAATCTTGTGTCTGCAGAGGTGCCAAGTTCCCATTAATGTTTCGTAATATGTGGTTTAATCTGACCCAGTTTAACAACGCTTCAAACAAGAAAAGTTATTGGATGAATCTTTATTTATTTAATTACAGGTTTCTACATGGAATTTATTTAATTTCATTTCTTAAAAAAATTTCTGGTGCGAAATGTGTTAAACCTGAGTCAAAGTAACCCACATATCACGGAATATTAATGAGAACTTGGCACCTATGGGTTATATATATACAGGGTGTATCTGAAATGCTTCAACAAACTTAGAGGGATAATAGTACTCATGAAGACGAACAAAAAATGCAATGGGACATGGGGTCGCAAATGACGTTTAACCCTTTCAGGGGCAGTAATATGTTTATGAAACCACTTAATTTTAATTCCAAAACGCCACAATGGCACCAGAATTTTGCTAAAATCTTTTCCATTTAAAATGTATGTGAAATATAGCCCTTTTTCTTATTTATAAACAAATTTTTTTGTAAATTCCGGTGCCAGTCATTTATTTCAACATTTTAGTACAAAAATTACTTTGCCCCTGAAAGGCTTAAAGGATGAAAATCGAACAATTGTTGTAAAATATTTGTTTTATCTGGAGATCACGAGCTGTGTTGTACCTATTCTGTGCAATAAATAATTTTCTGGAGTATTTCTTTCTTGTCTCAGTTTGTCCATTTCCAGACGCATTTTCTCGATTTTCATCCTTAGTACTAAAATGTTGAAATAAATGAGTGGCACCGGAATTTACAAAAAAAATTATTTCTAAATACGAAAAAAGGCTATATTTCACATACATATTTAATGGAAAAGATTTTAGCAAAATTTTGCAAAATTTTTTAGCAAAATTCTGGTGCCATTGTAGCGTTTTGGAATTATAATTAAGTGGTTTCCTAAACATACCACTGCCCCTGAAAGGGTTAAACGTCATTTGCGACCGCATGTTCCATTGCATTTTTTGTTCGTCTTCATGAGTACTATCATCCCTCTAAGTTTGTTGAAGCATTTCAGATACATCCTGTGTATATATATATATATATATATGCAAATTTTATCTTAAAAACGGCTCTAACGATTTTGACGAAATTTTGTATCTTACCGTTTTGGGGCACCAGAAATTCATTGGGCTAGGTCCCGTGTTCGAGAAAATTTGATTAGTGGGTCATTTTGGGTCATCAAGGGTCAGGGTCAAGCTAATTTTATCTAAAAATCGGTTCAAACGATTTTGACTAAATTTTATATCTTACCATTTTCGGGCACGAGAAGACTTTGGGCGGGGTCACATGTTCGAGAACTTTCGATTAGTGGGCCATTTTTGGGTCAACTCGGATCAGGTTAATTTCATCTAAAAAGCGGCTCTAACGATTTTAATTAAATTTTGTATCCTACGAGTTTCGGAAACGACAAAATCATTGGGCTAGGTCATATGTCCGAGAAAATTCAATTAGTGGGTCATTTTTGGGTCACTCTGGGTCAAGCTCATTTTATCTAAAAAAAGGCTCAGACTATTTAGACTAAATTTTGAATCGTATGGTTTTCGGCCCCGAGAAGACTGTTGGGCTAGGCCACGTGTTCAAGAAAATTCGATTACAGGGTCATTTTGGTCATGGGTCATTATTAGTCAAGCTATTTTATCTTAAAACGGCTCAGACTATTTAGACTAATTTTGACTTCTATGGTTTTGGGGCACGAGAAGACTGTTCGGCTAGGTCTCATTTTCGAGAAAATTCAATTAGTGGGTCATTTTGGTCGTGGGTCATTATAGGTCAAGCTATTTTATCTTTAAAATGGCTCAGAGGAATTGAACTAAATTTAGTGTGCTAAAGTTTAAGCGAACGAGAAGACTATTGGGCTAGGTCAAATGTTCGAGAAATTTCGATTAGTGGGTCATTCTGGTCATGGATCATTATTGGTCAAGCTATTTTATCTTAAAAACGTCTCAGACTATTTAGACTAAATTTTGCCTCCTATGGCTTTTGGGCACCAGAAGATTGTTGGGCTAGGTCACATGTTCGAGAAAATTCAATTAGTGGGATATTTTGATCATGGGTCATTATGGGTCAAGCTATTTTATCTTAAAAACGGCTCAGACTAGACTAAATTTTGCCTCCTATGGTTTTTGGACACGAGAAGACTGTTAGGCAAGGTCACATGTTCGAGAAAATTTTATTAGTGGGTCATTTTGGTTATGGGTCATGATATTTGAACTCAAAGCTAATTTTGACAGAGCATAGTTCGGTCTTCCTTGCACGTTATGTATTTAAGTAATGTAAGTAGCAAACACCCTCATTGGTTGGATGGAGGGAAGGGTGGGGGTGGGACTCGAAGTCCAGCCTCCTCCCCGTGGTGAGTTCTGAGTTGTTTAAATATTATCAAATATCTAAACAAGCATAGAGCTGTACAATTTATATGCGAATGTTAACATTGGAACGCAAACTGACCTCAGGGGATTACTTTCTTAATTCATCAAATCACTCAAAATTGAATGTTTCCCGATTTTTATTGCGCTTGCGCGATCGGAAGATATTCTCTAAACGCAATTTATTATTATTACTATTAAACAGTACAATCTGAAAATATTTTTCATTATAGCGATAAAAAATATATATAAGTAAAAAAATTTTTTAATCCTAAAAAAATCGGAAATTCTCAATTTTTTTGAATTTTTAGGCGGTTTGCGCAATCGGAAGATTTTTTCTAAACGCATTTATTATTATTATTATTATTAAACAGTACAATCCGCAAATAATTTTCACTATATCGATAAAAACATATATATGCGTAATTTTTTTTTAATTCTGAAAAAATCGTAAATTTTCAATTTTTTTTAATTTTTAGGCGGTTTGCGGGACCGGAAGATAAAGTCCGATTTGAATAATTTATTTTTCTTGTATTTACCAATCGCAACTTTTCCGCACTATATACTCAAAAATATCAACTTGACTTTTTTCGCACCACCCTAATGTGCAGTGCCCGATTACCGTAGGGGTAAACGATCACCGCTATTATGGTACGGGAATTTTCTCTTTTTTAAACGATTTTATGTCTTTAATAAGAAAAAAAAAATATTTTGAAAAATTGGTGGAAGTTTGCCCCTGCGGTAATCAGGCTCTGACTATATCTTTTTAGAGTATAAAGGATTCAATTTCAAAATTTAGAAGAGCATGTCACTTGAAGAATAAATGTATTAATCTCATGGATATGCGGTAAAAAACTTTGTTAATTTTTTTTTCAAACATGAATGAATCAAAATCAGACAGCTAGATATTATTTGATTATTTCAACTGTTAAATACCTCTGGAAAACCAGACCCCTGTCAAACGAATCCGAACCAGGGATACCAGTTTGCCCTACTTTTTTATCAATAAACTCCAAAAGAAGAATTTTTAATATTTTAAATTTATATAATCACAAAATCTCTGTCATTGAATAAAGCAAAAATTATGATTCCGAAACTCTGAATTTCTGAATAATAAAGAAGGCCAACTTATCTTGCTTTGTATGAAATAAGATGATGTTGCAGAAATTGATGGAAGAACACAATATCTCTGTATGTAATGTGATCTCTGTATGTATCTGTATATGTAATGTGAACTACATTATAAAACATGACGAGCATAATTCAGCCCTGTTTGGATGCAGGAGTGCCCACTTTCACATCTTCTCTTAGGGTGTTCTTCTGACCTTTTAGAAACAGGATAGCAAATCTGCTGCGAAATTTGTTAAAATATCTTCATTTATGTTAAAGTTAAGAGCGGAAATCCAGTTAAGGATTTAAATGAGGCACCATGTACATTAGATTTTTAGTTAAATAAATACATTGTGGCTGTAATTTCTTATACAAAAATGCTTTATTGTGGAGTGTCCCACCACTTTTCAGTTTATACGTGGAGTTCAGGAACACTCTGTATGCATATCTGAAGAGTAGTCATTGCACGTCCAATCAGTAGAAAATTTTTAAATATTCAATAATTTATACATAACTGATAACACTGGTTTACACGGTTCATACACTTTCGCCGAAATGTGTACTTTTTCATAGATTCTAGTGCACTGAGTAAGGGAAAATTATTGTAAAAAATCTGTCACGTTTAGTTTAAAAAATATTTATTAAATACTTAAAAAATATAATAACATGAAATATAAAAAGAAAAAAAATAGAAATGATTGATTTTACTATTCTTTTTACAATTTTGTTGATCCATTTCTTTTAAAATAGACAAGCAGTAGTCCCCTAACATACTTTCGTCCCAAAAACCTTTGTGTCTGTTTTCAAAAAGTATAAGGTCTTGGTGAAAACGCTCGCCCTGCTCAACACTCACAGCGTCCAAGTTTTCAGGAAAAAAAAAATTCAGGTGTGAATGGAGAAAATGTATCTTAAGAGACATGTTCACACCCATTGCTTGATAGTTTTTTAATAAAACAACAATATTTTATTCATAATTTTCATGTTTATGATTTCATAAGAATCCATGGACGACAGTTTTATAGGAATCCCAAGTATTTTTTCATTAGTAGATAAAAGTTTTTCAAAGTCCTTATCTTGCATCAGTTTACGTATCTGTGGACCGATAAAAATTCATTCTTTTAATTTTGCGTCTCAAATACTTGGAAAATTTTTGTGTAAATATTTAAAAGCAGCACTGTTTGTATTGACGAAACACGACTTTGACGAAATTTTTTATTAGGCCCAATTTAATGTGTAACTGAGGCAAAATTATATTTTGCGGATCCATTAACGATGTATATTTCACATTCATTTTTCCTGGAGTAAATTCATTTCGGACAGGCCAATATTTGGTTACGTAATGGGGTTCTTTAGTTCGAGTATCCTACAGGCACAAAAAACATGAATATTTGGTATACCCGCCCTGTAAGCCCAGTAACATAATAACTACTTTTAAATCGCCACATATTTTCCAGTTGTGTTGTTCATATTGTATCATTTTCATTAAAAGATGCGTTGTTTGATAGGTTTCTTTACTGTTTACGGCATGGCCAATTGGTAAAGATGGTTTTATATTACCGTTATGAAGTAATACAGCTTTCAAGTTATATTTAGATGAATCGATAAATAAACGCCATCCATTTGGATCATAATTTTGATTCATTACATTAAAATGTCCAAGAAGAAACAAAAAAAAATAATCCTTTTTGGTGAAATAACTGCTGAAAAATTGACTTCGATTTCTGTAATAAGTTACTTTGGTATTTAGTGTCAATAAGTTCCACTGTTGTAGACGAGAGGCAAGAATCTCTGCCTTAGCTATAGATAGTTGCCAGTCTAACACACGGTCGTTCAACACATTTTGGTTTATTAAATGTGGCGTTTTATCGTCATCGATAACGAACTGTGCAGAATAGAAGAAACTGTAAGAATCTTGGCAACTCGCACTTGACATACCTGGACATACGGGATGAGACAGAGTTTCCGAATCTGATATCTGTTTTGTGACTGATGAAATGTAAGGATATTGAATTGTATGTTTATTTTTCGAATTAAAGCCTGCAGTTTTTGCCAAACAAAAATAACTGTCATTTTCGTGATTTGAAGATTTTCTCCACAGCATTGGTGATACAAATCGAAGATACTTTTTTTCTCCCGATGTCCAGCATATAATAGTGCGCCTACAGCTTTCACAAAAAAGGTATGGGACTCACTTTTTATCGTGATTACTCACTGAGAATCCAAAATAATGCAAATATGCTGTTTTAAAACAAAATATGCTGTTTTAAGACATTCCGATATCTGTTTTTCCTTTTTTTTTTGCGAACATAAATTGTCCACAAACCTAACGAAAACAATCAGAATTTATTTTACACACTCTATTAGGCAATTTATCAAAAACAAAACCACTTTAGTTCACAAAAACACAAGAAAACAGAATATAGAATCCAAGTTGACAATACGGATAGGTTGAATGTGACGTGATAGATATATTATAGAATTAAAAATGTGAATAGGGAAATATGTAAATTTTTAAAAAATGTGACGTGATGGATTTTTTTCAAATACCGCCTTTCATTAGTAAGAGGTAGTATAATAAGAAAATAGGTGTTTCATCAAAAGTATATAAAAAAAAGTTTAAATTTGTAAACCAGTGTAATTATAATATTCGTTCAAATTAAATTTCCGTTCTGTATTTCTATGAAAGAGTTTACTCTTTTATAAAGCAAAATTTAAAAACAAATTATAATCAAGAGAGCATTTGAGGTAATAAAATACTGACTTTTCAAAAAGTTCCCAAAAATTTCTTCCTTTTCCCCATACACACAAAGAAAAAAGAAAACTATTCTTTATTTCAAATGTTTCTTTAGTTTCAACATTTATTTTTTGAAACGAAAATCATGTATGCAAAACATGTATCAGTAAAAATAAAAGATTTTTCTTGCAGTTTTCTTTAGTGTCACCATCTACAAAAGCTCAAGAATTTCAAGAAGTGTCCTTTTCTGTGAAAAAAAAAAATTTTCCTCCTTAGAAGTTATGGTGCAAAACTATTTGTCTTTATTTTAGTGCAGGAGAAATGTGAATAAAATTTTAAAGGTAAAGTGCAAGAGAAAAAGACTGTATTATTTATTATATACGTGAGAAAATCTCTATATTCTAAAAAAAAAGTTACTAAAGCTACCACTGTTGTTTTTGAATCAACCGTGTCGTTTTCATTTTCTCATTTTATCCAGCAAAAACTATTGCATATAAAAACATGAAATCTGGGAATTTTATAGAGGAATGCGTGATAAACATGCTAAAGTAAACGTTTTTTGAATTGAATAATTGCTCTAAGCGATATTTGATGTTGAAAATGACCACGATAGTTCATTACATAAGCAATATGATTCAAAATTTCAACTCAATCGAATAATTAAAATTGGTTTTAAATTGGCTTGCAAGATTTGAACTAAACATGCATACATACACTGCAAGTTAATATATGTAACTTAATCATCTGCAAACTTTTGCAAGAGTTTCTTAAGTTTCCGATACTTTAGGAAACGCACTTTGATTTAAAAAAAAATGCGTATTGCTTAATAATGCTTAATACTGTGTTCAAAGTCAGGATAAATTTTGCAAACATGATGCAGCTTACTTTAAAACAACAATAGGTTGAATCTTGTGATAAACATGTGACATGTCCAGTAAACCCGTCCTTTCAAATAAGAGATAATAGTCACGGCGTGCTCGTGAACTTACAGGAAATTATTGAAACCGTTGAAACTAACTAAAACCAGCTGCCTTCTTTACGGGTCGTAGTTAATCGACACCACAGATTTTTTCGACAAAAATCGAACGGATCTCGACGAAAAAGATATTCAATTACCAGTATACGCGGTCTTGTTAAATTCCGAGATAATCGGAAAAATGAATTTTGTTTACCCAGATCATCAAAACGTCCCATTGTGCCTCGTACTAAAAATGCTGCAAATAAACCAGCGTGTAGTAACGATATCTACTATTAAATTACATACATAAATTTTGCTTCAGAAATCATTTCTATATGAAAAATTGTACCAAATTACACTTTCAAATGGCTTCAGCCTGTTTTTGACATGTTGAAAAATTAGCTATTTTAAAACAATTATAATCATTACTAGACTTCAATAATCTTCTTCAATCAACAAACTAGCGAAAAAAAAATACTGTTTTAGTCGAATAATGTGATAAAACAATTTTTTTATTTATAAAAAAGAAAGGAATAAAATAATAGCATTTTAGATTCACAGGAAAGAAGATAGTCATTAAAAAAAATCATATGCTTTCTTATAGCTGATAATATTTTTAGTAGTTTTTTATATAATTTTCAAATAGGTTTTGTAAAACGCCCGTAATTAATTCTGTAAAGAGTTCATTTGTCATCATTTAGTCTCTCTTTCCGACAAACTGTTTAAAAAGTAGTCGAATATTTAACCGTTTGAGTGCTGAAAATTCGGCCTATAATCCGCGGAACAAACAATTGTGTTTCAACCCAGAAATTTTATTTTATAAAATATAACGCACCAGATCGCTGTATATACTTCAACTGTTGAATAAAAATTAAATGATTTCAATTATTGAATAAAATTTCTGGGTGGAAACAAAATTTGTTTGATCCGCAGATACACTGCTGCGCTATCGCGCTTCATAGAACTCAAACGGTTAAAATATGAAGAAAATACAATACTTTTTTTATATATACCGTTAACCAGGCCCCTACCTGACAGGCATGAGTGCCTAGCTTGACGAGTTAGTACCTGGCCTTGGCCGATATTTACCTGATTACAGCATGGCTGTGATCCACCTGACACGAGCCTTGATGGCATCACTGCAGTGCTCTTTAGTGGTTTGCTACAGTTCTCTTTGTTTGCCGGTTCAAGGTTTCTATTTAACAAGTTCGCTGCCAAGCTAAAAGTACCGGAATTTTCATTTTATTTAGAAAGTTCAAATTCACACCAGAACATACTAATAGCAATATATATCTTGTTTTATTACAAACATTCCGTGATTACATAAAATAAAAATTCTTCTTTTGAAATTTCCGGTGCGAATAACTAATTTTAGATTGAAGAAACGTAGATAGCACTACGAGTATACTCGTAGTTGGCAGCGAACGTGTGAACTTCGTTGAATTGACAGATTTAAAAAAAGGAAAAATTAAAGAAGAGAAAGAAATTGCCTTCGTAATTTAGAGCTTTGATCAGGTGACGAGAGCTTCATCTGACTAGGCACCTTCAGAGGTATAATTCATAGATAATATCGTCGCTACCATATCAAACAATCGAATATGAAAAAATGCATTTTTCGTTACTTTTAAAAATGGGCCGATTGTCACCACTAAATTTTATTAGAATTCTTTGCCTAATAAAAATACTTAAAAAATTTCTGTGAAGAACAGGATTGTCAGTTTGGCCCCCGTTTTAATTCAGAGATGCCATATCCATACCGGAAATTTTGAGAGAAAAATTCTTACTTTGAGTAAACACGAAATATTCTGTCATTATATAAAGCAAAAATTTCTATTTTAAATTTCTGGTATGGATTCGAAATTTCTGAATGAAAAAGGAGGTTTTACTGACAACCTTGGTGATGTTGCAGCCCTGAAACCCTATTAAAATTTAGTGGTGGCAATCGGCTCATTTTTAAAAGTAATGAAAATTGCATTTTTTCACATTCGATAATTTGACATGGTAGCGACGATATAATACTAAAAACTTTACATTAAATAAACATAAAGAACAATGCTAAAATGTCATTTAGCACAGCTGCCACCGTTTACGCTTTTTCTCTACCACTAAAAAATAATAGAAATTTTTACCTTATTGAATCACGTGATTTCGGAGATTTAATAACCTAAAATTTACTATAAAATTTTAGTGGAAGAAGAAAAGCGTAAAAATTGGCAACTATGCATTTAGGCACTTCTAAAATATTTGAAATCTGTTTTAGGATCTACTGATCTGTCTGCAAAATTCCGAATGTTATTTCGTGTGATTTAGATAAAAAGAGATAATTCCTTTTATGTATTCAAAGAATACACTAAAAATAGTCATACTTTAATTTAAATAAACACACTTTAGAACAGACAATTTGTTTTTCAAGAAATAAAAAAAAAATCTATAAAGAAAAAGTCATATTATTAAATATTTTTATCAAATGAATTTCATGGAACAATTAATTTTCTGGCAGTAATTTTGCAGCTAAATAAGGTGAAGGTTTCTATTAAAAAAGTAGTGACTATTCGACAAATGGACCGCGTAGTGAGTACGACTGTTCCATCGCAACGAAATTCTATGAAGTTTTAGAAGTTGCTAATTTCTCAGAAACAGCAACAGCAAACCAATCAACGACAGCTAATACGCGATGTTTGACACATAGGAATCATTCGCTAGCTCGAGCTTCTCGGTTAACCCCTTCAGGGGAAAGGTACTCTTGTAGCTAAAATATTGAAATGATTGATTGACACCAGGATTCACGCACGAATTTATTTTAAAATAAGTAAAAGCCTTTTTCTCATGTACTTTATAAATTCAAAATTTGATTATAAAATTGTGGTGTCATTGTAGTGGTTTGTGATTAAAATTAAGTGGTATATATAATATACCGGTGCCCTTCAAGGGGTTAACAACTGGAAACAGGCTCATAAGCTTCGAGTCCGTTTCGTAGATTTAACAACGTTTATCACAGAGGTGCCAACCTCTCATTAATATTCCGTAATATGCAGGTTAATTTAAACCAAGTTTAACACTTTTCGCACCAGAATTTTTTTCGAGAAATAAAATAAAATAAATTCCACGTAGAAACCTGAAATTAAATAAATAAAGATTCATTCTATAATTTTTCTGGTTTGAAGCGTTGTTAAACTGGGTTAGGTTAACCCGCATATTACGTAATATTAATGGGAGGTTGGCACCTCTGTTATCATAAACTCATAAATTTAGTAAAAATGCTTTAAAAGTATTTTGATTTGTGTTTGATACGAAACAAATATACGTAATAATTTGTTAATCCCATCAAAAAACTTTCTGTAAAAAAAAAAAAAAGCGCCAAGTTCTCCTTAATGTTTCGGCCGTAAAAAGTACTGATATCTGATGTTCGCCCAAGTTAAAAGTCAAACATCCGAAATCTTTCATTCAAAATGGCTTCCTGCGACTTGGCCGTTAATGCATTCTAGGTTAAAAACATTAGAAGAATGTAATACTGAGAAAAATAAATTAGAATACATAATATACCCTGATTGAAGTTAAACATGCCATATCTTTCATTTCAAATAAATAATTACGTCGATAAATCATTTCAAAATTAATGATTGGAAATTATGCATTTAAAAGTAATATCGGAATGCAAATAGGCAAATTCGTATGATGATATTGTAATTAAAAGCTTTGTGATACATACCATTGAGTTTCAAGAAACATTAGTTTTGATTAACCATCATTTAGTTTTACCATGGTTTAATGACCATTTTGTACGGTCTATTGTCATTAACACGAATTCCAATGAATATTTTTTTCATCAAATTTCACATTGTGTTACATTATATGAGACGTTGAGAACCAGAGTGGACCATTCTCGACAGCTCTGATTTCAAAATTATGTTTTTAAAAATGTGTATTATATTTTAGTACTTTGTACAACAAAATGCGTAAGATATTCAAAAAAATGTAGTAGACATGTAGATCATTATACATTCTTTAGAATTTGAAAAACCTTCTAAAATGCATTAACGGAAAAGTCGCAGGAAGCCATTTTGAATGAAAGATTTCGGATGTTTGACTTTTAACTTGGGCGAACATCAGATATCAGTACTTTTTAATGCCGAAACATTAAGGAGAACTTGGCGCTTTTTTTTTTACAGAAAGTTTTTTGATGGGATATCACTGCTTTTTGTAGGTTTTATCAAATGTATAAAGGATATAAATATAATAAATGTATAAATGTCAAAGAATTTTAAAATTATTTTATTATGCTTTACAAATCTATATTTTTATTTGTAGTTTACATCAAAATACTAGCCGTCTCAGGCAAACAATATATTCTTTCTTATATGTATGCTAAGCACTTCATCATATTACTTTTATTCATAACTAGCCGAAGTACCTGGTGTTCGAAATTTAAAGAATGTTTGTGTAGAAAAATCAATTTCGAAATTAAACATGTTGTATAGATAACTTCAAAATGTTAAAATATGCCAATATTTCTATAATCGTGTTTTTATCATGATTCAATACGTTCCTCAAACTCGTATGACGTTGTACTCACCTGCTGACATCTTACCTAGTCTACTTGCTTTCACTATTACTCATATTGATACTCTCTTTGTATGATTCCCAAACATTTGAAAAAGTCCGTTAAACTTCCAATGTGACGTTATACTAATTTTCTTTTTTAATTATCGAATGACGTCCTATTAACCTGCTTTCTGTATTTACATATACTCATACTCCTTGTATTATTGAGAAATGCTTGAAAATTTCCGTTATATTACCAATATGACGTCATATTAGCTTTTTTTCCATTGCTGAAACTTTTTATTTTTATTTCCATTTTTCACGTGGAAATCTTTCAATAGAAAATTAATTATTGTAGAAAAAATTTCATTGTGGATTTTTAATTGTTGGCAACTGCTATAACGAAAAATGTTCAAATTTAATAGGAAAAGGCGGGAAGAGTTCAATATCCTGTGCTGGTAGGTATGGCGAGTTGTTTTTGGCGATAAATGTTTGATTTGGTTGTTGCGATATTCAGTCTTTGGAGTTTTAACTTAACAACTGGAATTGACCTTATCCGAGGCTAACGAAAAAGACAGGCTACCGCGGTCCATTCCACTTATCTTTTTTTACAGACCGCTAGAGTGACGTGTGCTCTTTTCGTACATCTGCATTGGTGCATTCGAGCATCACGTGACTCCGGCGGTCTGTAAAAAAAGATACGCGTAAAGCACCGCGGTAGCCTTTCTTTTTCGTTAGCCTTGGACCTTATCTACGTGACATCACACCCCCTTTTGGCAGCAGTTTGGATTTTTTTGCCAATCGCGCGAACCAGCACAGAATATGGAACTCTTCCCAGAAAAGCTGTTAGATTTTTGTTTTTTTATTATTTAAAAATTAACTCTACATTATTTCGATTCCGGATTACTTTAGTTGCCTCGGCCGTGTTTTAATACACCTACACGTAGCATTTCACAATTCTGGCTTTCAAACTGTTGATTTGTATAGAAGTGCAGACAGACAAACAGATTTTCATTTTCATACATTAGATTTACTTGCTCAATCCTTCACCAAATCGGAAGTTTCTGTTAGAGAAATTCTCTTTGCGATCATTGGCAGCATATCTTATATTTTGTGTTGTTATCCATTTCATCTTTATTGACAATTACCGCTGAATTTACTTAGGAATTTACGCTTCATGTCCGTTTGCATCGTTACACTCTCTAATACGGAGATTTTTAATCCTGTTAAGTAATCTTCTGTAATTCACACTGAAGCGAAGTGGTTCTTGTTAAACGCCTGTTAAGCTATCCATATTTACAGTAAACCATATTGATGCTAATTTTTTTTCCCTTTCATTCTAAATTGGAACGATTAAGGAAGATTAGAAAATCTACGGACGCACTGCCGTTCTTCCATTAGAAAATCTACCATTATTCTCATCTAATCGTCTTAGATAATATGTCAATATGTCTTGGTTTTAAGATTTTAGCTAAATTTACTCGAAAACCTGAAGCTAAAATGCGAGGAACCTCATTATAGAAGATTCATTCTAACGTACATATTGATAAACTGGATATATGTTGTACAATTATAATAATCTAGAACTGGCAGTTTCGATGCTTTAATTCTGAAAATTCTCTTTCTATAATAAACTTTTAAGAGAGTAAAGACTAACAATATAGTAAGAGTAAGTATAATAACAGTACAATATAATAGCAAGAGCAGAGGTCTTGTGTAGTGACGAAAGATTGAAACTTTATTAACATTCGTGCGTTATGCTATTTATATAACCGCATAATATTAATAGATGATTACTCGCCCTAAAAATTCGCAATGAAAAATAGCCTCTAGCGTCAAATTCTCTCCAAGCTTTGCGACACTTAACGAAATATCGCCAAATTTGGCGACAAAAATACCCTGTTTATGTGGACGTCATAATGATGCATGTGTATTATATATGTGATGCATATGCACATATATATATATTTCAAATAAAATCCAGTGTGTATATATATATATATATATATATATATATATATATGTTATATAAAAAAATTATTTCCTTCGTATCCTTCCATTTTATTCGCATTAATCTTTTAAATTTAATCTAACTTCTGTCATAGTCAGTATTTCCTTAATTCTTAATAATATCTATTCCTATTTAAAGTCCTTTTAAAAGTAAATATTCGTATATTAATAATTCTTCTCCTTCGCGCCTCATTCGCTGGGCTGGAACTAGCTTCTCACTCATTGGGTTGTGCGCTCGTGACGTAAATTTCTGTATGTCTCCGCGGAGAGAACAAAACTCGCCCGCATCGGTCGGAGCACTAGATTTTTGACGTAGCTGAAAGTGTAAACAAATATGTATCTGGTGTTTTTATGTCGTAGAATATTCATCTGGCCAGTTAACAACGTGTAATCAATGGAGTGACCCATCGTGAAAGCCGAGGGCTATGCTATAAGTTTTATACCTGTGGGAAATGTGCTGCATCGCTCTTATTCTTAATAAACTATTCATCTGAAAATTGGCTGGACTTTACTGGAGAAACTGTTCTGGTGTCTTTTCATTGCCTTACTACTTCGCCATGATCATGGAAATCGACTGCAAGATATTAGCTCTTTAACGGACTACCCTTTTCTCATGGAAATTTACATCTGGTACTAACTCAGCTTAGACAAAATACCACATATATATAAAGTTTATTAACATCATTAAAATGCACTTCAAGAACTAACAACCCACTGGAATTTTGCCAGATTGACTGAGTGCTATTGCGATTAGAATACCGACATTTATAATCAAATTTATTTTAAGGAAGTAAAAAATAGAAAAACGGACAGATAAACTAAAAGATTTGCCTTCCCAACATTTTCGGAAACGAATATAAAAAATTCATTCTGCTTGAAACCTTCAAACTCAGGCTAATTTTCTGTAATCAGGCTTTGGCGACCAACTCTGGCGTGAAATATGAGCGAGGAAATGATTGTCTATGCAACTATTATTACTTAAATGTTTATCGTACAACAAAAAACACAAATGGTTGCAACAATGCAATTAATTTAATTTGCCAATTGAATGTGTTACGAACTGTATATAGCCAAATCAGCACCCCCTATTTGAAGGGTTTAAAGGCAGAAATTCTATGTTTTCAGATTTTTCTGGTTAATTGTGTGACAAAACCTACTTACTTGTCAAATTCCATGATTCTACGACTGTTAGAAGTACCTTAGTTATTTGATGATCACCAACTTTTTAGTTATTTGATGATCCCCTGTGAGTCAGTTACAAAAAAGCCCTTTTTCGGAATCTCATATTTCGAAAAATATTAAATACAGAAATAAGAAATCTTGGAACCTAGTTCAGTTTGATTATATTAATGTGTGTTAAAAAGGAAAACTCTCTAGCTATCCCCAAAATGCTGTTATGAGGGAGTGAAAAGTAGGCCGAAATGGTCAGGGAAAAGGTAGCTTACGGCCTGTGCGAACTTGGCGGACGCACTGCCGTGCTCCCAGAAAAAGAAATAAATTTTACTTGAACTTCAAATTAAACGTTAACTTTATTTAAAGTTAAACAAATACATCCATTTGTTTCTGACTTGACCAAAAACATAATTCTCTTTTCTAAAGCGGATTCAGGCTTGATTAACAAAAACGAAAAGAAAAATTATGGGTTTGGGCCAAAATAAAAGATTTTAATGAATTTGGATATCGTAATTTTAATTCAAATAAAAAAAGGAGAGTAATTAAATATCTCCAAATAAAGTTTTCGATGCATATCGTTTTATTAAAAGAAACAACATTAACGTTTTTATTTTTATCAGACATACCTGAATACTAGCTTACGTTCAGATACAAAAATGGCGGCTGTGGTAGAGGGATTTTTTTTTTCAACGTCTGTACACTTCCAAAAATAGAACATACTGGTATTCAAATTTAAAGGACCTTACAAACACTGTTAAAAATCAGCCTACGACAGCCGCTATTTTTGTGTCAGCTGTAAACCAATTATTCAGAGGGCAATGGTGTTAATCGTTAATTACATGGTGTTAGTGTTGATGTTTTTGTTACGGCCATTCGGATAACACTTCGAAAAAACAGTGAAATGTTAGCATCTACGAGTAATTTTGTGAACGGCTTTTACTTGTATCATATACAATCTGCCATAAAAGGCGGACTACCGTGAAACAGATATGTTTTAAATTTCTCATAATTGAAATTTATAGTAATATTAGTTATAAAATAGACAATTTATTTTTTCTGGTTTAAGACTTTTAATTAACTAATTGCAATTTACTACATACAATTCCAATAATATCCTAAATAAATAATTGTGGGTAACTAGCATTCCTTGTGTATACACACTTTAGAATTTCCTAGCAATAGGTACAGTTTTTTTATATTAGAAATGTTTTGTTCATTATTTCTACCACAGAAATTTTAATCGCCATTCTTAATTGTAGATTTTTTTTATTAAATAAGTCGAAATATACAGTTCAAAAATTGTTGTAGTACTAACTTTACACACCCTTATGAATATTAAAATAAATCACCAAAATTCTACACGTTTTCATAATAAATTAAAGGAATATTGTGTTTTTCAGAACTTGGAATGATACACTTAATTCTGTTTTCACACGATCATAAGTTCAAAGGTATATATATGCATTGGATATCATTATTTTTTAAGCAATCTTCGCCTTATTTAATTGGAACTTTCTGCTGTTAAATAAAGGGAAGATTACTATTAAATAATGGAATTCAATGTCCGTACACTATTAAATCTATGATTGTATAATACTGCGATTGTATGATACTGTGCTTGTCCATTTTCCATATGAACCTTGAAAGAAACGAAACGGTGAATTCGACCATGTATTTTAAAGTAATATGCACCTTCGCCTAGGAAGTCCTTCCACATTGCTGAATACAATGCGAATGCCATTGCGCTATTATCTTATCTTATGCGTTAAGCAAAATTCGGGCTATTAAGAAGCAAATATTTTATTTGATCATTTATAGTACAATTTGAAAGAGAAATGTGGCCGTTATGACCAACAGAAATTAAAATGATCTCTAGTCACCATACCACTAAAAAGAGAGCATTCGAATTATTGCAGATATTGACCATTGAACTTGAATAATGTCCAGGCTATTCATTTTCGTTCGTTAGTTCTTGAACTCCGAGTCTCTCAGCTTGGTGCTATATGTGGTTCTGGCAGCTTAAATACAATCTAACTCTAGATTACATTATATTTCGTAATATAGACATCTTCCGACATGTCTACTTAATTTGTGACTAAGTTTAGCGGCTAAGGATGTGCGTCTGCTGAAATTACTTTATAATGAAAATTTTGTTATCTAATCTGAATTACAGGTATTTTTTCCCAATCTAATCTAAAATATTAAACTAGCAAATATTGTTTTTTAACCACCTTGGTCCCCATTGACATTTGAAATTTCTTTGTCGTACATTGTAAACATTGTTTTTTTAGTGTTATTAAAATGAACACAGATGAAAAATATATAATAGTAAATCTTTTGTCCGTTTGCTTCATAATGAAAAACCATGAATACACTAATCGCTGAGTACAAATTTCGTGTAATTTTCTGCAATCGGATTCACGATCCAGAGTTCCCTTCAAATATAAAAGAAATTTTCAACAATATAGTAAATACGCCAATTGAATTTTATGAAATTTCGGAGCTTTTCGACAGGATAAAATAAAAAGACGTTTTTAGTGATATTGTAAAAATTTCATCTGACAAAAAAAAAAAAAAAAAAAAAAAAAAAAAAAAAAAAGTGAAAAATATAGTTTAACCCCTTGAGGGCCGCTGGGATATAAATTTAACCTCTTAATAGGTTCACCATTATACTGTATATTAATTCTTTATTGACATATTTGCAGAAATTTATATAACTTTAGTGCTACTATAAAGTGTTTTTCAATCTGTAACCAAATTTCGGAATGCAACCCAAATTTCGGTATCCAATATTCGGAATCATGATTCATGCCACAATTTTTAATTAAAATTTAATTTTTATAATTTTGGTAAAAATAAAAGTGAAAAGTTGCACTGCCTCATCTCTAAATAATTCTTTTTGAAAGTTCTGTTGCGAATCCAACATTAGAAATTCACAAATAATTGCTCCTGAACAGATTTAATCTGGTAAAATGTCGCCTGTTGGAAATTAAAATTACTTTCTAATACTTTCTAAAACTAAAATAACTCACTATAAAACAATGGCAGAGACAGGCAGGAAAACATATGAAAACTTCCCAAAAGTAGACTCTCTTCGAATCATCAGCTGCAATCTACTAAGGGAAATTTACACGGGTCACAGAGCATTCCCGGACTACTTACGCAGGTTTAAGCGCAAAGGCGCACCAAACTGCTGGAATCATGGGGAAATTGGGAACCCCCAAACACTATCTAACAATCTGCTCACTAACCAAATCACTCCATCTGATCCACATCACTACTCCCTGACTCATGTTCATGTTTACGACTTTCTAACGCCGTATTACTTTCTTCATTACAAACATTTTGACACATTACAGCAAAATGCCTTTTACCACAATTTAAACATTTAATCTTCGATTTACAGTGACGTGAAATATGATTTTTCTTAAGACAGATAAAACAAGCCCCCTCTTTCAAAATTATACTTAGTTTATCTTCAAAAGAAAGCGAATTAGCTTTAAAACATTTTTCTGTTAAGTGACACTTGTCACAAAATATACATGTTTCCTCATATTTCTTAATTAAATGTTTATCTTTAGATTTATCACCTACAAATAAATCAGTAGCAGTTGGCACAGAATGATATTCAACATTTTTAAATCTAGAAAAATTCTTACATTTATCAAAACCAAAACAAGTACGCGCCAATAAAATACGTTCTTCAGACAGTACTTCATTTTTTAAGAAATTAAGTATAGAATTTAATTCACTCTTACCTTGAGCAGACTTTTCACGATCCGGTTCCCAAATTTGGAGAACATCATGAGGCAAACACGATTCCACCATCGGGAATAAAATGCTCGCGTATTTATCCTCTGTAACCCCAAGAGATTCCAGCGATCTAAGTTTGGTTTCTACGTTGTCATATAAGGATGACAAATTGCACTCTCTTCTGGATGTATTATTATTGCATAATACCAGCTGTAGCAGATCGCGAACATAAATTTGAATTAAAGTGTCTTCTCTTCCAAATCTTTCTTTTAGATGTTCAATTACTTTAGGATAATTTTCAGCCGATATAGGATAACTGTTCACTATTTGTGAAGCTTTTGATTTCGGAGTAATTGCTTGCATCAGATATACGAACTTGGAGTGATCGTCTAACACAGTGTCTTCGTGAATTTTCTTGAAAGTATTCCAAAATGTTAGCCACGATCTCGAGTCTCCATCAAACGGCTGCAAGCTAATTTCAGGTAATTTAAGAGTGCGGGATCCCACTCTTTCGATTTCTACAGAATTCGGTAAAAGAGGTTGATGTTTGACGGCAGGCTTAACAAAAAATGTTTTACATTTTGCTTCACTGTTATCAATTTTTCATGGTATTCTTCGCATGCTTCGAATTCTTCAACATAATCTTTTTCTGCAAACCCATTCGACAACATAAAATTCAATATTTCGTCATCTGTGGAACGTAATCTAGATGCTTTATCTACTAGTTGATCCAATAGTTCTTCTATTACATTAACGTCTGTGCTTGACTGGTTAAGAGCTTCGTTTAAAGTATTTAAAGTCTTCGTAAATGCGCTTCTAAGCGGCGTTCTTTTAATTTTTAAAGCATCCATACTTGAAGATATAACCGTTCAGTTTTCCACTTAAAAAAATATTACTTCCCATGTCCTTCGTTCGGGCGCCAGTTTATCGCAAATACAAGACATAGCGATTTTCGATATATTGAAACTACCCATTTCAATACTTTCGTCATTTTTAAAGCAAAAGGAAAATAATACTTCTATACATGAAAAACAGTCTTTTTAAAAAACGTAACGAATATATTTATTCTCTCACTTCCGTGCCGATAAAAGCATTCCACAAAACCATTTTCGACTACAACATTTTTTTTCACACAGCTTAAAAAGATACAGCTACAAAAACAAAAACATCTTTCTCACAAAGCTTAGAAATTTACATCTATGAAAACATCGCCTGACAGTAGGAGCCAAGAATACATGTAATTCAATTCGATTCGCGACAAAGGCGAAGTTTGCTATTAGAAAATATTGGGAGTGAAGCGTAAATATCTCTAAAAACGGGTTATAAGAAGAGATGCCAAGATCACACAGGAATTTTATTCTGTGAGATATATCTATTTAATGTGTGTTTAGAATTTCATATTCAAAAGTTTATCAGATGTGGCGTTATTGCAATCCATATTAGGGTCGCTTTTACATGTAATTTTTCAGTATCAGAGATACAGAGTGTCCCAAAAATGATTGATAGATTTTGAAAATCAGTAAAAGAATATTAATAAAAAAAAACGGAATGCGATAGAAATGTATCGTTTGCTGCCTTATGTTTGGGAAACAAAGGAATTTTATACCACCAATTGGCAAATTTAGTTAACGTTTTCGCCAAAAGATGGCACTGCAGGTATGCAAGAGCTGCAGAGAAAATTAATCCGTAACATCTTCATTCGGTATTTTGATACGCAGTCTGTTGTTGTTGGACTGTCACAGAAAGTGCCAAGGCACTTCTCTAAAAGAAGGGGTGCCAGAGCCTCAAGAGAGGTTGTACTTCTAGAGCTGGTCTCCTAATTTTGAAACAATTCCAGATGAGAGACCTGCACCTGGATTGGCACCCCCAGAGGTAACGACGCAATCTGTTAGTCAGGGCTTTTAAAAGAGTATACACTATTGAAAATGGTTTATTCGTTGGTACAGCGGATATTTCTTGTTTTGGAGTATCACCACTGGAACACTGCGCCACCTTTTGGTATAAATGTTAACTAAATTTGCAAATTGGTGGGATAAAATTCCCTGGTTTCCGAAATATAAGGCCGCAAACGATGCATTTCTATCGTGTTCCGTTTTTTTAATTGATTTTCAAAATCCATCAGTCATTTTTGGGACACACTCTACCTGATTCCTTAAGATAATAATATTCCTGAATGTTTCCAATTATGATTTTAATGCCCTTCATTGTTACCCACCAGATGACATTTACCATTGCTAACTGGACAGTTACGGCCTAAAGATGTGGGTTTTTTTTCAGCTTTTCTGGATAAGCGATATATATTGATTGTATTAAGAAATCAAAAACACACCACAATTCACTAACTTGAAATTACCAAAGTACATAGACATGAATACGTTTTGTATTGCAGTAGAAACAATTCTCTAAAAAAAAACAAGGATGCGTAGACCTCTACCACAATTTTAAACAGATTTTTTTCTTATTTAATCGCTGAATTTTGTTTTGCAAATTCTACTATTAAATATGGCGTCTACGAATTTTACGATTTAAATATTAACACTTTGCCGACCGGCGACACCACAGTGGTGTCGTACGTAAAGTAACTTAATTTTAATCCTTAAATGCTACACTGGCACCAGAATTGTGGAATGCAGAATTCCCTTTTATCAAGTACATGAAGAAAATATTTTACTTATTTTCAAATAGATTTGTTTCTAAATTCTGGTGTCAATCAATCATTTCAATATTTCTCGAATAGAAGTACTTTTATGAGAAATGCGGACGGCAAAGTGTTAAATAGAAATTTTACCATCTAAAATAGAGTCGGTAGACACCTTTGAAATTCGAAGGATTGTACCAATTTTGCAAAAGGATAAATGAATAATCTAATTTATATACTAAACAGGGCTCCCTCAAAATCCGTTTTTTAATTGCTAGATTTTTCAAACAATATTCTTCTCTTTGAATTCTCTTTGAATTTTTAAAGAAATCAATCGCTTTTGCAAATGTAGAAATTTCTCTACAGAAATATAGTGAAGGGTATTAAAAAATTGGACCAATGGGATCCCTGACTTAAGAAAAGTTATCTAAATTTATTCGTTACAAAATTTGAGATTTATTTATTTGTCTTTAGAATGATACCTGTTGGTGATCATTTTCATCAGTACCTTGATTTAGGGGAGAATAGTATTCATAATACTTGTTTCACATGAATGGATTTCTTTTATTTGTGTGTGTGTGTGTATGTGTTGTTGCTTTTAATTTTCTTCTTTCATGAATATTTCAGTTCTCTAAAGTGCGATGTCGGGAAGGGAAGTAAAACTTCAAAAATAAATTATGATGTTAATTTATTTTGAACCACTAATAATATTGAAAGTATTTAATGCAGCATGTGACTAGCACAGCTACCCACCATTTTGGATTTTTGTTACTACTTTTTCTGAATTGCAATCATCACCTTATTTAAACGAAGAATTATCAGATCAAATAGGCTGAAGTTTACTGTTCGGAAATAATGGTATAAAAAAGCAGAAAAGTTACACTATTGAAGAGACTATTGAAAGAACACAATTGCTCAGAAGTAGCGCTGTTTCTTTAAAGTTTAGCGCACATACAGTGTTACCAGTGGGCTACTTTTTTTATATTCAGATTGCTTTATTGGCACCACTTTTTTCAAATGGTATAATTCGCCTTGTTTTCGCTTTATTTAATCTGCCTTTAAATAAGACAATTTTTACTTTCTCAAATAACTGGTGGCAATCGAGGAAACTGAATATAAAAAGAAGTAGCCCACTGGCAACACTGCGCACATACAAAATACAGTACTTATTTTATTTTTTAAATTTTATTTATAGATTATAAAAGTATATTGACGTATGTTTTCAATGTTATTGAAAATGAGTTGGAAAGACCCGCATTTTTAGCAAAAAAGATGGAATAAAGCAACGGAAAAAAAACTTTTACCATAGAGCGTATTAACCCCTTAATCATCGCGTCCGATACATTCACAGGCAGTGTAGGCTACTTTTTTAAAATTCAGATTGTTTGATTCCCACCAGTTTTTTATTAGCTCACAGGCTATCAAAGCCTGAGAGCTTATGTGCCCGCCGGTTCTGTACGTACGTATGTATGTATGTATGTACGTAACGCGATAACTCTTGATAGAACTAACCGTTTTACTTTAAATTTTGTTTATAGGTTCCTTGTGATAAGGCGCTTCCCTGATTAGTTTTGGAGGTTCATTGGTTAAGCATAAAGGGGGAAACGGGGGGCTAACCCCCCATAATTTAGATAAATGGGTTTTTCATGCAGAATTATCCTATTTTCTTCAAATTTTGTATATAGGTTCATTTTGATAATGTGATTCTGTCAATAGTTTTGGGGGTTCATTGGTTAAGTATAAAGGGAGATAGGGGGGATAACCCCCCCCCCCTAATTTAGATAAATGAGTTTTTCATGCAGAATTATCCTATTTTCTTCAAATTTTGTATATAGGTTCATTGTGATAATGCGCTTCTCTGAATAGTTTTGGGGGTTCATTGGTTAAGTATAAAGGGGGAAAGGGGGTCTAATCCCCCCTTAATTTAGATAAATGGGTTTTTCATGCAGAATTATCCTATTTTCTTCAAATTTTGTATATAGGTTCATTTTGATAATGTGCTTCTGTCAATAGTTTTGGGGATTCATTGGTTAAGTATAAAAGGGGAAAGGGGGGATAACCTCCCCTCCCCCTAATTTAGATAAATGAGTTTTTCATTCATGCAGAATTATCCGATTTTCTTCAAATTTTGTATATAGGTTCATTGTGATAATGCGCTTCTCTGAATAGTTTTGGGGGTTCATTGGTTAAGTATAAAGGGGGAAAGGGGGTCTAATCCCCCTTAATTTAGATAAATGGGTTTTTCATGCAGAAGTATCCGATTTTCTTCAAATTTTGTATATATATTCATTTTAATTAGAGACTTCCCTGATTAGTTTAAGGGGTTAGTTAACTATGAGGGGGTAACGGGGGGATGACCTCCCCCCTTAATATATTGTTGATTTCTTTATTTTTCGAGGGGCATATTTCAAATTCTTTGAAATAAGAGTATAATATACAATTAGTGTGAATAGCCTGTGAGCTCAATGCCCTCAGTTTAACTGGGCAGTTTTCTTTTTATTAAAATAGTGTAATTGGCTTTATGCTCGCATTATTTTATATACCATTCAGTAATCCGAATATTTCTACTTAAAAAAAGTTGGTGGTAATCAAGCAATCTGAATTTATAAAAAGTAGTCTACGTTTATTGGGCGCCACGATTAAGGGGTTAATTAAATTACAACAATTGTAGCTATTTTCACTGGATTAGTCGTGACACATCTGAGACACTTTCACGATCAATGAAATAGTTTTTGGAGGAATATTAAAGTAGAATGCAGCTAGAAAACAAGGTAAAAGTAAATTCCCTCTCTAAAAGTAATGCTCAAGTTTATTTATGCAAAATCAATACTATTTAAAACCTCAACAATACGTTAGTTTGAGATTTAGCTTAAATCAAAAGGATAAAAGAAAAGTGCTTCCGTTAAACATTACATATGTCACTCCAATTTGGATAAAAACTGCTAACACATTGACGGACAGTAGGAACAAGTGAAGTTCGAAAATTGACACTGTACGTTTTTGTAATTTTTAGAATATTATAAGTATAGTTTTACTCTTTCTGCTTAAATAAACTTAATTTTGATTAATTCAGCACCTTTAATTAGGTTGCACTACTCCCTTCACAACCACGTCAGGGTGGATAGTGGTCAGAGAAAAATACAGTCAAAAAAAGTGATAAACACCAGTATATTCTTATAGAAAAATTTATGTTGATTATTCGATCAAATAATCAATTTGAATTTTTCTATAAGAATATACTGGTAATTGTCATTTTTTTTACTGTATTTTTCCCTGACCACTAACCACCTTGCTCGTGCATACTGAACCTGCAACTTGTATAACAGGTGGAAAACGAACTTCAACCTAAAAAATTGTTTCCAAAACATGACACTGGGCTTCTACTTGTACGCCGGTAAATGCACATTTGTGCTGCTATAGCCGTAGTGTCTAAAAACGACCGTTTCGTTTTGGACGGCTATTGCCGTCATGCCACATAGTGAACTTCGCTTTGACGGCTATAGACGCAAGTGTCCGTCAACGTGTTAAACTGATTACGTCAGGTTTGTGTCGCGACATATAGGTTCAGGAATACTTGTGCAGATTATGACTATTCCTGATACAGCGTGCGTAGTGATAGTATTTCTTGGGTATCATTAATTCCGAAAATCAGAATTCTGCGAATAAATAAGGCGATTGCGATTCTGAAAAATTGATATCCAATATATGTACCTGAGTAAACACCTTCATCAATACAAAGTTCATTTTCGATACCCTTTCGTTATTCACTCACAAGCTGCAAGTCTTCATTCGAAAGAATCGCTTCCTTGATCTGATTCATTTATATTTACAGATAATGAAATTGCAATATTTTTAAATATTTTATTCTATGTAATTCAAGTATAATTTCCGGTGGCAGTTTATTTCCATACGTTAATTATATTTATTTAAATTTCCTTTAGCCTTTCAGATTTTTCTTTTGAACACTAAAAGGTTTTTTTAGCTCACAGGCTATCAAAGCCTGAGTTTTAGCTCACAGGCTATCAAAGCCTGAGAGCTTATGTGCCCGCCGGTTCTGTATGTACGTACGTATGTATGTATGTACGTAACGCGATAACTCTTGATAGAATTAACCGTTTTACTTTAAATTTTGTTTATAGGTTCCTTGTGATAAGGCGCTTCCCTGATTGGCTTTGGAGGTTCATTGGTTAAGCATAAAGTAGGGAAACGGGGGGCTAACCCCCCATAATTTAGATAAATGGGTTTTTCATGCAGAATTATCCCATTTTCTTCCAATTTTGTATATAGGTTCATTTTGATAATGCGCTTCTGTCAATAGTTTTGGGAGTTCATTGGTTAAGTATAAAGGGGGAAAGGGGGGATACCCCCCCCCCTAATTTAGATAAATGAGTTTTTCATGCAGAATTATCCGATTTTCTTCAAATTTTGTATATAGGTTCACTGTGATGATGCGCTTCTCTGAATAGTTTTGGGGGTTCATTGGTTAAGTATAAAAGGGGAAAGGGGGTCTAATCCAACCTTAATTTAGATAAATGAGTTTTTCATGCAGAATTATCCGATTTTCTTCAAATTTTGTATATAGGTTCATTATGATGATGCGCTTCTCTGAATAGTTTTGGGGGTTCATTGGTTAAGTATAAAGGGGGAAAGGGGGGGCTAATCCCCCCTTAATTTAGATAAATGGGTTTTCATGCAGAATTATCCGATTTTCTTCAAATTTTGTATAGATATTCATTGTAATTAGAGACTTCCCTGATTAGTTTAAGGGTTCATTAGTTAACTATGAGGGGGGTAACGGTGGGATGACCCCCCCCCTTAATATACTGTTGATTTCTTTATTTTTCGAGGGGCATATTTCAAATTCTTTGAAATAAGAGTATAATATACAATTGAGTGTGAATAGCCTGTGAGCTCAATGCCCTCAGTTTAACTGGGCAGTTTTCCTTTTTTTGATTTAATGATCCAATGCAGTACGGCTTCGAATTGCGTCCCCTGAACTTATCTTAACCCAAGCTTCGTATGACACCACTATTTAAGATTACATTTTTAAAATTTTATCTTTAAATCACAGAATTTGTAAGTGTCTTATTTAATAACAAAACCTTTACACTTTTTGTGCGATTATGTTAGACAAAAAATTTTATTTAATAATAAGGGTAGAACTGTGAGCAACCTGAGAACAAAATCTTATTTGAAGAAATTTAAATTTTCATGTTATGTATTTCGGTTAAAATGTTATATTGTTTTCATTTATCCATCCAAATAACCGCATTTCCCATTCTGAGTATTTATTGTAACTGATTTGCCAACAATAGTAAAATATCTTATTTTAATTTAACACGAATAAACAGTTTATAAAAATGAAATTTCGTAGAGATTGTTTAATTAACATTTGGTTGACAGGTGACAGGTATATGTGTGTTATAAGCTGCAAATTTTTATGTTATTTAGTTAACCTTTTGAATACGGGTCAGGACTGGCGACTATTTTTTATAATTTTTTTCATTTTTCGTAGCACATTTTACAACGATATTTATTTCTGTGAGATTCCTCTTAAAAATATCCTAGTATAATTAAATAACATACATTAATTTTCAAAACGTGTCACTAATAGAATAAAAATAGGCGACCGTAATCAAAGATTTAACTAACATTTTGAAAAATGATTTAGTCTTATTTAATAACATAGATCTTGGTTTAAATAACGCGAAAGTTACTTTTTAAATATATGAACAACAACAAAAAAAAATCCCTGAAGGCTCGGCCTACAGGCACAGGTAGATTTCGCTGACGCAGGCCGTGGGGAGCCTGCTTATTGAGAATTGCAGAAGAAATGACCTTTTTGTCATGATGCGGCAGTTGGGACCGCCCAGATTAGAATTCTACTTGTGTCTGTAGGCGGAGCTGGAGAGGATTATTATTATTATTTATTTTTACTATTTATTTATTTATTTATTTATTTATTTTGCTGTAAGGGTTGGTCCTATAAAAAACTCGTCAGTATAAAATTTGTAGATGATATTAATAGGATTTATAATAAATTTAAGTGTATTTGATATCGCGTGAATTGAGAAAGTTATGAATTTTTTTCTTCTTAAACCCCTATTTCTCTCCCCCCCTCCCTTGAGGCCATTTTTAATTATATGAAAAATCTGTCATACATACATTTTTTGCCCTTTCCTAGAAGTAATAATAACTTTAAACTGATTCGATACGTATCATAATTAAGAACTTATGGTTTTTTTTCTTTTTTCACAAAAAGCCCCTCTCTCTCTCCCTCCCTGGTCCGATTTTGCCCACTAACTTCACCGAGATTTTATGCCCCTTGATTTTATGTATCAGTTTGGAAGAGATTTGTGCAGAATTATTGCAGTTATCGTGTCCATAAAAAAGTGATACAGATAGATAGATAGATAAATAGATAGGTAGATTGATAAAGTTTTGAACTGGGGGTGGTTTTGGGTTCTGGGAGTCATGATCGGTGTAGATCTACAAAAAAATTTCACAAATTTCAACTTAGGGGAGATTATAATAGATAGAATTTCTTACGAAATCTACCTAAAAGTATTACAGAAAATAAAAAAGAATTATAAAAAAGTTATTTCCTAACAAATAACCAGTAAACAAAGTGTGAATATTAATATTCTGATATTTTTGTTTTAAAAAAAACTAAATTATATCCCTGCCAACTTTAGAAAACTTTTTTAATCGGTAGTAAATTGTGTATACAGTTAAAATTGATTTTATAAAATGCTGTATGGTCGTTTCAACGAAATTTTCAATAGCAGCTACGAATCTTGTTGAAATATTTTTCGATAGAAAATAAGTTAATAAATTTTAAAATTTCAAAACTGATAACATAGAAATTTTCCTTCCTACAACAATTTCTCCATCGTCACTTCATAACTTTGTACAATATAACTTCTGAATAAAGGGTACCCAACACACATAAATTACAACAATACTAGCTTATTGTTTCACTCGATTAGTTCCGGCTTTTCTGAAACATTCTAAAGGTTAATGTAACCGTTTTTTGAAAGCATATTAAAGTCAAATGCAGCTTGTAAACAAATAAAGATAAATTAACTCTCTAAACGTAAAATACTCGAGTCTATTGATTGTAAAAGAAAAAATTAAAGCCAAAACAATACGTTAGTTTTAGATATAAATTCTCTGAAAAATATGGCATTTCACTCCAATTAAGATCGCACTCAGTACGGCACATTTATTTGTGTCGCGACACATCCGTTCCGAAACATTGGTGTCTGGATTATGAATCTTCCTGCTACAGAGTACGCAGCAATACTTACTTTTGGTTATTATTTAATTCAAACAGAAAAAATTCTGCGATTAAATAAGGTTAAGATTAATATTAGGAAAAAGGGGTACACGAACATTAGTACCACTAAGCATTCTGTGCAACCACTTAACATTTTAAGGGCAGTGGTGCATTACAGTGACCTCTCACTTATACGCTATACGCGGAAATTATTTTTCGGCACCAGGTTTCTTTTAACATAATTTTCGGCTTATTAAATCGCAGAATATATAAATAGAATTTTACTATTTTAAAATAGCGGTATGGAAAAGTAATTACTGAACGTCGCGTATAAGTGAGATGTCACTGTATTTAACCACAGCCAACTTCAGTAGCGGCCGAGAAAGCTCTTGTTTGTTTCTCCCGCCTTAAGACGGAATTCATGACGTCAGACCACGTGATCTTCGGCTGACAGAATCGGCTGAGAAAACTCTTATTTGTTTTCCTCCTCCCTAGGACAGCTTTCTCGGCCGATTGGTTCGGTGGAGATCACGCGATCTGACGTCATGAACACCGTCCTAAGGCGGGAGAAACAAACAAGAGCTTTCTCGGCCGGTACTGAAGTTGGCTGTGATTTAACCCCTTGACGGGCACCGGTATATAATATATACCACTTTTTAATATATAACTTTGCCACCAGTATTATTAAATACAAATATTTATTATTGTTTTTTGCAGATTGAAAAGGTAAAAATTCATTATTTATATTTACTGTTGTCAAAACATCGCAAAATGTAGCATTTTTAGACTACGTGCTTGCCCTCCAAGGGGTTACACCAGTTAATATTAATACTCAAATGCCAAACTTTTCTAATGAAATTTAGCTTTTATAATTTACAAAAAAAAAAAATAATAAAGTAACCGACTTGAAAAAAAGCACTAAGAAGTATGAAATACTCCTTTAAAATTCTCTAATGACAAAATGTTATCCATTAACCACAAATCCGATATCATGTGTCTGAATGAAAACGATAAATTTAATATGTACAGTTTAATACCCATCAAACATGGATTTTCGAGAGAATATATTTTACAAGAGATGAATTTAAAGACATGATTTCGTTTACGAATATACACATATGAAAATCAATCAATTACTTTTTGAAGTCTGTGCCAAACTACCTTAAGTATAGTAAAAATTGTGAATATATTCTACAGTATCTACTAATTTATCGATTGGGGTTGTTTGGCACCGACTTCAAAAAGTAATTGATTGCTTTTCATACGTGTAAATTCGTAAACTAAATCATAAGTCTCTATATTAATCTCTTGTAAAAATATATTCTCCCGAAAATCCATGTTTGGTGCGTATTAAACTGTACATATTAAACTTATCGTTTTCATTCCGACACATGATATTAGATTTGTGGTTAATGGATAACATTTTGTCATTAGAGAATTTTAAAGATTTATTTAATACTTTCTAGTGCTTTTTTTTGTAAGTCGGTTAATATATATATATATATATATATATTTGTAAAAGTTTATTTTATTTCCTAATTTTTAGTTATTAATAAAGTAATACACAATTATCTTGATTTCAACATCTGCTGAATAAATAAGTAATTTGTAATAGAAATTATAATTTACAAAAATTATTCATTAAATTAATTTTTTTAATAAAATCTTTGACATAATCCAATTCTCGTCACCCTGGACGACAATTCGCGAAATATCGCCAAATTTGGCGACCAAAATATGTTGCCATAAATGAAGCCAACGTGGCTATAGTTGACTAATTTGATGAAATTCTCACTCAGATTGACCAGAATTGAAATTAATCTTCTGTAATCGGGTTGCACGCATTTTAGTTTCTATTTTACAGTAAAAAAAATGTTTTTTCGAAAGGACAAAATTATCGGCTTTAAGTCGAGCTAAGAGCTTAGAAGGATTAGCTTTGTGTGATTTGGAGCCTAGTAAACTTCTAAATAAAACACACGATCATAAGTCGCTAGCTGAGATGCAAAGACTACGAGCGCTGTCTACTTAATACGTTGAGTATATAACCAGAAAAAGACTGAATGTTTCTGCACTAAATGTCGAATTATTTAAATAATAAAGTTTATAGCGGTGATAAATATATTTACAGCTCAGAGTTAGAAGCCACTGTCTTTTGTCAGGAAATTGTAATATAATTTCACAGTCTATCATTAAACGCTGAAATTGCGTGAAATATTTATTTTTTCCACTATCAAATTTTCTGCGAAATTTATTTCATACACTTTTCAATTTAAAATTTCATTGATTTTTCAAAGAGTTGTTACAATCTCACTTTGAGTTAAAGTTTTCAATTTTGAAATTTTTCTAAAAACAAAATTGTTCTAATCATCAGAATTTGACGAAATTCAAATGGGATCACCAGGATGTGTTACACTTTTAAACAAAATATATATATATATCAAAATCGGTGCACATTTACGGAAGTTATGCGTGAACAGGACTAAAACATACATACTTACATACATGCATGGGGTCAAATTATTAATATCTTCCCTTTTTCACCTTCTTCTATCTAAATAAAAGAAAGTATTGTAATAAAAAAAATTTCGACTCCCGGTTTTCGACGGATTTATATGTTTTAGGTGTCAAAGATTCCGAAAAACATGATTTTACAAAATATGTGTCTGTCCGTGTGTGCCCTCTTTGTATAATTGAAAAGTGTGTCAAGTTATGAAGCAACCTAGAATTGAACCAAATTTCATTTATAGGTTTTTGGCTATGACCATCAGGTCCCACTTGAATTCCCGGATATTCTGCAGAAAACGGGCGCTGTGATAGCGATTTTTGTTCCATTTAAATTATTGTATCATCGAAAAGTGTATTAGGTTATCCACAGTACTGAACCAAATTTTTGTATGTGCAGGTCCCAGTTGAATTTGGGGAGATTCGGCATGAAGGAGGCGCTATGATATAGACCGGGAGGCGACAGCACAGACAATCACCTCATCGAGTTCACGGCTGAGATTCCAGAATTAGTTAAAACTCGATTCGCATATTAAAACGCAATAGGTCTGCCAAGTCATATCGTGGTGGAAAACACCTTAAAACCCGATTTTAGCGGTTGACTCGTAGGTTTACCAATGTGTTTTCCTGCACCCAAAGTTATGAAAACATGGAGAACTAGGAGCAGGAACACACAATGGTGCTACGAGCCGACCGCTAAAATCGGGTTTTTGGGTGTTTTCCACCAAGATATGACTTGGCAGACCGATTGCGTTTTAATATGCGAATCGAGTTTTAACTAATTCTGGAATTTCAGCCGTGAGCTCGATGAGCTGATTGTCTGTGCTGCCACCTCCCGGTCTAATAGACACTTAAAGAGTTCAAATTAAAAAAATATGTACAATGAAGTCATTAAAAATATTAGACATCCTAAAGGTTTTTTCAATTAAATGCTCAGCCTTGATCCAAGGATACCGGAACAATTTTTGTTTTGCCTCAACCTTAAACAAATGGCTGAGATAGCATTTTGAAATTTTAGTGTGGCTGACATTTTGAAACAAGACAGCAGGATTCCTCTATAAACGGTTTTAATTTAAGAGTTTTAGTGAACATGATTTCTCACAAATTTTATTTCATTGTTGTAACCATCATTCCAACTCTTATATTCTTAACATTATATATTCATATTCGCAAGCGTCAAATTCTCGCCAAGCTGGGCAATATTTGGCGAAATCAAAAACAAGTCGCCATAAATGAAGCCAACTTGGCTATAGCTGGCAGATTTGGCGGAATTCTGATTCAAATGCAATATTGGCGAGAACTGCGATTGAATCTTCTGTAATCGGGTTCCATCCATTTTTATAGTTTGGTGTTTTCCAGTAAAAATAGCTAAACTCTTAAAACCAAGGAATAGGGAGATTATCTTTTCCTGCCGGTATAGACCAGAAAGACTTTTCGTAGTTTAGTATACATAATATATCAACTACAAATAAATTAATCTCTCGTGTAAATATGTTTTTTAATTGAAACTGTTTGCAAGTAATGTTATTTGAGCATTTTAAATGTGACGTAAGTTTCCACATTTAATGTTTTGAACGCGTATTAATTTAATTATTTCATTTTTTAATATTCACGTGCAAGTACATTTTTTATAACGTATTTTTCTAAATTTGCTGCTTTTAACACATGATCATTTAATTATTATTTTAAAGTTTTATTTCTGTTTTTAATAGTCACGGGAAAATAAATACATTTTTTTTTAATTGAAAGGAAATATTATTATGTGCGCTATTTTACAAGTTGGCAACAATTCAAATAATGGACTTTTGAAATATAAATTAAATCTTCATCAAAATAATGGAAATTTGGATTAAAAATTTAAATAATTTGTTCTAATGATCAGATTTTGACGAAATTGAAATGGAACCACCTTGGGGCCTTACTCTTTCAAACAAAATAAAAATTATCAAAATCGATGCATATTTACGAGAGTTATGCGTGAACAACATAATACATACATACAGGTCGAATTGATAACCTCCTCCTTTTTTTAAGTCGGTTAAAAAGAAAAGTGTTTATTTTTATTTTTTCATATAACTTTATTAGTAAATTCTGGTGTCCCTTACAGGGTTGCCAGTTTGACCCTTCTTTAAATTCAGAAATTCCAACATTATACGGCAAATTCCGAAACAAGAATTTTTACTTTATGTAACCACGAATTGTCTGTCATTATAGCGACTATTAAAATTTCATTCTTCGGAATAAAAATATGCCAAAGTGGCATTCCAGGAAAATGAGTCATTTCAACATATTATTATGAACAAAAGTACTTTTCCCCTGATAGGGTTAAAGCAGTACAAGTTACCGCACAGACGTTTATGCCTTTTTCCCTATTTATTAGCCGCAAATTCTCAATCAGAAGAATTGCTTTCTCGAACTACAACAATATACTAGAAGTGAAGAACGCAAACAAAACTTTTTGAAATACTTGGTTCTAATCAATTCCAGATATTTTCCGGTGGCAGTGTTATTTTTATTATGCGTTAATTATACATTGTTGAGCTACGTGCAGCTTTGGAGATTTATTGCTTGGGAAAGTTAAAAGAGATTTTGGTTTAAAATAGGTTCTGATGCAATACGGATTCGGTTTGGTCAAGTTTTTCAGAATTTCCAGACTACGCTGGGCACCACTATTTCAGAGGATTTCTAAACACCTCATTGAATAGCTCAATTGTAAAAGAAAAATGCGATTATATAAGGAAAATAATTATATTTAATAATTATAGTGGACCTATAAGCATTCCGAGCAACAAACAATTATTCAATAAATTTAATTTTTTTTAATTACATTGCCTTAATTTTCTTTATTCGTTTTTATTTCATAGAAAGACATCCTTGTTCAAAATGTGTCTATTTGAATTTTAAAAAACACGGAAGCTATGACAGTGCATCCTTTGAATATATGAAAGAAATCTAACTTCTTTATCAAAATCAAAAGAAACAACATTTGATTTTTGCGGGCAGCTCAATATATCGTCGCTACCATGTCAAACTATCGAATGTGAAAAAATGGAACTTTCATTACTTTTAAAAATGTGCCTATTGTCACCACTAAATTTTAATAGCCATAATATTATTCACCAGAGTTGCTAATTTGGAATCTTATTTTTTTTTTCAATTCAGAAATTTCGAGCAACATACCAGGAATTTAAAATAAAAATTTTTGGTTGATTTAAGGACGGACATATCGTGATAACTTTAACTAAAAGTTTTCTATTAAAATTTCCGGTATGAATTCGCCATCTCTGTATATAAAAGAAGGCCAAACTAGCAACCCTGTTTTTAACAAAAAAATTATTAGTATTTTTACTAGGCAACAAATTTAAATAAAATTTAGTGGTGAAAAGTGGTCCATTTTTAAAAGTAATGAAAAATGCATTTTTTCATATACGACAGTTTCACATAGTAGCGACGATATGTACACCACCGCCTTTCAAAATGTTCAATTGAAAAAATAATGAGACTTTACATTTGTAGTAAAACTGCAGTAAATTTAAAGTATTTTTACAGCTTAATTCAGAAGTATATTTTCTGATGTATCTGCAGTAACTGTGAGGTAATTTAACAGAACGTACTTTATAGAAAGCTTGTGTTATATTTTCTGTAGTTTATCTGCAGTTTTAAAAGTGATGTTAAAGGTTTTCAGTTTTTGTTATTATTGCATGACTCATTATTTACTTTATTATTAATAATTAATACTGTTTTCAAGACTTTTATTTCAAGGTCCTAATTTGAGCACCTGCGAAAGTCCCCCCCCCCCCCCCATTTTTTTTTAAAAGTGAAACAAAACAAATATTCAAAGATATTAAACTTTAAAATTCAAAACAAATATACATAAAGAAATCAATCAATGTTGTTTACCGATAAAATATTAGACCTAACCGACTTACAGATTTCGGGGGCCCTGGGCAGAAACATAATAGCGGCCCCCTATAACATTTTAAGTGCAAAACATAATGCATTAAAATCATATCGTCTATTATACTAATTTACTATTCATACAGTATTATATCATTCTGTTACGCATTAATTTAAAAAATGAAAGTGCTATGAACCATAGACATATTATTATTCATATTATAAAATTCAATTAAAACTTCTAATTATATAAAATAATTAAATATATATATACATAATCGTTTTTAAACTTAATCGTACAAAGAAAATAAAACTAGTACGCAAATTAATTCAACTTAAGATTTAAATTACATATTCATTTACAAAGCAACAACTAGTTTTCTTATTTTATTTAAAAATTATTAATTATTAAAATTAAATTAAAATTATTTTACAAGCTATAACAATATAAACCTGTCTCTTCGCAAAAAAATGAATATATATATACAATGGAACTTCAGATATACGTTACCTGAGTTGTACGTTTCCCTCAGTTATACGTTTCAACTCAGCGGTCCCGGCCGCTTGCCATTAAAAATTAACTGAGTTATACGTTTTGAGTTGTGCATTTCCCTCAGTTATACTATACGTTTTTGCGTCCCCGGCCAAAAATTTTGTCTCATTTATGCATTTTGTAACCGGAAACACTGACGACACGTCAGATGAGTATGATTTGAAAGATCTCACTCTATCTTCGGAGCTGCTCTTGGATTTTGACGTTGTAAAAGTGTTCGTCAGTAGTAAAAACAGTAACGGTAAGGCGGCTGCATTATTTACAGAACTGTAAAGTTTGCTGTTCAATATCAGCACTGCCGAAAAGAAACAATCGAATATTAGTGATTAATTCTTACAAGATTAAGTAAACTACTGAAATGTCTTTTGATAAATGATTCACGTGCCAAGGCAACTCCAATAATTTCTTTTAAGTACACAATGTGTATTAAAAATATTTTTAATAAAGATTTTATGATACATTAGATTCATGTATACTTTTCTATGTACTTTTTTCTACTCTATTCCATTTCCGAAACTTTATCATGGGTGCTGTAGTATTTAGGAAACTTCCGTTTTTGATATAAAAGGTAACTGGAACTTCTCAGCGGAACAAAGTTTTTAGGATATATTTAAAAATGGTTCCGGTAGACCATTAATTGAGTTGTACGTTTTACTGAGTTATACGTTTTGTTTTCCGGTCCCGAGCAAAACGTATAACTGGAGTTCCACTGTATGTATATATTAATAAAACAGAAAAAAAAACTAATTCGCAAATAATTCCAACTTTTTTTTTTTTTTTTTTTTTTTTTTACATAAATATAAAAAGTAGCAACTATTTTTCTTATTTTATTTAAAAGTTATTAATTATTAAGATTAAATTAAAGTTGTTTCACAAGCTATAAAAATATAAACAGATACCTTCACAAAAATTTTTAATAACCTTATCAATAGTCACTTTACAAAATTACTATTAATAAAACAGTGTCCTTTACAAATTTCTCTTAATAAAATACGTCTTTTCACAAAACCTATTTTTAAAATAACATACTATTATTTCACCTAGTTTTTCTGAGACCAAATAAGACAAAGATATCTTTTAGATATTATTGGTGTTGAAGTTCGAGGGACAGTTCAAATGCGGAAAAAATAATCCGCTTGCGATAGCCGCCTTCGAGGGCGGTGCATCAATGCTGAGTGACGTCAGTTTCGGTCTCGACTGAACGTCAATCGCTGTCAGCGCCATCTATTGTTTGAAATTCGAACTAAAATCAAGAATCACAGTACAAAATCTCCTGACATCATACATAACCCTCCTGGAAGAATTTTTTAAATATCTGTCACCGTTTGCAAGTTATTGAATTTTAAAATCCATCAGTCATTTTTGGGACACCTGGTACATGTGGAATAATTTAAAAATAGAGAAAAGAAAATCAGATAACCTCAAAATATTAAAATATGCCAATATGTCCATAATCTGTTTTTTATCATGATTACAAAAGGTTCCGTACACTGTATGTATACAGAAATAAAAACAAAAACAGATTAATACAAAGAACTTAAATTTGCACCACGCTCACACCAAACAACGCTCACTAAAATATACAAACTGTCGGCGAACCCGATTAGGTAAATGGAAAGTTCCCTAAATAAACTTTCATTCATGCGAATACAAAAATACATACATACATACCTATAAGAAGTACATACATATTACAAAATTTAATTTTTTCTGAAATCTGTTATATTATTCTAAAAATTTTTTCCATTTAGTAATGCTCTGTATATAACCCCGACTTATTAAAATAATACTTATTCTTAAAATAATTCTTTACTATCCATATGTAAAGTCATTTTGTCCTAATCCACTTAATAATATTTATTCCAAAGTATTTAGTTCTAAAAATGGCGATAGCTACTTAAAATTATTCTTTAAAAAGAACATCTTTATTTTTTAATCCATTATTAAAATTAATTATTATTATTCCCGTGTAGTCAAATTGCTATAGTCTTTATTTAAATGCTAAAATATCACGTCTCTTAAAATTATTCCATCTTAAAAAAACCTATTTCCGTAAATTCTTTCTTATATTAAAATATTAAATGTTCTTTAGTATGTTTCCATATTTAAATATTTCTCACTTTTAATCTGTGTCAATTATTAAAGTTCTTCTCTAGTATTCTAAAAAAATCGTCTGCAGTTAAAGAATATTTTATACCTATTCTCGAAGCTAAAATATTGCTTCATTTTACCGCGTTTTTAGAAGCTTTCAGAAAATTCCAGTTTAAACCAGAAAGATTATTTGGCGCCCAAAAACATACCGGAAATTTAATCACTGCGGTGTCTGCACGCAGGCAATTGGATTAAGTCCTTCGAATTCAGACTATGATTGGCTAAAACCAAAGCCATTAAATAATAAGCACAGTCAGATAAATGGGAAACTTTTCGCAAGTTGAAAATAGCGCCATCTAGCGGTTGGGAGTGCTGCATTCGGCACCCAGAATATTTTAATAAAATTTTGCTTCTAAAATTAAAGCTTAAAATAAGGAGTTCATATTTTCTAAGAAAGTCGTTTGTAAATTCCGGTGTCAGTCAGTAATTTCACATTTTACGAACATAATTTGTCTGTGCCGGAAAGGGTTAATTGCATAGTGATGTAAATTTCCATCACTTTTTATTTAACTTTTAATAAATAAATCAACTTCTTCGCCACCACTATATTTATATAGAAATATTAATCCAGTAAATTTCCACATTTTTTTTTTCATTATAGTTTTAGCTTTAATGTAAAAGATCCCAATAATCAGAAAATTCCAGTTCAAACCAGAAAGATTATTTGGCGCCCAAAAACATCCCGGAAAGTTAACCACTACGATATCTGTACGCCTGAAATTGGATTAAGTCCTTCGAATTCAGACTGTGATTGGCTAAATCAGAACACATGTAGCGTTTGTAACCTTCCGCATATCTCCCTATAAAGTCGCTTGCAATGCCAGGAGAGACGGAGAATTTTGACGTTTAGCGTTGGCTAAAGAGCAGAGTAAAAATTTAACTGGCTTCTAATTAGCAACATCGTCTTTTTAGTTAGTAATGCAGAGAGTTTTGATAAAGTTTAGAAGGTTTTCGTGCCCATTGGATACAATCCATTCACCTAAATAAACGTCTTTAACCCCTTGAAGAGCACCGGTATATTATATATACCACTTAATTTTAATCCCACAATGCCACCAGAATTTTATAATCAAATTTTGAATTTATAAGGTACATGAGAAAAAGATTTTACTTATTTTCAAATAAATTCGTTCGTGAATCCTGGTGTCAATCAATCATTTCAATATTTTAGCACCAAAGTACTTTGCCCCTGAAGGGGTTAAATTTGGGAAAAACTCGTGGAAGTTATGGACTGTCGCAACGGATTGTACTGGTGCATAGATTTAACTAGTCTACCAAGCATTTCTCCGGACTTGACGTTTTAAAATGTCAATACAGTCTTTTTACTTCTACTGAAAATTGACTGAAGTCTGATTTGTTGTTGGTGATACCACACGGCTTCCTAATGCGATTGAGAAGAGAAATCTTGCACAGAGTTAAACATGTTTACCAACGAGCTTCCGACTACCATTCAGACCGAATTTGACAATGACGCTATATCTTTCTCGATTTCTTTGGTTATTATCTGTTGGCATGCGGCAAATACAGAAATACTCAAGTTCGTATTCGATTTCTTTTCTTTTCTCAAATATGAAATTCAAACCGAATTACATCTATTTGGAAAATACAAAGAATATGAGGTCTAATTTGGATACCTATCTGTTCGCACGAAAAATAAAGTCGTTATGTACCGTATGAAGTAAAACTTGTAAGAGTCAATCAGTACCATAAATCACAGATGTGTGCGTCAGGATGTCATAACGATGTGAAAAACAACGAGTTTAAAATGCATAAGTTACAACGATGGAGCTAATTTTTTAATTAAACATTGAAACAATCGCAATATTATCTCTATGGGAAAATCGAAAAATTTAGAGCAGACGTTTCGGGGCATTAGAGTTGACGAATATCTCTGATTCTCAATACCAGGCGATATTTTGGCACTAGCGACTTCTAGTCCAATTTTGGTGTTAATGCAACTAATATTTTGGGAGCTGTTGTGTTAAAAAAAGTGAAAATGATAACGGGAAGCCGGAGCTTTGCTCCGACAAAAATCTATTTCTTATTACAATCATATTATATTCATAAACTTAAATTTTCTTTTCACAATTTAATCTTAAAATGCAATTTTCTCAATTTGTTACATTTTATGTTTGCGCGAATATTTCTCAAAAACTTATGAAATAATTTGTATGAAACTTGGTAGATACATTCATTTTGGATACAAATAATAACTTGTACTTCAAATTTAGTATTATAATTGCATTGGTTATTATAAATTGGCAAGTTTGCAACAAAAAGATGAATTTTTTTGTAAATTTTATAATTTAAGTTTAAATAAAAAAAGTAAATTGCTTACAAATGAAATAGACGTTTTAGCTACATTAGTTTTACATCATTATCAATATTTTCTGTGGCTCTTGAACCAATCGTTTTGCTAGTTTTGTGTAAAATGGATGTATGTCAAAAAACATAAATTTTTTATAAATTTTTTATCAAAATTAAACTTTAAAAAAAAGTAAAATGTCAATGTAGAATATTAAAATAATTATTCTACGTAGAACAGATATTAAGCATCCCGTGTTTTAAAAAATTATGCATATGTGTTTCATAGGTAATCAGAAATAAAATTAAATGTGACATTATTCTAAGTTGAAAAGGTAAGACTCTTGAGACTCCATAATTGTCTGAAAATGATCAATAATTCTGCATGCAATCAAGGCCTGATTACTCACGGGGCAAACTTCCATAGGTAAATTTAAATAGAAATTTTTGACTTCTTTAAACGTCTTTTTTGTGCACAATTCCTGTCAAAAATAAAGAAAGAGTTTCTATTTTATTTTACTGGTGGAAGTTTACCCCACCGGTAATCAGGCCCTGCATGTCATGTGCCTCAATGTCATATGTGAAAGTCCTATTTTCAATCCCATTTATTAAATTCCTACTGTCCAGAACTTTTTAAAGATTAATTTTTTTTTAAATAAGTTCAATATCACGTAAGGAAGCTCTAAGCTCTAATAATTGATTTTCTTATACATTTTCAATTAAGATAACATTCCCAAATACATCCTTAGATCACATTTTCTGTATTTAAACAATTAAGCAAAATCATCACATTAGATGGGTCACTCTAAAATAAGAAACTAATAAAAATAAATTATGCTATTTTAATTCCAGATATTTAGCTCAATTTACACCACATAATAAAAAAATAGCAATTTTTTCTAAGGAATAGCAAAGAATATTTATATATGTCTAAAACTATCAAAATCTTCCCCTAAAGCCCTAAATCCACAACGCCTTGGTAATGACCACACGAGGCTAACGAAAAAGAAAGGCTACCGCGGTGCTTTACGCGTATCTTTTTTTTACAGACCGCGGTAGTCACGTGATGCTCGAATGCACCAATGCAGGTGTAGGAAAAGAGCATCACGTCACTCTAGCGGTATGTAAAAAAGGATAAGTGGAATGCTCCGCGGTAGCCTGTCTTTTTCGTTAGCCTCGTGACCACAGAAGTGACGTTATTAACTTAGAGCTAAAGGCGTTATTAACTTAGAGCTAATAACAATTGAAAGCTTATGGTGTACAAATTCAGAAACCTGTCTCAAAACGTTTTTTATAACTCATTCAGCCAAATTAAATTATTAAAAATATATTTCAGCATTAATAAACTTGGTAATTACACATAATAAAGACATTGACTAAAATTTCGGTACAAGAGGAATAAAATGAAGTAGCATTAGTGGCGGCTCGTCACTGGCTTTATTTGGGGCACTAAATGCATGGCTTCTAAATTTATTCTTTTATTACCACTATTATTAAAAAGGAATACTTTCTTTTATTTTCTGCCATGAAGTTCTGTCATCAAAACAGAAAAAGACTTAATATAAATGCTGAACGATTACACCATGAAATATTACAACATTAAAGACGTGAGTATAAAACATCACAAATTTACTGAATGGTTTATACAAATGCCAAATTAAAAATTGTATTCATACATTAAAAATATCGACGTTTCGACCACCTTCTATGGTCATCATGAGAAAAAATTTGTTATATTGCTTCTAAAATTTCAAATGCAAAAAACAATCCGTCCGTTGCCACATTATTATTGCCGTTCACAAATTAAAAAAAAATTAACAAGCGTAACAATCAACCAATGTACCAACCAACCACAAGTAGAAACCATGCAGAAGCACCTCCTAACGGACAAAAATCTAACAGCAGTAGATGTATTACCGATGAAGAATTTTAAAATATTTTAAAATTGAAACTTTAGAAGCAATATAACAAATTTTTCCTGAGGATCACCATAGAAGGTGGTCGAAACGTCAATATTTTTAATTTTAATGTATGTATAAAATTTTACATTTGACATTTGTATACACCATTCAGTAAATTTGTGATGTTTTATATCTCACGCCTTTAATGTAGAATGTAGGAAAAGACTTGCTGTAAAACATAATGGTATGAAAATAATATGTGTTTCAGGATTGCATTTAGTACCCCCCCCCCCCGCCCTCAAAAAAAAAAAAAAAAAAAAAAAAAAAGACAGTCACGAGGCTCAGTACTATTATAGTTAATCAAAAATAAATATTACTGCTAGCAAGAAAAAGTAGAACTGTACCGTCTAAGAATGTTATCATATGAAAACAGCATCCATAATTGAAGAACCTGGATGGAAGTGAAGAAGTGAAACGCCATTTGAAGTGAGCTGAACAAAAATCTGCTATGTACCATGGTAATGACAAATTTCTTTAGCAGAAAACTTAAATAAGGAGAGTTAATATAAATGATTTCTGTTAAGGCTAAAGTGTCAAATCTATAAAAAATATAGACATGAAATTTACCCAGATAATCGTTGCTTTTATTTCAAATACTTTTACTTTTTATAAATAAAGGTTACAATTAATAAATTCGACGTCTGGGGTAAGGCATTGTGTTAACATTTACAACTTTTAAATCTTTTGAAATATGAAAAAAATATTTTTCCCCATATTTAGAATATTGTTGTGCTTGAAAAGAATGGTTGACAAAAAAATGCATACTTGATTTGCTGTATTCACATTTTTTGCCCAAAGACATAAAAACTTAAAATTACTAGTTAAGAAGGACCCAGACAGGTGAAAATTTTCCATTTTGAAATGCACAGTGTATCTGCAGAAAGATACACTGCATTACTTGAATGCACAGGATAAATACCGAAGTTACATGACCAAAGTTTCAGATTTATATGCTATCTAAAAATGTCTAAAATTGTTCTGGTATATTGTAATTAATTCAAAATAACTTATTTTCTTTATGTTGAGCAGTTAAAAGTTCGTCATTAATTTTCTCATTATACATAAATAAAAATTTTTGAAGTTAAACATATGATACTATATCTGAAAACACATAATATTCAACATTTTTTATATGGGGAATTGTATTGAATTTTATTTTCTAACTTAGTACATTAAAATACTCGCATTATCGTAAGGTGCGAATAGGAAGATATGTTTAAATTATTTTCCTCTAAAATCGATATCAACACTTTGAAACCACTATATTTGACTAAGGGGGGAAAAAAAAGTGCGTACATTCCTTGGAATTTCCGAGGATTCTCCCACCGTTATTTACGATAAGAAATTTTCGATTCAAAATTTAAATTGCAGTTTTCTCTATCGCTCCCACCTTTTATTTTCAAAGATTTGTCAATATATTTCTGCAGTGAAGAAATCTATTAAAAATTGTGGTACAAAAGTACGCACTTTGAAATAAAGACAGATTATTTAGCAATTAAAAAAATATATATTTTCTTTAATTAACGTACATACGATGATATATGACGTTTATGGCGTATATCCTTGAACTATATAATTATTTCATGAAACATTTTTTATTAAGAATCTTCTTAAGAATCTTCATAAAATAATAATGATAAAAAAAGACAGATTTTCTGATATTCTTCTTTTAGTCGCATTATTACTTACAGTTGTTTATGTGCGACGTGAATACAAATAATAAGAATACTACGTGTGCTACAGTACGTGGTATAATGTCTGAAAGAAACTTTCAAGTATGGTCGAAAATATATTTTTAGAGATCAGAAAAGTTATATCTTGAAAATATCAGTTGTAAAAGATTTTAAAGATATCATTGTTACAAATAGGACAAGAACTTTCCACCAAATGTCAATTTAATAATATAATAAAGAAGTTATAAAAGTGCGTAAATAGGCTGAAAATAATCACTAATATTTCGACTTATCTTGTTCCGGAACCTCAGATACAGAAATGAAGAAAGTCTGTCTGTCTGGTCATCTGGTCGTGCTCTAATTTATGTAAATATACTCGGATTGCCATGCAATTGACATAAGTTATTGGTATATGTCAGCGGTTTTCAACCTGGGGTACGTGGAGGGTCGGCAGTGGGTACGTAGAAACATGGGTCGCAGCGTCCTATATATTTTTTAATAACTCCCACCACTATTTTCAAAATATAATATTCACAATATCTTTCTAGTGCACATTTTAAAGAAATCTACTATGAAATTTATAGTTTGAAAATAGTGGTATCAAATATATAAAAATATATATAGGACGATGCGACCCCTGGTAAAAATAATATCGGTAATGGCGAAAATCACATGAAAGTCAATACTTTTTGCATTGCAAAGTTTGTCTCATGTGTAATTCTAATATGTTACACTCAAAATGAGAGGAAAGGTCCACTAGACATAATAATTCATAAAGTCAGCTGGATGGGGAGGCCTATCAAATGGTTTAAGTGCTCACAAGCCCCGTTTAGAAGAGTTGGTCTCTTAATTTTGAACTAATTCCAGATTACAGCCTGGATTGGCACCCCCAGAGGTAACGCTTATTCTAAACTTGGAGGACATTGGAGCCACAAACAGATTTTACTTGCACCAACTCCAATTAACGTACACGGTCCCACAGCAGCCGCAGCCGAGAAAAGTTGTCACCGTCCCAAACAGTAACCACGGTCGATGCTGCTTCACTTTAGGCAATCTACCGGGATCTCAGCTTATTCGTCCACGCCACTGCGGGACAGACATAATAATTCATTGATAATTCAATGTCACTAGCTCCGTCCACCGACAATCATATTGCATGAGAACTTATATATTTACCTCCACCTTCGCGAAAACTGCCAACGATCATTATACAATTTTACTTTCCCACCACACTTATCTTATTGTTCTGTTTTTAATAATTGTAGAACGCCTTAATTACGTCAGAGCTTCTATTGTTAATACTTTATTTTGAAACGAGTTGAAAAACGTGTCCTTATTTTCGTTTTCGAACAGGCGGGGTTATGTCACTAACTTATATTAACAGGAAAACATTCATATTTTATTGAGTATTTACTAATGAGTATATTACAAATTTAAAAAAGCATATTTGCGTTAAATGAGTGAGGTGAGGGGAGGGGTTTGGGGCGTGCTTCAGATAAAAGGGGGTACTCCGAAAATGAAGTATGTAGCACTTACACATCGTTCCCAAGGAACTCAAAAGAATGTCATTACAATATGGTCTGTGAGGGAAAATCATTTGCAGTCAATTTTAATTATGTTACACTATTTGAAATATATTGGAATTGATATACATCCCTGAAATGCACTACAAGATCCTTACTATAGACTATGGCATGTGTAGCATTGACAATTAGTCTACAGGGATAGTAAAAAAGAGTACCTTTATTATTACGGTCTATGGAGAAAAATCGTTTTCGGTGCATTATAATCATGTTATACTAAAACAAATACTATTACTTTAAATTTTCTAAGCGTTTTCTAGGATTTACGGGGTAGTGTTTTTGATTTTTGCGTTTATTTAACTTGAAATATTAGAGATCGTACATTTAGAATCATAAAAAATATAAATAAATTTTATTAGCATTAGAGGGTTCGTATGTTTTACCACAAATTTTTAATAGAATTTTTCTATTTAATATTTAAATAGCAGAAATTGTAGACGCGTTCTCTTAAACTGCAAGTTAAATTTCATTGTCTGCTTTACGCAAACTAAATTTGATTGGCTGGCTTACTTATCTCTGATTGGCTGATGAAGTTCTCGGTCGAATCCTCTGCTTTTCTTTCATATTACAATGCATATTGCTATTTTTATACTATTTTTTTATGGATCCTTTATGAAGTGATACACAATTACCCATATACAGGGAGTGGAGTTGTTAACAACTGGGAACACCATCGAAACAATCAACTGTTTCACTGTTTCATTGTAGACGCCTCGTTTAATTGCAGTGTTTGTAATACTTTTCTGCATTTAAATAAGGCGAACAATTCTAATAAAAAATTATGGTAAAAGCGTACAAACCCTGCACTAATACTGCTTCTGTGAACTTTGATGAATGAAAAGGTGACTGTGCATTAAATTTAAGAATCTAAATTCTAAATCCAATTCTGAACTATAAAGAACAATGCTTAAAATGTCATTTAGGCACTTCTAAAATGTTCAAAATATTTTTTATGATCTACTGAGCTGTCCGCAAAATTCCGAATAATATTTCATGTGATTTAGATAAAAAGAGATAGTTCTTCTTATGTAATCAAAGAATACACTAAAAATAGTCATACTTTAATTTAAATAACCACACTTTAGAACCGACAATTTGTTTTTCAAGAAATAAAAAAAAAGTCTATAAAGAAAAAGTCATGTTATTAAATATATTTTTATCAAATAAATTTCATGGAATAATTAATTTTCTGGCAGTAATTTTGCAGCTAAATAAGGTGAAGATTTCTATTACAAAAGTAGTGACTCTGCGACAAATGAACTGCGCAATGAGTAGGACTGTTCTATCGCAAGAAAATTTTTTGAAGTTTTGGAAGTTGCTAATTTCTCAGAAATAGCAACAACAAACCAATCAACGACATATACGCGATGTTTGACTTATGGGAATAATTCGCTAGCTCGAGCTTCTCGGTTAACAACTGGGAATAGGCTCATAAGCTTCGAGTCCGTTTCATAGAGTTAACAACGTTTATCATGAACTCATAGATTTAGTAAAAATGCTTTAAAAGTATTTCTATTTATGTGTTTGATACGCAAAAAATATACGTAATAATTTGTTAAAAGAGAAATAAATTTTACTTAAATTTCAAATTAAGCGTTAACTTTATTTAAAGTTAAAGAAATACAGCCAATTGTTTCTGACTTGACCAAAAATTCTCACATGCAATTATCTTTTCTAAAGCGGATTGAGGTTTGATTAGCAAAAACGAAAAAAAAATTGGAGTTTGGGCCAAAATAAAAGAATTTAATGAATTCGGATATCGCAATTTTAATTCAAATGAAAAAGGAGAGTAATTAAATACATCCGATTAAAATTTTCGATGCATATCGTTTTATCAAAAAATAACATTAAAGTTTTAATTTTTATCAGACACATACCTGAATGCTAGCTTACTTTCAGATACAAAAATGGCTGCTGTCGTAGAGGGATTTTTTTTCAGCGTTTGTACGCTTTCAAAAATAGAACATACTGTTTTTCAAATTCAAAGGACCTTACAAGCATTGTAAAAAATCAGCCTACGACAGCTGCTAGTTTTGTGTCAGCGTGTAGACCTATTATTCAGAGTGCAATGTTGTTAATCGTTAATTACATGGTGATGGTGTTGATGTTTTTGTTACGACCGTTACATGGCACATTAAACATCGTACTTTAACTCAGAATTTAAGGCGGAGTTTCACTAAATTATGCTTGCTTCGTTATTTTCAAAAGAAAAATGCATACATACAAATGTTGATATTAAAAATGCAGGCATTTAGTTTATTCAGTTGTTTCTGCGATTTGTTTTCCACTGTAATACATTAATTTTATTAATGTGAATTCATATATTTAAGTCTTATTTGAAAAGGATAATGATAATTTTAGGAATTTAATAGGAATTTGATAATTAATAGAAAAAAGTAAAAAATAAAAACTGAATTACTTAGCCCTTTCAAGGGAAGTGGTATGTTTATGAAACCACTTAATTTTAATTCCCAAATAGCCTTATTAGCACCAGAATTTTGTTATGAAAATTTCTGTTTATTATGTATATTAAATATAGCTTTTCTTATTTCCAAATAGATTTGTTCGTAAATTCCGGTCATTTATTCATTTGAACATTTTAGCAATGAAAGGGTTAAAAAGTATTTTTCTCCGAAAAAAAAAGTGGTCGAAAGGTGAACATTTTATTGAGCTTTGAATTTGTGGGAAAAGACTCTTTCAACTTACGCTGTCATGCACATGATTCTAGATTTTTTTAATTCACTACACAGTGAAACACTAATACACTTAGAGAGAGAAAAAAAAACACAAAAAAAAAGTTTTATCTGTAAAAAAAAATATTGCTAAAAACTTTCAATAATTTGCGGTTATCGTTATAGTTCTCAATATCTAAATCGATAAGAAAAATTTGGATATGTTTCTTTTTAACAATCTTCTCGAAACAATCTTCCCGAACGCTTCTAATATATAAAATGTATTAAAAAATGTAAAAGGCACAATGATAGGACAGAACCCTCACCTCCGGGACTCGAAGCGTGAACGGTAGCTCTGCGCCTCGGAGACCTCTTTCAGACCGACGAACTAAAGTGTATTTGAAACGCATGCTGAACTTTAACCCGAAATTTCTCGAAAACTAAGGCCCATTTGAAGAAAATTTTTGACCTCAATAGTTATGAGTATGACCGATAGAACATACATTAATAGCATCAAAATCTGGGAGCATCATGTTTGGCGGTCCTCCTGTAAGCGTATTCACGAAAGAAAAAAAAAAAAAAAACCCCAGCTATAATGCACGGGTGAGTTAAAGTGCAAAGCCAACAAAAATGAATGTGCAGCATCCAGAAATGTGACAACCACCAGTAACAAAAGTCACAATGTGACAAAACCCACGACAGTGACATAATAACCAGTGAAACTCTCGCAAGAAGACCGAGTTTCAAAATGTGACACCCAGCTCTAGCGCAAGCTAGAGTTATCAATTTAGAGACAAAAATCCAACGAATGATAATAGACAGAAGCAACACACAACACGGGTGAGCCCATAAAAAAGGCAAAAAACCCTGACAGAGACAAATAAAATAAAAAGTGAAATCAGCCCATAAAAGAGGCGATAACACTACAGTGACAACCTACCATAAACGTGATAAGCCAACAGAAAAGGCATGTAAAATCCGTCGTGGGTGCAAAGTCCTCCAAATTCCGTATGGATTATACCTCTGGGGGTGCCTAGTCAGGTAACGGTCTCGCCACTTGATTAAGGTTCTAAATTACGAGACTAATTCCTTTCTCTTCCTTAATTTTTGCTTTTTTTAAATCTGCCAATTCAACAAAGTTAAATAGAAACCTTGAACCGGTAAACAAAAGAGAACTAGAGCAAACCACTAGAGAGCACTGCAGCGATGCCAACAAGGCTATTGTCAGGTGGAATACAGCCATGCTGTGATTGGGCGAATATTGCCCCGCGCCCAGGTACTAATCCATCAAGCTAGGCACTAATGGCGGGCAGGTAGGTTCCTGGTTTAGCCGTATAAAAAGAATACGTTCTACCGCCTTTGAAAGAGATAATGATACTTTGAACCTTTCAGCTCTACTTATCAGCTACACTGGATGCGTAGAAGCGTTTGGTTTCTATTCGAGTGATACTATATACGAATAATTAATTTCGTCTTACATAATCGCAGTAGTGGAATTTAATAAGGCAAAGTTTGCTATTAGAAAATATTGGTAGTGAAATGTAAACATTTTTAAAAACGGGTTATAAGAAGACTTGACAAGATCACACAGGAATTACATTCTGTGAGATATATCTATTTAATGTGTGTTTAGAATTTCATATTCAAAAGTTTATCAGATGTGGAGTTTTTGCAATCCATATTAGGGTCGATTTTACATGTAATTTGTCAGTATCAGAGGTACAGTGTGTCCCAAAAATGATTGATGGATTTTGAAAGTCAATAAAACAATTAAAAAAAACGGAATGCGATAGAAATGTATCGTTTGCTGCCTTATGTTTGGGAAAACGGGGAATTTTATTCCACCAATTTGCAAATTTAGTTAATATTTTTGCCTAAAGATGGCACTGCAGGTATGCGAGAGCAGCAGAGAAAATGAATCCGCCGCATCTTCATTCGGCATTTTGCTGCGCAATCTGTTATTGAGTTTTTTTAAAAGAGTATACACTATTGAAAATGGTTTATTCGTTGGTACAGAGGATATTTCTTGTTTAGAGTATCACCATTGGAACACAGCGCCATCTTTTGGTGTAAATGTTAACTAAATTTGCAAATTGGTGGGATAAAATTCCCTGGTCTCCTAAATGTAAGTCCGCAAACGATACATTTTTATCGTGTTCTTTATTATTATTATTATTATTATTGATTTTCAAAATCCATAATTCATTTCTGGGACGCACTGTACCTGATTCCTAAAGATAATTAATATTCCTGAATGTTTCCAACTATGATTTTAAAGCCCTTCATCAGTGGCGTCTCGTGACTGGCTTTATTTGGGGAACTAATTGCATATTAAAAAGGAATACTTATTTTATGTACTGACAGAAAATTCTGCCATTAAACAAAGAAAATATTTCTTGTAAAAAATAATGGTGTGGAAATAATATGTGTCTCAGGCATGCATTTAGTACTCCAAAAAAAGACAGTTACGAGACGCCATTGCCCTTCATTGTTACCCACCAGCTGACATTTATCATTCCTAACTGGACAGGCCCGGCCTAAAGATGTCGGTTTTGTTTCAGCTTTTCTGGATCAGAAATCAAAAACACATCACAATTAATAAAATTGAAATTACCAAAGTATATAGACGTGAATACGTTTTTTATTACAGTAGAAACAATGCTCTAAAAATAACAAAACAAGGGTGCATAGACCTCTACCACAATTTTTAACATCCTTCTTAATCGCAGAATTTTTTTTTGCAAATTCTACTATTAAAATCTGGCGTCTACGTATTTTACGATTTAAATATTAAATAGAAATTTTCACATCTAAAATAGAGGCAGTAGACTCATTTTAAATTTGAATGATTGTACGAATTTTGCAAAATGATAAATGAATAATCTTACTAATTTATATACTTACCTCAAGATCCGTTTTTTAAATGCTAGACTTTTCAAATAATTTCTTCTTTTTGAATTCGATAGCAATTTTTAAAGAAATCTATCGAGATGTTTTTTCAGTTGCAAATGCAGAAATTTCTCTACAGAAATATACTGGTACTATTAGTGAATAATTAGTAAAAATAAGTTAGTAAAAATTGGACCAATGGTATAGCGCATAGAATAAATAGTGCTGAAAAAGGCTACAAACTAGTACTAAAAAAATTGAATCCCATAAATGTAGAATGTTGCTGAAAAGATAATGGGTCGATCGCAGCGACATCTTCAAACAGTGGCGTAAACAGTGTGGTGGTCCAGATGGTATGGACACCACTAATTTTATAAAAATATTTTTGCCTTATCTAATCGGAGAATTGTCTCCGATACGGAAGGCGAAGAAAACTTTATAATATTACTGGTTTCTAGAGCATTTGGACACATACCCACCCCCTCTGTGGCTACGTTACTGTCTGCTAGCTCTTTTCAATGCAAACATTGTATAAGAATCGAACTGAGAAAACGTTTCAGCTGGTGGTAAATATTTTAAGTAATTAAATTATACCCCATTTCCTTTGAATTTGGATAGTGATTTTCATAAGCATTGAAAATATGAATGATATTGATCATGGCCAGAAAACGTGATACGCATTCTTTTGTGTCTGGTTGCAGTGCTCGACAGGGTCGGACTGTGCCAGGGGAAAGGGCGCAGACCTTGGATTTTCAGAGGGCGCAAAAATTTTAACGAACTCAAGTCAGTTTTACTTGTGTTGTATCTGACTTAACAAGGTTTATCACATTCGCAAAGCACAAAGTAACAAAATGGCTTAATATTATATTCCTGAGCCTAACTTCACTATATTCCCCGCACATGTTTGTTTTCCAAACTATGTCATGTAATATTCAAAAACTCTAGAAATCTGAACACAGATTACCTTGTAGTAGATTGACGGTAGACTAGACTTTCCTACTTTATTCTTTTGTCAATAGATACCTTAGAACAGCGGCATCCTGCAAATAAGGTATAAAAAAACATAGGTACCAATTTAGTGGGAATAATTTCTACTATTAAATTGTATTTGTAAATTTTGTCTCGGGGGATTGTCTACATATTAAAAATGCTTGTTTTCATTAAACACCTACGTTTGAGTTCCCTGGATCAAGACAGACTGAGATTATACTTATCTTAATTCTTCATAGAGTTGTAGAAGAAAATGCGCTAGGGGTTTATCTAAAAATTTAGGAAATGCTTCAGTGGATTCTTTGGAAAACGAAGGCGGTCTCCTTATAGTGTCGGAAGGTTTTCTTTTTCTTGAAAACTAATTATTCAAGTGACTTACACACCGTTATTTTTTTTTACAAAAATTAATATATGTTATAATTAATAATTTTTACTGTGAATGTAGTAATAATTTTCATAATTATAAAAAGACTTTGAATACAAAAAAGTCTGGAATATGTTTGGGTTTATTAAGCATATTTCACCAAAACAATAATAAAAATTCAATCGGATTATTTTTATAAGTTTGTCATTAGTATCCTCAAGTTTTAAACTCTTCTAACTCTATGAAAAATTAGCAAAGTATTTAAACTATACCTTTTCCCAAGCTGTCTTGATACAAGGAAATAGGGTGTCAAAAATAAGTGTTATTGTTTGAAAATTCAAAGTTGGTATAATTTTTAAAATGTAGACGACTCCTGTAACGTACTTAATCCATAGATTTAATTAGTAGACATTATTTCCAATCGATTGGTTCCTGTAGATTTTTTACAATTATTTTTAGAAGAATTTGTAGGGGATGATCACTTTTTTTTTTGTCCAGGACTGTAAATTAACACAATAGTCCTATATCCATAATTGTATCCATTAGTCCATTAACATACACAAAAAAATCTTGCTTTACCTTCTTAGCAATTTTAAACATTATTATAAGCTTGATGATATTTTTGATTTGTTAAAACCTTCATCGTGCTGTGCGATATGACTTGATAATGACCAACTCTTCCCTTTTTTATACAATTCTTTTTTCGCTCAAGCAACACAGAATTGTTGGATATCATTAGTCCATTGTTTTCTAGCTCGTTGGCCAACGATTGAGTTTGGCTGCTTCCAATAGTCTCAACCAACGGTCTGCTGATCGTTGGTCTAAACTAAATATGTGCATTTAACCAACAATTATGTTTTCTGGCAAAACTACGCTAATAATAATATTAAAATATGCTAATAATTGATCCTATTTTAATTAGCAACTAATTTGTTGATTTTTTAGGCAAAAAATAATTATGCTTTTAGAATTACCGATTAAAATTTCTTCTAATTTGGTTCCCTTGGTTTCAGGAATGTTTCACCATTTACCATTTGTATTTAAACAAATATCTCTAAAACTATTATTGAAATAAATTTTACTTTTATGACTATTAAGTTGCAAGAATATCAGTGCTAAGAACGCCAACCTCGATTTTAAAAATGTATATGAAACTAAATATTTGAAAACTAATATTAAAACTAAACTAAAAATTCGAAACTATATATTTGAAACTAAAACTGATGCTTGATTTTTTTTTTCTTTTAAAAAAGTACCATACATTATAGCAGTATGTGAATCTCCAAATATAGGGTATTTGAATGGGGAAATAAAACTTGCTCGTAAAAATATTACATTTGCAGCATTTGGGATTAGGTGAGGCAGGAGAAGGAAGAGGAATTTTGTACGCTTAAAAATGACCTTATGCACACTTAAAATGCTGAATTGATATCGCACTATGAAAAGGTTGCTAGTGAAACAGGACATCAAAAATAGCGATTAGTAACTTTTAAATCACTAAAATAATTGAGTAAATTTACTTTTCTCAGCACACTCTTCCCATGATTTACAAATTTATTATCATAATTAGAAATCCAGGGAAATATTTGTTTCCATAATTGAAAGAAATCCCCCGGGGATTTTAATCCTGAAAGCTCTAGGATTTTGCTGCCAGTGTTTTTTAATTAAAAAAAACCCTACAATTGTTTCTCAATAGTAATCATTGCTTTATTTAATGATCGATTTTTCCGCGATTAAATAAAACAAATTTTTATTTAAAATACATACCAGAATTTCCGTATAGTTATTTAATTCAAGAAAGGCTGTCATTAAATAAAGCTTAGACCACTAACCTAAAATTATGGTAGGCTATTTGAAATTTTTAAAAAAATGCTATCCGCGGGATTTCGCAGCTTTCAGAATTGCAATCCAGAAGTGTCATTAAAGTTCTATTCCTCGAAAAGACAGGTTATGTTTTCCAGTTAACAACAAAATCCACACAAAAGGATTTTGCCTTCTAATATTTATCTCTTTCTTTTATAAAACTGTTTTTCTAAAAGCATGGTTTCAATTTTAGATACACTCAGGGGCGGCTTTAAAGGAGCACAAGGTCAGGCGACCGCAATGGGTACTATAATGGCGAGTGCGCAAAAAATTTGATCTGAGATTAATACCTAAAATCTATTGTAAGAACCGATTAAAAAAATTTTCAGGGCGAGGGAGTAGCACATGGGCGAGAGCTTTAGTAACCATGGCGCGCCAGGGCTATTAAAACCTTCCCTACGTGTCCGTTTACTCCTCTCAATCGTATGCAGACACGTCTGCTTTGATTTCGGATTCTGTAATTTCCTTTTCTTTATGATAATAAAAATCCTTCTCTTTTACTATCTGTGTATTAGCTGATGATTATTCGTAAGCAAACTCTCGAAATTTAGTACACTAATCAGAATGTATTTGTGTGGGAAAATATTGGAGCGGCTTAGGGCGCAAAATTTTCCCTGGCTGAGGGCGCACCGGCCCTCTGGCCGATGGGCCGGCGGGCCAGTCCGAGCCTGGTGCTCGATACAAGACAGCAAACTAGAAACTATCCCTATTTAGCATACCAAAGGATGAATCTCTGCTAGAAGAGTGGAAAAGATTGATTTCCTGATATGATTGAAAACTAACTTCAAAATCAGTTACATCTAAAATGCACACTTACAAGAAGATATTATTAACAGAAATTATAGTTATGTTGTCAATAGTGAAACGGTTACTTTTGCCAGAGGTAAATCTATTTTTAAAGCAGATGTTGCTGCGCTCGGCCAATTATTGTACTGCATCGTTGCACGTTTATAGGCTACAATTTTTTAACACTTATTAAAGCATTAACAGTTTGGATTTTTTTTTAATTCCGAAATTTCGCATTCATACTAGAAATTCCCTATAATGTTCATTTCGTTGTTTAATGGCAGATTTTTCGTGACTTCTTAGAGTAAAAATTCTTGTTTCAGATTTTTCCGGTTTGAATTCGAAAATTTTGAATTAAAAAACGGTAAAACCGTTTTCCACACTATGTATTCTAGGCGCTGTACCAGTGAGATCCCTGACTTAACAAAAGTTATCTAAATTTATTTGTTACAAAGTTTAGGTTTGTTGTTGCTTTTAATTTTCTTCTTTCATGAATATTTCAGTTCTCTAAAGTGGGATGTCGGGAAGGGAAGTAAATCTTCAAAAATAATATATGATTCATATTTAATACTTGGAAAATTTCTCACGCCTTGCATTCATAATTATTCAAATTTTATTATTCAAATTCAAAACGATACTCAGCCTGGAACTTTTTCACAATAAAATGTTGGCAAGGCTACAAACGCAGCACAAGATGGTATATTTTCCGTGAGCCCTTAACCCTGGGGCAAACACGAAATCAAAGAAAATCCAGCATCGACAATTGAAATAAATTCATATTTAATACTTGGAAATTTTTCCAGAGAAAATTTCTCACGTCTTGCATTCATAATTATTCAAATTTTAATTGCTTAATAGGCATATAGCGAACATAGTGAAAAAGTACCCAAGCCGGGTCTCGAACCCGGTCCAGGCTGAGTATACTTCCCAAGTGGTTAAGTTGGTAGAACGTCAGTGCGCTAATCTGATGACCCGGGTGCAAGCCGTGATATGCAATGCGTGAGAAATTTTCTCTGGAAAAATTTCCAAGTATTAAATATGAATTTATTTCAATTGTCGATGCTAGATTTTCTTTGATTTCGTGTTTACCCCAGGGTTGGCGGCTCACGGAAAATATTCCATCTTGTCCTGTGTTTGTAGCCTTGCCAACATGTTATGGTTAAAAAGTTCCAGGCTGAGTATCGTTCCCAAGTGTTTAAGTTGGTAGAACATCAGTGCGCTAATCGGATAACCCGGGTTCGAGTCCCGGCTTGCGTACTTTTTCACTATGTTGGCTATACGCCTATTAAGTAAGTAAACTTTGAATAATTATAAATTATGATGTTAATTTATTTTGAACTACTAATAATTTTAAAAGTATTTCATTCTGCATGTGATTAGCACAGCTGTCCATGATTCCGGATTTCTGTTACTACCTTCTCTGAATTGCAATCATCAACTTATTTAAACAAATAATTCTCAGATCAAATAAGGTGAAGTTTACTGTTCGGAAATAATGGTATAAAAAAGCAGAAAAGTTACACTATTGAAGTGACTATTGAAATAACACAATTGCACAGAAGTCACACTGTTTCTTTAAAGTTTAGTGCACATACAAAATACAGTACTTATTTTATTTTTTAAAATTTCTTTATAGATTATAAAAGTATATTTACGTATGTTTTCAATGTTATAGAAAATGAATTGGAAAGATCCCCATTTTTAGCAGAGATGATGGAATAAAGCAATGAAAAAAAAAGAACGTTTACCATAGAGCGTATTAACCCCTTAATCGACGCGCCCGATACATTCACGGGAAGTGTAGGCTACTTTTTAAAATTCAGATTGTTTGATACCCAACAGTTTTTTAAAATAGTGTAATTGGCTTTATGCTCACATTATCTTATCTATCTTACCATTAAGTAATCCGAATATTTCTTCTTAAAAAAAGTTGGTGGTAATCAAGCAATCTGAATTTAAAAAAGTAGTCTACGCTTATCGGACGCGACGATTAAGGGGTTAATTAAATTACAACAATTGTAGCTATTTTCACTGGATTAGTCGTGACACATCTGAGACACTCTCACGGTCAATGCAATCGTTTTTGAAGACAGAATGCAGCTTGAAAACATGGTAAAAGTAAATTCACTCTCTAAAAGTAATGCTCAAGTCTGTTTATGAAAATGAAAAATGTAAAACCTTAACAATACGTTAGTTTGAGATTTAGCTTAAATCAAAAGGATAAAAGGCAAGCAATTTCGTAAAACATTACATATGTCACTCGAATTAGGTTAAAATCGGTTAAATTGATTACGTGACATTTGTGTCGTGAAAGACTTGTGTAGATTATGAATATTCCTGCTACAGCGTACGTAGTGATAGTATTTCTTGGGTACCATTAATTCCGAACATCAGAATACTGCGAATAAATAAGGTGATACTTGCGATTCTGAAAAATTGGTATCCAATATATGCACCCTGTGTAACCACCTTCCAATACAAGGTGCATTTCCAATATCCTTTTGTTATTTACTCACAACCTGCAAGTCTTCATTCCAAAGAATTGCTTCCCTGATCTTAACCAGTAAAATTTATTAAAGACGGAAATGGATAATTTGTAAGTATTTTATTCTATTTAATTCAAATATAATTTCCGGTGGCAGTCTTTTTTTTTCATACGTTAATTATATTTATTTAAATTTCCAGGAGCCTTTCAGATTTTTCTTTTGAACACTAAAAGGGTTTTTGATTTAATGATCCAATGCAATAAGGCTTCTGATCGGGTCCCCCGAACTTATCTTAACCCAAACTTCGTATGGCACCAACATTTAAGATTACATTTTTTGAATTTTATCTTTAAATCACAGACTTTGTACCTGTCTTATTTAACACGTTGACGGACAGTTGCGGCTATAGCCATCAAAGCGAAGTTCAGAATGTGGCATGACGGCTATAGCCGCCCCAAACGAAACGGTCGTTTTTAGACACTACGGCTATAGCAGCACAAATGTGCATTTACCGGCGTACAAGTAGAAGCCCAGTGCCATGTTTTGGAAACAATTTTTTAGGTTGAAGTTCGTTTTCCACCTGTTATACGAGTTGCCGCTTCAGTATGTACAGTCGTGGAAAAAAAACTGGACACCCCCCACTAACTCTGCTACAAATTATAGTAGAAGGAAGTGACTGGTACCAAACGATTGGAAATAAAGTCTACTTTTAAATTATGTATCTAAAATTTGCTTAAGGGGCCATCTACATATTAAAACCAGCCTAAACGTTATTTTTTTCAATGGCAACACCCACTTTTGACATGATATTTTAAATCTTCGGTTCAAACTATTCCTAGATACAAAATTTTAAGTCATTTGGATGATAAGTTTTCGAGTTATAAAAATTCAAATTTTAGAGCTTCTAATGTTAAATTACATTTTCATATTTCTATTAATATCTCCTGAAATTATAATCCTAATGTGCTAACGTTTTGTTTGGTTATAGAACTCAAAAACCCAAACATAACTAAGTTAAATTTGCAATTTTTAAAATTTTATAATATGAATTATGAATTATGAAATTAATATTCGAAAAAATTATGAATTGCAACCTACAATTTTTTTGATGGATTTATATTTATTATGTCCTGCTTTATGTGTATTCAAAATTTCAAATTTTCCTTCCAAGTAGTTTTCAAATTATGCTTAAAAAACAGCAAGATGCTGCTTTAAGGGGCTGTCTATGATGTGCATTAAAGCATAGTTTGAACAGGGATGGGAGCGCTCCGACTCGAAATCCCGATTGACACCACTAAATTTTAATAGTATTTGTTACCTTATTCAAGGACAAAATTTCTGAAATTCATTACGTTGGAGAATACTATTAAAAGTTAGTGGTAAGAATCGGTATTCGGGTTGGAGCGCTCTCATCCCTGTTTGAGAAAATATTATACTCATAGGCTGGGATTATAGTGACTTGATAAACTTAGAGATTATGTCTGTGTTACAATATAAACAATGCGTAAACCGTATTTCAATGCTTCGCGATCTTGCGTTAAATTGAAAGCTAGCTTAAACTGAAGCGTAAGTGAATGATCGCGGGAGCACAACAAACCTGACAACGACCTGTGATTGTAGTAAGATATAAGATAGCGAGGCACCAGAACCCCAGATTTTATTAGTATATATATATATATATATATATAGTATATATATATATTTCTTTTAATTTTTCAATGTCTGCTTTAAAATTTTTCATTAAAATTACGTAAAACGTATTTGCATGAGATGTATGTTTACGTCATTTATGGAAAATAGTTTCGCTTTTATTTTTAAATTAATAAAACTCATTTTTGAAAAATATGATCATATTCTACCTTAGAAAAAACTTAATCATTTTTGTTACGTTTAAATGGATTTATAGCTTCTTTTCCATTCTAATAAAGCTATACTGTTTTTTCTGCAGTATATATGTTTGAAGTGAAGTTTCTTATAAATGCATATGCGTAGATTATTTGCTGAAACAAAATGGCCCCACAATTAACTGAAGCAACGAAAGGCCAAATGATTGGCATGTGGCAAGCTGGAAGAAGTTTTCGTTATATAGCTAGGCATTTTCAAGCTTTATATTGGTAGTTTATTGCGAAAAAGAAATTACATTTACATTCAATTTATTTAAATTTAAATTTAATTTACATTACTGGTAATTTTTTTTTATGTTTAGCAATACAAATTTGATAAACCGTCTTTGTAGTACTGGTCGGCCAAGGATTTTATCAGACAGCCAAGCTCGATAAGTTTTTTCAATTGCTATACAGTAGATCCCTATGTCTTCTAATCGATGATTTGCAACTTCAAGTGAGCATATATAACTAAGAGACGATAGAATGTATTATGAATATATATATATATACGACATACTTTCTTTTTATTATGTATCATCTCGTGCCATTCACAACACGCTCAAAGAAGCAAGTTTTCGAATTCGGATGGCGGCTAAAAAACCAGCGACTTCAACGCCTTCACTTTGCCCAAACATATATTAACTGACGCATAAATGAATGGAGCTCATTTTTATTTAACCCTTTCCGGCACAGTGGTCCCACTCCGGGCACACCTAATTTTAATTCCAAACTTGCATTCGACACCAAGAATATTTAATAAAATTCTGTTTCTACAATGAAAGCTTAAAATGAGGAGTTCTAATTTTCTAAAAAGTCATTTGTAAATTTCGGTATCAGTCAGTAATTTTTCATTTTACGAACAGACTTTTTCTGTGCCGGAAAGGATTAAAGACGAAAGCTGCCTTTAGTCAGTCTCCAGTTCTTCGTTTCGAGTGTACCGTCGATTGGGATTTAGGTTTCAGCCACGGTATACAAATAATATTAAACGCAGCGGCATAATTGCAATTTCAATGTGGGACTGCATGTCGGCGCAGGGCATTGCATCTCTGCTAGGCATTGAGATCATCTAGACAGAATATCTTATTGTGACATAGTAGAACACGCAATGATACCTGATGTTTTAGAAAATCACTCTGTGGATGGATTTTTTCTCTTCCAACAGGTATATATTGTTATTTGGTAAATGGTATTATTAAACCATATGGTTTTCAGAGCATACTATATACTATTATTTATTAATATTAATAATAGAAATATATTAAAAATTATTTATTTTATAGTTTTGCGCGTTTTAGATCATAATTTTTTACAGGTTTATTTTTCCAAAACCTCCCCCCCCCCCCTTTCGCGCTTCAATATTCAAATCCGAATTATCACTGCTTGCTCTAGAATGTTTATTGATTCGTTCATTAAATGAATTAGGAAAATATTTTAAAAAGCAACTTTCTCTATATGCTATGCTATAGCATTAGAATTAATTTCGGTTTTATAGAATAACTAGTTATTTTTAATTGTAGTAAAAATTCTTTTTATAACAGGTGTGCATATATAAATCCTTTAACTTGTCAGCTTTGGCACACATATAATATTGACAGTGATAAAACACGCCTTTGGCCCATCTTTACAGAACTGAGTGAAAATTTTCAATATAAATTCAGTAATGAAATTAATTTTCTTTTTGTTTCATGTTTAACGATTTTAGCAGATGAATCAGTATAAAAAAATGCATGTACATTTATTAAAAAAAACAATAACCGCTGTTTTTTGAAGAATAATTAAGACAAAATATATCTATCTATCTATCTATCTATCTATCCATCTATCTATCTATATATATCTATATCTATATATAATTATATCTATATTAATAAGAAATTTTAAAACAACATATTTCCTAGTTTTGTATGATTTCAGAACTTTTGCTATTATCATATTGTAATATTTCATAGAATTATAATATTTTTTACTAAAAATAAAAATAAACCATTTACATTTTGTTCACGTTTTGATTTATAAAAAACTTTTCGCAAAATTTACGCTAAAATATTTGCGAATGTATTTAATATTTATTTCATTAACATTTTTTGATGTAAATATAAATTTTAATGTTATAGAAATCATTATTTATTAAGTGTAGTTCATAATTCATAATTTTGTTTGGAATTTTCAGGATAATAGTGCTATCCACAGAAGTGGTGTAGTTAAAACTTGGTGCAAAGAGAACTGCGTAATGAAGTTGGAATAACGAAGCAATGCAGCCAAATTGAACCCAATGGAAAATGTTCGGGCTCTGTGAAATGATGAAGTTCGCCTGCAGGGAATTAGACCGACTGATTAGCTATGGAAATCTGTTTCTCATGCTTCGCAAACTATTAACCCCTTGGGGACGAGCGACACGTATACGTGACGCATAAGATGCTCAGAATCCACGATCATTCCCACCAGTTACTTTTTATTGTAAACTCTGACTTATTTAATAACAGCATTTCTGCGATTCGATTAGAAGAAAATATCTGTTTTAAAAAAAACAGTGGTAAAAGATTAAAAATTCTGTAAAGGACGCTCGTCGCGAAAGGGTTAAAAGAGATACTGATATTGTTAACAGCCTCATTGAATCAATGCCACGCAGATTGGAAGAAGTTCTTAATGAAACTAATTGCTATACATTATATTGGCAAATTTCTCCCTCCCCTTTTTGTTATTTAATTACAAAATGCGGCTTATTAGTAGGGCTGAGGATTTTGCCTTTTAATTTTTTGTGTACTAACCAGCCCACGATGTTCTTCTACTCTTTTGTTAAAGTTCTTGAAGTAATCATATTTTTTGTTATTTAGATAAATATCAGTACTTTAAAATTTTGGTTGCCAGTTACTTCCACTGTTGATTTTAGGTTTTATTATGTGGGCCAGATTGTCCTTGTAGATCATGTTTGCATCTGGAAAAAAAGACAAAAAACATAGTAATTCAATAATGTTAGGTGAAAAATACAATATGATTACAAATCTTTCTATTTGCTTTATTTCTTTAATTTTGAAACACGGATTTAGAACATATCAAATCCATAAAATTATATACTTGTTCATATAAATATTCAAAAAACTGTGAAGATCAAATTAACATAAAATTTCTTAGAGCAAAGCTAATTTCGTGGTGTATACACGTAATTATTCATTTCAATGTATTCCACAAAATAGTAGGACTCGTCAAATGTTTTCTGTTCTTTTTAAATAGATTCCGATGATGCATTTATGAGAAAAAATTTATATAATTCTTGCATATCTTCAAAATTTTAGTCAAAAACAATTTACATCATTTAAACCTTTAATATATAAACATTATAATCACTGAGATATTTATACTTATTAATTCAATTTACTCAAATCTTGTTAAATTGTGTTTGCAATATTACGCTAAATGGTTGTTAGATAAAATATTACCGCGAAAGTATTAGTTTGTTACTTAAAAATGCTAATTTAAACTTTTATTAACTTTTGTATATCAATCAAAAATTGTAATCTTTACAAATATGTATGGACGTTCAGTTTTTATTCCATTAATAACGAACTTAAAATAATTAAACTTTTTCTTCTATAACTTTCGTATTTAGATCTATTCGATTAAGCAGGCTAATTGAAAAAAAATACAAGTTATTTTTATGGTTTTCTGATAGGCAAGATTATTTCCCAATCGCTAGCAGTGTGCAAAAAAATCTAATAATAATAATAATAATAATAATAATAAATGGCAAACGGTAAGTTTTCTTGCCAAGAGGCATTAATGAGTTAATTGTAAAATTTCAAATGAACTACCAGAATAGGTTTAATCATAGAATTATTAACCCTATTCCGAAGGAGAATAGCGAATGTAAAGTTATTCAGATGTCTTTATAACATAGATCAGGGGTGTCCAACTGTGGCCCGCCTGATACCACTAAATTTCAGAAGAAATAGTCAACTTCTTGCATCGCAAAAATTCGAGGATTAGATAAGGAAAAGTTTACTATAAAATTTTAGTGGTATTCGGCGGGCCACAGTTGGACACCCCTGACATAGATTTAGTTTTAGGTCTTCAAATAAATCGGAATATAAATCCTGCGAACATATCTCAAAACAAGACACCCCCCCCCCCCCCTCGCTACTAAAAAAAAAACAATGTCTGGATTTATTTTCAGATTAAAAAAAATTTATCTGCGTTTTTTTTTCTTTTTTTTTCACTTTGATTCCTTACGCTGTTTTATACTATTTTTTTAACTCTAAATTTTGTATTTGTCAATATTATTCACGTTTCTGCCAATAAACTAAAAAAAGGCGAGTTAAATAGATGCAAAATCTGAGAAAAAGCATTATAAAAGCATCTGTAAAATTCAAATAACATTTACATATTCTAAAACTATTTTAACTATAAATAATCTTGTGGTTTTTAACCCCTTCGTGACGAGCGTCTATTACAGAATTTTTAATAATTTACCACTGGTTTTTCAAAACAGAAATTTTCGTCTAATTGAAGCGTGGAAATGCTAAGATATAATAAGGCAAAGCTTACAATATAAAATAACTGGGGAGAAAAATCGAGGATTCTGAGCATCTTATGCGTCACGTATACGTGTCGCTCGTCCCCAATGGGTTAAAATCGGATAATTCAACACTTGTAAACATTATTTTACCGCATATAACAATAACCGAAACTTATTAAGTGAGTAAAATGGTCATATCGGTAAACACATAATACATTAAAAGAAGTGACATTCTGCAGCATTTCAACAATCGAGTACCGAACTTCAATTTGGATACAGCCCCTTAAATATGCTCATTATAAATTAATAATTTCTCAGAAACTAATCGTAGTAATTTAATGAAATTTGGTATCTAGGCATAGTTTGAACTGCAGATTTCAAATATGTTGTCAAATTTGGGACTTGCTATTGAAAAAAAGCAAAGTTTGGGTGTGTTTTTATATGTAGATGGCCCCCTCAGCAAATTTTAAATACATCATTTAAAAGTGTACTTTATTTCCAATCGTTTGGTACCAGTCGCTTCCTTCTACTATAATTTGTTGCAGAGTTAGTGGGGGGTGTCCAGTTTTTTTTCTACGACTGTACGTGCAGGGTGGCTAGTGGTCAGGGAAAAATATAGTAAAAAGAAAAATGATTATTACCAGTATATTCTTATAGAAAAATTCAAATTGATTATTTGATCAAATAATCAACATATATTTTTCTATAAGAATATACTGGTGTTTATCACCTTTTTTTACTGTATTTTTCCCTGAACACTAGCCACCCTGACGTGGTTGTGAAGGGAGTGTGCAACCTAATTAAAGGTGCTGAATTAATCAAAATTAAGTTTATTTAAGCAGAAAGAGTAAAACTATACTTCTAATATTCTAAAAATTACAAAAACATATAGTGTCAATTTTCGAACTTCACTATTTCCTATTTTCCCTCAACGTGTTGATAACAAAATTTTTACACTTTTTCTGCGATTATGTTAGGAAAAAAAATCCATTTCATAATAAGGGTAGAACTGGAAGCATCATGAGAACAAAATCTTATTTGAAGAAATTTAAATTTTCATGTTATGTATTTCAGTTACAATGTTATATTATTTTCATTTATCGATCCAAATAACCACATTTTCCATTCTGAGTAATTATTATAACCGATTTTCCAATAATACTAATATATCTTATTTAAATTTAGCACGAATAAGCAGTTTATAAAAATGAAATTTGGCGTTGTCCGGGACCGTAATAAAAAATATTATTTTATATCGTTTACCCGATTTTGTATGAAATTATATTTTAAGATGAAAAATTCGCGAAAAGATATTGATATTAAGTGATAAAAGCATTCATTTTTCTGTTCTTTTAAGTAGGGTTGTTTCATAGTTTTAAAATAAAAAGTTCTTTTTGTCCGAACTCTTTATAATCTTTATTGGTTATAAATAAAGAAGTATTTGTCTGTGTAAAAATATTGTTATCCAGTTGTAAAAGAAATGTTTTCTTCTAGCTTTTTTGTTTGTTTGTTTCCGCGTCGGCTCCTTTAACCTAGCAATAAAAAAATAGTTCTCATTTTCCGAACTCGGACATTTCAATCGGTTATAAATATAACTTTCTTTATCCAAGCTTTCTTTAAATTTATGTATGAAATTTGCAAAAAAAATATCGATATTAAGTGATAAAAGCGTTTTTTTTTTCTTTTTTACGTAGGGTCGTTTCATAGTTTTAAAATAAAAGTTCTTTTTGTCCGTGAAATCTTTATTGTTGATTAATAAAACGGTTTTACAGCCCGTGTAAAAATTTCGTGAAAAAATATTGTTATCTACTTGTAAAAGAAATGTTTTCTGCTCGCTTTTTTGTTTGATTGTTTTCGCGTCGGCTCCTTTAACATAGCAATATAAAAAATAGTTCTCATTTTCCGAACTCTCTGACATTTCAATCAGTTATAAATATAACCGCATCCAAACTCTCTTTAAAATTAACGAAAAATATGCATATTTAGTAGTGAAAACACGATTTCTTTAAAAAAAGCTTTAGCTTTAAACCTCAGAGCAAAAATTTATTAGAAGGTCTATGCTTTCAATGCAATGTACACCTCCGTCCGTTTTCAATCAACTCTTTTCAATCCCTCTAGGCTAAACAGGCTAATCAATTAGGTCTCCCGTTTCTGAGAGGGGATGACTTAAAAAAAAAACGTGGACGCATACGCAAAGAGAGGATATTCATGTGAAATTTTAACAGAAGGCACTTTTCGTTTTAAATACATAGATGGTTGACAGGTGACAGGTATATGTGTCTTATATAGCTGCAAATTTTTATGTTATTTTGTTAACCTTTTGAATACGTGTCAGGACTGGCGACTATTTTTTATAATTTTTTCATTTTTCGTAGCACATTTTACAACGACATTTATTTCTGTGAGATTCCTCTAAAAAATATCCTAGTATAATTATATTACATACATTAATTTTCAAAACGTGTCACTAATAGAATAAAAATAAGCGACCGTAGTTAAAGGTTTAACAAACATTTTGAAAAATGATTTAACCTTATTTAATCACATAGATATTGGATTAAATAACGCGAAAGTTATTTTTAAAATATATGAATAACAACAAAATAATAATAATAAATAATAACAATAAAATAAAATAAAATTCCTGAAGGCTCGGCCTACAGGCACATGTAGATTTCGAAAACGCAGACCGTGGGAGCCTGTTTATTGATAATTGCAGAAGAAATGACCTTTTTGTTGCAGCTGGCAGGGATTATTTTGTTTTGAATTTTTTTTTTGCTGTAAGGGTTGTTCTATAAAAAACTCGTCAGTATAAAATTTGTAGATAATAATAAGAGTATTTATAATAAATTTAAGTGGATTTGATATCTTGTGAATTGACAAAGTTATGAATTTTTTTCTTCTTAAACACCTATTTCTCTCCCCCTCTCCCTTGAGGCCATTTTTAATGATATGAAAAATCTGTCATACATACATGTTCGGCCCTTTCCTAGAAGTAATAATAACTTTAAACGGATTCGATACGTATCATAATTAAGAAGTTATTTTTCTGTTTTCACAAAAAGAGTCCGATTTTGCCCATTAACGAGCTTGACCGAGATTTTTTATGCCCCATGATTTTATGTATCAGTATGGAAGAGAATTGTGCAGAATTATTGAAGTCATCCTGTCCATATAAAAGTGATATAAATAGATAGATAGATAGATAGATAGATAAAGTTTTGAAGTGAGGGTGGTTTCGTTTTCTGGGAGTTATGATCAGTGTAGATCTGCAAAACTTTTTCAGAAATTCCAACTTAGGGGAGAATGTAATAGATAGTATTTGTTACGAAATCTACCATTAAAGTATTACAGAAAATAAAAAAAGAATTATAAAAAAGTTATTTCCTATTAAATAACCAGTAAACAAAGTGTAAATATTAATATTCTGATATTTTCGTTTAAAAAAAAACTAAATTATATCCCTGCCAACTTTAGAAAACTTTTTTAATTGGTAGTAAATTCTGTATACAGTTAAACTTAATTTGTATAAAATGCTGTATGGTCGTTTCAACGAAATTTTCAATATCAGCTATGAATCTTGTTGAAATATTTTTCGATAGAAAATAAGTTTAATAAGTTTTAAAATTTCCAAAACTGATAACATACGAAATTTCCCTTCCTAGAATAATTTCTCCATCGTCACTTCATAACATTGTACAGTATAACTTCTGAATAAAGTGCACCCATTACACATAAATTACAACAATACTAGCTTATTGCTTCACTCGATTACTCACGGCATTTCTGAAACATTCTCACGCTCAATGTAGTCGTGTTTTGAAGGCATATTAAAGTCAAATGCAAATGAATCAAGGAAAGATAAATTATATCTCTAAAAGTAAAATACTCGAGTCTATTGATTGTAAAAGAAAAAAATAAAGGTAAACAATACGTTAGATATAAATTCTCTGAAAAATACGGCATTTCACTCCAATTAAGATCGCACTCAATACGGCGCATTTATTTGTGTCGCGACACATCGGTTCCGAAACATTGATGTCTAGATTATGAATCTTCTTGCTACAGAGTGCGCAGCAATACTTACTTTTGATTAGTATTTAATTCAAACAGAAAAATTCTGCGATTGAATAAAGTTAAGATTAATATTTGTAAAAAGTGGTACACGACTATTAGTACCACTAAGCATTCTATGCAACCACTTAACATTTGAAGGGAAGTGGTACATTACTGTGACCTCTCACTTGTATATGATACACGGAAATTATTTTTCGGCACCAGTTTTCTTTTCAGATAATTTTCGGCTTATTAAATCGCAGAATGTATAAATCGAATTTTACTATTTTAAAATCGTGGTATGAAAAAGTAATTACTGAACATCGCGTATAAGTGAGAGGTCACTGTATTTAAACCAGTTAATATTAATCCTGAAATGCCAAAATTTTCTAATAAAATTTAGTTTTTATAATTTACAAAATGAAATGTGTTTATATTTTTTTAAATATTTTTAATAACTTTATTCGAAAATTCCGGTGTCCCTTACGGGGTTGCTAGTTTGGCCCTTCTTTTAATTCAGAAATTCCAACATCATACTGCAAATTCCGAAAGAAGTATTTTTACTTTATATAATCACGAAATGTCTGCGACTATTAAAATTTTATTCTTCTGAATAAAAATATGCCAAAGTGGCATCCCAGGAAAATGAGTCATTTCAACATATTATTATAAAGAAAAGTACTTTTCCCCTGAAAGGGTTAAACCAGTACAAGTTACCGCAAAGACGTTTTTCCTCTTTTTCCTATTTATTAGCCGCAAATTCTCAATAAGAAGAATTGCTTTCTCGAACTATAACAACATACTAGAAGGGAAGAACGCAAACAAAACTTTTTGAAATACCTAATTCTAATCAATTCCAGATATTTTCTGGTGGCAGAGTTATTTTTATTATGCGTTAATTATACATTGTTGAGTTGCGTGCAGCTTTGGAGATTTATTGCTTGGAAAAGTTAAAAGAGATTCTGATTTAAAATAGGTTCTGATGCAATACAGATTCGGTTTGGTCAAACTTTTCAGAATTTCAAGAATGCGCTGGGCACCACTATTTTAGAGTAGATTTGTTTTTAATCAGAGGATTTCTAAACACCTCATTGAATAGCTCAGTTGCAAAAGAAAAATGCGATTATATAAGGAAAATAATTATATTTAATAATTATAGTGGACCTATAAGCATTCCGAGAAACCAACAATTATTCAATAAATTTATATTTTTTAATTACATTGCCTTAATTTTCTTTATTCGTTTTTATTTCTTAGAAAGATATCCTTGTTCAAAATGTGTCCATTTGAATTTTAAAAAATACGGAAGCTATGACAATGCATCCTTTGAATATATAAAAGAAATCTAACTTATTTATATTTATTATTCTTTAAATATTATTAATTAATATCAAAATCAAAAGAAACAACATTCGAATTTTGCGAGCAGCTCAGAATATCGTCACTACAACGTCAAACTATCGAATGTGAAAAATTGCATTTTTCATTACTTTTAAAAATGGGCCGATTGTCACCACTAAATTTTAATAGCCATAATATTATTCTCCAGGGTTGCTAGTTTGGCATCTTTTTTTTAAAATTCAGAAATTTCGAGTAATATACCAGGAATTTCAAATAGAAATTTTTGGTTGATTTAAGGACAGACATATCGGGATTACTTTAACACAATTTTTTCTATCAAAATGTCCGGTATGAATTCGCCATCTCTGAATATAAAAGAAGGCCAAACTAGCAACCCTGTTCTTAACAAAAACAATTTATTAGTATTTTTACTAGGCAAATAATTCTAATAAAATTTAGTGGTGATAAGTGGCCATTTTTAAAGAAGTAATGAAAAATGCATTTTTTCATATACGACAGTTTCACATGGTAGCGACGATATGTACACCACCGCCTTTCAAAATGTTCAAATGAAAAATAATGAGACTTTACATTTGTAGTAAAACTGCAGTAAATTTGAAGTATTTTTACAGTTTAATTTAGAAGTATATTTTCTGATGTATCTGCAGTATAACTGCAGTTACTGTGAGGTAATTTTACAGAACTTACTTTATAGAAAGCTCGTGTTATATTTTCCGTAGTTTATCTGCAGTTTTAAAAGTGATGTTAGATCTTTTCAGTTTTTGTTATTGTTGCATGACTCACTATTTACTTTATTAATAATAATTAATACTGTTTTCCTGACTTTTATTTTAAGGTCCTAATTTGAGCACCTGGGAAAGTCCTCCCTCCCTCCCGTTTTCTTTAAGTGAAACAAAACAAATATTCAAAGATATTAAACTTTAAAATTCAAAACAAATATACATAAAAAAATCAATCAATATTGTTTATCGATAAAATGTTAGACCTAACCGACTTACAGATTTCGGGGGACCTGGGCAGAAATATAATAGCGGCCCCCTATAACATTTTAAGTGCAAAACTAATGCATTAAAACCATATCATCTATTATAATAATTTACTATTCATACAGCATTATATCATTATCTTACGCATTAATTAAAAAAATGAAAGTGCTATAAACCATACACATATTATACTTCATATTATAAAATTCAATTAAAACTTCTAATTATATAAAATAATTAAATATGTATATACTTAATCATTTTTAAACTTAATCGTACAAAGAAAATAAAACTAGTACGCAAATTAATTCAACTTATTTTTTAAATTACGTATTCATTTACAAAGCAACAACTAGTTTTCTTATTTTATTCAATAATTAATAATTATTAAAATTAAATTAAAATTATTTTACAAGTTTTTAACAATATAAGCCTGTCTCTTCACAAAAAAGTATATATATATATATATATATATGTATATTAATAAAACAGAAAAAAAAACCTAATTCGCAAATAATTTCATTTTTTTTATTATTTACGCATTAATATAAAAAGTAACAACTATTTTTCTTATTTTATTTAAAAGTTATTTATTATTAAGATTAAATTAAAATTATTTCACAAGCTATAAAAATATAAACAGAAACCTTCACAAAAATTATTAATAACCTTATCAATAGTCTTTTCACAAAATTACTATTAATAAAACAGTGTTCTTTACAAAATTCTCTTAATAAAATACGTCTTTTCACAAAACCTATTTTTAAAATAACATAATATTTTTTTAATAATTTTCATTTTAGAAATTGCTATTTATTATTTTTTTAAGTTAAAATATATAACACATTTAAAAAATATATATCTCCTAAATTAATCCTGTATATAAATAAATATCCGCTAAGATATTTATTTCACACCTTTAAATAATAAATTAATTTCGAAGTACACACGCACAGAGCATTTATAAAAATTCACCTCAAAATCCCATCTTTTACGCCGTCAAATTACTTACCAACGAAAAAAATTCCTGCTTATCTGACTACCCTCCCCTTTTGACCCCATGCAATCAAACATTTAATACGACACACTGGCTCAGTAAGTAAGCCGCTCGACTTCCAAACGTATCACCCTCAGTTCGAATCAAATCTCGGCAAATGGGGAAACGTATTCTTTTAAAATATTTACAAATAATTATGCTAAGATGACACATAGATGGCGTCACTAAAAAAAGCTAAATAAAATTTTTGCAAAATTACTACAGTTTATAAACTGTATTTATTTTGCAGTTGTATCAACTTAAAAAAAAACAGCAGTGTTTTGTGCCAAATCACCACAGTTTTCCAGCTGCAGTATTTTTTAAGTTTCACTGCAGTTCATTTTTAGCTGGGATGTTTTAAGGTAGTTAATAATTAATTCGAAATAAGCTTTCCTTCACACCGCTGTAACCTAATATATCCGTTCACTATGCTGTAGGTGTCACAGCAATACAAGGTTTGTTTAAATTAATATAATTTTACAAATATAATGCATTTTTAAAACATCAAGTAATGATTGATACTCTCAAGGATTATACTTATATACGTAATTAAGTTTTTTATCTCAAGTTTGAAAATTCAGATTTTTTAAGCATTTAAAAAAATTACAGAGAAAACATTACAAATTTGCCCTTTTGCTCGGCGGTCAGGGGGTTAACATTATGTTAAGAAAGTAAAAGTTCGTTATTGATAAATTACTCATAAACTAACATTTATGACGTTAAACGTATGATAGTGCATCGTAAACCACATAATATTCAACGTTTCTTATAAATATAACTATACTACATTTTATTATGTAATAAAATATTTTATTATGTAATATGCATTTAAATATAGATTTCTTTCTTTCTTTCTTTTCTTTTCTTTCTTTTTTTTAATATTGAAAATAGTGCACATTGTACTGTTCGAAAAATGTTTGACAAAAAGTTTAAACATATGTAGTTTACTTGCTCAATTCAAATATTTTAGTTAAAATAATTAAAATTTACCATTACATGAGAAAGATCCAGGCCCCATAAACCGGGTGTATCAAAAATGACTGATGGATTTTAAAATTCAATAACTTGCAAACGGTGCAGGATATTAAACAAATTCTTCCACGAGGGTTATATATGATGTCAGGAGTTTTTGTACTGTGATTCTTGATTTTAGTTCGAATTTCAAACAATAGATGACTTTGACAGCGATTGACGTTCAGTCGAGGCCGAAACTGACGCCACTTAGCATTGATGCACCGTCCCCTGAATACTAGATAGCGGCTGTCGCAGGCAGATTTTTTTTCAGCGTTTGAACAGTCCCTCGAACTTCAACACCAATAATTTCTAAAAGTTTTCTTCACCTAGTTTTCCTGAGACCAAATAAGACAAAGAAAACTTTTAGATATTATTGGTGTTGAAGTTCGAGGGACAGTTCAAACGCGAAAAAAATAATCCGCTTGCGACAACCGCCTTCTAGAGGGCGGTGCATCAATGCTGAGTGACGTCAGTTTCGGTCTCGACTGAACGTTAATCGCTGTCAGCGCCATCTATTATTTGAAATTCGAACTAAAATCAAGAATCACAGTACAAAATCTCTTGACATCATACATAACCCTCCTGAAAGAATTTTTTAAATATCTGTCACCGTTTGCAAGTTATTGCATTTTAAATTCCATCAGTCATTTTTGGGACACCCGGTACATGTGGAATAATTTAAAAATAGAGAAAAAAATTCAGATAACCTCAAAATGTTAAAATATGCCAATATGTCCATAATCTGGTTCTCATAATGATTACAATACGTTCCGTACACTGTATGTATACAGAAATAAAAACAAAAACAGATTAATACAATGAACTTAAATTTGCACCACGCTCACACTACTAAACAACGCTTACTAAAATATACAAACTGTCGGCGAACCTGATTAGGGAAATGGAAAGTTCCCTGAACAAACTTTCATTCATGCGAATACAAAAATTCATACATACATATCTATAAGGAGTACATACATATTACAAAATTTAATTTTTTCCAAAATCTGTTAAATTATTCTATAAAATTTTTCCATTTAGTAATGTTCCGTATATAACCCCGGCTTGTTAAAATAATTCTTATTCTTAAAATAAGCATTTACTATCCATATGTAAAGTCATTTTGTCCTAATCCACTTAATAATATTTATTCCAAATTATTTAGTTCTAAAAATGGCGATAGCTACTTAACCCTTTGAGGGGCGGTGGTATATATTATATACCACCTAATTTTAATCCGATTCAAACCAGAAAGTTTTAATTAAATTTTATTTTTTTAACTTTGACGAGAAAAAGTTGAAAAATTGCTTATTCTTATTTTGAACTAAATTCTTTCCTAAATTCCGGTGGGAATTCAACGTTACAGGAGCACAAGTGCTTGCCCCTAAAAGGGTTAAAATTATTCTTTAAATAGAACAACTTTATTTTTTAATCCATAATTAAAATTCATTATCGTTATTCCCATGTAGTCAAATTGCTATAAAGTCTTTATTTAAATAAAATGCTAAAATATCACATCTCTTAAAATTATTCCATCTTAAAAAAACACTATTTCCATAAATTCTTTCTTATAATGAAATATTAAATGTTTCTTAGTATGTTTCCATATTTAAATATTTCTCACTATTAATCCGTGTCAATAATTAAATTTCTTCTCTAGTATTCTAAAAAATCGTCTGCAGTTAATGAATATTTTATACCTATTCTCGAAGCTAAAATATTACTTCATTTTACCGCGTTTTTAGAAGCTTTCAGAAAATTCCAGTTTAAACCAGAAAGATTATTTGGCGCCCAAAAACATACCGGAAATTTAATCACTGCGGTGTCTGCACGCAGGCAATTGGATTAAGTCCTTCGAATTCAGACTATGATTGGCTAAAACCAAAGCCATTAAATAATAAGCACAGTCAGATAAATGGGAAACTTTTCGCAAGTTGAAAATAGCGCCATCTAGCGGTTGGGAGTGCTGCATTCGGCACCCAGAATATTTTAATAAAATTTTGCTTCTAAAATTAAAGCTTAAAATAAGGAGTTCATATTTTCTAAGAAAGTCGTTTGTAAATTCCGGTGTCAGTCAGTAATTTCACATTTTACGAACATAATTTGTCTGTGCCGGAAAGGGTTAATTGCATAGTGATGTAAATTTCCATCACTTTTTATTTAACTTTTAATAAATAAATCAACTTCTTCGCCACCACTATATTTATATAGAAATATTAATCCAGTAAATTTCCACATTTTTTTTCATTATAGTTTTAGCTTTAATGTAAAAGATCCCAATAATTAGCAAGCTTTTAAAGGAAGTGCAAAAACAAAACATCCATAAAAATCGTATAAAATATCGATATAAATAAATCGTATCGTTTCTCTGCGACCCACTTCTGTTTTGTCCTCCTTCCGCAGCAGAGGTTTGGCGCTAGTGTGTCGCTAACAAATTTAACACTATCTGACTGGGCTTATTATTTAATGGCTTTGGCTAAAACAGATCACATGTCGCGTTTGTAACCTTCCGTATATCTCCCTTTAAAGTCGCTTGCAGTGCCAGGACAGACGGAGAATTTTGACGTTTAGCGTTGGCTAAAGAGCAGAGTAAAAATTTAACTGGCTTCTAATTCGCAACATCGTCTTTTTAGTTAGTAATGTAGGAAGTTTTGATAAGGTTTTCGTGCCCAGTGGATACAATCCATTCACCTAAATAAATGTCTTTAAATTTGGAAAAGACTTGCGGAAATTATTGACTGCTGCAACGGATCGTACTGATGCATAGATTTAACTAGAGTCTACCAAGCATTCCCCCTGACTTGACGTTTTAAAATGTCAGTAAAGTCTTTACTTCTACTGCAAATTGACTGAAGTATGATTTGTTGATGGGGATACCACACGGCCTCCTAATGCAATCGAGAAGAGAAACCTTGCACAGAGTTAAACATGTTTATCAGCGAGCTTCCCACTACCACTCAGACCGAAATTGAACTTGAATGCACTACAATGACACTATATTTTTCTCGATTTCTTTGGATATTATCTGTTGGCATGCGGCAAATACAGAAATACCCAAATTGGTATTCGATTTCTTTTCTTTTCTCAAATATAAAATTCAAACCGAATTACATCTATTTGGAAAATACAAAGAAAATGAGGTCTATTTTGGATACCTATCAGTTCGCAAGAAAAAAAAAGACGTTACGTACCGTATGAAGTAAAACTTCTAAAAGTCAGTCAATACCATAAATCACAGATGTGTGCGTTAGGATGTCATAACGATGTGAAAAACAATGAGTTTAAAATGCATAAGTTACAACGATGGAGCTAATTTTTTAATTAAACATTCAAACAATCGCAATATTATCTGTAATGGAAAATCGAAAAATTTAGGGCAGACATTTTGGGGCGTTAGAGTTGACGAATATATCTGATTTTCAATACCCGGCGAGATTTTGGCACTAGTGACTTCCAGTCAATTTTGGTGTTAATGCAACTAATATTTTGGGAGCTGTTGTGTTAAAAAAAGTGAAAATGTTCGAGAGAAACAGGAGCTTTGCTCTGACAAAAATATATTTCTTATTACAATCATATTATATTCATAAATTTTATTTTATTTTTCACAATTTAATCTTTAAATGCAATTTTCTCAATTTGTTACATTTCATGCTTGCGCTAATATTTCTCAAAAACTTGTGAAACAATTTGAATGAAACTTGGTAGACACATTCATTTTGGATACAAGTAACAACTTGTACTTCAAATTTAGTATTATAATTGCATTGGTTATTATAAATTTGCAAGTTTGCAACAAAAAGATGATTTTTTTTATAAATTTTATATTTTAAATTTAAATAAAAAAATGAAATTGCTCACAAATGAAATAGACGTTTAAGCTACATTAGTTTTACATCAAATTTAGTATTATAATTGCATTGGTTATTATAAATTTGCATGTTTGCAACAAAAAGATGATTTTTTTTTATAAATTTTATATTTTAAATTTAAATAAAAAAAATGAAATTGCTCACAAATGAAATAGACGTTTAAGCTACATTAGTTTTACATCATTATCAATATTTTCTGTGGCTCTTGAATCAATCGTTTTGCGAGTCTTGCGTAAAATGGATGTATGTCAAAAAACAATTATAAATTTTTTATCAAAATTAAACTTTAAAAAAAGTAAAATGTCAATGTAGAGTATTAAAATAATTATTCTACGTAGAACAGATATTAAGCATCCCGTGTTAAAAAAAATTATGCATATGTGTTTCATAGGTAATCAGAAATAAAATTAAATGTGACATTATTCTAAGTTGAAAAGGTAAGACTCTTGAGACTCCATAATTGTCTGAAAATGATCAATAATTCTGCATGTAATCAAGGCCTGATTACTCACGGGGCAAACTTCCATAGGTAAATTTAAATAGAAATTTTTGACTTGTTTAAACGTCTTTTTTTGTGCACAATTCCTGTCAAAAATAAAGGAAGAGTTTCTATTTTATTTTACTGGTGGAAGTTTACCCCACCGGTAATCCGGCCCTGCATGTCATGTGCCTCAATGTCATATGTGAAAGTACTATTTTCAATCTCATTCTTTAAATTCCTACTGTCCAGAACTTTTTAAAGATTATTTTTTTTTAATAAATGCAATATCACGTAAGGAAGCTCTAAGCTCTAATAATTGATTTTTCTTATACATTTTCATTTAAGATAACATTCCCAAATACATCCTTAGATCACATTTTCTGTGTTTAAACAATTAAGCAAAATCATCACATTAGATGGGTCACTCTAAAATAAGAAACTAATAAAAATAAATTATGCTATTTTAATTCCAGATATTTAGCTCAATTTACACCACATAATAAAAAAATAGCAATTTTTCTAAGGAATAGCAAAGAATATTTATATATGTCGAAAAATATCAAAATCTTCCCCTAAAGCCCTAAATCCACAACGCCTTGGTAATGACCACACGAGGCAAACGAAAAAGAAAGGCTACCGCGGTGCTTTACGCGTATCTTTTTTTACAGACCGCGGGAGTCACGTGATGCTCGAATGCACCAATGCAGGTGTAGGAAAACAGTATCACGTCACTCTAGCGGTATGTAAAAAAAGATAAGTGGAATGCTCCGCGGTAGCCTGTCTTTTTCGTTAGCCTCGTGACCACAGAAGTGACGTTATTAACTTAGAGCTAAAGGCGTTATTAACTTAGGGCTAATAACAATTGAAAGCTTATGGTGTACAAATTCGGAAATCTGTCCCAAAACGTTTTTTTATAACTCATTCAGCCAAATTAAATTATTAAAAATATATTTCAGCAATAATAAACTTGGTAATTACACATAATAAAGACATTGACTAAAATTTCGGTACAAGAGGAATAAAATGAAGTAGTATTAGTGGCAGCTCGTCACTGTCTTTATTTGGGGCACTAAATGCATGGCTTCTAAATTTATTCTTTTATTACCACTATTATTAAAGAGGAATACTTTCTTTTATTTCCTGCCAGAAAGTTCTGTCATCAAAACAGGAAAAGACTTAATATAAATGCTGAACGATTACACCATGAAATATTACAACATTAAAGACGTGAGTATAAAACATCACAAATTTACTGAATGGTGTATACAAATGCCAAATTAAATGCATACATTAAAATTAAAAATATCGACGTTTCGACCACCTTCTATGGTCATCATGAGAAAAAATTTGTTATATTGCTTCTAAAGTTTCAAATGCAAAAAACAATCCGTCCGTTGCCACATTATTATTGCCGTTCACAAATTAAAAAAAAATAACTAGCGTAACAATCAACCAATGTACCAACCAACCACAAGTAGAAACCATGCAGAAGCACCTAATAACGGACAAAAATCTAACAGCAGTAGATGTATTACCGATGAAGAATTTTAAAATATTTTAAAATTGAAACCAAGACTCTCTTATCATAGATCAGACTTGACAATCCAGAGAAAGTCTATGGGAGAAAATGTCCGCGGTAATTGCCAACTTATTCATTGACTTTCTCCGGAAAGTATCGCCGCCTGGCGGATACTACCGTTCAGTTGCCATGTTTCGGGCTTTTTGAACACCAGTATATTTTTAGAGAAAATGTTGTTATTTTAAATCCCAGAATTCTCCGATCAAAGAAAACAAAATTCTCTCTACTAAAAAACTGGTATCCAAAAAGATAATAGAAAAATCTATAGAAAAATCTAGCTGGTCTGCTACTGCATAGCTGCCAACTTTTACGCTTTTTTCTTACCACTAAAATTTAATAGAATTTTTTTCGTCATGTAATCACACGATATTGTCAATTTAATAAGATAAAATTTACTATAAAATTTTAGTGGTAGGAAAACTACTAGTTCATAAGCAAATGCATAGAACAAATGGAGCTGTGAAAAAATTTTGTGTTATTTCGTGTCGTAAATACTATTACTGACGATTGATGGCGCTAGTAGCAGGACAAGTATAGCGGTCAAAGGCAACTTGCTGATTGAGAGGTCTGATACTATGATAAGGAGGTCTTGATTGAAACTTTAGAAGCAATATAACAAATTTATCCCGAGGATCACCATAGAAGGTGGTCGAAACGTCGATATTTTTAATTTTAATGTATGTATAAAATTTTACATTTGACATTTGTATACACCATTCAGTAAATTTGTGATGTTTTATATCTCACGTCTTTAATGTAGAATGTAGAAAAAGACTTGCTGTAAAACATAATGCTATGAAAATAATATGTGTTTCAGGATTGCAATTAGTACCCCCACACCCCGTTCTCAAAAAAAAAAAAAAGACAGTCATGAGGCTCAGTACTATTATAGTTAATCAAAAATAAATATTACTGCTAGCAAGAAAAAGTGGAACTGTACCGTCTAAGAATGTTATCATATGAAAACACCATCTATAATTGAAGAACCTGGATGGAAGTGAAGAAGTGAAACGCCATTTGAAGTGAGCTGAACAAAAATCTGCTATGTACCATGGTAATGACAAATTTCTTTAGCAGAAAACTTAAATAAGGAGAGTTAATTTAATATAAATGATTTCTATTAAGGCTAAAGTACCAAATCTATAAAAAAATATAGATATGGAATTTACTCAGATAGTCGTTGCTTTTATTTCAAATCTTTTTACTTTTTGTAAATAAAGGTTACAATTAGTAAATTCGACGTCTGGGATAAGGCATTGTGTTAACATTTATAACTTTTAAATCTTTTGAAATATAAAAAATTATTTTTTCCCCATATTTAGAATAATGTTGTGCTTGAAAATAATGGTTGACAAAAAAATTACTTGACTTGCTGTATTCACATTTTTTGCTTAAGGACATACAAACTCATAATTACTAGTTGAGTCTAGAATGACCCAGCCAGACACCAGATAGACGAAACTTTCTATTTTGAAATGCCCAGTCGATCTGTAGAAAGACCTACTGAATTACTTGAATGCATACAACTGCTCGTATATTAATGAACAACAAATTATCAAATTTATTTTATATCTAAAAAATTCTAAAATTTTTCTGGTACATGTAATTAATTCAAAATAATTCTTTTTTTAGGTTGAGCAGTTGAAAATTCGTTAATTATTTTCTCGTTATACATAAATAAATTTTTTTATGTTAAGCATATGATACTATATCTTAAAGCAGATAATATCCAACATTTTTCATATGAAGAATTGTATTGCATTTTATTCCCTAACTTAGTACGTATATTAAAACACTTGCATAATCGTTAGGTGCAAATACGAAGACATGTTTAAATTATTTTCCCCTAAAATAGATATGAACACTTTGAAAACACTATATTTGTTTAAGGGGGGGGGGAACAAAGTAACAAAGTGCGTAAATTCCTTGCAATTTACGCGGATTCTCCCACCGTTATTTACGATAAGAAATTTTCGATTCAAAATTTAAATTGCAGTTTTCTCTATCGCTCCCACCTTTTATTTTCAAAGATTTAAAAATATATTTCTGCGGTCAAAAAATCTATTAAAAATCGTGGTACAACTTCAAATAAAGTCAGATTATTCAGCAATAAAAAAAAAATTATACTTTCTTTAATTAACGTACTTACGATAATATATGACCCAAACATATCAAACATAAACCCTTGAAGTATATAATTATTTCATGAAACATATTTTATTAAGAATATTCTTAAGATTCTTCATAAAATAACAATAAAAAAACAGATTTTTTAATGTTTTTCTTTCAGTAGCGTGACGATTTACAGTTGTTTATGTGCGACGTGAATACAAATAAGAGGAATAGTACGTGTACTACTGTACTTTCAAGTATGGTCGAAAAGACATTTCTAGAAATCATAAAAGTTATATTTTGAAAATATCAATTGTAAAAGATTTTAAAGATATCATTGTTTCAAATAGGCCGAGAACTTTCTATCAAATGTCATTTTAATAATACAATAGAGCAGGGTTCGCACGCTTTTAAGCCACGCCCCATTTTCTAAGGACTCTTCCACCAGTAATCGCATAAAACTAACTTCTACCTAATGAATCTTAAATACTCTTAGGAAGAAAAATTTTATCAGTAGTATATTTACTACAGCTATACCATTTTACTTTCCTATTTTTGACTCTATCCTTAATCTCTTTTGCTTTTCTATATATTTCCAAATTTATTTCTCCATTTTTTAAATTTCTCTTCTTTTCTTTTTTATTTGCTCTTTAAGTAATCTTATCTATTCCCAACGGCTCACTGTTACAACACATTCTACTCACAATAGACTGGGCGTAAAGTTGCTGCAACTAGGAAGCCCCTTTACCGGCATCAACTGTTCCGGACTGTTAGGAAGAAAATGATATTTCAATTATACTGGTGGCAGAGTCCTTACAAAATGGGGCATGGCTTAAGAGCGTGCGAACCCTGCTTTATTATATTATTAAAATGACATTTGATGGAATGTTCTCGGCCTATTTGAAACAATGATATCTTTAAAATCTTTTACAATTGATAAAGCAATTAAAGAAGCACGTTAATAGGCTGAAAAATATCACTAATATTTCTACATATCAAGCGCTTGAACCTCAGATGTGTAAATGATGGAGAAAGTCTGTCTGCCTGTCCGTCCTCTAATTTACGTAAATATACTCCTATTGCCCTACAATCGACATATGTTATTGATATATGTAATGACATGTTCGGTATTGAAAATGAAGCATGTAGCACTTATACTTCGTTCCCAGGGGAACTCAAAAAATGCCTTTACATTATGATCTATGGAGATAAAATCATTTGCAGTCAATTTTAATGATGTTATACTATTTGAAAGGTATTCAAATTGATATACATCCCTGAAACGAACTACGAGATGCTTACTATAGACCAGGCCTGTCCAACCTTTCAGTAAGCAGGGGCGCACCTCAGCTACTGGCAATCAACGAAGGGCGCCATTATTCAAAATATTACAAACATGCAACAATATAAATTCACTATGGTGATGGTGTGTTTAGGGAGACGGAATACACATATTTCTACTGCACTATATCTTTCAGAGTATAGCCATAAGGACTTTACGATGCAAGGGTCTCATGCATGGGCACCAGGGAGGGAGCAGGGCAGAGGGACTGAATTGCCCTTTCCTATATTTTTAAATTTTCTCAACTAAATTTTATTTTCTCTCATGATTTAAAAGAATAATAATATTTATGCTTCTCACAAATGATTTTAAATAATTACACTAAGACAAAAAGGAACTAACGTTACCTCATGAAAGACAATATTATGCTCTGTTTTTCTGTTTATGCTCAATGGTATTTTACATTCTTCTTATAAATTGCATCAATTATTCATTTTGGAAAAAGCCGGCAGAACCTTGTTTTTGGATTTTTAATGTGTTATAGTTGTTACTTTTCTGTATTGTTTGTTATGCTGATATGTTTACACATGAAGTTTTGATGAGAAAATTCTCAGTTCAATTTAGTTACAGGTCCTATCAGTTTCAAAACCTTGCCTCTTCCTTGATTTTGTTCGACGGGCCCCCATGGTCCCATGTATATAAAACATGCAGCGAAAGATAAATGAGAGAAAATTTAGCATTATATTTTTTAGGCGAGTGAGGGGGGAGGAATAAGGATCTCAAAATTTTCTAAGGAATAGGGCTAAAAACTTTAATGCCTCATACAAGAAAAGAGCATTCAAGCATTAAAGATTTTAAAGCAAAACATATTTTAAAAGTTGGTTACTTATTTTCTCATTATACATAAATAAAAAATTTTGACGTTGAACATATGATACAATATCTTAAAATACAGAATATTCAACATTTTTTATATGAAGAATTGTATTGCATTTTATTTTCTAACTTAGTATATTAAAATACTCGCAAAATCGTAAGGTGCGAATACGAAGACATGTTTAAATTATTTTCCTCTAAAATCGATATGAACACTTTGAAACCACTATATTTGACAAAAAACAAAGTGCGTACATTCCTTGGAATTTCCGAGGATTCTCCCACCACTATTTACGGTAAGAAATTTTCGATTCAAAATTTAAATTGCAGTTTTCTCTATCGCTCCCACCTTTTATTTTCAAAGATTTTTCAATATATTTCTGCAGTGACCATAAACGTGATAAGCCAACATACATGGTAAATTTGTAAATCTATGTACTCCTGCTGCATGTAAAATCCGTCTTGGCTGCAAAGTCCTCCAAGTTCCCTATGAATTATACCTCTGGGGGTGCTTAGTAGGGTGGATCGAATTTTTTTTTTTTCACAATTTCAAAACCTACCTATGCGGAAAAGATGTTCTATCGTAGGGAGATTAAGAGAAAAATAATTAAAAAATCTAATTTTAAAATTTAATACTGCCGCAATGGGGTTGAAATTTCTAAAAAAACTGAAAAAAGACATAATTTTGGTTAGATGATTTTTGAATAAAAATAATTATTTTAATATTAATAAAAACCTACCTATGCGGAAAAGATGTTCTATTGTATGGAGATTAAGAGAAAAATAATTAAGAAAATTAATTTCAAAATTTAATACTGCCGCAAGGTCTTTGAAATTTATGTATTTGAGTATTTTTACGGTAAAAAGTCAAAGTGATTTTTGTTAAATGAAATATACATTTCAGTAATTTTAAATATTAATTGCAATAAGAGGACACTTAGTTGATTACAAGAAAAAACTAACTTCAGCTTCTTATTTACCAGCTTCTTTATTATTAAATAAAGAAAAACCTATAAAATCGTTGAAATTACAGTGGGCGATAATCACGTTTGGTGTTGAAAATTGGCATGAGGTTTCGTGATTCGATGCGATTTCTTATAAAACCGTCTCTTCTATATGGTCCACAAACAGCAGAAGATGCTTCCGTGACTGTTTTGACTATCCGTTCTATAGCTTGAGTGTGGCACGGAAACCCCATGATTGTAGATATTATTGCCGCCTACATAATTGTTGTATGTACTATAGCTTCTGAAATCATGTCGTCACTAAATCGTTCAGTTAGTGGAGGTTCTATCACATTTTACCATTTAATCAAATCAATTTAATCCGTCGCACATAGTTCAAAAGCTGGTAAATTGAAGATACGGATATTATTTGTTGAAATGTTTGGGATTGCAGTAGACCGTTTGACTTCGCTCGCTTTTAGAATTCTTCGAAAGGCCAATTGCCTTATGTGAGTTTCGTCGTCAGGTAACATCGATATCAGGATATTTTCAGGATGGCAAAAAACCCATCTCTCCTAATAACAAGGTCCTATTCCACCAGTGAAGCTTCTGGTCCCAGTCGTGGTTCCATCTACGTATGCGAAAAGATGACGTAGTGGAAGTTCATTGGCGTGTAACTGACACACAAACCATTGTAGTGGACGCTTCAGAATCAGTTCTAAATTTCGACTAACACCTTCTTTAACACCTGTGTTAATAGATGTTCCGACGCAACAGATCGCAACCAACTTTGTTACATCTATATTGTTGTCAACGCAGGACAAAAAATTTACGATGTCTTTTCCAATGACTTGCACTCTCCCAGAATTTACAAATACGTGTCCGATGTACTCGGAACCAGGTTCTTTTACCAAGCTTACGTGTTCTTCTCTTTTATGACTTTTCTTCTGTTATCTCCTAGTGATATAGTCCTGTCTTTATGTCCATCGAAGTATAAACTAAATTGGTCATGGTCAGAATCTTTCACAACTGACTGAGACGGTAGAGTGGTTCTTGCCTTTGTTCTCTCACGTCGAATTTTATTTCTGTCAACGATGTTCGATACATCGCTTTGTGAGATAATGCCCACATCTTGAAGCGCAGCTGACACGATGGCAGCGCCTGCTCGGTCGGCAATGCCAAAACAGTCCAATGTCTTTGCTACGGCATGTAATTTCGTCACTACAGATGTGACAGTGACACCGTCAGCGTTTTGGGCGCCGCTTTCAATGACAGCTGATGATGAAGAAAAGTCAGTATGCTCACCAGGAAGATAGAGAGAAGGAGAACAACGATAATGTTTCTACTTATGGAACTAAAAGCAGTACCTAGTATGGCGACGTTTCCGTTTTTTTGGGCATTTGGGGAGTGTAGCGCCCTCTAATTCCGGTTTCGACTAACAACTCTTTACTATGCTCAAAACCAAAATGTAGGAAGAGCAGACGACAATTTGTCATGTTTGACAGGTCACATGACCGGCCTTTGGGAGCACCAAGGCCAGGAACCGGGTACTAATTTCCGGTCCATGTTCTGATCTTGAAAGCCTATCTTTACTGTTCTACTTCTTATTCTATCTCCCTGATGCTCACATATACGCCGCTTCAATTTGCACCTGTTATTCATATTCATATTCAAATATATTGAACTGGCAGAAACATCAGGCAGTGTTTTGTTTTTATCCACGTATCGCCCTTGCTTTAATTTTCGTTTCACGGCCTTAGTTATTTGTAAAGTGACTTTCCGATCCAGCGACCCGATTACCATTTTTCTTACAGTTCGCATGTCTAATAGAAATTCTCTCTCGTACATTGGTACTTTTCGTTCTTTCTTACAGAAGCAACATTCAAATTATTTACAAGTACACGCCCATATATCAAAAACAGCATTTGTGTTTTTCCGGAAAACGTCAATCTGCTTACAATAGCTTTCAATCCCTTTTCTGGCTTTGTCAGATTTAAGAAGACCGCGACATTTGTCGTGGTATAATCGAACTTTTCTCAAAATGCTATAGTGGTCAATTATTGGGATTGAAGCTGGTTTCCAGGTCTCTTCTAACTTATTAGCAACTTCTTCACATGAGAAGGAAAGTGTAGATGTAAACAATGTTTCCTTGCTTCGGTATTCTTTTGAATGCCAACATACGCACTTTATTACGTTACTGTAGGTAGGAAGCATATTCGTTGGCATATCACAATCAGACCAATATATAGGGCAAATCATGTCTTTTCTTAACATCGCCATGGTGCAATAATATTCAAAGTACACTACCCAACACAATACACTTACAAAGAAATCTTACGCAATGAAATCGAAATTTATTTCACTTTGCGAGAACAGCGCCCGATTCCGTAAGCCGCTAGCTTTGAACTGAATGAGCGAGCGGTGGGAACACGTTTATCCAGTATTATTCAGAGTAAGGCTCCTTTAACTATTATAGGAGCCCTAATTCAGAGCCACGTGGGCGTATCATATGACGTAGCGCTTCCAACTTATGAAGGGGTGGAAGGATAAAGCGGGAAAATGAAAAAGCTGGAATCGCCCTTTTTTTCGAAAATCCAACCCTCTTGCGGCAGTATTAAATTTTGAAATTATTATTTTTTATTAATTTTCTTTTAATCTCCATACAGTATAACATCTTTTCCGCATAGGTATGTTTTGATTAAAATTAAAACAATAATTTTGAATCAAAAATCATCTAACCAAAATTAGGTATTTTTCCAATTTTTTTTTCGAAAATTCAAACTCTTTGCGGCAGTATTAAATTTTAAAATTAATTTTTTAAATTATTTTTCTCTTAATCTCCATACAATAGAACATCTTTTCCGCATAGGTAGGTTTTGATTAATAATATTTATTTTTTCACCATATAACATCGATCCACCCTAGTGCTTAGTCAGGTACAGGTCTTGTCACCTGATCAAGGTTCTAAATTACGAGACCAATTCCTTTCTCTTCCTTATTTTTTGCTTTTTTTAAATCTGCCAATTCAACAAAGTTGCATGCATTGTTACCCACCAGCCGATTTTTAACATTGCTAACTGTGCAGGTCCAGCCTAAAGATGTGGGTTTTGTTTCAGCTTTTCTGGACCAGCGATATAGCCTGATTGTATTAACCCGGGAAATATCGCGCATTTCTAGGGTATGAATAGTTTTTACTTTATCACCAATAAATATCAACTTATTTAGTCAGTGACAACTGTTACAAATTGTAGGATAAAATAAGCTAAAGATTACTTTTCGAAAAGTAGTGGTGATAATTGTAAAATATGTACGCACTCGGGGTATGTCATACCCCATGCGACTTCTCACGGGTTAAGAAATCAAAAACACACCACAATTCACTAACTTGAAATTACCAAAGTATAGAGATGTGAATACGTTTTTTATTACAATAGAAACAATACTCTAAAATAATAAGACAAGGGTGCGTAGACCTCTACCACAATTTTTAAGAGAATTTGTCCTGATTTAATCGCTGAATTTGTTTTACAAATTCCACTATTAAATCTGGCGTCTACGAATTTTACGATTTAAATATTAAATATAAAATTTCACATCTAAAATAGAGGCGGTAGACTCCTTTGAAATTCGAAGGATTGTACGAATTTTGCAAAATGATAAACCAATAATCTTACTAATATATATACTTAACAGGGCTCCCTCAAGAATCGTTTTTTAAATGCTAGATTTTTCAAACAATATTCTTCTTTTTGAATTATCTTGCAATTTTTAAAGAAATCTATCGCGAAGGTTTTTTTTGTTGCAAATGTAGAAATTTCTCTACAGAAATATACTTGTATTCAAAATTGGACCAATGGAATCCCTGACTTAGCAAAATTTATTTAAATTTATTTGTTACAAAATTTGGGATATATTTATTTGTCTTCAGAATGATACCTGTTGGTGTTGATTTTCACCATTTGCTTGGGAATAATATTCACGATACTTGTTTAACCCTTTCAGGGGCAGTGGTATGTTTATGAAACCACTTAATTTTAATTCAAAAACACCACATTTGCATCAGAATTTTGCTAAAATCTTTTCCATTTAATATGTATGTGAAATATACTCTTTTTTGTTATTTACAAATAAATTTGGACATAAATTCCGGTGCCAGTCATTTATTTCAACATTTTAGTACTGAAAGTACTTTGCGCCGGAAAGGGTTAACACTAAACTACCGGAAATTTTACTGAAGTTTTTTAAAACTATTTCAAACCAGAAATTTTATATAAAACTATTTAACTTATTCATTTAACGTATTTCTGTCAATGTTATATTTAATTTATTTTAAAAAGAAATTTCTGGTTCGAATAGGAATATATTCATTTGGTAACCGTCAAATTGACGTCTCATGACAGTTCTAGTGTTAACATGAGTAGATTTCTTTTATTTGTGTCTGTCTCTATGTGTGTGTTTATGTGTTGTTGCTTTTAATTTTATTTTTTCATAAATATTTCAGTTCTCTAAAGTGGGATGTCGGGAAGGAAAGTAAAACTTCAAAAATAAATTATGATGTTAAAAAAATTTGAACTACTAAAAGAATTAAAAGTATTTCATTCAGCATGTGAATAGCACGGCTGCCCACCATTCTGATATTTTGTTACTACTTTTTCCGAATTGCAATCATCGCCTTATTTAAACGCAGAATTCTCTGATAAAATAGGGTGAAGTTTAATGTTCGGAAATAATGGTATAAAAAAGCAGAAAAGTTATACTATTGAAAAGATTATTGAAAGAACACAATTGCTCAGAAATAGCACTGATTCAAATTTAGTGCACATACAAAATGCAGTACTTATTTTATTTTTTAAAAATTTCTTTATAGATTGTAATAGTATATTTACGTATGTTTTCAATGTTATAGAAAATGAATTGGAAAGATCCGCATTTTTAGCAGAGAAGATGGAATAAAGCAATTGAAAAAAAAGAACGTTTACCATAGAGCGTATTAACCCCTTAACCCCTTGAAGGGCACCGGTATATTATATATGCCACTTAATTTTAATCACAAAATGCCACAATGACACCAGAATTTTATAATCGAATTTTGAATTTATAAGGTACATGAGGAAAAGCTTTTGCTTATTTTAGAATAAATTCGTTCGTGAATCCTGGTGTCTATCAATCATTTCAATATTTTAACTACAAGAGTACGTTGCCCCTGAAGGGGTTTTAATCGTCGCGTCAGATACATTTACGGGCTGTATAGGCTACATTTAGGTAGCTTTCAATACAAAAAAGTATAAAGCTACATATTGCAGCCGTTCGGAGGAAAGCAGTTCCGGAAAATTTCGATATATTTTCACCGATCATGACCCCCAGACCCCAAAACCACCCTCCGTTCAAATGTTGATTTATATATATAGATATATCCATATATATATATATATATATATATATATATATATATATATATATATATATATATATATATATATATATATATATATATATATATATATATATATATGTGGTATTTTGTCTAAGCTGAGTTAGTACCAGATGTAAATTTTCATGAGAAAAGGGTAGTCCGTTAAAGAACTAATATCTTGCAGTCGATTTCCATGATCATGGCGAAGTAGTAAGGCAATGAAAAGACACCAGAACAGTTTCTCCAGTAAAGTCCAGCCAATTTTCAGATGAATAGTTTATTAAGAATAAGAGCGATGCAGCACATTTCCCACAGGTATAAAACTTATAGCATAGCCCTCGACTTTCACGATGGGTCACTCCATTGATTACAAGTTGTTAAATGGCCAGATGAATATTCTATGACATAAAAACACCAGATACATATTTGTTTACACTTTCAGCTTCGTCAAAAATCTCCCTCTCCGAATGATGCGATCTGGTTTTGCTCCTTCAGCGGAGACATACAGTAAGTTACGTCACGAGCGCGCAAACCAATGTGTGAGAGGCTAGCTCCAGCCCAGCGAATGAGGCGCGAAGGAGAAGCTAAGACAGTAAAGAATTCCTTACTTGGGCACGGATCAATTTTGAAGTTAAAATCCCAAGCGCACGAAAAAAATCAGAGCAATAACAATAATAATAAAAAGAAAAATGGCTTTTAAAAAACATTCGAAATGAGAACGCGTCTCAGAATTTTATATATTGGGGAGCTGATAAAAGCTACGAATGAACATAAAATTTTAGATTAAGATTTGGAATAAGATAATTATTAATATACGGATATTTACTTTTAAAAGGACATTAAATAGGAATAAATATTATTAAGAATTAAGGAAATACTGACTATGACAGAAGTTAGATTAAATTTAAAAGATTAATGCGAATAAAATGGAAGGATACGAAGGAAATAAATTTTTTATATAACATTATCCCCCCCCCCTAAAAATCCGAATGACGGGTAGATCCGGTGATCTACAAGTTCATTAAGGCAAGCAAGAATTTGGATTACAAAATATTTATCTGGTATTCTAGTTAATGCCAAAAATTCTCTGATTTTATTAAAGTTAATTCAATAGTTATTTTTTAAACGAGAACCTGTGGGAATTGTTTAAATACAGAAATACATACAATATAAATAAGTTAGTAACAAATAATATTTTTTCACTCTTCAAACATAAATAGTGAAAAGGATGAATATGAAGTAAACGAAGCATTTTTGTCTAAGCAGTGAAAAGTATAAATGTCTAATAGTCCTCTTAATCAGTAACAGTCTGAGTCTTAGAACTCTCCGTTCCAATAACAGTTTCTTGGTATGGATATGAAGGCACAGATATGTCAAGTATTAGCCAGTAATACAGTTTACGGCAAAGTGTATTGATTCTGTAGTAGGATAATTCCAGTTAATCATAAAGTTCAAAAACATAAGAAAGTTCCATCACTACTAAGTTCAATAAACAATAAAAGTGCTTGTTTGTGATGCGTGATAAGTTTTGTGCCTTGTTAGTGCACTTATCAAATAAAGTCCAGTCATTTAATAAAGTTCAATCATTTAGATATGAGTATTAGATGTTTCTGCTAGCAAGATGAGACTTTTTATCATCAACTAATTTACTATCAGTGTTTCTCTTTTATCACAATTCTCAAGACTTTTCTCTTTTATAATCTTATCACATAATAAATAACAATAACAATTATAATAACAACATAATAATATCAACAATAAAAAACAACTTCAAAACAATACTAAATCATTAATTCATCTGTATATAATTTAATTCCTCATTCTTTTTCAATATCAGTGAGGAATGAAAATATACTTAAAAAAGGGAAACAAAATAAATAAATAGTAAAATAAGAAATATCTGTGGAAAATTATCAACAATTCAGTAATATAATGTGCTCAATCTGTTTTTAGTCAAACAAGAGAAACATAAGCTGTTCAATGAAAATAAGACCTTGAAGTGAATGATGGATAATAAGTTTAACTATTACTATTAGTAGAGAGTTTTATTCTATTATTATAATTTAATTTAATCCAGTGAATTTTTATTCAATTTCTTTTAATTTAATGTATTATTCTAATCTAATTTGCTATTTCAATTTACTTTATTGTTCTAATTCAATTTAATCCAATATAAGAGTTTTTTTTTAACTCAAATCAACTAATTTACGCCTGCATAAAAAGTTAACTCAAGCAAAAATATTGGCAGGAATATTTTTGGGAATTCTTATATTCAAGAACATACTGTTATACAGAAGAGAATTGATTGGTCAATTATAATTTGATTTCATTAAATTAAGTTAATTTTTGACTTACTAAGTTTAATATTAAGCTATTGATTTAACATTAGTTTGTTGCTGCTCATGTGATAATTTTAATTTGTCAGGAGGGTAATAAGGGCGTAATTTTGATACATGGACTATTTCAGTAAATTTATTTTGAGTCTGTCTATTAATTTCAACATTTACATCAGATAATTTTTTAAGGATTTGATAGGGACCACTAAAAACTTGTGAGAGCTTTCTGGTATTGGGATAATGGAATTCTTCATAGATAACAAGATCTCCTATCTAAAATTTTGGCTCCACATAATTTCTATCATAATATTTTTTACTTTTCCAGTAATATTCATCCGTGCGTTTTTTAGCAATGTTGAGGGCTTCTTGGACAGGAGGGTAATAATTTTGCTTAAGAGGGGAATCATAGGGTAATTTGCCAAAAAGTAAATAAGCAGGAGGGAATTTGGTTATGGAATGGAATGTATTATTGTATTCATTAACTACTTCAGTCAGGAGTTTGGTCCAAGGAATTTTTGAGGTAGTAGAATTAACTTTACACTTTAATCTTGTAACTTTTGATTGATTCACTCTCTCACATTTGCCATTCGTTTGGGGGTGATGTGATGTGGTTAAACGTTGCTTAATATTGTGATTCCGCAAAAAATTTTTTAATCTAGGTGAAGTAAAGGCTGCATTCCTATCACTTAATACCTTTTGAGGACCCTGCATATCGAAAATTTTGTTGAAACAGAATAATTGTTGAGGGAATTGAATATTGAAGACTTGTGTTAAGCAATTTGTGTATGTTTCTGTGGTAATACTTTTTGAAGGAAATGCCCAAACATATCTGGTTGCATGGTCGATGATGATGTGTAGATGTTTTTTGGTGGAGTTATAATAATTGAATCCTCCCACAGTATCAATGGAAAGACATTCAAAAGGTTGATCTGTGGTGGGAATAGCTTGTAATAAGCCAAATTTTTTTTGTCTGGATTTTTTATTCTTTTGACAAATATCACAATGTTTTACAAAATTGGTTATATCTTGAGTCATGTCAGGCCAAAAATAATTAGGCGAGATTAAATTTAACATTTTTTGGATACCAGGATGACCAAATTTTCATGAACAACATTTAGTATTTTTCTCCTTAAAGACATGGGGATTACTATTTTTCGAAATCCTTTCTTTTTAATTATCATAAGTCCATTTTCATTTAGATAATTTTTACCACACACATTATCTTTTTCCTGCCTCTCTATAATTTCTTTAACGTCCAGAAGAAAAGTAAGCAGTTGAATAAAATGTGAAACTGGGTTTCTCGACAACATGTCGGTTTCGACATTTGTGGATCCCTTTTCGTAAACTATATTATATTCAAACATGCTCAACTTCAAAGACCATCTAAATAACCTGCCTCTCAAATGTTTAGTATTTTTTAACCATACAAGAGATGCATGATCAGTATGAATGGTAAAATTTACACCATGAAAATAATGATAGAATTTGTCTAAGGTGTCAATGATGGCAAGACACTCTAACTCAGTAATAAAATAATTCTTCTCATAACTTCTCAATCCTCTATAGTAATAAGCAATTGGATGTAAAAAATTATTACTATCAGGTTGTTTTAAGACTGCACCTACTGCCACCTGTGAGGCATCAACAAACATATGGAGGGGTAACTTAGGGTCATAAATTTTTAAGATAGGTTTGGCTATTAAGGCATCTTTTAATTTTTGAAAAGACTTTTGACAATCTGTATTCCATTCCCATAATGTATCTTTCCTGAGTAATCTGTTAAGAGGGACTCGAATTTCGGCATATTTATCTATAAACTTGTGATAAACCTTGATAGATCTTAAGAATCTCTGAAGTTCCTTTACATTTGAAGGGTGTTTTAGTTTTTTTATTACTTCAATATTAGCATTAGCAGGAGTTAATGTGCCATTCTGGATGGTATATCCTAAGAAGTTAATTTTATTTTGAACAAAATTGCATTTAGATAGTTTAAGTTTAATGTTTTCACGTCTACATAATTCAAATATTTGGTTTAAATGTTCCATGTGTTCTTCTAATGAGGAAGAAAAAATAATGATATCATCAAAATAATGGCAAACAAAGTCTATTTTGTATTTAGTAAGTATTCTTCTAAGGGTTCTATTAAATATGGGGGGGGCTAATTTAATCCCGAAGGGCAGAACTAACCATTCAAAGAGCCCAAAGTTGGTAGCAAAAGCCAATTTTTTAGTATCGGATGGATGTATGGGTATGTGCAAGTAGCCAGAGGCTAAATCTAAAGTTGAAAAATACTGCGCACTACTCAGTGTATCTAAAATTCCATCGATACGAGGTACGGGTTCTGCGTCATTTTTCATTACTGCATTTAATTTTCTATAGTCAACACATAATCTAGTTTTTTTACCTTCTTCTCTTTTCATTACTAATGCAACAGGGGCAGAATAGGGACTATTGCTCTCTTTAATTAAACCAGCATCTAATAGTGAATGAATTTGATCCGAAATCTCTTTTTCTTCTAAATGGGAAGTTCTGTACTGCCTCAGAGATATTGGTAGGTCAGAATTAAGTAAAATACGTTGCGGTTCAATATTAATTCTCCCGACATCAAATTTATTTTTAGAAAAAATGTCTAAATAATCCCTTATACTTTCCCTTAAAGTTTCATTTTCTATAGAATTTATTTCCCCAATTAATTTAGAATTATCAACATTAGATGGAACAAAGGATTGAGGATATATGATTATTCCATAATCGGGTTGCACTCTCTAATAATCATAGTTAACATTAAAATGAAGTAATCTTAAATTATCACTGGATATGCTCTTAGATTCATTTAAAACAAGGTCTCCTTGTAATACTCTATATGTAGCACAATCAATAATTAAATTAAACTTACAGCATTCTTGTAAACCTAATATAGCATAATCTAAATTTGTATTACATATCAAACATCTAATATTTTGTTGCACATTACCTAATTTAAACAATAAATTACAAGCTTTATCTATTACAACAGTTCCTTTGTCTTGGCCAATAATAACAGGTGGAATATTTATAAATTTAGCATTTAACAATTTAACAAATTTAAAAGGTAAAATACTTATGGTTGAGCCAGAGTCAATCACACAAGGTAGTTCCCTGTTATTTACATATCCTGATACAATTAACTGTCATATATTATCAGTAGATGGTTGTGGTTGACTAAGAGGAGGTGCAGAAGATTGCAGAGGCCTAACATTGAATACACAATCCCTTTCCCAGTGATAAGCATTTTGTATACCTCTATTTGAACACATTCGACATGGTCTACTTGGGTATTTGCTCTGAAAATGGGTAGTAGGCAACCTAGGATTGATAAATCTAGAATTTGGAGCATTAATATTGTTCTGTGAATGAAAATTGGAATATGGCACTTGAAAATTTTGACTTGGGCGAACCCAATGTCTAGGTGCCTGATCATATTGTGGCAATGATCTATAATTCTGAAAATTACTCCTAGAATTACTTTTGTTGACATGAGAAGTAGGAATCACTACTAACTGTTTAGCCATAATGTACCAGTCTATTGTATTTTTTGAAGGATTACGAATCATATAATTCTGGTACTCAGGTTTGAGACCGCCTGTTAATCCCTGTACTATTATAGTTTCACATAAGCAAAGTTGTCTACCTATTTCAACCTTTTTTCGAAAGTACTTATGCAAATCATTGAGATCATTTAATTTCATAGAAGCAAATTCTGAAAATCGAGGAACATGAACAGTTATGAATTTTTCAGTAAGAATATCAGTTATTTTGTCAAAAGCTTTACATTCTAAACATTCATTGATAAATACCTTCGGAGCCTCTCCTTTCAAATATTTTGAAATATTTTTAATCTTCCAATTTTCATCTTTCTTTTCAGAAAGGCATGTTTTGTCAAAATGGTTTAACCAAGATTGAATGTTCATTCCAGATTCGAAATCAAAAGGAATGATGTTTATTTCGTTTTCACTCATTTTATGATCACCAGAGACTTTTACAAATCCAGATCGCAATAACATAAAAGAGGGGTACCTTATTAACATAAAAATTAAAGGAAATTAACACAACAAAATGTAAAATAAAATTTAAATTAAATAACAAATGTAATTACCTTCATCTCTAATAAATAATGATAATAATAATAATAATAATACAATAAATAAGAAAATCTGAGCGAAACTTAAATAACATAAAAATAAATAAAATAATAAATAATACATACAATAATAAATCTTTTCAAACTTACGTAACTCCGTTCACAAGTTGTCTGCCTGTTTACTTTTTGAAATTTTAAGACCGATCATTTTATTTATTAATTTGTAGGATGATAATTTTTCATCATTTTTTTTTTCTGTAAAAGAAAATATTATTTTAGATTATTCCGTCATTATTGAGATGTTGTTTTGTAGAACATTCACACCGGCCTGTATCCGGTGTTTCCAGGGATAAATTATTCCAACACTTTTTGAAAAATTCGATGCATATTTTGGTGAGAATCAGTTGCACACACCGCAATGAAAATGTACAGCATCCGCATTCAGCAACATATTCACAGCTTCTCCGTTTATCAGACGATCAGAAGAACAATAGAAATAATCGACATACACTTCGCGAGAACTAGATGTACACACTTCGCTATGAAGATGTATAACAGTAGCCGGCAATACATTCGCAGCTCATCCGTCCATTAGAACCTTGGCATGGCTCAGCGCAAGTTCATAGAATCCTGACGGGCTTTTTGTGGTATTTTGTCTAAGCTGAGTTAGTACCAGATGTAAATTTCCATGAGAAAAGGGTAGTCCGTTAAAGAACTAATATCTTGCAGTCGATTTCCATGATCATGGCGAAGTAGTAAGGCAATGAAAAGACACCAGAACAGTTTCTCCAGTAATGTCCAGCCAATTTTCAGATGAATAGTTTATTAAGAATAAGAGCGATGCAGCACATTTCCCACATGTATAAAACTTATAGCATAGCCCTCGGCTTTCACGATGGGTCACTCCATTGATTACAAGTTGTTAAATGGCCAGATGAATATTCTACGACATAAAAACACCAGATACATATTTGTTTACACTTTCAGCTTCGTCAAAAATCTCCCTCTCTGACTGATGTGACCTGGTTTTGTTTCTTCAGCGGAGACATGCAGTAAGTTACGTCACGAGCGCACAAACCAATGAGTGAGAGGCTAGCTCCAGCCCAGCGAATGAGGCGCGAAGGAGAAGCTAAGACAGTAAAGAATTCCTTACTTGGGCGCGGATCAATTTTGAAGTTAAAATCCCAAGCGCGCGAAAAAATCAGAGCAATAAGAATAATAGTTTAAAGAAAATGGTTTTTAAAAAACATTCGAAATGAGAACGCGTCTCAGAATTTTATATATTGGGGAGCTGATAAAAGCTACGAATGAAATTAAAATTTTAGATTAAGATTTGGAATAAGATAATTATTATTATACGGATATTTACTTTTAAAAGGAAATTAAATAGGAATAAATATTATTAAGAATTAAGGAAATACTGACTATGACAGAAGTTAGATTAAATTTAAAAGATTAATGCGAATAAAATGGAAGGATACGAAGGAAATAAATTTTTTATATAACATATATATATATATATGACCTATGTCATACGATAACGCTCGTATTTATAAATCAATTTTGATGAAACTAATTGTGTGTATTAAGCTAACCAATGTCTCGACAGAGTTCGTTGGCCAGCTTGGTCCGCCATTTTGTTTCAAGATGGCGGCCATTTAAAAATTTAAAACTAAAATAAATATACAAACAAAATAATAATTCAAATTTATTTTTTAATTAAGTGTTAGGCCTTGATACAAGGATTCCAGAGCATTTTTTGGTTTACCTCTATCTCAAAAAATGGCTGAGATAGAGCAGTTTGAAATTCTAGGGTGGCTGACATTTTGAAACAAACCAGCACATTAACGCGATTACTCGCAAATTATTTTCTTTCATTGTTGTATTAATTTTCCCAATCATACGCATAAAACTATATATTCATATCCGTTATTGCCAAAATTGGCGACATTGGCGACATTTGGCGAAATATCACCAAATTTGGCGACCAAAATAATTCTTCATAAATGAAGCCAATTTGGCTATTGCTCAATAATTTGGAGAATTTCTTATTCAAATTCAGTATTAACGAATCTTTTGTAAACGTTTCTTTGCATTTTAACTGGCTGTTTTCATGTAGCATTAGCTAAAATTGTAAAACTAACATATAGGAAAACTGCCTTTTCCTCCCGGTACAGGCCGGAAGGACTTTTTTTAAATTCAGATTGTTTGCTTCCCACCAGTTTTTTAAAATTATCTCACATTATCTTATCTACCATTAAGTAATGCGAATATTTCTACTTAAAAAAAGTTGGTGGCAATCAAGCAATCTGAATTTATAAAAAGTAGTCTACGTTTATTGGGCTAGTATATATTTGATTAAGGGGTTAATTAAATTACAACAATTGTAGCTATTTTCACTGGATTAGTCGTGACACATTTGAGACACTCTCACGATCAATGCAATCATTTTTGGAGGAATATTAAAGTAGAATGCAGCTTGAAAACAAGGTAAAAGTAAATTCACTCTCTAAAAGTAATGCTCAGGTCTATTTATGCAAAAGAAATATTTAAAACCTTAACAATACGTTAGTTTGAGATTTAGCTTAAATCAAAAGGATATAAGGCAAGTGATTCCGTTAAACATTACATATGTCACTCTAATTAGGTTAAAAACGGTTAAATTGATTAAGTCTCGTTTGTGTCGCGACATATAGGATCAGAAATACTTCTGTAGATTATGACTATTCCTGCTACAGCGTGCGTAGTGATAGTATTTCTTGGATATCATTAATACCGAACATCAGAATTCTGTGAATAAATAAGAGGATAATTGCCATTCTGAAACATTGATACCCAATATATGCACTCTGTGTAAATACCTTCATCAATACAAAGTTGATATCCGATATCCGTTTGTTATTTACTCACAAGCTGCAAGACTTCTTTCGAAAGAATTGCTTCCTTGATCTGATCCATTAACATTTATTCATAATAAACACACAATATTTTTAAATATTTTATTCTATTTAATTCAAGTATAATTTCCGGTGGCAGTCTATTTTTTCCATACGTTAATTATATTTATTTAAATGCAGATTTTTCTTTTGAACACTAAAAGAGTTTTTGATTTAATGATCCGATGCAATGCGGCTTCGGATTGGGTCCCCCGGACTTAACTTAACCCAAGCTTCGTATGAAACCACTATTTAAGATTACATTTTTTGAATTTTATCTTTAAATCTCGGACTTTGTATCTGTCTCATTTAATAACAAAAAAATTACGCTTTTTCTGCTATTACGTTAGGAAAAAAAATCTATTTAATGATGAGGGTAAAACTGGAAGCATCCTGAGAACAAAATCTTATTTGAAGAAATTTAAATTTTTCAATTATGTATTTCGGTTACAATGTTATATTGTTTTCATTAACACGAATAAGCAGTTTATACAATGAAATTTTGTAGAGATTGTTTAATTAACATATGGTTGACAGGTAACAGGTATACGTGTCTTATAGCTGCAAATTTTTGTTATTTAATTAACCTTTTGAATACGGGTCTGAAGTGGCGACTGTTTTTTTATAATTTTTTCATTTTTCGTAGCACATTTTACAACGATATTTATTTCTGTGAGATTCCTCTTAAAAATATCCTAATATAATTATATAACATACATTAATTTTCAAAGCATGTCACTAATAGAATAAAAATAGGCGACCGGAGTAAAGCTCCTAGAATACATAGTATGAAAAACAGTTTTACTGTTTTTTAATTCAAAATTTTCGAATTCAAACCGGGAATTCTGAAGCAAGAATTTTTACTTTAAGAAGTCACAAAATATCTGCCATTCAGTAAGGAAAAAACATTATAGGGAATTTCTGGTATGAATGCGAAATTTTGAAAAAAAAAAAAAAAAAAAAAACCAAACAGGTAATTTTTAAAAGTGCTAAAAATTGTATTCCGATAAACGTGCCACGAAGCGGAACAATAATAAGGCGATCGCAGCGACATCTGCTTTAAAAATAGACTTACCTCTAGTAAAAGTAACCGTTTCACTATTGGCAACCTGAACATAATCTCTGTTAATAAAATCTTCTTGTAAATGTATATTTCAGATGTAACCGATTTTGAAGTTAGTTTTTTATCATATCAGGGAATTAATCTTTTCCACTCTTCCAGCAGAGATTCATTCGTTGGTGTGCTAAATACTAAATAGAGATAGTTTCTAGTTTGCTGTTTTGTATCTAGTAAAGCAACCAGGTATAAAAGAATGCGTATCAAGTTTTTTGACCATGATCAATATCATTCATATTTTCAAAGCTTATGAAAATAACTATCCAAGTCAAAGAAAATAGGGTATCATTTAATTATTTAAAATATTTACTACCAGCTGAAACGTTTTTTCAGTTCGATTCTTATACAATGTTTGCGTTGAAAAGAGCTAGCAGACAGTGGCGTAGCTAGAGAGATAGGTCCAAAATGCTCAGGAAACTAGTAATATTATAAAGTTTTCTTCAATATCGCAGAAAATTCTCCGATTAGATAAGGCAAAAAATAGTTTTATAAAATTCGTGGTATCCAAACCATCTGGACCTCTACCCTGTTTACGCCACTGCTAGAAGATGTCGCTGCGATCGATCCGTTATATATTCAGCAACGTTCTACATTTATCGGATTCAATATTTTAGTACTATTTTGTAGACGTTTTTTACACTATGTATTCTAGGCGCTGTAACCGTAGTCAAAGGTTTAACATACATTTTGAAAAATGATTTAGACTTATTTAATCACACAGAACTTGGATTAAATAACGCGAAGATTATTTTGGCAATATATGAATAACAAAAAAAGTATTACAGAAAATAAAAATAAAAGTATAAAAAAGTTATTTCCTATTAAGGCGTTAGGTAACTTTTGAACTCACAAAATACATGAAAAAAAGACCTCTATAAGAATTAAAGTAACTCCGTAACTAAATGACTTTTAATTATAAAATTTAAAATACATATTAATTTATTAAGGTTTATTTTAGAAATTAAAATTATTCAAAAATGTATACACTCGTATAAAGCTTTTAAATTTATTTTAAGACATAATAAGTTTTTTACGAAAGAATTATTCTTGCATGAATTCCGCGCATGATTTTTCACATTTGAATTTCTAAAACCAGTCAAAATATTTTTAATGAATACATGTATAATTTGTTCTCAAACTCACATACGATAAAAAAATAAAATGTATAGATTCTGAGAAAAAATAATATTTTTTTGAAGAAATTCGAAATATAATTTTTTTTAATGCAAAAGTAGTCATGAATTCTAAACTTGTTACTTGAGAAACATAATAATAGGTCATTTTGTGCATCTGTATGGTTAAGACATTCAATTAAAATTTCATGAAATTCTAAACAACCCTTTTTCAGAAATCATTCGCTCAATGATCAAATTAGGCGTTTTGAGAAAATTGACTTCATAGATCATTTTTTTTTTCATATAAAAAAAAGCTCAGACTGTTTTGGACATAACTCCTCTTCTAAAGTGCATTTTTGAATGGGATTTATTTTAAAATGTTCCTAAAGAATCATATTTAATTATAAGCTAATAAAAAATTTTCAAATTTTTGAAACTTTAAAAGTTACTTGGCCCCTTAAATAACCAGTTACCAAAGTGTAAATATTTATATTCTAATATTTTAGTTTTCATGAAAACTTTTTTAATCAGTAGTAAATTACGTATCCAGTTAAACTTGATTTGTATAAAATGCTGTATGGCCGTTTCAATCAATATGAGCTACAAATCTTGTTGAAATATTTCTCTATAGAAAACAATTTTAATAAGTTTTAAAATTTCAAAACTGATAACATACAAAATTTCCCTTCCTACACTAATTTCCCCATCGTCACTTCATAACATTGTACATTATAACTTCATAATAGAGGGCACCCAATGCACATAAATTATCACAATACTAGCACTCGATTAGTCGCGGCATTTCTGAAACATTCTCACAGTCAATGTAACCGTTTTTTTGAAGGCAAATTAAAGTCAAATGCAGCTTGAAAACAAGGAAAGATAAATTATATCTCTAAAAGTAACATAATCGAGTCTATTGATTGTAAAAGTAAAAAATAATAAAGCCAAAACAATACGTTTTAGATATAGATTCTCTGAAAAAGATGGCATTTCACTCCAATTAAGATCAGACTGAGTGCGGCAGATTTTTTTGTGTCGGGACAGATCCGTTTAGAAACATTGGTGTCTAGATTGTGAATCTTCCTGCTACAGAGTGCGCAGCAATACTTACCTTTGATTATTATTTAATTCGAACTGAAGAATTCTGCGATTAAATAAGGTTAAGATTAATATTAGGAAAAAGTGGTACACGACTATTAGTACCACTAAGCATTCTGTGCAACCACTTAATATTTGAAGGGCACTGGAACATTACAGTGACCTCTCACTTATATACGATGCACGGAAATTATTGTTCGGCACCAGTTTTCTTTTAAGATAATTTTCGGCTTGTTAAATCGCAGAATATATAAATCGAATTTTACTATTTTAAAATAGTGGTATGAAAAAGTATTACTGAACATCGCGTATAAGTGAGAGGTCACTGTATTTAAACCGGTTAATATTAATCCTCAAATGCCAAAATTTTCTAATAAAATTTAACTTTTATAAGTTACAAAAAGAAAAGTGTATATATATATTTTTTTTTTTCAAATAACTTTATTCTTATATTCTGATATCCCTCACAAGGTTGCCAGTTTGGCTCTCTTTTAATTTAGAAATTCCAACATCATACTGCAAATTCCGAAAGAAGTATTTTTACTTTATATAATCACGAAATGTCTGCGACTATTAAAATTTTATTCTGAATAAAAATATGCCAAAGTGGCATCCCAGGAAAATGAGTCATTCCAACATATCATAAACAAGAGTACTTTTCCCTTGAAAGGGTTAAACCAGTATAAGTTACCACACAAACTTTTATGCCTTTTCTCCTATTCATTGGCCGCAAATTCTCAATGAGAAGAACTGCTTTCTCGAATTGCAGCAATATATTAGCAATGAAGAACACATGCAAAACTTTTTGAAATGGTCTAATTCAACCAATTCCAGTATATTTTCCGGTGTCGATACTATTTTTATCATACGTAATTATACTTTGTTAAGTTACACGGAGCTTTGGAGATTTATTGCTTGGGTAAGTTAAAAGAGATTTTGATTTAAAATAGGTTCTGATGCAATACGGATTCGGTTTGGTCAAATTTTTCAGAATTTCCAGAATGTGCTGGGCACCACTATTTTCAGAGTAGAATTGTTTTTAATCAGAGGATTTCTTTAAACACCTCATTGAATAGTTCAATTGTAAAAGAAAAATGCGATTATATAAGGAAAATAATTATATTTAATAATTATAGTGGACCTATAAGCATTCCGAGAAACCAACAATAATTCAATAAATTTATATTTTTTAATTACATTGCCTTAATTTTCTTTATTCGTTTTTATTTCTTAGAAAGATATCCTTGTTCCAAATGTGTCTATTTGAATTAAAAAAAAACACGGAAGCTATGACAGTGCATCCTTTGAATATACAAAAGAAATCTAACTTCTTTATAAAAATCAAAGGAAAAAACATTTGAATTTTGCGGGCAATTCAGTATATCGTCGCTACCATGTCAAACTATCGAATGTGAAAAATTGCATTTTTCATTACTTTTAAAAATAAACTGTAATAAACTGTAAAATATTTGGCATCTTTTTTTTTTAAATTCAGAAATTTCGAGTAACATACCAGGAATTTCAAATAGAAATTTTTGGTTGATTTAAGGACAGACATAATAACTGCAGTTACTGTGAGGTAATTTTGCAGAACGTACTTTATAGAAAGCTTGTGTTATATTTTCTGTAGTTTTTTGCAGTTTTAAGAGTGATGTTAAAACTTTTCAGTTTTTGATTTTGTTGCATGACTCATTATTTACTTTATTAATAATAATTAATACTGTTTTCAGGACTTTTATTTTAAGGTCCTAATTTGTGCACCTGCGAAAGTCCTCTCTCCCCCCCCCCCTTTTTTAAGTGAAACAAAACAAATATTCAAAGATATTAAACTTTAAAATTTAAAACAAATATACACTAGGACTTCCCTCAAAGGGATTAGTCTGAGTGATATTGTTAAGAACATAGGATTAACAATTACGACATAATGAAAAATAGCAAATTAAATGACAGCATTACAAAATATCATACATAAATCCATATACACTGTTAAAAAAATGGAAAAGAAGTACCGTCCATCAGATTTGTTTTTATAACATTTGGCAAATAATCTCTTTTTTTTGCTTGATCTTATAAAACGCCAAGCTTTTTAAAGTTACGTAATTGGATTTTCAGCCAATAGCATATTTTAGCAAGCGTGGCTTAACGCAAATTTAATTTCATTGTTGCAACATTTTCTTTGTGACAAATATTTACATTTGAATTAAAATTGTTTGTTCTACCCAAAGTCTACCCAACTCTTTACCCGTCTTGCTATCCATCTGTCTATCCGTGTTTCTACCTGTCTTGCTTCCGTTTCATTACCAGTCTCTCGACGCGTCTGTCTGTGTACATACTCCTCTCCCTAACCGACTGTCAACTCGTCCCTGTGCTCGTCTGTCTACCCGTTTCTCTATCCACCACGCAACCCGTCTCTCAACCTTTACTCTGCATGCCTGTATATCGGTCTCACTACTCGTCTCGCTACCCATCTCTCTACCCGTCTCTCTACCCATCTCGCTACCCCTCTGTCAACCCTTTTTTTACCTGTCTCGCTACCCGTCTGCCTATTCGTTTCGCAACCCGATAGCCTATCTCAGTCACTACCCGTCTCTCTACCCATCTCACTATCCGTCTGTCGACCCTTTTGTTTACTCGTCTCTCTACCTCTTCCCAATAGTTACACAATTTATTCAATATACAGAATCCGTTTACCTGTTATTAAATGCAAACACAAGTAATTAGTCTAACAAGTGCAAGCAGATGCAATTTTTAAAAATACATGCGTAAACCAGCATAATAATTCATCAGTTTTATTTTCATAGTTGTTTATATCATTTGGCAATAAATCTCAACTTCTTAAACCCGAATTGCGTCAAGCTTTTTAAAAAAGGCCCAAGGTCCGTATAACTGGGAAGTACCCTCAGGGCTAGATACATGTTATAGTTAAGTGAAAGTTTCATAATCGGGTTTACAGTTAATTGCTTAACCCTTTCAGGGGCAAAGTACTTATGTTTCTAAAATGTTGAAATCAGTGAATCACACCGGGATTTAAAAACAACATTTATTTCAAAGTAAGTAGAAGCGTTTCTTCACGTATATTATAAAAGTAAAATTTGATTCCAAAATTCTGGTGTCAATGGGGCGTTTGGGAATTAAAATTAAGTGGTATATATTATATACCACCGCCCCTCAAGGGGTTAAATCAGAAAGCGTAGCTTAACGCCATTTTAAATTCAATGCTGTAACTTTCTTTTTATTTTTCTTATTTTTTTGGAGAGTTGGTGGGAGGGGGAAAGGTTAACAAATATATACATTTGAATTCAAACTTTTGCCTCCATGTTTATGTTAGTGCTGTTTGTATTATCAATTAATACTTTGTTCACCGAGCTTCATTTGAAACAAATGTAAAAGACATCTACAGTTTTTTCCAGGGGAAACTACCGTAATCGGGCCCAAAGCCATTCGGAGCACTTAATATAATTATTGTAACTCTTATAGAGTTAAAACAATGTTGTTGCTAGCTTTACTGTTGTTTCAGACCAACCTTACCTGTGTATAAGTTCCGTATCAGGTGCCGTTTGGCGCGATTGGCAAAAAAATTAAACATGGTGCCAAGAGGCAGTTTTAGCATCTTACCAAATTTTTCCAGAGAGCGGAAAAACATATTTTTCAAATATTTACAAACGTACTTTTATTAAACCATGTTTTTGTCCCATCTTAAAAACATAAGTACGATGTTAAAATAAAATTTTATCGCCATTTTCGAAATTTTAATAAGTAATGAAAATACATAAACGAACGAAAAACATACATAAATTAACTTTTGGGAACCTCAGGAAAGAAATATCTGATGTAAATAGCATATAAAATCTTTAAATGCAGCAGTGTTCCGTATAAAAATGCAAAACATTATACGCTTGATATAAATATTTTTGGAACAGCTATCGCTAGCGCACTGGAATTGGCGCGATTTTTGTTTGCGCCGTTTTGGCCAGAAAACCCCGTTTATGAGAACCCGTTAGGCCAAGATTGCTAAAACATCATGCCAGTTTGATTTTATTATGTTATAAAACACACACAATTTTTATTTTAAGCACACAGAAATTATTTTAGGCACATATGTCATATACGCACCACATTGGCGCGATTTTTTCCCCGCCAATTTGGCGAAAACTTTGTTATATGAACATATACATAGATAGATATATATGTATATACATACATACATATACATATGTATACATGCATTTATGTGTATTTATATATATGTATATATATGTGTATATATATATATGTATATACATGTGTATATATATACATATGTGTGTATGTATATATATCACTGGCGTATCTTATACACACAACATGTATATATATCACTGGCGCCCGGCTAACCGAATGAAGTGCATATTTTTTTGCTCCATGCTCCATGAACTTTTGAAATCCGATTGCTCACGAATATCTCCCGCCGGTGAAAATGACGTACGCACTAATTTTTCGTGACGTATGTACTTTAATTGTGCTTTTTTATCTATTTTTTAATATAATTTCCAAACGGTTTGAACTTTTTCTTTGTAATAAATAGGTGTCGTTGTCACTTTTATAGGTACCTGCTGTAAAAATTTGAACGAAATGCGTTAAATATTTTTTGAGTTATGCTTGACGAAAAGTTTTAATATCCACTGTAGCTATATATGGAGCAAAGTAATATTGCGCTGTGTATGAGTCTTCGTTTCACTCAGACAATAAAAAATCAATCAATGTTGTTTATCGATAAAATGTTACACCTAACCGATTTACAGACTTCGGGGGTCCTGGGCATAAACATAACAGCGGCCCCCTATAACATTTTAAGTGCAAAACTAATGCATTAAAACCATATTGTCTATTATACTAATTTACTATTCATACAGTATTATATCATAATCTTACGCATTAATTTAAAAAATGAAAGTGCTATGAACCGTAGACATATTATAATTCATATTATGAAATTCAATTAAAACTTCTAATTATATAAAATAATTAAATATATCAATCGTTTTTAAACTTAATCGTACAAAGAAAATAAAACTAGTACGCAAATTAATTCAACTTATTTTTTAAATTACGTAAGCAACAACTAGTTTTCTTATTTTATTAAAAATTATTAAAATTAAATAAAAAATATTTTACAAGCTATAACAATATAAACCTGTCTCTTCGCAAAAAATGTATATATACCGGGTGATTATAATTAAAGTTACGATTTCAAAAATCAATAATTTTAAAACTACTGGTCAGAATGACTTGATATTTTAGCAGAACAATCGTGAGGCAATGGAATTTTGTTTGGCGAAAGAAAAAAATAGTTCCAAATTGTGCCGATAGATGGCGTTGTCAGGGTAATGTCAGGGGAAAGGCCAAAAATGTATTCTTGAACTCTTTCCGGCGCGGAGTAAATTTGTTTGCAAAATGATGAAATAATAGACTGACACCGGAATTTACAAACGAATCCATTAGTAAAAAGAAACTTGCTTATTTTTCTGGTTCTTCATGAAAGGAAAATTTTAATTAAATACCGGGTGATTATAATTAAAAAGTTACGATTTTAAAAATCGATAATTTTAATTAAAACTACTGTTCAGATTGACCTGATATTTTAGCAGAACAATCGTGAGGCAATGGAATTTTGTTTGGCGAAGGAAAAAAATTTTTTCAAAATATGCCCATAGATGGCGCTGTCTGGGTTCACATTGTCTGAAGATATGCAAATTACTAATACGTGACATGCGCACCGCAGACATAGCAACCATAAAAATGCAGAGCAGCAGCTCTTTGCCTGAATGCTTCATCATGACTCTGACTATGAAGGATCGCGCTTTGCTCTTGAAGCTTTTTTATAAGAACGATGACTGTGCACTTACAGCTATTAGGAAGTTTCGGACATTAAAATCCATAAAAAAAGGTCCAATAACAACAAATGGTCTGCAAAAAATGATTGCTAAATTCGAAGAGACCGGTTCATTTGACGTTAAACGGGGTAGAGGAAGGAAACCAGTTTCAGCTGCGGCAGTGGAAGATGTGGCTACAGCATTACAGGAACATACTGACAGTGATGCTGGAATCAGCAGTGCAAGGGGGATTGGCCGAATGCTGGATATGCCGAACAGCACGGTGCGTAAAGTCCTACGGAACGTCTTACGCTGTTATCCGTACAAGATAACTCATGTGCAGGAGTTGCTACCTGCTGACCTGGAAGCACGTCAATCTTTTGCACTACAATTTCTTGCCCGGATGGAAGTGGACAACGGATGGCCATGGAACATTCTGTGGTCTGACGAAGCCCACTTTCATTTGCAAGGTTCTGTAAATACGCAAAATTGCAGGATATGGGCGACCGAGAATCCGTCCCAGCTACAGCCATTACCTCTTCAGTCTGAAAAGGTCACTGTGTGGTGCGGAATAACGGCAGCGTTTATCGTCGGTCCATTTTTCTTCGAGGAGATCACACCTGCGGGTCCCGTTACCTGCACAGTTACTGGCAAGCGGTATGAAGCACTTTTGCGTAACCATGTTCTTCCGGCACTTCAACAGCGTCAGTGTGTGGATCGCATAATATTCATGCAAGATGGCGCTCCTCCGCACATTGCTACTACTGTGAAGCAGCTACTGAGTGATAATTTCGGAGATGATAGGATCATAAGTCGCCATTTTCCAACAACGTGGCCGCCACGTTCCCCCGACTTAAACCCGTGTGATTTCTGGCTTTGGGGGTACCTGAAGAATGTTGTTTATAGCGGGCGGATTCAGAATCTAGCCGACTTGAAGGCAAGCATCACACAACACACCCATTGCATTAGTACAGATACCCTCCGATCTGTTGTGGAGCATGCCGTTTTGCGCTTCCAATTAGTAGCGGAACAAGGCGGAGGGCATATTGAGCAACTTATGCCTTAATAATCAGTAAGGTGTTTGTTCCATGAAGCTCTTTTTTTTTTCATTTTTTGTCATTATCGCTGTCGTCGCTGTAAACACGTAGTCCTGTCTTTTCGCTAATAAATTTTTAGTAAATCTCTGAACTCTATTTTTTCCTTTTGGCAACATCATTCCTATGTTTAACTCTTTAACGGGCGGTGGTCACAAAAAAGGACACCCAATTTTAATTCTAAAACTGACAAACGGCACCAAGAATATTTAATTAAAATTTTCCTTTCATTAAGAACCAGAAAATAAGCAAGTTTCTTTTTACTATGGATTCGTTCGTAAATTCCGGTGTCAGTCTATTATTTCATCATTTTGCAAACAAATTTACACCGCGCGGAAAGGGTTCAAGAATACTTTTTTGGTCTTTCCCCTGACATTACCCTGACAACGCCATCTATCGGCACAATTTGGAACTATTTTTTTTCCTTCGCCAAACAAAATTCCATTGCCTCACGATTGTTCTGCTAAAATATCAAGTCATTCTGACCAGTAGTTTTAAAATTATCGATTTTTGAAATCGTAACTTTAATTATAATCACCCGGTATATATATTAATAAAACAGAAAAAAAAACTATTTCGAAAATAATTTCAACCTTTTTTTTTTCTTTTTTTTTTTTTAAATTACGCATTAATATAAAAATTAACAACTATTTTTATTATTTTATTTAAAAGTTATTAATTATTAAGTTTAAATTAAAATTATATCACAAGCTATAAAAATATAAACAGATACCTTCAGAAAAATTATTAATAACCTTATCAATAGTCACTTCACAAAATTACTATTAATAAAACAGTCTCCTTTACAAAATTCTTTTAATAAAATACGTCACTTCACAAAACCTATTTTTAAAATAACATACTATTTTTTTAATAGTTTTCATTTTCGAAATTACTATTTATTATTTTTTAAGTTAAAATATATAACACATTTAAAAAATATATATCTCCTAAATTAATTCTGTATATAAATAAATATCCGTGAAGATATTTATTCCACACCTTTAAATAATAAATTAATTTCAAAGTATACACACACAGAGCATTTATACAAATTCACCTCAAAATTCCATCTTTTACGCCGTCCAATTACCTACCAACGAAAAAAATTCCTGCTTATCCGACCACCCTCCCATTTTGACCCCATACAATCAAACATTTAATAAGACCCACTGGCTCAGTAAGTAAGGTGCTCGACTTCCTAACGTATCACACTTAGTTCGAATCAAATCTCGGCAAGTGGGGAAAAGTATTCTTTTAAAATATTTACAAATAATTATGCTAAGATGACACATAGATAAACTAAAAAAACATAGATGACACACTAAAAAAAAGCAAAATAGAAATTATGCAAAATTATTACAGTTTATAAACTGTAGTTATTTTGCAGTTGTATCAACTTAAAAAAAAAACAGCAGTAATTTGTGCCAAATCACCACAGTCTTCCAACTGCAGTTTTTTTAAAGTTTCACTGCAGTTCATTTTTAGCTGGGATGTTTTAAGGTAGTTAATAATTAATTCGAAATAAGGTTTCACATTATGTTAAGAAAGTAAAAGTTCGTTATCGATATTCTATAATTACTCATAAATTAAAATTTATGACGTTAAACGTATAATTTTGCATCGTAAACCACATAATATTGAACGTTTTTTATAAATATTATTATACTGCATTTCATTATGTAATAAAATATTTTATTATGTAATATGCATTTAAGTATGGATTTTCTTTTTTTTTCTTTCTTTTTTTTTTTTTTTTTTTTTTTTTTTTTTTAAACATTGAAAACAGTGCACATTGTACTGTTTAAAAAATGGTTGACAAAACGTTTAAACAAACATAGTTTACTTGCTCAATTCAAATATTTTAGTCAAAATAATTGAAATTTATCATTACATGAGAAAGATCCAGTCACCATAAACCGGGTGTACAAAAAATGACTGATGTATTTTAAAATTCAATAACTTGCAAACGATGACAGATATTAAAAAAATTCTTCCAGAAGGGTTATATATGATGTCAGGTTTTTTATACTGTGATTCTTGATTTTAGTTCGAATTCCACACAATAGATGGCTTTGACAGCGATGGGCGTTCAGTTGAGGCCGAAACTGATGCCACTCAGCATTGATGCACCGTCTCCTAAATACTAGATGGCGGCTGTCGCAGGCGGATTTTTTTTTCATCGTTTAAACAGTCCCTCGAACTTCAACACCAATAATTTTTTAAAGTTTTTTCCACTTAGTTTTTCTGAGACCAAATAAGGCAAAGTAAACTTTTAGATATTATTGGTGTTGAAGTTCGAGGGACCGTTCAAACGCGGGAAAAATAATCCGCTTGCGACAGCCGCCTTCTAGAGGGCGGTGCATCAATGCTGAGTGACATCAGTTTCGGTCTCGACTGAATGTCAATCGCTGTAAGTGCCATCTATTGTTTGAAATTCGAAGTAAAATCAAAAATCACAGTACAGAATCTCCGGACATCATACATAACCATCCTGGAAGAATTTTTTAAATATCTGTCACCGTTTGCAAGTTATTGAATTTTAAAATCCATCAGTCATTTTTAGGACACCCGGTACATGTGGAATAACTTAAAAACAGCGAAAAAAAAGATTCAGATAACCTCAAAATGTTAAAATAGGCCAAAATGTTCATAATCTGGTTTTATCATAATTACAATACGTTCCGTACACTGTATGTATACAGAAATAAAAACAAAAACAGATTAATACAATGAATTTAAATTTGCACCACGCTCACACCAAACAATGCTCACTAAAATATACAAACTGTCGGCGAACCCGATTAGGGAAATAGAAAGTTCCCTAAACAAACTTTCATTTATGTGAATACAAAAATACATACATACATACCTATAAGGAGTACATACATATTACAAAATTTATTTTTTTCTGAAATCTGTTAAATTATTCTATAAATTTTTTCCATTTAGTAATGTTCAGTATACAATTCCAGCTTATTAAAATAATTCTTATTCTTACAATAATCCTTTACTATCCATATGTAAAGCCATTTTGTCGTAATCCACTTAATAATATTTATTCCAAAGTATTTAGTTCTAAAAATGGCGAGAGCTACTTAAAATTATTTTTTAAATAGAACATCTTTATTTTTTAATCCATTATTAAAATTCATTACTATTATTCCCGTGTAGTCAAATTGCTATATAGTCTTTATTTAAATGCTAAAATATCATATCTCTTAAAAAAAAACCTATTTCCGCAAATTCTTTCTTATATTAAAATATTAAATGTTCCTTAGTATGTTTCCATATTTAAATATTTCTCACTTTTAATATGTGTCAATTATTAAATTTCTTTTCTAGTATTCTAAAAAAATCGTCTGCAGTTAAAGAATATTTAATACCTGTTCTCGAAGCTAAAATATTTCTTCATTTTACTGCATTTTTAGAAGCTTTCAGAAAATTCCAGTTCAAACCAGAAAGATTATTTGGCGCCCAAAAACATGCCGGAAATTTATTCACTGCGATGGCTGTACGCCGGAAATTGGATTAAGTCTTTCGAATTCAGACTGTGATTGGCTAAATCAGAACACATGTAGCGTTTGTAACTTTCCGCATATCTCCTATTAAAGTCGCTTGCAATGCCAGGAGAGACGGAGTATTTTGACGTTTAGCGCTGGCTAAAGAGCAGAGTAAAAATTTAACTGGCTTCTAATTCGTAACATCGTCTTTTTAGTTAGTAATGTAGAGAGTTTTGATAAAGTTTAGAAGGTTTTCATGCCCAGTGGATGCAATCCATTCACCTAAATAAATGTCTTCAAATTTGGGAAAGACTCGTGGAAATCATGGAGTGTCGCAACAGATCGTACTGATGCATAGATTTAACTACTGTCTACCGAGCATTCCTCTTGACTTGATGTTTTAAAGTATTAGTAAAGTATTTACTTCTACTGAAAATTGACTAAAGTCTGATTTGTTGTTGGCGATACCACATGGCCTCCTGATGCTATCGAGAAGGGAAACCTTGCACAGACTTAAACATGTTTATCAACGAGCTTCCGACTGCCATTCAGACCGCATTTAAACTTGAATTCACGACAATGACACTATATATTTCTCGATTTCTTTGGTTATTACCTGTCATTTCTTTTCTTTTCTCAAATATAAAATTCAAACCGAATTACATCTATTTGGAAAATACAAAGAATATGAGGTCTAATTTGGATACCTATCAGTTCGCAAGAAAAATAAAGTCATTACGTACCGTATGAAGTAAAACTTCTAAAAGTCAATCAGTACCATAAATTACAGATGTGTGCGTCAGGATGTCATAGTGATGTGAAAAACAATGAGTTTAAAATGCATAAGTTACAACGATGGAGCTAGTTTTTTAAATAAACATTCAAACAATCGCAATATTATCTCTATGGAAAAATCGAAAAATTTAGGGCAGACGTTTCCGGTCGTTAAAATTGACGAATATTTCTCATTTTCAATACCCGGTGAGATTTTGGCACTAGCGACTTCCAGTCCAATTTTGGTGTTAACCCCTTGAAGGGCACCGGTGTATAATATATACCACTTAATTTTAATCCCAAAATGCCACACTGACACTAGAATTTTATAATCAATTTTTGAATTTATAAAGTACATGAGGAGAAGCTTTTATTTATTTTAAAATAAATTCGTTCGTGAATCCTGGTGTCAATAAGTCATTTCAATATTTTAGCTACAAGAGTACTTTGCGCCTGAAGGGGTTAATGCAACTAATATTTTGGGAGCTATTGTGTTTAAAAAAGTGAAAATTTTCACTGCTCCGACAAAAATCTATTTCTTATTACAATCCTATTATATTCATAAACTTTAATTTTTTTTTCACAATTTAATCTTTAAATACAATTTTCGGAATTTGTTACATTTTATGCTTGAGCGAATATTTCTCAAAAACTTATGAAACAATTTGTATGAAACTTGGTAGATACATTAATTTTGGATGCAAGTAATAACTTGTACTTCAAATTTAGTATTATAATTGCATTGGTCATTATAAATTGGCAAGTTTGCAACAAAAGGATGAATTTTTTGTAAATTTTATAATTTAAATTTAAATTAAAAAAATTAAATTGCTTACAAATGAAATAAACTTTTAAGCTACATTAGTTTTACATCATTATCAATATTTTCTGTGGCTCTTGAATCAATCGTTTTGCTAGTCTTGCGTAAAATGGATGTAGGTAAAATAACAATTATAAATTTTTTATCAAAATTAAACTTAAAAAAAGTAAAATATCAATGTAGAATATTAAAATAATTATTCTACGTAGAACAGATATTATGCATCCCGTGTTAAAAAAATTATGCATATGTGTTTCATAGGTAATCAGAAATAAAATTAAATGTGACATTATTCTAAGTTGAAAACGTAAGACTCTTGAGACTCCATAATTGTCTGAAAATGATCAATAATTCTGCATGTAATCAAGGCCTGATTACTCACGGGGCAAACTTCCATCGGTAAATTTAAATAGAAATATTTGACTTCTTTAAACGTCTTTTTAGTGCACAATTCCTGTCAAATATAAAGAAAGAGTTTCTATTTTATTTTACTGGTGGAAGTTTACCCCGCCGGTAATCAGGCCCTGCATGTCATGTGTCTCAATGTCATATGTGAAAGTCCTATTTTCAATCTCATTCTTTAAATTCCTACTGTCCAGAACTCTTTAAAGTTTAATTTTTTTTTAAATAAATGCAATGTCACGTAAGGAAGCTCTAAGCTCTAATAATTGATATTTCTTATACATTTTCATTTAAGATAACATTCCCAAATACATCCTTAGATCACATTTTCTGTATTTAAACAATTAAGCAAAATCATCACATTAGATGGGTCACTCTAAAATAAGAAACTAATAAAAATAAATTATGCTATTTTAGTTCCAGATATTTAGCTCAATTTACACCACATAATAACAAAATATAGCAATTTTTTCTAAGGAATAGCAAAGAATATTTATATATGTCGAAAAATATCAAAATCTTCCCCTAAAGCCCTAAATCCACAACGCCTTGGTAATGACCACACGAGGCTAACGAAAAAGAAAGGCTACCGCGGTGCTTTACGCGTATCTTTTTTTACAGACCGCGGGAGTCACGTGATGCTCGAATGCACCAATGCAGGTGTAGGAAAAGAGCATCACGTCACTCTAGCGGTATGTAAAAAAAGATAAGTGGAATGCTCCGCGGTAGTCTGTCTTTTCGTTAGCCTCGTGACCACAGAAGTGACGTTATTAACTTAGAGCTAAAGGCGTTATTAACTTAGGGCTAATAACAATTGAAAGCTTATGGTGTACAAATTCAGAAATCTGTCCCAAAACGTTTTTTATAACTCATTCAGCCAAATTAAATTATTAAAAATATATTTCAGCAATAATAAACATGGTAATTACACATAATAAAGACATTGACTAAAATTTCGGTACAAGAGGAATAAAATGAAGTAGCATTAGTGGCGGCTCGTCACTGGCTTTATTTGGGGCACTAAATGCATGGCTTTTAAATTTATTCTTTTATTACCACTATTATTAAAAAGGAATACTTTATTTTATTTCCTGCTAGAAAGTTCTGTCATCAAAACAGGAAAAGACTTAACATAAATGGTGAACGATTACACCATGAAATATTACAACATTAAAGACGTGAGTATAAAACATCACAAATTTACTGAGTGGTGTACACAAATGCCAAATTAAAAATTTTATACATACATTAAAATTAAAAATATCGACGTTTCTACCACCTTCTAGGGTCATCATGAGAAAAAATTTGTTATATTGCTTCTAAAATTTCAAATGCAAAAAACAATCCGTCCGTTGCCACATTATTATTGCCGTTCACAAATTAAAAAAAAAATTAACTAGCGTAACAATCAACCAATGTACCAACCACCCACAAGTAGAAACCATGCAGAAGCACATCCTAACGGACAAAAATCTAACAGCAATAGATGTATTACCGATGAAGAATTTTAAAATATTTTTAAATTGAAACTTTAGAAGCCATATAACAAATTTTTCCGGAGGATCACCATAGAAGGTGGTCGAAACGTCGATATTTTTAATTTTAATGTATGTATAAAATTTTACATTTGACTTTTGTATACACCATCCAGTAAATTTGTGATGTTTTATATCTCACGTCTTTAATGTAGAATGTAGAAAAAGACTTGTTGTAAAACATAATGGTATGAAAATAATATGTGTTTCAGGATTGCATTTAGTACCCCCCCCCCCCCCGCCCTCAAAAAAAAATAAAGACAGTCACGAGGTTCAGTACTATTATAGTTAATAAAAAATAAATAATACTGCTAGCAAGAAAAAGTGGAACTGTACCGTCTAAGAATGTTATCATATGAAAACACCATCTATAATTGAAGAACCTGGATGGAAGTGAAGAAGTGAAGCGCCATTTGAAGTGAGCTGAACAAAAATCTGCTATGTACCATGGTAATGACAAATTTCTTTAGCAGAAAACTTAAATTAGGAGAGTTAATTTAATATAAATGATTTCTATTAAGGCTAAAGTACCAAATCTATAAAAAATATAGATATGGAATTTACTCAGATAATCGTTGCTTTTATTTCAAATCTTTTTACTTTTTGTAAATAAAGTTACAATTAGTAAATTCGACGTCTGGAATAAGGCATTGTGTTAACATTTATAACTTTTAAATCTTTTGAAATATAAAAAATTATTTTTCCCCATATATAGAATAATGTTGTGCTTGAAAAGAATGGTTTACAAAAAAATTACATGACTTGCTGTATTCACATTTTTTGCTCAAGGACATACAAACTCATAATTACTAGTTGAGTCTAGAATGACCCAGCCAGACACCAGATAGACGAAACTTTCTATTTTGAAATGCCCAGTCGATCTGTAGAAAGACCTACTGAATTACTTGAATGCATACAACTGCTCGAATATTAACGACCAACAAATTATCAAATTTATTTTATATCTAAAAAATTATAAAATTTTTCTGTTACCAGTGACGGATCTAAGGGGGGGTTAGCCAGGGCAGCTGCCCCGGGTGCAAGACTTGGAAGGGCGCAAAAATGAGGAATCATAAAAGATTAAGAATACAGGAAAATTTAAAATTCACATGAAAAGATATTCTTCATATTCAAAATTCACATGAAATAAAATCCACATGAAAAGATAATTTTATTTTGTTCAACGGCGGTTTACTTTCGTTGTATAAGGATCAGAAATAAAGAATAAATTAATTTGTATTACATTATATAAAATATCACATTGCCACCAGTATTTTTAAGAAATTTTTATTTATTTAAGATTCAAAGATTTTTTGCATCATCTCTTTTCCGATATCGTTCTATGTTGTTTTACAGCGTGGAGTATTTTATTTCGGTTATGTCTAAAAGACATTCGGGTGATTATTACAGAAAGAAGGCTAAAAAAAGAAAAGAGGAGGCTTCACAGCTAGTATGTCCTCATAGCTAAAGCCGAGCGATTTTCATGAAGGTCAGCAACCAAGTTACTTGTTTTTTTATACGTGCTACACCATATAATAATTTATATGTATTATTTCTGTTCTAAAAATCTCCTTTTCTATGCAATAACTGAGTTGATATGTAAGAAAAGAATTATAAATCGATTTTTTATTAATTTTTTCTAAACTTAGAAATTCTTGTAATTAGCAGACATTTTTTCTAAAAAATGAAAATGAAACTTATACTCTGTTGAGAATTCAACGCGTTCTGGCCCCTTTAAAGCCATTTTATTTATGTAGTTAAAAAGGTTTTCTATCCATGGGAATCCGTTTTGTGTTTTTAGGTAGATTTCGTAAGAAATACTACCTATTACATTCTCCCCTAAGTTGGAAATTTTGAAAAATTTTTGCAGATCTACGCCGATCATGACTCCCAGAACCCAAAACCACCCCAGTTCAAAACTTTATATATCTATCTATCTATCTGTCTATGTCACTTTTTTATGGACACGATAACTGGAAAAATTCTGCATAAATCTCTTCCAAACTGATACATAAAATCAAGGGGCATAAAATCTCGGTCAAGTTCGTTAATGGGCAAAATCGAACCAAATGGGGGGAAATGGGGGGGGGGGGGCTTTTTGTGAAAAAAGAAAAAAATCCCATAATTTCTTAATTATTGTACGTATCGAATCCGTTTAAAGTTATTATTACTTCTAGGAAAAGGGCCGAAAATTAATGTATGACAGATTTTTGATATAATTAAAAATGGCCCCAAGGGGGAGAAAAAAAGGGGGTTTTAGAAGAAAAAAAATCATAGCTTCGTCAATTCACAAGATATCAAATCCGCGTAAATTTATTATTAATCCTCTTAATATTATCTAAAACTTTTATATTGACAAGTTTTTTTATAGGACAGCAAAAAAAAAAAAAAAAAAAAAAAAAAAAAAAAAAAATACCTGCCGGCTCCGCCTGCAAACAAGTTAGGTTCCGAAATAGGCGGTTCCAACTGCCGCATCATCGCAAAAAGGTCATTTCTTCCGCAATTCCCGACAAACAGGCGCCCCACGGTCTGCGTCTTCGAAATCTACCTGTGCCTGTAGGCCGAGCCGTCAGGGATTTTTTATTTATGTATATCAGTTGTTAATAAGCCGTTTAAATTTTGATTTCCAAATATCGCACCTATATTTTTTAAAATTAATTAAATCTTTCATTAGAAATGTTTGTCTAATAAAATATGTTAACTTAAGTTGTGCTTCACAGTCACGCCACTTGTACCAATTTTGAAGCAAATAAGTACATTAATTAAATTTAAACGGTGTAGGTTAACATAACAATAAATTAAAAAATTTAAATGTTAAAACAAGTATATTTTCTGTAATTTTTGTATTGTGTAATATTGTACTTTTTATATAGAAAAAATGCATAGTAAAAATACAGATTTTGAGTATTGAGTATTAATATTATTTCTTTAAGCAATTGTTTACGCAGATTTTATTCTGATATTCTTGGGAGCAGGGAGGGGGGGGGGTGCAAATTTACAAGCTTGCCCCGGCTAAAATGTAGTCTAGATCCGTCTCTGTCTGTTACATGTAATTAATTCAAAATAATTCTTTTTTTAGATTGAGCAGTTGAAAGTTCGTTATTTATTTTCTCGTTATACATAAATAAATTTTTTTATGTTAAGCATATGATACTATATCTTAAAGCAGATAATATTCAACATTTTTCATATGAAGAATTGTACTGCATTTTATTCCCTAACTTAGTACGTATATTAAAACACTTGCATAATCGTTAGGTGCAAATACGAAGACATGTTTAAATTATTTTCCCCTAAAATCGATATGAACACTTTGAAAACTCTATATTTGATTAAGGGGGGGGGGGAAACAAAGTAACAAAGTGCGTAAATTCCTTGCAATTTACGCGGATTCTCCCACCGTTATTTACGATAATAAATTTTCGATTCAAAATTTAAATTGCAGTTTTCTCTATCGCTCACACCTTTTATTTTCAAAGATTTTAAAATATATTTCTGCGGTCAAAAAATCTATTAAAAATCGTGGTACAACTTGAAATAAAGACAGATTATTCAGCAATTAAAACAAATTATACTTTCTTTAATTAACGTACTTACGATAATATATGACGTTTATCAAACATAAACCCTTGAAGTATATAATTATTTCATGAAACATATTTTATTAAGAATATTCTTAAGATTCTTCATAAAATAACAATAAAAAACAAACAGATTTTTTAATGTTTTTCTTTTAGTAGCGTGACGATTTACAGTTGTTTATGTGTTACGTGAATACAAATAAGAGGAATAGTACGTGTACTACTGTACGTGGTATAATGTCTGAAAGAAACTTTCAAGTATGGTCGAAAAGACATTTCTAGAGATCAGAAAAGTTATATTTTGAAAATATCAATTGTAAAAGATTTCAAAGATATCATTGTTTCAAATAGTCCGAGAACTTTCCATCAAATGTCATTTTAATAATATAATAAAGCAGGGTTCGCACGCTTTTAAGCCACGCCCCATTTTCTGAGGGCTCTTTCACCAGTAATCGCATAAAACTATCTTCTACCTAATGAATCTTAAATACTCTTAGGAAGAAAAATTTTATCAGTAGTATATTTACTACAGCTATACCATTTTACTTTCCTATTATTGACTCTATCCTTAATCTCTTTTGCTTTTCTATATATTTCCAAATTTATTTCTCCATTTTTTAAATTTCTCTTCTTTTCTTTTTTATTTGATCTTTAAGCAATCTTATCTATTCCCAACGGCTCACTGTTACAAGACATTCTACTCACAATAGACTGGGCGTAAAGTTGCTGCAACTAGGAAGCCCCTTTACCGGCATCAACTGTTCCGGACTGATAGGAAGAAAATGATATTTCAATTATACTGGTGGCAGGGTCCTTACAAAATGGGGCATGGCTTAAGAGCGTGCGAACCCTGATAAAGCAATTAAAGAAGCACGTTAATAGGCTGAAAAATATCACTAATATTTCTACATATCAAGCGCTTGAACCTCAGATGTGTAAATGATGGAGAAAGTCTGTCTGCCTGTCCGTCCTCTAATTTACGTAAATATACTCCTATTGCCCTACAATCGACATATGTTATTGATATATGTAATGACATGTTCGGTATTGAAAATGAAGCATGTAGCACTTATACTTCGTTCCCAAGGGAACTCAAAAAATGCCGTTACATTATGATCTATGGAGATAAAATCATTTGCAGTCAATTTTAATGATGTTATACTATTTGAAAGGTATTCAAATTGATATACATCCCTGAAACGAACTACGAGATGCTTACTATAGATATAGACTATGGCACTTGTAGCATTGATAATTAGTCTAAAGGGAAAGTAAAAAACATACCGTTATTATTATGGTTTATGGAGAAAAATCGTTTTCGATGCATTATAACCATATTACACTAATACAAATATAATGAAATTGATATTAATTTGTGAGGTGCAGTAAAACATGTTTTCTGTAGAACATGGAGTGTAAAGCACTTATTCATTTACAGAGCCACACAAAACCTTTAGGTTACATAATGGTCTACGGTAAAAAACTTTTTCCAGCATATTTTAATTTCGTTGAACTATTTCAAATGTAATGAAATTGACATACATTAATTATGTTTTATACCTGTTGTACTGATAACTAACAACTGTTGTACCTGTTGTATAATATGATGTGCATAACATTTATCGTTAATTTACGGGGACACACAATAGATTTCGGATACAGTACTGTATCCGAGGCATTGTCTAAAAGCGGTAATTTCTGGTAGTGCTCTTTCAGTTACGTATGCGATTAACTGGATTTTCTATGGAGTATGTACACATATATATACATGCCATAGATCATATTAAGGGCTACACAAAAGAATTCGTAAGCATTACTGTATATAGGCGTAAATTGCTTAAAAGGGCTTTTTAATCGAATGCATTTTGAACTTGAAATATATTTAGTATACTAATAGATGTTTGTTGAATATAAATAAAATCATATACAGAGCCACGCAAAAAATTGGATTCTAGGCGGTTTATTTATTTAATATATATTTTATTATTAAATATTTATTAAACATTTATTTACACTTAATGTAGCAGATTCGTTTTCTATAATATCATTTTATAATAAACAAAATTGTTCTATTGCACGTGACATAACAAAATGGCTGTGACATAACAAAAATAAGCTTTTTTCATATGAAAATTATGTTTTAGAACATTGGCATTGTTTTATTAAGAAATTAGATGTTTATTAAATACAAAATTTGAAAAGATAAAAATTTGGGCTTTAAATATTTTCAGTACAAAGCTATTTTAGGTATAAAAGTGTCACAAATGCAAACACCCGTCCGCATGGATTGAGCCATTATTCTATTTTAATTCCTTTTTTCATTCACGAATTTTGAATTCGACTGTTTATTCTGAGGCTAATTTATATCATAAGTTTTGTTTTACAAAGATCAGCTGATGCTAAGCTAAATCGAACTATACGTGTGCTCAACCCAGATGTTCTCAAATCTTTCCTCTAAAACTTGAACTGGCAGTAAAACAGGAACGGACACCTGAGTACAAAAAGAGACGAGTTTTAGTACATCTTGTTTCCACCTTGCATCCTGTGTAATATATCGACTGAAAATTGCTCTATTCTGTTGTTATTTATGAAAATCAATCTTCGAAAGATATTCTATTATGTTGATACAAAATTTCTGTCGTATTTTAATACCTAATTTTAATACCTATAATACCTGATAATTTTATTGTACATGCTTGCTTTGAGCCGATAGGTAAGATTGTCGGGTATTAAAATTTTACATGTCTTAACCCTTTAACCAGGGAGAAATCGCACAAATCTAGGGTGTGAGTAGTTTTTACTTTGTCACTAATAAATACAAACAATAATTCTCAACTTATTTAGTCAGTGACAACTGTTACAAATTGTAAGATAAAATACGCTAAAGATTACTTTTCGAAAAGTAGTGGTGATAATTGTAAAATCTGTATGCACTCCGGGTATGACATACCCCATGCGACTTCTCCCGGGTTAACGGATAAAGCACTTCAATTGTTAAGATGTTGAAATAAATGATTGACACCGGAAATTATGAACAAATTTATTTTTATATAATACAAAAGCGATAGTTCACATATATAATAAATGAAAAACATTTCCATTAAAATTCTGCTGTCATTGTTGAGTTTCGTAATTAAAGTTTTGTGGTTTCGTGGGAAAACCAATGAACGTTAAAGGCTTAAAAGTATTAAAATTAGCTATTGAAATATTACAGAACTTTCGCGTCAACCTAATACATTTTTAGGTGTCTTTTAGGTTTCTTTTTCAGTAATTCAAGAAAGGATCAGGTTCCATAAGCCGTGTCTTTGTCCCATGAAATAAGACTAAAAATCGGTTTTGTTATACTGACTTAATTATTTCACTTTTTAATATTAGAAGGTTTACCCTGTATGATTTCAACAATATTTTTTGCATTTTGTTCATTTTTATATAACTTACACAAGCTCAAAGTTCGTATCATTCGTAGTTTTTGATGAAAAATACGCAATTTCTCTTAATTTTACCTCAATTTTTAATATATTTTTAAAATATTTTACTATGAGCGCAGCTTTGCAACACTTTTATTTTTACATATATTGTACATTTGGATGTATTTTATAATATATGTAAAGAAGAAAGTGTTGCACGATTGCGCTCATATAAATAACTGAGGTAAAATTAGGAGAAATTACGTATTTTTCATCAAAAACTTCGAATAATACGAACTTTTAGCTTGTGTAAGTCATATAAATCCGAACAAAAGGCAAAAACTATTGTTGAAATCGAACAGGATAAAACTTCTAATATTAAAAAGTGAAATAATTAAGTCAGTATAACAGAATCGGCTTTTAGTCTATTTCACGGGTCAAAAACACGGCTTATGGACCCTGATCCTTTCCCCTGAAAGTTCTTTTTTTTGCGAACGAAGTAAAACTTTACAACGGAAATCTTTCTTTGGAAATACAACTATTCAAAAACGGTCCACTCTAAGACTAGGGTTAAGTAAAGAGTAATGTAAAAACCCAATTTCAGCAATTTCAGTCCTGCATATGGCCTATAAAATGTAAGCGCACCAATTAATAAGCAAAAAGTTAGTTACATTACGCGTACCACAATTGAAAACGAGCTATCAGCAATTATTGTTCAGAGACACTACTGTAACCAAAGTCTTTTGAGTGTGCCTGTAAATTAACGATACATTCTATGCATACCATTTTGTACAATAAGAGCCTTGTAGTGCACCTCAGTGATATGTATCAATTTGAACATGTTTAAAATTGTGTAACATCATTAAATACGCCACAATTGATTTTTGCCATAGACCGTAATATAATGGAATTCTTTTGAATGTCCCTGTAAACGAACCATACATGCTACACACTTCATTTTTAATGAAATGTTTTCATTCCAAACAAGCTATAGTAAGTTTCAATAACATATACAATTTCAAGGCAATCCGAGTATATTTACGCGATTTAGAGCACGGCCAGAGGAAAAGTTGCGTATTTAAACCAGAAATTTATTTAATGGCAGACTTTTCGTGATTATAAAACGTGAAAATTTTCCTTTCAAAATTTCCGGTATTGTCCGGAGTTTCTGAATAAAAGAGTAATACCTGAAGTGAACGCATATATGCACAAACAAAGCACTTTGTTGAGAGTCGTTTAAAATTTATTATTGAACTCTTCTTTTTCTTGAGGTATCTCTCTATATTAAAAAAAAGTAACCACCGCTGCCGCCGCTGTCAATTAAGATTTTGTGCCTTGAAGTCTTTCTGGACTAATATCTAGAAAACTATTGCATGTAAAATTTTAAAAATTGGTAGTTTTATAAAGAAATGTTCGATAAACACGCTGAAGCAAACAGTTTTTAAATCGAAGAATTATTTTAAGAGATATTTAAAATCAAAGTTCGTCAAAACAGTTTTTTGAAACAAGTTTTATAGGAACGAAAACTATCCGCAGGAATTTAACCATAATTTGTAAGGATATAGTTGACAAGTTTGCGGAGTGCAGACTGCAATCACTTTTTTAATTTGAGTAATTTTTTCAGGTTATATTTCAATTTTTTATTCAAAATTTTCATTATTTTGACGAAGATTTATTTCATATTTCATAAATTCCATTATTTGAACCGTTTCCAATTTTTTATTCAAAATTTTCATTATTTTGACGAAGATTTATTTCATATTTCATAAATTCCATTATTTGAACCGTTGCCAATTTGTAAAATAGCGCACGTAATAAGATTCCCTTTCAATTAAGAAATGTATTTACACGAGACTATTAAAAACAGAAATAAAACTTTAAAATAATATTTAAATGATCACGTGTTAAAAGCAATAAATGTAGAAAATGACGTAATAAAAATATACTTGCGCGTGAATATTACAAAGAGAAATACGAGTAACTAGGGAAATTCACGTCACATTTAAAATGATAAAAAAAAACAATATTTCCAAACAATTTCAATTAATTATTATATTTTCATGAGAGATCAATTTATTTCGACATATCTTTTACCCATTATTGCAAATTTTAAAACAGCGTAAATAATAATATTTCCTTTCCAATGTCAAAATTCTTCTATTTGTTTATTTGGTGTTACAGTTTAACGATAGTTTATTTTATTTTATTTTATTTTATTTTTTAATGAAAATTGATTGACGGGGTAATGGAGAAGTATCAAAAGACAAATAAGCGTTGAATTAAAAATTCCCCGATGAAAAAACTAACTCGTGTAACGCATCTGATGTCAACTGAAAGTGACGCGACGCCACGATTATGCACGTTTGGCGCTAAATCATATATTTTGGTGACAGTTACAGTTGTAATCTGTTTCAACAGCAGTTGATTCGACCTTAAAATCCCTCAGTCAAAGGAAAATGAATGGAAACCCTGTTACAGCAGATCGCCACTGGTTGTTTAATTATAATACAATCTTCCGTAATCGTTTTAGAGATGATCAAATCAGAGTGTTTTTAAATCATGCGGTGTCAGAACGGGGGTTGGCGAGCGCAGCTCGTAGGGGGCAGAGCCCCCTAGTCATACATATAAATCTAATCACTTAATGCAAAATTTCCGTTCATGAAATAAAGACTTAGCCTATATTGTAACAAGATTAGTCTAGTGTAGATAGCTAGCCGGTGAAACACTTCTGTGTGATGATTCACAGTAACCAAATTTTTCGCTTTTTCCGTACTACTAATTTTGGAAACAGAACTTAAATAATGTAAAAATATATAAGATACTTTGTTCTGTTGAAAAGTAGTGGTACGAAAAAAAGTGTAAAAGTTGACAGCTATGCATATTACTTATACACATTTTTACTTTCTTCTATCTTTACAAGAAGAAAGTTTTGGATTCGTGAAAATTTTCGACTTCTGGTTTTCGACGGATTTTTACGTTTTAGAAGGTACTGAACACGATTTGACTGCTTTTAGAAGATGTCTGTCTGTGAGTCTGTCTGTCTGTCTGTCTGTCTGTATGTGACAAAAATTTTGTGGGCACACTATCTCAAGAACTAATGCACCAAATTTAATAAAATTTTTTATTCAGTTAGTTCCTAATACACATTGGTGCTGATTAGTTTTTGGTGAAAATTGCCCGACAGGTGGCGCTGCTATACTGCATTGTTTGCGATTTCGGCAATAGCTGTATCTCAAGAACTAATGCAGTTATTTTCATCAAACTTCAGATTCAGTTAGACCTTTACATAAATAGATGCTGATTACATGTTGGTGTAGATATCACAACAGGTGGCGCTGCTATGCCACTTTGATAATTATTTTTACGATAGTTATAGCTCAAGACCTAATACACGGATTTTCATCACACTTCAGATTCTGTTAGACCTTGACATAAATAGATGCTGATTACGTTTCGGTGTAAATAGCCCAACAGGTGGCGCTGCTATGCTACTTTTTTCATTATTATCACGATAACTATATCTCAAGAACTAATGCACGGATTTTCATCAAACTTCAGATTCAATTAGACGTTGTCATAAGTTATCGTTGATTAGGTTTTGGTCTAAATCTCCCTACAGGTGGCGCTGCTATACTGAATTTTTCAGGATTTTCATGATTTTGGCAGTAGTCTTATCTCAAGAACTAATGCACGGAATTTAATAAAATTTAGATTCAGTTAGACCTTGATATAAATTGCTTGCAGAATCTTTTTAGTGTATGCGAAACCTGTGTGAGACAGAAGAAAGTTTTGGGATTGGCACATCCGATTTGAATAGCAATCGTCATGCTCTTGTAATGCAGAATTTCTGTGATGATTAAGGCAATAATTATTATTTTAAAATAGTAGCATATTTGTGCAATGGCTCCCAAAAGTGGTCTTTTGAGCTCTGTTGAAGAGCAATATAAAATTCTATTGAATCTTAGTAGACAAGTAAGAAAGTGCTCAAGTTTAGTGATTTGTTATATGTTCTGTAACAAGAATATCATATCAATGCAATAAGTTTCAAATTCCAACATTTAGACATTGCCAATGTACCTTCCATACATGTTAGAGCCAAATTACTCTATCCACAAATAAAAATCATGTCTAAAATGTCATATAATATATTCCCCCAATTTTCTTTTTTATAAGCTTTCTTGCAACGAAGCATAAATGAAAACGCCGCCGGTTTTAACATATTTTTCGACTCTTATTTACGAATAGAAATATTGGCTTTGTTTAACGCGCGACATTGCTTTTCGCAACATTATGTTTCTTACACCAGGTTTTAAGGTAACACCAGTTTTTTTAATGAAAAATATTTGTTTTATTTGATGCACGAAACACCATGATAAAGTCACTCTTTGGTTGCTAGAATATAAAAGTGGTGATAATCGCAATATTTGTATTTTATTGAGAAAAAGAATTCGGCGTCCTATAAATAGGACGCTGGGCGCTAACGTATTAATGACAGATACTTGCGATAAAATAAAACGAAGATTAATGCTCGATACTCGGAAATAGTATTACTCAAAAATAGAAAAATTTTTTACCTTTGAAATAACCACAGGTTGAGATGTCTGTGAATAGGCTGTACTAAATAAAGATAGTTAATATAAATGAATTCTCTTAATGCTAAAGTGCCGGAATTAAAAAATATAAAGTCATGGAATGCGCCCAGATAATCGTTGCTTTCGTTTAAAATTTTTCCAATTTTTAACTAGTTGGAAAATGAACTTTAAACGTGACAAATGGTTCGTTTCGTGCTATAACTAGTTTTAGAATGTAAAAAATCATCGTTATTATTTCAGTGAAATAAATTATATCGTCTGCTATGAACGAAATGAAGATGCCTTTTTTTTTTCTTATTACGTATGCCATGTTTACAGATGCTATTTTTTTCCGACTCCAGACAGCTCTGTAAATTTACCATGGAGTTCTTGCTTTGCGAATGATTGCCCCCATGGTTTAATATTTTTATGACTCATAATGAACGAATCTCCTGTGCTTATTTACTCTAATAGATTGAGATATTCTGCTGTTAACGTAATTTCCACTGAATTTATCTCAGAATCTATACATTTTTTAATGTAACTCATCTCTCAAACACAAACAATTTTTTTAACGATTTTTCTAAAAATGTAACTTTTATGCAATTTTATTCGAAAAAATAATTTTGATAAAATGTATTTGTTTTCCTCAGTCACATGACTTTCGCTTCTATTATATAGATTACGTATGATAGGATTTAATAGAATGTAGAAAACTTTTATTAATATCTTTTTAACACTTTCCAACCTAGTTGAAAAGTGTTTATGACTTCGGTTTGTCTGGCCGTCTGGCCGTCTGTCCGTGCTCTAACTCCCGCAAATATGCTCGGATTGCTCTGCAATTTTATATGTTATAGTCGTTGTCTATAGCATGTTCCCTATTTCAACGGAAGTGTGTAGCACTTATACTTTTTTTACAGGGACACTCAAAAGAATTCCATTACATTGCGGTCTATGGGGAAAAATCACTTGAGGTTTATTTAAATAATGTTTCACTATTTTAAACGCATTGAAATTTATATATATCACTAAGGTGCATTAGAAGAAGCTTAATATGGAATAGTGTGTGCATAGCACTTATAGTTACTATACAGGGACAGTCAAAAGAATTCCGTTACATTACGTCTATGGAGAAAAATCGTCTGCGGTTTATTTAAATAATGTTTCCCTATTTTAAACGCATTGAAATTTATATAAGGTGCATTACAAGAGGCTTACTACAGAATAGTGTGTGTATAGCAGTCATCGTTCATTTACAGGGACACACAAAAGAATTCTCTACTGTCTGTTAACAATAATTCCTGGAAGTGCGTTTTAGGTTACTGAACGCGATTTTAATTTTAACTCGCTTTTTGTCTATTACGTGGTGTGTATAAATTCTGTAGATCCTATACAGGGAAGCACAAAAGTTCGCGAACACATTTCCGTATTATTTAACTCCAGACGTAGAATTTTAAACTGCGCTACGCGTTTCCTAACTGAACTAAAATTTAGCATCCTATGTAGTATATATACAAATCTATAGATCCTATACAGGGCTGATGAAAAGTATTCGGATTACTTAGATATTATCTTTTAGCTTATTAAACGGTATGATTTGTAAAATTATTTTGTCAGCGTTGGAAAGTGTTACATAATCTATGCTTGACGCATGATTTTTCGTTCTTGTTTTTCTTATTACGTATGCCATGTTTACAGATGCTATTTTTTTCCGACTCCAGACAGCTCTGTAAATTTACCATGGAGTTCTTGCTTTGCGAATGATTGCCCCCATGGTTTAATATTTTTATGACTCATAATGAACGAATCTCCTGTGCTTATTTACTCTAATAGATTGAGATATTCTGCTGTTAACGTAATTTCCACTGAATTTATCTCAGAATCTATACATTTTTTAATGTAACTCATCTCTCAAACACAAACAATTTTTTTAACGATTTTTCTAAAAATGTAACTTTTATGCAATTTTATTCGAAAAAATAATTTTGATTAAAATGTATTTGTTTTCCTCAGTCACATGACATCCGTTTTTATTATATAGATTACGTATAATAGGATTTAATAGAATAAAGAAAACTTTTATTAATATCTTTTTAAGTTTTGATTCAATTTTCATAAATTTTGAAATGACTCGACAAAATTCTGCGATAGTTACATATATTTAATTTCAATTCATTCGGTTGGGTAGTTTGTGCACTGTTATATGTGGACAGACGGACGGACCAACCGACAACTATAGGTGCTACATATTTATATAATTACGAACGCACGCAAAAATAAAGGTTACAGTTAATGCATTTGACGTTTGAAACAAGCCATATTTTTGATATTTACAAGTTATTATTTTTTTCCATATTTAAAATATCGCACAGCTTGAAAATAATGGTTGATAAAATATATAAACAATCATAGTTCACCAGCTTATTTCTCATTTTTTAGACATGTGCACAACATTTCAGATTATCCGAAAACGTTCCACATACCACACAAAGCAAGCTTTATATTAAAAAACTCCCAGCAGATCAAGTGAAAGATCCACTGTATTACTTGAATTTTTTATATTACCTTATTCGTTAGATGTCAAACACTTTTTGTATTTATATTATATATAAAACAATTCAAATTTTATTTCTGGTTTGTATTAATTAATTCGAAACAAGGTTTATTATTATTTTGAGAAATTAAAAGTTCGTTATGTACATTCTCATTGTACATAAACTTAAATTTATGAAGTTAAACGTACGATACTGCATCGTAAACCACATAAAATTGAATGTTTCTTATATGAAGATTTGTCAACATTTTATTATCTAACTTACTGTATTAAAATACTCGCAGAACCGCAGGTTTCGAGTCGGAAGACAAGTTTAAATTAATTTCCCCTAAAATAAGTATATCACATGAAAACCCCAAAACATTACCTTTGATTAATGCAAAAAAATTGTATCCAGCAAAGACAAGTTGTGTACAGTCCTTGGAATTTCCAAGTCGTCTGGAACTGCTAATTAAGATCAGAAGTTATCTGATTAATATTTAAATTGCAATATTACGCAAAAGTTATCGAACGGTTTGTAAACTACGAGCTGAATAAATAATCTGGACTGTCAGTTAAATTAATACATTTGTAAAATAACTTAGCTAAAATTCCAACTGGCATAATTTTAGGTAGATTTCGTAAGAAATACTATACCTATTACCTTCTCCCCTAAGTTGGAATTTTTGAAAATTTTTTGCAGATCTAGGCCGATTATGACTCCCAGAACCCAAAACCACCCCCAGTTCAAAACTTTATATATATACATTTCTATCTATCTATCTATCTATCTATGTCACTTTTTTATGGACACGATAACTGCAATAATTCTGCACAAATCTCTTCCAAACTCATACATAAAATAAAGGGGCATAAAATCTCGGTCAAGTTCGTTAATGGGCAAAATCGAACCAAGAGGGGGGGGGGGGGCTTTTTGTGAAAACAGAAAAAACCCATAATTTCTTAATTATGATACGTATCGAATCCGTTTCAAGTTATTATTACTTCTAGGGAAAGGGCCAAAAATTTATGTATGACAGATTTTTGATTTCATTAAAAATGCCCCCAAGGAGGGGTTTCAGAAGAAAAAAATTCATAACTTCGTCAAATCCCAATATATGAAATCCGCTTAAATTTATTATAAATCTTCTTAATATTATCTACAACTATTATCTTGACAAGTTTTTTATAGGACCAACTCTTACGGTAAAATAAATAAATAAATAAAAATAAAAACAAAAAATTTCCCTGCTGGCTCCGCCTACAGGCAGAGGTATATTTCAAAGTGGTGGCCCCAACTGCCACATCATGGTAAATAGGTCTTTCTTCTGCAATTCCCAATAAACAGGTGCCCCACGGTCTGCGTCTTCGAAATCTACCTGTGCCTGTAGACCGAGCCGTCAAGGATTTTTTTATTAGGCAATGTTTGCCTCATGTAGTTGAAATGCAATTTTTGTAGGATTTATTGATAATATAAAGCATAAATCTCTGTACATGAAATAATTATTACAAAATGCTATATTTTAAGTAAGATTTTTTTTTTTCGTTTTTTAATAGGTTAACGATGCTTTTTCTTACAACTTTCTTGAAGAAAAATGCATCGTTTTGCGTTTGTGTTTAGATTAATATATTGATTTAAAGAAAAAAATAATAAAGAACGAAAATTTCGCTTTAGTTTAAAGACAAATATACTAATGATTTATGTCATATTTTGTTGTAAACGATTTACAAACAAAGGCGAGTATAGCTTTTATCTTTCAAAGTCAGTCACATGCTCCCATCTTGTGTTTATCAGCACAAACTATTAAAAGAAAAAGAGAACTTTGTGAAATTACCCATTCCCACTTTTCAGTTAAATTCTATAAAAGCAATACAATTGTGCGCTATACCCATATAAAACAAGTTTCCTGCATTTAAAGTGTTAAGAAAAAACATTACACCAAATGTTTAATTTTCAGATAATAGTAAATTTTGTATAAAAGAAATAAAAATGCATAACTTTTGTTGTTTTAATTGCAGATTTTTGCGCTTAATTTACTCCACGAACTAAGATGTTAGCATTTTTAGGTGCGCTCGTAATTATATAAATACGTAGCACCTATAGTCGTCATCTGGTCCGTCCGTCTGTCCGCATATAACAGAGCAAAAACTACCCAACCAAATGCTTTGAAATTTAATATATACATATTATTGGGGTAGAATTTTGTCGAGTCATTTCAAATTTTATGAAAATCAAATCAAAACTTAAAAAGTTATGAATAAAAGTTTTTTTTTCAATTAAATCCTATCGTACGTAATCTATATAATAAAAGCGCAAATCATGTGACTGAGGAAAACAAATACGGAAAAACCACTTCTTTTTTCATATGCCAAAATGGCCATTTTTATTCAAAATTATTTTTTCGAATAAAATTACGTAAAAGTTACATTTTTAGAAAGATTGTTGAAAAAAATTGTTTGTTTGAGAGATGAGTTACATTAAAAAATGTATAGATTCTGAAATAACTTCAGTGGAAATTATGTTAGCAGCAGAATATCTCAATCCATTAGAGTAAAAAAGCACAGGAGATTCGTTCATTATGAGTCATAAAAATAATAAACCATGGACGTAATCATTCGCAAAGCAAGATTTCCATGGTGATTTTTACAGAGCTGTCTGGAGTCGGAAAAAATAGCATCTGTAAACATGGCATACGTAATAAGAAAAAAAAAAGGCATCTTCATTTCGTTCATAGCAGACGATATAATTTATTTCACTGAAATAATAACGATGATTTTTTACATTCTAAAACTAGTTATAACTAGTTATAAACTGTCTGGTGTAGAAAAAAAAACAGTGGCACTCCGGGAGTGTCGACAGAAGTGAAAACTTGAACAATTACGTGTGTATTTTTTTAATCGTCAAGAATGTTTTATTGTGCATGAAATGCTTTTAATTGAAGTGTTTTTTATTCATTATTATAAACTACTACTACAAAAATTTTATTACAATTTTCATTTAATGCGCTATAGTACATGAAAAATAATGCATATTATTTTACATACAAAAATTTCGGGAACCAGACTTCAGTCGCACTATACCGCTTACATTTTTCTGCGTTACTATACCGCTTACTATACCGATTACATTTTTCTGCGTTTACTATACCCCTTACTATACCGCTTACATTTTCTGTGTTACTATGCCGCTTACATTTTTCTGCGCTTACTAGACCGCTTACTATACCGCTTACATTTTTATGGGCTTACTATACCGCTTACATTTTTCTGCGCTTACTGTACCGCTTACATTTTTCTGCGTTACTATACCGCTTACATTTTTCTGCGTTACTATGCCGCTTACTATACCGCTTACATTTTTCTGCACTTACTATACCGCTTACATTTTTCTGCGTTACTGTACCGCTTACTATGCTGCGTACTATACCGCTTACATTTTTCTGCCTTTACTATACCGATTACATTTTTCTGCTCTTACTATACAGTTTATATTTTTTTGCGTTTACTATACCGCTTACATTTTTTCTGTGTTACTATACCGCTTACATTTTTCTGCGCTTACTATACCGCTTACTTTACCGCTTACATTTTTCTGCGTTTGCTATACCGCTTACTATACCACTTACATTTTTCTGTGTTTACTATACCGCTTACATTTTTTCTGTGTTACTATACCGCTTACATTTTTCTGCGCTTACTATACCGCTTACATTTTTCTGCGTTACTATACCGCTTACATTTTTCTGCGTTTACTATACCGTTTACTATACCAACTTACATTTTTTCTGTGTTACTATACCGCTTGCTATACAGCTTACTATACCGCTTACATTTTTCCGCGTTACTATACCGCGTACTATAAAGCTTACATTTTTCTGCGCTTACTATACCGCTTACTATACCGCTTAAATTTTTCTGCGCTTTGCGCTTACTATACCGCTTACTTTACCGCTTACATTTTTCTGCGTTTACTATACCGCTTACTATACCACTTACATTTTTCTGTGTTTACTATACCGCTTACATTTTTTCTGTGTTACTATACCGCTTACATTTTTCGGCGCTTACTATACCGCGTACTATACCGCTTACATTTTTCTGCGCTTACTATACCGCTTACATTTTTCTGCGTTTACTATACCGTTTACTATACCACTTACATTTTTTCTGTGTTACAATATCGCTTGCTATACAGCTTACTATACCGCTTACATTTTTCCGCGTTACTATACCGCGTACTATAACGCTTACATTTTTCTGCGCTTACTATACCGCTTACTATACCGCTTAAATTTTTCTGCGCTTACTATACCGCTTACATTTTTCTGCGCTTACTATACCGCGGTGCAATAGTGCACAGCCAAGCATGCGGCGCGCGACGCGCTTGCCCCGCACTACCTAACTATACAAAATACATGTACATACTTATATACAGAGGTGTTGGTTACAGTAACAGTGTCGCGAGTTCAATGTTTTTTTTCCCATCTCAAAAAATGCCCAACCCGCCTAAAGAAGTTTTCACTTCAAATATACAGAGATGTCAGTAACAGTGTCACGAGTTCAATGTTTTTTTCCAATCTCAAAAACGCCCAACGCGCCTGAAGAAATTTTCACTTCAAAAATCGAAATTTTAGAACGTTTTTCGCTCCTGCACCCCCTTGGAGGTCGTGGCACTGACATAAAATATAGCCTATGTTGGAGCAGGGACTGTCACCATCAATTTGCCACCATCACTTTTGAAATCGGTTCTGTAGTTCCAGAGATTCCATAGAAATTGTAATTTAGAATGTTTTTAGAACACTTTTCGCTCATCTCACCCTTTTAAATTTCGAATTTTTTTAAGAAATTGTTCTTAGAGAGCATTTACATCTTATAAGTAGCTATAATGCCAAATTTCAAATTTCTAGCTCCTTCAGTATAAAAAAAATCGAAATTTTAGAACGTTTTTCGCTACTGCACACCCCTGGGTTAGTGGCACTGACATAAAATATAGCCTATGTTGGAGCAGGAATTGTCACCATCAATTTGCCACCGTCACTTTAGAAATCGCTTCAGTAGTTCCAGAGATTACCCCCTACAAACAAACAAACAAACAAAACAATCACTTCAAATATACAGTGGTGTCAGTAACAGTAACGGTAACGGTGTCGCGAATTCAATGGTTTTTTTCCCATCTCAAAAGATGCCCAACGCGCCTAAAGAAGTTTTCACTTCAAAAATTCGCATTTGTAAGCATGGCATACGTAATAAGGAAAACAAAGGAATGCTCAATTCGCTCATAGCAGACAATATAATTCATTTCACGAAAATAATAAGGATGTTTTTTTACTATGTGAAACTAGTTATAAAACGAACGCACCTCCCATGTCACTTTTAACATACAATTTCCAACTTGTTTGCTAAGGAATTGCAATAAGTTTTTAAATATATCTAAAACTGTCATTTCTCTGTCTCTGAAGCCATAAATACACAACCTCTTGCAGACCTGCCAAGTCTCCAGCTTTTTGAATACCAGTAATTTAGTACAGAAAATGTTGTTTTGTTGAATCGGAGTATTTTGCGATTTAAAAGAACAATATTTTCTCAAAAAAATTACTGGTGTTCAAAAAGCCGGAGACTTGGCAACTCTGCTCTTGGGAATGACAAAGGTAATGATATTGTTAACCTTAAGCCTAGTTTAAGAATACACCATAACAATTGAAAACTTTTTGTTAATTATAAAGCATGAATTTATTTTGAAAGCAGTCCCAAAACATTTTTCTAATTCATTCAACAAAATTAAATTATTAAAAACATATTTCCTCAATAATGAAATTGGTAATGAAACATAATAAAGACATTCACTAAAATTTTGTTATGAGAGGAGCAATATGAAGAATTACTAACATAAAACCAATGTTAAAAATTGTGACATTAACCCCTTCAGGTGCAAAGTACTCTTGTAGCTAAAATATTGAAATGATTGACTGACACCAGGATTCACGAACGAATTTATTTTAAAATAAGTAAAAACTTTTCCTCATGTACCTTATAAATTCAAAATTTGATTATAAAATTCTGGTGTCATTGTGGCATTATGGGATTAAAATTAAGTGGTATATATAATATACTGGTGCCCTTCAAGGGGTTAAACGCTCCGCTATTGCTAATCATTGCTGCTCTAACAATCATAATTTAAAATTTTTCAAAGGTTCAATAATTCAGAAATGCTCATCGATTTACGATTTTTATTTTTGGGAAGCTTATTATATATGGAAGAATTCAATCAACCTTGTCAATGATTTGTCCAGTACACACAATTTTTCAAACATCTGACTCCCTTTCCTTTAATTCACTCTCTTCACTCCCCCCCCCCGCACCCTTTTTTTCTCCTCCTTGCTTAACCTCTTGGGTACATTTGACGACTTGAAACTCGTCATCAGTATTGACCACGGTTTTTTTTTATTATTATTCAGAACTTTCGAATGTATACCAGAGAATTCAAACAGTACTTCTCGTTTCTTTTTAATCAGGGAATATCTGTCAACAAATTCAGAAAAAGCACCATTCAAAAGTTCTGGTGTGTCTGTTCTGTATGTTTTTTAAAAAAAAATAAATCTGTACCCAAAGGGTTAAACTGCTCCAGACTGGATAAGGGCTTCTCATTGGTCTCCATCAGGGGGACACCTGACGCCACACTCAACGCCATTTCACTTTGGGCGCGAGCGGAGACGCTTGCATACTGACATAGCTTGCATACTGACATACTGCATACTGACATATAATTTGAACACTTACATCTATTTTTAACCTTGGCACTGATGATGGAGCTTTAGAAGCTCTGAAACAGCTGGCTGCCATTTTCACATTACTATTTTCACATTGTTCATTTATTCTTTAATAAAGTTTATCAGAAATAGACATTTCGCTTATAAGAACATGTGGAACTGTATTGTCAATGAGCGTTATCATACCAAAACGCCATCTAGTAGCGAGCTGGAAGAAGATCTACTGTGTACCATGGTAATGACAATTGTCTCGAGAGACAAACTTTAACTAAGTATAGTTTATATGATTGATTTCGGTTAAGGCTGAAGTGTAAAATATGTAAAAAAATAACATAAAAAAATATAGGCATGAAATACACCTAGATAAATGTTGCCTTTGTTCTCAAGCTGTTCAGCTCAAAAGTTAAAAGTTACAATTAATAAATTTTAAGTTTGAGACAAGCCATGCTATTGATTTTATGTTGGCCGATTATCTACACGAGGGTTATAGGCCCTAAGGGAGAGTGCCCTCCGTGGGAGGTCTTTCTAAGGGATCCTAACCCGTATTTACGGCAATGTCAGAAGAAAACTGTGGAAAATTCCGAAAAGTTAGGTCGACGAGCGCGACAGGGGTTTGAACCCAGCACCTCCAGTCTACCAGCTTTGAGAGCAGAATCTGTTAGCCACTGGTGGGGCATCGATGCTATTGACATTTACAACATTTTAGTCTTTTTTAAATATTATTTTCTTTTGCCTATTTTAAATAATGTAGTTTCAATGCACTGCTTGAATAGAATGGTTGTCTAAACACTAACATTCACATTTTTTAGCCGAGGCAGTGTCGGCAACGTTTTTAAAATTCAGTTTTCTTGACTGCCACAAGTTGTTCCACGCCTTTTTTAATAACAAATTAAACAAGACAAATTATATCATTTAAAAAAAAAGGAGGGGGGGGGGAAATTAAGCAATCTGAATTTAAAAAAAAATAGCTCACTGATCCGAGGACAAAAAACAGAAAAGTATTTGATGAAAAAGCAGGTAACCGTTTTCCGATTCAGAAACTCACAGTAGATCCCGTGCAAGATCTACTGCATTCCGAGAATACATAGATTGAAAATAAAATATTAACATTTGTCGGTCTATGTCTAAAAATTATCGTATATCTAAAAATTGTCAATTATATATATCGGTAGCTATTATTTAATTCGTAATAACTTTTCTTCTTCTCAGTAAACAAATTAAATTTTCGTTACTTTCTCAATACACATAAATCAAATTTTATGATGCTAAACCAAGGTTGCTATCTTGGCCTTTTTTTAAATTCGAAAATTTGGATTGATACCAGAAATTCGTAGTAGTATTTTGTATTTTACTAGGGGGCTCTGCCCCCTACGAGCTACGCTCGCCAACCCCCGTTCTGACACTACAAACTGTAAAAACACTCTGATTTGATCAACCTTAAAACGATTGCGGAAGATTGAATTATAATTAAACGACCTGCTGTAATCGGCTGCTATAATCGGCCTTGTGTAATCGGCTGCTCGCTGTAATATCTGCTATAATCGGGTTTCCATTCATTTTCCTTTGACCAAGAGATTTTAAAGCCGAATCAACTGCTGTCGAGACAGCTAACAACTGTTGATAAAATAAGGTTAATTAAACATTTGAAAATCAACTTGTGCAAAATGGTTTAAGTAAGCAATGTCATTGCATCGGGAAATTTTATAACGATGCTAATAGAAAATTGGGTATTACTCCATTATCCCGACTACTACTTTCTATAAAAGAAAAGAACTGTCAAAATATAGGATTTAAAGCCAAAAGTGCATATCTGTGGCGTCGCATTCAATTGATACCAGATGCGTTACGCGTGGTAGTTATGTCATCGAGTGATCTTTAATTCAACGTTTATCTGTATTTTTATTTATATCTTACCAATTTATTAGTTATTTCGTTGATTTAAACTTAATTATTAAACGTAAAAATATAGCTTTTAATTGAAGGGAAATATTATTAATTACGCTGTTTTAAAATTTGCAATAATAGATAAAATATTTTGTCGAAATAAATCAATCTTACTCTACTTAATGCTTTGAAAACGCGGAATAATTTAATTATTTATCTTTTTAATATTCACGCGCAAGTATATTTTTTATTCCATCATTTTCGACATTTATTGCTTTTAACACGTGATCATTTAAATATTATTTTAAAGTTTTATTTCTGTTTTTAATAGTCTCGTGTAAATACATTTCTTAATTGAAAGGGAATATTATTACGTGCGCTATTTTACAAATTGGCAACGATTCAAATAATGGAATTTATGAAGTATGAAATAAATCTTCGTCAAAATAATGAAAATTTTGAATAAACAATTGAAATAGAACCTCAAAAAATAAGTCAAATTGAAAAAATAATTGCAGTCTGCACACCCCAACCTTGTCAACTATATCCTTACAAATTATGGCTAAATTCCTGCGCATAGTTTTCGTTTCTATAAAACTTTTATAAGAAAATTATTTTGACCAACTTTAATATTAAATATCTCTTAAAATAATTCTTCGATTTAAAAACTGTCTACTTCAGCGTGTTTATCGAATATTTCTTTATAAAACCACCAATTTTTAAATTTTTATTTGCAATAGTTTTCTGGATATTAGTCCTGAAAGACTTCAAGGCACAAAATCTTAATTAACAGCGGCGGCAGCGGCGGTGATTACTTTTTTTTAATATAGAGAGATAAAATTACAGACTTTTTGTGGTTGCATAAAATAAAATTATTCTTTTAGAATTTCTGGTATAAATTTTGTATTTTTGAATTACAAAAAGACCAAACTGGCAACCATGTGTTAAACGCATGACGCCGTATCGTAAAACACATAATATTGAACTTTTCTTATATGATGATTTACCAAAATACAAGGTGCGTATATTGACTCATGTCAGATACCAAGGACGAAAACTTTCTATTCAGAAACTCACAGCCGATCTTCGAGAAAGATCTCCCTGTATTATTTCTCAGTTAGACAACATTCAAGGGCGTCAAACACTTTGCAGACTTATATATAAAAATTGTCAAAGAGTTTTTCTAACAGTCAATAATTAATTCGAAATAACTTTAATTGTTTTATATGGCAAAAATAAAGTTATTTATTTCGTTATTTAATTTCTCATTGCACATAAATTAAATTTTATGGAACTTGCACTGTTCGATAGATAATTTTTCAGGGAAGGTTTTAGTATATAACACAATGTTCTACGTAGATTACTTATAGAATTATGATGGAAAGTTCTGCTACTTTGGACGAAAAGGTTACCATTGGTCGATTTTTGGCGACCAGTACCGTTGGTGAAAGAATTGAAATTCCTATATAATTTAGTTACTAATTTTATTTAAAATAAAAAAGGGGCAAAACAAAAAACGGTTTTGATGACAAATAATGTTGTAAAACGAAAATATTCAATTTATACATAAAAAAGAATGTTCGCAAGGCTTACAAAATTATTCAATGGGAAATATTGCAATTAAAACCATATTTGGCGATTTATCGTTTGCGTCAGGTTAAGTAAAATACTTCTAAAATTTGATTTGATAAAATCTGAGTAACAATTTTGTTTTTTATTTGTTCTTCTTTTTAAAATTTTATTTTTAATAAATCTAACTCCTTCATCATGTGACTTACAGAAGAAACTTGCAGCTGCAATTATAAAAGCGAATGTATTTGTGAGTTACATTTTATTTGTTTATTTACGATTTTGATTTTACTTTTGTCGCCAAACAATTTGATTTTAAGCCAAAAAGATATAATCGTGACATCGGTCCGAGCGATGTTAAAAAAATGGGGTTTTTCAGGTATACGACAGCATTTTTGTGTAATTTTTTATATTCGAATGTATATTACATAAATATCAGTTAATATTATAACACTGAAATCAAATATATAAATTTTAGTGTAAATTATAACACATATTAAAAAAGTTTTTCACCATTCATTTCTTTTTAGTTTTCTTTGCATATATATTTTTTTCTTTTTGAAGGTTTTTAAAGATATTGGAATAACCTTCTGTAATCGGGTCACCCGCCAATTAGCGTATATATTATATTGTTGGAAATTTCCGAACTGTCGCAGATGCACCGGGATTGGCGCAATATTTGGCTCAATTGGCGCCATTTTGGCTCAGAAAAACCGAGACAAAAAAACCCAGAAACAACCCAAAACCCGGTTTTTGCACCCGTTTGGCATAGATTCCTAAAGTAGCATGTTTGTTTGATTTTATTATGAAACACACACATTTTGTATTATAAACACACACAAATTATTTTATTTTAAAACACCCACAATGATTCATTTATTATAAAACTCACATTATTTAATTTAATATAAAACCAATAGAATCTGTTCTACCGAATTGCCATGTGAAGCAAAATCTTGCCAAAATCACTGGATTGCCTAGTCATAAAATCACCATTTTGCGCCAAACGGATAACCCGGTGCGTCTGCGACATCTGTATCGAAATGCCGTTTATATTTGAAGGGGAGTTTGGACAGTAAATCGGATTGGAGACGATCACACGCAATTTGTACTCAGCAATTAGTAAATTTATGTATTTTCATTATGAAGCAAACGGAGAATAAAATAATTTAGAATTATATATTTTTTCTCTGTCAGTTACTTTACTATCAGTAAACAAGCAATACTTGCAATGTACCAAAAAATCTTGGACATGCAAATGGTGGCCAAGTAACAATATTTGCTGATTTATCATTTTAGCCTAGATAAGAAAAAAAGTACCTGGAATTCAGATTAGAAACAATGTTGATCATTACAAAGCAATTTCTGCTAACGCACATCTCTAGCCGCTGAACTTAGCGACAAATTATCGATTATATTCATTATAGGGTTTCTTTAGACAACAGACTGAAGAATAATCCAATCTTCAAAATAAAAGAAATTGCAAGACTATTTATTTCTTCGTATTATTATGCTCATTAAAGAAAAGTTCCGGTTCAAGTATTTACCAAATGATTATGAAATAATGATTACTAAAAATTTTGCGTGACTAACTTTATTTATCATTCTCAAGTAGTTTTATTAGTGAAAGATCTATAATTCAGTCAAGAGCAATTTGACATTATTTAATGGAACGTAATTTGGCACGTAATTAACTTCGTTTTGTAGCTAACTCTGGTACATTTGTAACCATATCACTGCAAAAACGTCTAAGCGTTGACTTTCAACTTGGATGTTTACCCGATTACGGATGACTAGGAATATTTTATTTGATGCAACCTGTAGGATTATTTTTCTATCAGAATCAGATTTTGAGGTTTTTTACAGGTTAATTGTTACATGATTGCAACTGGTATATAAAATGAAAAGGCAGTAAAAATAACATAATTATAATTTTATTCAAACAATTCGTCTTTAAAGCTCACTTTTAAGATTCACATTTCTTTTAAATATGAAAGTTAAACACTGTTCTTTATGTGCAAGTAATTTATTGCTTTTTTCACTATATTTACTCTGCTGGAATCCAAAGATAGAAAACCGCAGTAGATCTGCAAGAAGATGACGTATATTACGAAATATAGTGTAACGTAGAGTGAGATTTTAGTTAAAGTACCGGAACCACGCATAGCATCAAGCTGAGAGACCCGGAGTTCAAGAAATAACAAACGAAAATGAATAACCCGAGCATTATTTAAATTCAATGATCAATCTCTGCGATGATTGCTCTCTTTTTAGTAGTAGGGCAACTAGAGGACATTTTAATTTCTATTGGTCATAACGGCCGCATTTGTCTACCAAACTCTACTATAAATGATGTAATAAAAGTGTTGCTTCTTAATATCCTGAATTTTGTCTAACACCTAATATAAAATAATAGCGCAATGGCATTGGCATTGTATTGAATAATGCGGAAGGATTTGCCAGGTGAAGGTTCAAATTACTTGAAAATACATGGTCGAATTCACCATTTCGTTTTATTCAAGGTTCATTTGGAAAATTGACCATCGCAGCGGGCATAGCCTGCTAGTTTTATTCTATAACTCACTATACTAAAGTACTTCAAGAACCGTAACGTACGAATCCGAATACATGTTTAAATTATTTCCCTTAAATTCCGTATATAATTTGAAAACTTTAAAAACGTTATCTTTGATTAATGCACAAAAAAAAGTATTTACCAAGTTACAAGCTGCGTACATTTTTTGGAATTTGCAAGGAGATTGGCACCGCTATTGTTCTGACCTTATGCGCATGCCGAACGAGCTTCGCAGTTTTGCGGTCATGTGACCCAACAGTTGGTTGTTGCTCTAGCTGCCGAAAAGGCACGTTTTGTTATTCAGCGTGTCTTATAATCAATTATTCTGCTTTGGTTTGCAGCGGGTATATTTCCCACAAATGTCTTCGAACTAGATTATTACTAGCGGGTTTATTACCCCAATATCACCATGTTTGCTTTTATGTGTTTATCAATGTTCTGTACTTGTTACGTCTGTGTGCTGTGCAATTAAATATATAGGAAATAACAACAATGATTCGTAATCAATCAAAAACACACACACAATATTCACGATCATAGACATCTGGTGGTCCGTCGTCGGCGCAGCCGAATAGCTGCTATTGAAAAATTAAACAGATCCAAAGGTGCTCTAAAAGGTGCCATTACAAAACTGGAAAAATGTGTACAAGAAAACGCGGAGTAAGGTACTTACTCGAGTACTAAGCTCGAAATAAAGCTCCGAAAACTACCGGAGCTTCAGACAAAAATATCTGAAATACGGGATAAATATTATGATTTCGCGGAGATTAATTACTTGCCGGAAATCGAAAATGAATTGGATGAACTTGAAAGCAGAATTGAACAAATAGAAGTAAGTCTCAATATATTTCTTAAAAATCTCATTTTTTGCATGCTGATTCTAGAACTTTTAATAACATTAAAGTTAAATTGCCCGAAATCCCATTACCCATATTTAATGATAAATATGAAGAGTGGTGCATCTTTAAAGTACAATTTACTAATTTAATTTTTCACAATGAACAACTTAATGATGCACAGAAACTCTTTTATTTTCGAGTATCAAATAAAAGAGTTCTATCAATTACGGAGACTATCAATTACGGCTGGATTTTGCAGACCAATTCCTTATCCAGTACGATGAAGATAGCAGCTGGCCTTTAAGCATTCTGTGGACAGATGAGGCGCATTTCTCGTTAACTGGTAACGTGAATTCGAAAAATTGTGTGCACTGGGCAGAGAATAATCCACATGATGTGCATGCACGTCCATTAAACGAGGAAAAAGTGACTGTGTGGTATGGTATAACGAGTACGTTCATCCTCGCCCCTTACGTTTTTGAAGAGTGATGCCGGTGATCTGCAAACGTGTACAGTAACGAGTGCTCGCTATCTGAACATGTTAACTCATTACGCGATTACCGCATTGCAACGGCAAAATGCTCTATCTGAAGTTGTGTGGATGCAAGATGGCGCTCCTCCACATGTCGGGTCTTCAGTCAAACGTGTCTTAACTCAACAGTTTGGTGAGAGAGTTATTTCCCTTCATTTCCCGTTTCCGTGGCCACCAAGGTTTCCTGATCTGACACAAATGGATTTATGGCTGTGGGGATATCTGAAATCCAAAGTGTATCAGTTTCGTCCTCAAACTGCATCTGATTTGAAAGATGCCATCAGAACTGCGATTCAAGAGATTCCTATTGCCATGATACGTGCTGTAGTGCTATCCACCATCAGAACTGCGATTCAAGAGATTCCTATTGCCATGATACGTGCTGTAGTGCTATCCACCATCAGCCTCATGCAAAGTGTCATCGTGTGTGAAGGAGGTCATGTGGAAAATTTGTGAAACACATTAAAATGCTTTATTTTATGCTGCTTCTCTGTCCTTATTGGTTGTACTCACTTTTAGCCTATCTACCGCCGGTGATTTTCATGCTACAGTTGCCGTTCCAACGCTATTTAGGGTTTTTCACAATGGAGATCACATTCCAATACAAAAAAAATGGGTGTTGCCATTTGATTTTTTCGAATTTTTCTCACTGTAACCGTAACTGTTTGAGTGACACTGTTGTTTTCCATATCATCCTTGAGCGCATACCTCAAAATACCTTTTGCCAAAATTTCATGCAGTTTCTGTTAATGGTATGATGGTTAGGGGCCCAAATGTCGGATAGTTTTTTTATAATCGCCCTGTATTTCGGTTCAAAATATTTCGGTTTGTATGTAAAGGTAATTAAAAATCGGAAGATTTAGAAGCTATGATAATTCGATGGGTTTTATTAAATGCCACTTTTTTCCAAACAATAATAATTGTAATAGATTTATACGCCAAATCTTGTAGAATTTGGAAATTTTGGAAATAGATTTGTTTGGAAATAATGGTAAACTAAAAAGTGACCAATGGGCTGAAATGCTGGAATCTGGAAATAGTATAAATTTAAATATGTGTTATACAGTGGTGAAAATAAATTATAAAGTAAAATAATATTTGAATAAGTATATTATTAAAAGTTATACACAAATTATATACCATAGCTACTTGGGACTACTTTTATAATATTCAATTCGTTTACAAAAAAAAAAGATCCATAAAATTATTTTATAGAAGTCGTTTTAGAGGTATGTGGCAAAGATTATTATTTTCAAAAGGGGTACAAATAGAATGAAAAAGCAGTAGCTAGTGGCTAGACTGTATTTTAAACAAGGGCATCACTTGCAAACTTGACCAGTAAAAGGAGTAAATTTAGTCACACTTATCTGCGATTAGAATATTGGAAAATTACTTTCCACTGTGACTGCTGGAACAGGGTTCCTACCAGAATTTTTTAACATAAATATTCTATTTAATATTTAAATAGCTTAAAATGTAGAGGCCTCGCTTAATTGCAGGATACTTTTCTGAATTTAAATAAGGCGAAAAATTCTATTAAAAATTGTGGTACAGGCGTACGAACCCTGCGGAAGTTTGCACGTGATCGTAATACGGGTCTGAACAGCGGTAATAACATTATAAGTCCCTTTTAGGGCTAAACTATAACACTTTAAAACTTATGGGGTACTTATTCTGAAAGCAGTTCCAAAACTGTTTTAAAATTAATTCAGCAAAATTAAATTATTGAAAATATATTTCAGAAATAATAAATTTGATTTTGACACATAATAAATCCATTGACTAAACGTTTGGTACAAGAAGAACAAAATGAAGTAGTACTAACTTGTTATTTAAACATAATTACTACTGGTTCTAAGAACACGTGTAACTGTACCGTCTATGAACGTTACTATATCAAAACGCCATCTTGTAGAGAGCTGAATGAAAATCTTCTGTGTACTATGGTAAGACAATTATCTCTAAGAACAAACTTTAAATAAGGGTACTTAATGTGAAGGATTATTGTTAAGGCTAAAGCGCCAAAAATATTAGGAATAAAGACGCGAAATATACCCAGAAAATAGTCGCATTTCTTCTAAAGTTTTCCTATTAAAAAAATGAAGATTACAATTTATAAATTTTGCTGTTTGGGACAAGCAATGGCATTGACTTTTATAACTCTGAATCTTTTTAAATTTAGAAATTTATTTTTTCTATATTTAAGACAGTGCACAGCATAGTGTAGTGCTTGAAAGGTGGATTAGTAAAAAAAATTAACATTCATAGTTAACTTGCTTAACAGTAGAACGCCCGGAAATTTTACTCAAGTTTTATAAAAAAAACTTTTAGAATAGAATTTTTATTTAAAACTATTTGACTAATTTATTTAACTTATTTTTGCGTGGTTTATATTTAACCTTTTTATAAACAACTGATTCAAATCAAAATACATTTATTTGGTACCGGTTAAAATGACCGCTATGGTCGTTCAAATGTTAATTAACATTTTTTAGCCAAGAGCATAAAATATGCCGTTATGTAAGAACAACCCAGATCGTCGCTACCATGTCAAACTATCGAATGTGAAAAAATGCATTTTTCATTACTTTTAAAAATGAGCCGATTGCCACCACTAAATTTTAATAGGGTTTCAGGGCTGCAACATCACCAAGGTTGTCAGTAAAACCTCCTTTTTCATTCAGAAATTTCGAATCCATACCAGAAATTTAAAATAGAAATTTTTGCTTTATATAATGACAGAATATTTCGTGTTTACGCAAAGTAAGAATTTTTCTCTCAAAATTTCCGGTATGGATATGGCATCTCTGAATTAAAACGGGGGCCAAACTGGTAACCCTGTTCTTCACGGAAATGTTTTAAGGTATTTTTATTAGGCAAAGAATTCTAATAAAATTTAGTGGTGACAATCGGCCCATTTTTAAAAGTAATGAAAAATGCATATTTTCATATTCGATTGTTTGATATGGTAGCGACGATATAGAGTTGCAAAAAACCCGAAGTTTTTGAGGGACGGGAATAAATCCGGGAATTTTTGGAAATAAACCCGGAATTTTGGTGAGTATGGGATATTTTGAAGAAGTTTTGAAAATAAACAAAACTAGTCTTTTTTCTGATTATTATTATTTTTATTTTTAACGAATTTCAGACTCTGTTCTGAAAAGTTTAAAATGGTTTTTTCTTTTTGAATTCATAAAACTTACGATTTTGCGCTTTAACTTTTTAAAATTTGTTATAACATATCATTTGCTTTACAACAATGGCGCCAGTGAATTAGTAATGATTTGAGTTTCTTTAATAATTAAAATTGTGTAATTTCTGTTAGCTGGCATATTTACTATTCAGGCATACCCATATTAATTTTCTTCTGAGTTGCAGTGTATTTTTGCATTTATTGCTTTTGGTTTTGTTTTTCTTTGTTATCTTTGTTACTTAAGTTGTCTGAAATGGAGAACAGGGACGATCTTTATATTCATGTCAGGCAAGATGAATCTGTCATCTGCCTCTCGCACTTTTTACTTATTCACGTGCTATGACAGATGAGTTTTAACTGTATTATAGTTTTTAAATGTACGTTTTCAGTTTTTCCTTCTAGATTCCCCACCCCCCGTTTTGTAAAATTATAAATAAAATAAAATTAAATTAAATAAATAAATAAATAAAATTTAAACAATTAAATAAATAAAACATTGTGTAAAATTTAGCCCACAGTTTGTATAGATAGAAAATACTTTTCCTTCTCTCATAATAAAATTAGTTTTAGACGTTACGGGTGACTGTCGTATGATTTCATTCCCCTCCCCGTAAAATTTTACTTGTAAACAAAATGTTCCCACGGTACATGGGAAGCTCAAAAATTATGAGACCACCAAGGCAGACACTTTGAGTTTTAAGTGGACAATTGCGCAGGTTGTTATAGCCCCATAAAATAGATTCTCATAGCCCCATAAAATAGGTCATCACTTGGTACTTTGCAGCAAAATTGCACGTTTATGGCAAGTGAGAATAATTGCTGTATCTGTTATGCATTGTAGAGAGAGCTACATAAAATTTAACTGTTTTTCGGAAAAGCCAGACCTCACGCAAACACTCTCAAGATCACATGGTTTCGGCGTGGAGAAAGTAAAGGGGTGGACCTAGCAACTCAACTTTGGCGCTGTATGCGCTCTTCACCAATTGCAGGGGTCTCGGTTATGTGTATGCGGGAGGGTGAAAAAGAGGGTCCTTTGATTGGATAAGATGATGGAAGAGAATTAGCTGGGCTGGTGTGTATGTCAGATCGGAGAGTTGAGATGAAGATGGAATGGTCACGTTGACAGAGAGCGGGGAATAATAAGATCGGACTGATTTTTGAAAACTGTGGTTAGCACGAAAAAGAAGGAAGGGTTTTAGCGGCATGAGTAACGTGAGGGCACCGGTCTTCGAGAGCGTAATTCACCGTATGTCGTAAGGCCTATCGACTGGCGACGCAAGGCTCGCAAAAATTCGCGGCGTCGGTCAATGACGACGCGTGCACGGGGAAGCAGCGACTCTGACGGCAAAAAAGGAAAGCGATCCCTTCGCTCGTAAATCTAGCGGAGATCATATTGCGGAGATTGCTGGGACCCTGTGACGGAGGCATCACCAACGAGATGCGGCAAAAACCTTCTGTGGTCGGCGGGCAGAAAAGTGACAGCTGTGCTTAGCAAGTGGTGGGAAGTTAGCGAGATAACACCGGTGCTAGAGACCGTAAACATCCCTCTTAGCCAGTGTGTGGACGAACTGTTTATGAGAATTAAACGGTAAAGTAAGACCTCTCGAGGCTGTCTGGTGAGTGCTATATTTGTTGTATTATGTGATGCAAAGAAAATATCTTGCTAATAGTGTGAGAATATTAATTATATAAATATATTCTGATTACATAGGTTTTGTTTGAAAATCATTGTTCTTATCACCATTCTAAAATACTTGTTTAGAAAATGTGAGCATAATAGCGTTTGCGCTCAGGTATAAGTTTCTATAGCTTCTTGTAACTATGTTTTGATTCAAGTTTCTATGATCTTAATTCTATGTTTTTGATTTTATGATTTTGATTTCAATTGATAAGCCCTATGGTTTATCCCAAGAAATTTAGTAGGTGTTCTTGAGAGAACTTATGTAAAACAAATAATAATAATTTCTTCTTTCATAAATAAATGTGTTCACTTTGATCAATTAAGTGCTTGATTCTTTGCTCTAAACTGACTTAATGTAATTGAGGAACTCCCATAGTTCTCAAATGTTAAGGAGAGGTAGTTCCACCTATTTTGAGAATTAAGATCAATTTTAAGATTATTACTTTTCAAATTATAGGATACTCACTGTATGAAGTCCTTAGTCAGCTTAATACATACCTTCATGGCTTGTGCATTTAAAATTATTTCCACAATACGAGAAATTTAAGAGTGTGTTAAAATATCAATAAATACATCGGTTCCAGGCATTTATGTAATCTTTCAGGTAATGAGATATTGAATAAATATTACACTAGGATTTTCAAAACGCAATTCTTTAAGTATTTATGTTTAGGATTTCAGCAGCATTCTTCAAAATTTTGGATGTTTCATGCCTATCATGAAATAGAGTGTGTTTTTGTGATTATGCTCATACTGTGGTCAGATGCTGTTTGTAACCGCCACTAAGTATACTCTTCACCTCAGAGTTTAGGTGGTTTATTCAAAATTTAAAGTCTTGATGGCACCTACCAGTTAACTGTCACTTGTGGGGTTTTGGTTACTTGTCACAAAAGAACACAAATAGTAATTTCAGTCTACTGATAGAAGATTTCAAATTGAGCTTACTCATTCCTACATATGAGAATTAATGATAATTATAAGTAAATTAAAAGAGAGGTGATTAACGACAATTGTAACTAAATTAAGTGAAACTATAACAAAACACCTCTCACACACGATTAAAATATCAACTTTTGTTATTTTAATTTCTCTTACTTAATATTTCTGCGGCATAAGTATGTATTTCATTAGTTTCTATGTAAACTGTGCCGTTTTTCTGTATTTATGTTATTAGCTTTGTTTACATGTGTACAAAAACATTTTGTTTAAAAAAAAAATCCATGTCTAAAACTTTCTAAAAACTCCCGGGAATTTTTAATATTTCCCTCTCAAAAAACCCGGTTAGACCCTTTGGAACTCTGTCCAGTTGGATACCAGACCAGCGTTACCAGTGGCTACTTTTTTTTAATTCAGTTTTCTTGATTGCCACCAGTGTTTTGAGAAAGTAAAATTCACCTTATTTGATGACAGATTAAATAAGGCGAAATGAAGGAGAATTATACCATTTCAAAAAAGTGGTGTCAATCAGGCAATCTGAATAAAAAAAAAGTAGCCCACTGGCAACACTGTACCAGACGGACTGTGCCCGGTTGCAATCTTTCTATTCAAAATCTCGCAGCCGTTCCAACCAAGTAAAGGATCAGCTACATCCCTCGAACCGATATTTATTTGTAATAACACATCGGAATTCTCAGCAGATTTAAAGTATATATAGAAATTGCAACACATTTTTTCTGGTAGTAATTAATTAATTCTAAATCCCTTTTTTTGTTCTAAGATCAAAAATTGAAAGTTCGATATTTACCATTACACAAAAATTAAATTTTATGATGCTAAATACATGAAACTGCATCGTAAAACACATAATATTAAACGTTTTTTATATGAAGATGTGTACTACATTTTATTCTCTAACTTACTACAGTAAAATACTCGCAGAATCGTAAGGTGGGAATCCGAAGACATGTTTAAAATATTTTCCTTTAAAATTCGTATATCGTATGAAAAATTTGTAAAACATTATATTTGATTGACGCTAAAAAAGTATCTCACAAAATGCAACTTGTGCACATTCCTTATAATTTCCAAGGAGTTTTGTACCGCTTTTTAAGATAAGAAATTTTCTATTTAATATTTAAAATGGAGTATTATTAAAATGTATTGTTACAGGGGTGCAAAAATTTAGGCGTCAATGGGCCGATTTCCACCACTAAATTTTAAGTATTCTTCGCCTAATAAGAATATTGATAAAATTTAGGCGAAGTACACTAATAAAATTTGACGAAGAATACTAATAAAATTTAGTGGTGGGAATCAGCCCATTGGCGCCTAGATTTTTGCATTCCTGGTATTGTACTATATTTCTGCGTTGAATTAAAGAAAAAGAAACATTATATTTAAAAAAATGGGGTAAAAAGGTACACACTCGGAAAATAACACATATTATTCTGCGATTAAAAAAATAGCTATATATTTTTTTAATTTTCCTCATAAACGAGGTTTTTATTTTCAATTTTCTTGAAACAAAACTTTTAGATAAATTTAGAAAATGAAGAAAGAAAATATCTTTTCGATTTCTTTTTTAATTCATAAAATAAAATAAATTTACAACGTTAAATGTTTGTTAATACATTACGTTTATAATTTTAATATCAACTTAACACCAGAATTCTATTATATGATCAGAAATTCTGATATTTAACCAGCGGAAGTTACCGATTTTTTTCTCATTTTCGACTTCTTGATGATAGCCAGGTTCTGGTCTAAACCGCTTGGGACTCCGACGAAACGTTTAACATCTATAGAAGGGTTTTAATGTTTTAAAAACTTTATTTCATTTTACATCTATTTTAGTAATAAGTAATACATTGTGATTAATTTTAAATGTTTTCACTTTTTAATTAATTCTCTGTACCTTTATTTAGTCGCATTTCAATTTTCAGTTATTTGTATGTGACATGAACATATATAATTGGAATACTACTCGTGATATAATGTCCGATAGAAACTTTCAAGCATCCTCGAAAAGTAACTTCTGGAAATAAGAACAATGATACTTTGAGTAAACTAATTATAAAACATTTCCCTTAACATTGCTATTTGAAACAGGTTTAAAATTTTCCTCCGAATGTTAGTTTAAATGTAATAATCATATAATAACTGCCAACTTTTACACCTTTTTCATACCACTAAAATGTGAACAAAATTTATTATTTATGAAATCGGAAAGTACGTCGATTAAATATGGCAAAATTTATTAATACATTTTAGTGGTGCGGAAAAAGCGTAAAAGTTGGCAGCTATGTAATCAGTCAAAGAAGTGCGTTCATTGTCTGAATATAATCACAAATAATTCTGCATATCCTGTGCCTCCACCTCGATTGTGAAAGTTCTTATTTTGATCTCATTTTTTTTAAGAAATAAAAAAATGAGACTCCATAACGTCTTATTTGATAATAGTTTAACTTTTGTAAAAAAATTAAATAAACACAATTTAACCCTTCTTTGCATGAGTTTTTCTTTTGCAATTGTGTTTTTTATACATATATAAAATATTAGACACCAAAAATTTTAAGATAGATTTTTAACTTTGTTCAGCAACATAGTTCACGGGAAATTTACTGGCTTAATAATTCTATATAAATAGAGTGGTGGCGAAGAAGTTGATTTATTTATTTAAAGTTAAATAAACAGTGATGGAAAATTACATCACTATGCAATTAAGGGTTAACACGTGGATACTCTAAGCTCTAAAAATTGGTTATTCTTATAAATTTGTAATCTAGCATTCCCAAATTAGGTCATTAATTAATACTCGCAGTTTATTATAATCCCAGGATTTCAGGATTGAGCTCAATATACACCAGTGGACCCGTTGCGAGGATGTCGCACTGCAGTCTAATAATTTTTAGCAATATCTAATATTTTTAGATGCATGTTTATACTTCTAAAGAAAAATATCTGTAAACAACAATAGTAAAGCCAGAATAACATCTCATTTATTCCATCAAAGTTACAGTAAAAACTGATTGAAGAAGAAAAAGGCACGCGCGAGAAAAAAATAACAATCTTATTTTAACTATTTTAACCGCATTAGAAAATGACGTCATCCGCTTCTTGAAAAACAAGAAACAAAGAAAAATAAATTGAATGCATTTAAAATACAATTTAATCTAATACAACAAAGCATACTTTTTATTCTACACGTGAAATACCACTGCTTCGATCGATCGATAGTGCATTTTTCTTCTAAACATATCAATTCCAATTCTGCTTTTTAACCATAAATATAAAATAAACCCATGCGGAGAAATCATACTTTATATTTTTTGTACTATTTATTTTTCTATAATCATTGTTGAGCATCCTATAATGCGGTGTTTCATTTCAATGCCAACACTCGTTTGAGAAAAATCTTTCATTTCATTTATGAAAATCATGCCGATTTAAATTTTAATTAACATTGATTTTTATTCAAAAAACATGTTTTAACTAAATGTGAGTGTACTATGTCAGAATCCGCTTCAAAAACCACTCAAATGACACCTCATTCGTTGCTGTGCTTTTCGCAAATTCATAGAAAAAGGGATGATGACAACAGAAATAATATATATGATAAAAATTTTCATTTTATTTAAAACTGTTATTTATATGCAGAATTTCTCTGATAAATAAGGCAAAAATGTCTGTTCAGTTTTACTGGTGGATGTTCCCGCGGGGTTAATTGGGACCAGCGCATCAAGAAAGCTACTTATTTATACTTACACACCTACCAATCATAAAAAGCTTCAACAATATCAGAAAGTGAATACAGTGGCGTTTAAAATATTTATCATAAAAAAAGAAAGCACTAAGCAGTTCAGCAATCACCGGGTATTAATTTATTATTTACATACACTTTTAATCTAACAAATGGACACTTATTACAAATTAAAGACTAATTGGAATAACATTGTTCTATTATGTATACAATAAACACAGAATTTTTTAAACATTAATACAATTATCTATATTTTATTGAATATCATTTTCTACATTATAGTGTTGAAAAAGTGCCATTGTTGCACTTTCACAGCCAGTTGGCATGTTTTAACGAACGCTATTTGGGTCATAAATAACACTTGGTTTTTATAAATTTGTATACACGAGCAGGGAAGACCGAGCTATGCTCGGTCAAAATTAGATTTGAGTTCAAATATCCTGATGCATGACCAAAATGACCCACTAATCAAATTTTCACAAACACGTGACCTAGCCCAACAGTCTTCTCGTGCCCAAAAACTATAGGAGGCAAAATTTAGTCTAAATAGTCTGAGCCGTTTTTAAGATAAAATAGCTTGACCCATAATGACCCATGACCAAAATGACCCAATAATTGAATTTTCTCGAAAATGAGACCCAGCGAAACAGTCTTCTCGTGCCCGAAAACCACAGGATGCAAAATTTAGTTTAATTATTCTGAGCCGTTTTTAAGATAAAATAGCTTGACCCATAATGACCCATGACCAAAATGACCCACTAATTGAATTTTCTCGAAAATGAGACCCAGCCCAACAGTCTGCTCGTGCTAAAAAATCACAGGAGGCAAAATTTAGTCTAAATAGTCTGAGCCGTTTTAAAGATAAAATAACTAGACCCATAATGACCCATGAACAAATTGACCCACTAATCGAATTTTCTCGAACACATGACCTAGCCCAACAGTCTTCTCGTGCCCGAAAACCGTAGGAGGCAAAATTTAGTGTAATTAGTCTGAGCCGTTTTTAAGATAAAATAGCTTGACCCATAATGACCCATGACCAAAATGACCCACTAATCGAATTTTCTCGAACACGTAACCTAGTCCACCAGTCTTCTCGTGTCCGAAAACCGTAGGACGCAAAATTTAGTGTAAATAGTCTGAACCGTTTTTTAGATAAAATAAGCTAGACCCACAGTGACCCACTAATCGAATTTTCTCGGACATGTGACCTAGCCCAATGATTTTGTCGTGCCCGAAACTCGTAAAATACAAAATTTAATCAAAATCGTTAGAGCCGTTTTTTAGATAAAATTAATTTACCCCGGTTAACCCAAAAATGACCCACTAATCCAGAGTTTTCGAACATGTGACCCAGCCCAATAGCCTTCTCGTGCCCAAAAATTGTACGATACAAAATTTAGTCAAAATCGTTTAAACCGTTTTTTAGATATAATTAGCTTGACCCTGACCCTTGATGACCCACTAATCGAATTTTCTCGAACACGTGACCTAGCCCAATGGTTTTTCTGGTGCCCCAAAATGGTAGGATACAAAATTTCGTCAAAATCGTTAGAGCCATTTTTCAGATAAAATGTGCATATATATAGCCACACACAAGATTTGCTCGTATTAGAATATATGATTTGTAACCATAAAAAGTTTTGGTGACTAATGCCCTGCACTCCACGACCGGAAATTTTACGGAAGTTTTTTAAAACTATTTCACACCAGAAATTTTATTAAAACTACTTATTTTATTCTTTTAACTTGTTTCTGTGAGTTTCATATTTAATTTATTTTAAAAAGAAATTTCTGGTTCGAATTGGAATATATTCATTTAGTAACCGTCAAAATGACGGCTCACTCTAGTTCTAGTGTTAAATTAATTCGGTAATTTATAATTAATTTCTAAAAATAATAAAACAGTGCATTGTTTTTGGAAACACACCCATGAACGAAATTTTTTATAATTATAGCATAGACAGAATTGAGTGAAAAATCAATTAAAAAACTCAGATATATGAAACAACTTAAGTTTAAATGTACAGTGTAAAAAGGAAGACAATCTTTTAATGAAGATAATTAAGATAATATTTTAATAATAAAGTCACCATATCCTTTGAAAGCTGCTTTGACTAATCCGATTACAATAAATGATAAGATTTTATTTTATGAACGGATGTTTTGCATTAAGTAATAAGTTTTAGATGCATATGGTACTTCAAAAAAAGAAGTGTTTAATAATAGATATTAACCGACTTCCAACAAAGTGTGGTTAACATATTTGCCTCTTTAGCGTATACAATACGTCCATTTCAGGAATTTATTTTTTGTTCAGAAATTACGAAAGAATAGTTTTTACTTTAGGTAATTACGAAGAGCCTGTCATTAAATAAAGTATAAATAACTATTCAGAATTTCTGAAGTGCACGTTGACCCTCCAGCCGCGGGCGTTTTTTTCATTTTCTTATATGAAATCATGGCCTAATTTTATTCGCCATTTATAATAGTTTTAAGCATTGAATGCCACCGGAATTTACAAACAAATGTATTTCCAAATAAGTAAAATCAGCTTCTTCCGGTAGGAATGTGGCATTTATGGATTCCAAATGTAACAAAAAACGCAGAACTTCATGAAATTATATATATATATTATAATTTGTAAAACGGTTCTGAATGTTTCAAAATAAAAGAAAAAAAAATCAACGAATAAATAGCGTCCCCCGACGCTTAAATACCATAAAAATTGCAGGCAACGTAGGCAATAGCGTAACCCGCGGAATTGTATAGAATAAGTGAAACGTGATATGAACGTTGGAGGGTTAATAATGGCAAATAGGGCAAATGGGTCCCGCGGCTGGAGGGGTCAGGACCCGCGGGTGGAGGGTTAATATTTCAAATGGGTTAAACAATTTATTTTTATGTTTTGTTCTTTCTGTACGTTCACGCATAATTGTTGAACGGATACTCTGATCTTTATAATCCTTTTTTTTTGTTCGAAAGATTATAATGATGGTCTGATAATCAGGATACAAATATGGTATATTTGTCTGTTTGTCCGTTTTCTAGCCTCTTTTTTTTAAAGTTTTCTAGCCTCTTTTTTTTAAAGTTTTCTAGCCTCTTTTTTTTAAAGTTTTCTAGCCTCTTTTTTTTAAAGTTTTCTAGTGTGTATCTTTTGTTAAAATAAACCAATAGCCAAGAAGTTTTCATAAGTTTTTAAGCCCATATTACTTGCATACGGGGGCAGCTCGTGAGTGGCGTTATTTGGGGCACTAAGACTAAATGCATGTCTACCAAATTTATTCTTCTTGCCACTGTTTTTTACAAGATATTTTTGTCTTAATATAAATGCTAGATGATTACACCATGGAGCAGTACTACATTAAAGACGTGAGTATAAAATATCACAAATTTACTAAATGGTGTATACAACTGTCAAATTTAAAACTTATGCATACATTAAAATCAAATTAAAAACATCAACGTTTCGACCAACTTCTATGGTCATCATCTTTCTTTGCAGTGTTAATAATTTGGACCGTAATATAAAATTCACTTAAGAAATAGAGAAAAATGCTTCTTTACCCTTCTTGGATGTTGAATTACACCACAATAATCAGGTGCTGCGCTATAATGTTTATAGAAAACCTATGAAGGAAAATACTGCTATCCCCTTCAATGCTAATTTACCTTTTCAATACCTGATATCTTCATTTAAATCGTTCATTCAAAGAGCTTTCTTAATTTGTTCTGGTACGCAGTTAAAACAAGAGCTTAATTTTATAAAGCAAATAGCCACTAACCATGGGTTTCCCCTTAAATACATTTATAACATCACTCATAGGCATCACTGTCCACCCCCTCACAGCTTGCCTAATAACCAACAGAGGCCAACACATTGTCGGTTTGGATATGTTCCGGTCATTTTTGAAAAGTTAAGGAGTATAGTTCGTTTGTTTAATGTTCAGCTTATTGCTATTCCCCCTCCTTACTTCACTAATTTATTAAGTAGTAACCTGGATCTTAGACCGTTGAACGAATGTGCGGGTGTTTATGAAATACATATTATTTTGAAAGATGGCACTAAAAAGTTTTACATTGGGGTTACAAAAAGAAAATTTATTGAACGTCTAAAAGAACATAAAAGGAAAATTTCGCAATATCAACAGACGACAGCCCTTGCTAAATTCTATTTTAATAATCCTGACAGCGGCATTGATAAATGAAAACCCCAAATTTAAAATTCCATGTAATAACGCCATTGAGTGTCTGCGGAGGGAGTCCATTGAAATTATTGGTAGGAGTAACGAGGTTTGTAATGATAGCATTTCATTTAATATCCCTAAACTTTGGATAAGCATCTTGAAATAGTCAATTACGCTTATATTCATCCTTTGAAGTTACGGTTTGAAAGTGCACTATTTTTATTCTTATAGTTACAGACAAACTCACCATTTCAGTTATTTTGATGGGGGGAGGGTCCATGTCAAGTCTTTGCAACTTTGGATAGTTATCACCGCTGCTTGCCATTTTTAGCACTTTCCAACCTAGTTGAAAAGTGCTTATGACTTCGGTTTGTCTGGCCGTATGGCCGTATGGCCGTCTGGCCGTCTGGCCGTCTGGCCGTGCTCTAACTCCCGTAAATATGCTCGGATTGCTCTGCAATTTTTATATGTTATTGTCGTTATCTATGGCACGTTCCCTATTTCAACTGAAGTGTGTAGCACTTATAGTTTTCTTACAGGGACACTCAAAAGAATTCCGTTACATTGCGGTCTATGGGGAAAAATCATTTGCGGTTTATTTTAAAAATGTTTCACTATTGTAAACGCATTGAAATTTATATAGATCACTAAGATGCATTAGAAGAAGCTTAATATGGAATAGTAGGTGTATAGCACTTAGAGTTACTTTACAGGGACAGTCAAAATAATTCCGTTACATTACGTCTATGGAGAAAAATCGTCTGCGGCTTATTTAAATAATGTTCCACTATTTTAAACGCATTGAAGTTTATATATATTACTAAGGTGCATTACAAGAGGCTTACTACAGAATAGTGTGTGTATAGCAGTCATCGTTCATTTACAGGGACACACAAAAGAATTCTCTACTGTCTGTTAACAATAATTCCTCGAAGTGCGTTTTAAGTTACTGAAAGCGATTTTAATTTTAACTCGCTTTTTGTCTATTACGTGGTGTGTATAAATTCTGTAGATCCTATATACAGGGAAGCACAAAAGTTCGCGAACACATTTCCGTATTATTTAACTCCAGACGGAGAATTTTAAACTGTGCTACGCGTTTCCTAACTGAACTAAAATTTATTATCCTATGTAGTATATATACAGATCTATAGATCCTATACAGGGCTGAATAAAAGTATTCGGATTACTTAGATGTTGTCTTTTAGCTTATTAAACGGTATGATTTGTAAAATTATTTTGGAAGCGTTGGAAAGTGTTACATAACGCGATTTTAATCTTAACTAGCTTTTTGTCTATTACGTGGTGTGTATAAATTCTGTAGATCCTATACAGGGCAGCACAAAAGTTCGCGAACACATTTCCGTTTATTGACAGAAACTCCAGAAGGAGAATTTAAACGGTGCTACGCGTTTCCTAACTAAACTAAAATTTAGCATCCTATGTATATATACAAATCATATACAGGGCTACATAAAAGTATTCGGATATTTTTCCGAATATTGTATATATTGAAAATTCCTGAAATTACGTTTTTAAATATGTTATGCGTTTTCCAAATTGTTTACTTAGATGTCATCTTTCAGCTTATTAAACGGTAATGATTTGTAAAATTATTTTAGAAGCGTTGGAAAGTGCTACATAATCTATGCTTGACGCATGATTTTTCGTTCTTGTTAGTTTTGAAGTTGGTTATCCGACATTCTGAGCCTGACCATTCTTCATCGGTAATACATTTAAGGCTGTTAGGTTTTGTCCGTTAGGCGGTGCTTCTGCATCGTTTCTGCTTGTGGTTGGTTGGAACGATGGTTGATGGTTAACCTAGTGAATTTTTTTTAATTTGTGGATGGCGTGTATTTCGCCTTTGAAACTTTAAAAGCAATGTAACAACTATTTCCGGAGGATGACCATAGAAGTTGGAAGAAACGTGGATGTTTTTAATTTGATTTTAATGTATGTATAAGTTTTAAATTTGACATTTGTATACATTATTTAGTAAATTTGTGATATTTTATACTCACGTCTTTAATGTAGATTTTTGTCTTATTTATTGAGTCAAAAGTTCTGCAATTAAATAAATTAATAAATTTCTTTCAAAAAATAGTGCTGCGAAAAGAATAAATCTTTCAAGTATGTTTTTAGTGCCCCAAAAATAATCAGTCACGAGAAGCCACTGCTTGTATATATTTAAAAAATACTTTGAGTAATTTATACATTCCTTTTATTTATTTATTTTTTATTTTACAGAGACGCATAAAAAACGGTATCTATTATCTTCGTTTACCCGTCAAAATGAGCATTATTGGCAGCATAGGTCTAGAAAATAAGCTATAAAATCACATTTCGATCGTCAGTTCTGAAAATAAAGATAAATATTACTTTTCAACCGTCTACAAAGATTTTTATGCTGTTACCATTTACATCCACAGAAAAAAAAAATCTCAAAAAGTAACTATTGAAGTAAAAAAAATACTTTATATAAAATTTGTTTAATTTTTTTGTAAACATTTTTGTTGCCTAATTGAATGTTGTTGTAAATCTTTGCCTTAGTTCTAAAGCTTTCCAATTCTTAAAAATAAATGTTACTATTAATAAATTTGACGTTTGATACAAGTCATAGTAGTGACATTTACAACATTTGAAATATAGAAAATAAATGTTTACCATATTTAAAATAGTGCACCTGTAGTGCCTGAAAATTTGTTAACAAGTAATTTAACTATTCATAGTTGACTTACTTATATCATATTCTTCAGCCAGGGGTATAAAATTCACCCGTATATGACAATGACCCAAACCCCACAGAACGAACATTCTAATAGTAAACCAACAGCCGATCTCGAGAAAGATCTTCTGTATTATTTGAACTAGACATAAAATCGACTTTCGTTGTATACCAAACTTTTTTCAAATTTAGACTGTATCTATAAATTGTCAAGCATTTTTTTCTGGTACCGAATAATTAATATAATTTCGAATTAATAAATTTTATTCCTCTTTGTGCAGGAATTAAAAGTTCGTTAGTTAATTTCTCATTGCACATAAATTAAAAGTTCGTTAGTTAATTTCTCATTGCACATAAATTAATTTTTTTTATATTAAACGTATGATTATGCATCGTAATGCACATATTGAGCGTGTCTTGAAAATGAATTTTAGTAAATTTAGTTCTGTAACTCACAATACTAAAATACTTACAGAATAAGTAATGTGAGAATCCGAATACATGTTAAAATTTCTTTCCCCTAAAACCCGTATATTATTCGTATAACTTTAAAAACATTATATTTGATTAATGCAAAATCTAAAAAAAAAAAAAAAAAAAAAAAACGTATCGAGCAAGCTACAAAAGTGTGTACATTCCTTGGAATCTCTAAGGAGTCTTGTACCACTATTTTTAAAGATAAATTATGTTTTAGAATATTGGCGCTATTTTATTTAGGCAAATAAAAGTTGAATAAATATAAAAATATTTATGATAAAAGTTTGGGTTTTCAATATTTTGAGTACAAGGATGCTTTAGGTGAAAATTGTCTCACACCTTCTACATCGAGGCTAACGAAAAAGACAGGCTACCGCGGTGCATTCCACTTATCTTTTTTTACAGACCGCTAGAGTGACGTGATGCTCTTTTCGTACACCTTCATTGGTGCATTCGAGCATCACGTGACTCCGGCGGTCTGTAAAAAAAGATACGCTTAAAGCACCGCGGTAGCCTTTCTTTTTCGTTAGCCTCGTTCTACATCCATCCTTACCAAAGCCATTAAATAATAAGACCAGTCAGATAGTGTTAAATTTGTTAGCGACACACTAGCGCCAAACCTCTGCTGCGGAAGGAGGACAAAACAGAAGTGGGTCGCAGAGAAACGATACGATTTATTTATATCGATATTTTATACGATTTTTATCGATGTTTTGTTTTTGCACTTCCTTTAAAAGCTTGCTAATTATTGGGATCTTTAACATTAAAGCTAAAACTAAAATGAATAAAAAATGTGGAAATTTACTGGATTAATATTTCTATATAAATATAGTGGTGGCGAAGAAGTTGATTTATTTATTAAAAGTTAAATAAAAAGTGATGGAAATTTACATCACTATGCAATTAACCCTTTCCGGCACAGACAAATTATGTTCGTAAAATATGAAATTACTGACTGACACCGGAATTTACAAACGACTTTCTTAGAAAATATGAACTCCTTATTTTAAGCTTTAATTTTAGAAGCAAAATTTTATTAAAATATTCTTGGTTCCGAATGCAGCACTCCCAACCGCTAGATGGCGCTATTTTCAACTTGCGAAAAGTTTCCCATTTATTTGACTGGGCTTATTATTTAATGGCTTTGATCCTTACAGATGGAGCGGATTTTCTATCTCAATTCCATTTTTCATCCACAGATTTTGAATTCATATTCTGAGAATAATTAATAACATATGTTTATATCTTAATTAAATTTTCAGCAATTCACATCCTTTGTACTTAACATATGTTTAGTTTGAGAAAGTTCAGCTGTTGTTAAGCTAAATCCTACAATACGTGTTTTTCGCACATATATATCAGTCCCTTCTCTTAATACATTTACTGGCCGCCAAACGGGAAGAGTGCACTAATAGAAGAGTTTTAGTGCTACTTTTTCCTGTCAAGATATCCTGTGTAATCCATCTGTGAAACGTGCACTATTCAGCTGTTATTTATTAAAACCTATCTTCAAAATGTTATTATTATTTTTTTTAATTTTCATTTCCGTGTTATCTTCTTACGGATTTCAGATTCATGATATTTTACTGAATTTAGACCACTGGTTCCAAACGTAATGGGCATACGCCCCAAATGACAATTTCACATTTTAGGGGGCTTTTCCATATTTTTTACTAGCCCATTCCCTGTTAGTTTTTTTCTCTTATTTTGATAAAGTAATATTGTAGATTAAATATAAAAATATTAAGTACAAAATTGATCCTTCTTATAAACACCACTTCAAAAAAATCTTCTTTTTCGATTTTTCTTTCAAATTTTGAAAAACCTTCATCGTAGGTATTTTCTGTTGCAAATGTTGTAAACATCTACCAAAAAAAAATTTTCTTCGGAAATACCGAATGTATTCAAAACACGGATAAGTGGGCGACTACGAATATGAAAAAGGAGAATATAATACGAGGGAAAATCATTAAGTAAGTCACAAAATATAATTAAATAATAACTTTCAATGATATTCACTTCAAAACTATTTTTATTTCTCAACATATTCTCCACCAACATTTATGCACTTATATCGCCGTTTTATCAGTGCCCCAAAACCAGCTGCATAAGATTCTTTGTATTGCTGTCTCAGCCACATTAAGACCTCAAGTTGAATACAGGAGACAATTCAAAAATTTGAATGGCAACTTCTTCAACATCCACCATACAGCTTCGACTTAGCCCCAAGCTATTTTCATCTGTTTTGTCCACTAAAAAAACATCTTGGAAGCAAGATGATGTTCACAGATGATGATTAGGTTCAACTGGAAGTCTTCATGTGGCTGAGACAGCAACCCAAAGAATCTTATTCAGCTGGTGTTGAGGCACTGAGAAAACGGTGATATAAGTGAATAAATATTGTTGAGGAATATGTTGAGAAATAAAAATAGTTTTGAAGTAAATATCATTGTAAGTTATCATTTAATTCTTTTTGTGACTTACTGAATGACTTTCCCTCGTAGGACATATGCAAAAAAATCGCACTCCAGTGTTATTTTTTAATATCTTCGAAACTTTTCTACTTTTGAGTTCCGGTATTTCTGAATAGCAATCTTTGTTTTTCCATCGGACATTTATTTCCTTAAACAAAGCCATACATCTATTTCGAAAGAAAAGTAAATAAAAATTGGTTTGACAGCTATAATATTTTATCCATGAGATTATCATATGCAAATATAATTCATAGCTTCCAACTATTCCCGTTCATGAATACCACTATTTCAAATATTAATCTCTGTCCTATTTAGACGCAAATTTCTATTATTAAATAAATAGATTATTTCTGTTTATAAATAATGGTATTTAAAAAGAGGATGGTTTGGTGCCTATTACAATTCGATGGCGCCCAATGGTCAATTTTTTGTCTATCACTTTTTTCAAATAATAATCTTTCAATTAGATTTTTGTTGCAAATATTTCCGAATTCTGTAATGAATTTTATTGTTTGGAAATAATGTTAACTAGAAAAATTATCCAATGTGCCTTTTGTGATTAAACCCGAAATTTCATGTAATAATATTAACTACAGTAAAATCTCCCCAAAGCGACCACGCTCCGTTCCATTAGAAATAGGTCGTTTCGAGAGGTGGTCTCTTAATAGAGGTAACGGTTAAATCTAATTTTTGATTGTCGAAAATAAGGTAACGACTTTCTGCAATGAAAATTTATCTTAGAATGAAGTGAAAAAAAACTTGTTTTACGTTGATATATATATATATATATATATAAATATATATATCATAATCATCATCATCATCATCATCATCATCAACCGTTTTCAATCCACTGCTGGATGTAGGCCTCCCCCAGATTTTTCCATTGTTGCCTGTCTAGTGCTTTAGTCATCCAATTAACACCGGCCACTTTTCTGATTTCGTCACTCCATCTTACTTGAGGTCGTCTTCTTGGTCGTTTTAAATCTCTGAGATACCCCTGTAGGGTGTTTGTGCTGCATCTATTGTCTTGTCTTCTTGCAATGTGCCGAGCCCATTTCCATTTTAGCCGTTTAATTCTCTCAATGATGTCAAAAACTTTCGTCTGACTTCTTATCATCGTTATTCTCTTTCTGACTCTTCTGGTTATGCCTAGCATACATCTTTCCATACTTCGCTGTGTTGTTTGTAATCTTTGTACCATCCGTTTTGTTAGCGTCCAAGTTTCTGCTCCATAAGTTAGTGCAGGCAAAACACATTTGTAGTAGACGATTTTCTTTTTTGATGCAAATGAATTGAACATCACCTTAGTCTTTTTCAAATTTATTTTTAATCCCACATTAATGCTAGCTTCTGCCAAATGTTTTAGCATATTTTGCAATTCTTCAGGGCTATTACTGAAAATTAAAATGTCATCAGCAAACCGGAGATGGCTTAAATATTCTCCATTTATTCTAATTCCTTTGTTTTCCCAGTCCAGCGTCTTGAAAATACTTTCTAAGACAGCAGTAAAAAGCTTAGGCGAAATGGTGTCTCCTTGTCTTACTCCTCTTCCAAGCTTGATCTTCGCTTTTCCTTTGTCCAAACGGATGGTTGCTGTTGCTTTCTTGTAGATCTTCTTTATGATATTGATGTAAGGTTTGTCTTTACCAATGTACTCCAGAGAAGTATTTACGGCAGATGTGTAGACCGAATCAAATGCTTTTTCATAATCAATAAAGGCAAGGCAGAGAGATAAATTATATTCTTTATGTTTTTCTATAACTTCCCTTACTGTTTGAATATGATCCATTGTGCTAAATCCACTTCGAAATCCTGCATGTTCTCTAGGTTGAGCTGAGTCCAGATCTGATTCAAGTCTTGTCGTTAAAACTTTGGTGAAAATTTTATAAATCACTGACAGTAAGCTGATTGGACGGTAGTTTTTAATGTTTTCCTTTTCGCCTTTCTTATAAAGTAACACCATCACAGCATTATTCCAATCTTCTGGTACATCTGATTTCTCGAGACATTTGGAAAACAGTAAGGCTAGCATTTTTGCAAATTCTTCTCCTGCTTCTTTGATAAGGTCAATTGTAATTCCATGTTCTCCAGGGCATTTACCTTTTATCATGCTTCTAATGGCTTGAACAACTTCATCTGTCATCACTGGGATTATCTCTTCAGTTTCTGTTATGTTTACTCGTGGATCACGTTGATTGATTTCCCTTTGATCTTCACATTTATATAGATCGTTATAGAATTTTTCGACAATGAGTACTATTTCATTATTGATTTTGGTGATTGTTCCATCTGCTCTCTTCAGTGCAAAAATACCTTTTTCTTCCAACACACAGTTTGCGCTTAGCTGATTTTAAACTTTTGTTATCTTCTAGAACTTTTTTGACAAGATCACAGTTAAATTTTCTGATATCTTCTGTAACACATTTTCTTACCGTTTTACATAATTCTGCATATTCAACTCTTGATTTAGGAAAGTTTTTCTTCATTTTAAATTCTCTGCGTTTCTTCATCAATCTTCTTGTTTCTTCTGTTATTTTCTTTGTTTGCTTCACCAGCTATCGTCCTTGCAATTTCTTGTATAGTATTTGTTATTTCCTTGTTCACTACTGTAACATCTTGTTCTTCTTCTAAGATTGATTGAAGTACTTGAAAACGATTTTTAAGTTCTAAATTAAATTCTTCTTTATGTTTCTGGAGATTTATAATATCGACTAATTTCTTTGAGCGTTGCAAAAGCTTCATTCTTTCCACTTTAGTATTTAAAATCAGTTTGCATCTAACTAACCTGTGATCGCTTCCTGTATTTAAGTTATTGAGAACGCTGCAATCCTGAATAAGATGCTTTTTGTTTGTCAAGATGTAGTCGATTTCACTTGTTGAGCCATTTGCACTACGCCATGTCCATTTTCTTTGTGGCTTTTTCTTGAAAAATGAATTCATGATATACATCTGTTCACATCCTGCAAATTCAATCAATCTGTTTCCTCTTTCATTACGCACCCCATATCCATGATTTCCTACTGAGAACTCACCTTTATTTTTTTCCCCAATTCTAGCATTCCAGTCTCCCATTATTAATTTTATGTAGCATTTTCCCTTTTGATGCATTGAAGCTACTTCTTCATATAAATCCTCAATTTCTTCATCAGTATAGCTAATTGTTGGTGCATAAACTTGGGTAATTTGCAGCTTGTATCTTTTTGACACTTGTATAACTAATCTTGCAACTCTATCTGATGCACTATCATATTCTACGATGTGATTTTTCCACTTTTTATGAATCAGAAATCCTACACCACTTGTTTTTCCATCTTCTGTACCTCTGTAGTACAATACATGTCCACTGGCAAGATCAATCTTCTCTTCACCTTTTCTTCTTACCTCGCATAATCCTAGGATGTCCCAGTTGATTCTTTCTAATTCTTCTTCAAGTTCCTGTAAACGACTTTCAGAAGATAAGGATCGTCCATTATACGTAGCCAAGGTCATCAACTTATGGAAGCCAAGCCGAGCCCGGTGATTCTTAGCACCCTCTGTCTTCATGACTTTCTGATCGCTGCCGTAATCAGGAACATGCAGACTGCCGGGAATTGAGGGCCGTGACTTGTTTTGTGAATTCATGGTAAAATAAGGGGGAAGGTGGCCAAATTCCTCCACGCTGGCCAAGCTGGTTGGAGGAAGCCCATCCGCGTTCGTTCCCCATCCACTAGGCAAGGGTACTAATAGGCTGCACTGGTGGAAGGTGCGGATTGGAGATTAAGTCTCTGCTCCCAGTCGATTCCTTTAACTCCTCCTTTGAGGCATTTAAAGGGTCTTCTCCTAGTTAACAAGCAGAGGCTATTAAACAGCCCATATATATATATATATATATATTATATATATATATTCACAGAAACTTCATACAACAATTAGAGGAAAGAGATATTAAATATGAAAAATGAACACGTACATGTTTGAATAATATCCAAAAATAAGTAGAGAAAAAAAAATATATAAATAAACAGAATTTAAAACAAAGAAAATATAAAACAGATTAGAGGGAAAAATGAAAAGAAAAGAATGAAGGATAAAACTCAAATATGTTATGAAATCTATCCATAAAATATCAAATAAAGAAAAAAGTGAAATATTGAAATAGATGAAATAATTTGAAATAATTGTGGAACCATGACAGAATTATCAAGCCCAAATTACCATAAATTCCACAGAAAATGTATGATTTCATCCAATTAGCTAAAAATTTACAAGATTCGAGCTATTATACATTAATAAATCAAAAAAATTGAAAGAATTACAAAATTAAATATATTAAAAAAGAGGGTGATTCCCCATAATTAACCAGGAAGAAACATGGTTAAAGGCAAAAATGCCATGAATCACCAAATCTTCACCTGTTTCCAAAAAACAATTACTAATGAATTACAAGAGATGAGTTCATATAAAGAATTACAAGAGAAGTGAATGATTCTTAAATATTTAAACCATAACAAAATTAATATCATACAAGCGTAAAAACTAGAATTAAGTAATATTAAAGAACTCGTTAACATGATATACAGCAGTATCTAATAATTGGATGACGTTTCTTTGCTGGATGCCCACTTTGTTATTGAATGCCACCAACCATTTTTCGAATATCGACGACGTCATCCATGCTTTTGCCAACGCCCCCTGAATACTAGGCCTGCGCACAGACATGAAAATAATGGCCTTCGTAGGCGGATTTTTTTCAACGTTTGTACGATCCCTAGAATTTGAACACCAATAATTTCTAAAATATTTCTTCACCTTGTATTTCTGAGATCAAATAAGTCAAAGAGGACTTTTATAAATTACTGGTGTCTAAATTCAGAAGACGGTATGAATGTTTAAAAAAAACAGCCTACGACAGCAGTAATTTTTGAATCAGCGCTCAGGCCTAAAACTCAGGGGACGGTGCTTTTGCGTTGACTTCCACTTTATACCTATTTTAGTCATAGTCACCTACTTAAAGTACCGTTGTTGTTGAAATTACGAAAGGTTTTTTTCTTTTCATCAATAGTATTATAGTGTGTCTCAAATGTATATGGACAGGCGATTTTTTGAAATAACGGTTCAATAAATGAAGCAATAATCACGAAAAAATTAATATGCATATAGTATCATAACAATTTATTACAGCAAAAAAATAAAGTATAAGTTTTACAGATTTTTTGTAAAAAAATAAAAATAAAAATAGGCTGTCCCAAAAATATATGGACTTTTCGAATATTTTGCATTTAAATTATAATTTTGTATCTATTTGTTTTAATTATCTTGAAAACCCTATCAGGTATGCTTCCAACTAGTGTTTGGAATATGTGCGGCTGTAAAGAGAACCAACTCTGCTCTACTTTTTGCTGTAATTCCTGAATAGTAGAAAACTGCCAACCATGGGCTTACACATATCGTGCAAGTACTCCCCAAAGGTTATCAATTGGATTCAAGTCTGGACTGATGGCTGGCCAGTCTATAACAGTCACTTGATTCTGTTTAAACCAAGCTGCTGTTGAGTGGGAGGTGTGAATCGACGCATTGTCCTGTTGGAATTTCCAGCTTTTTCCCCCTAAGATATTTCCGATTGGAAGTAGATTGCTTTTAAGGAAATTTTAATGATCCTCAGAGCACTGTCGACTATTAAGAAAAGCAATATCCGTTGTTCCGTTGAAACAAAATGCGCCCCACAACATTTGTGAACCCCCTCTTTTTTGCCGACTAAAGAACTCGCGAGGTGCTTTTCGTAAGTCATGCCAATAGTATGCCCAGCTATCAGGACCATCCAAATGGAATTTTTTTTCGTCACTGAAGAAAATATTTAACCATTCATCGGTCCAATGCATGTGTTAGCCCAAAGAACTCGAGCCTTTTTATGGTGCACTTTCAGCATGGGTGCCCGACATATTCTGCGATATTTATGATTTTCGCTTACCTGTATGCGACGGTGAACATTAGATCTGGAAAAAGCAAACGCCAAAGTCCTCGCAATTTCACGAACAGTCTTCTTTTGGGTTGAGACTGCTCGCGAAAAATTATCTATCTTGTCTTAGAGATGTTTTTCTTGGCAGACCAGAACGCTTTTTTGCAATCGTGTTGTCACTTTTTGATAAAATTGCATAAATTCCAGATCTGCTACGCTTAATTTGTTTTGCAATATCAGAAACTTTAACATTTTGAGCCTTTAAACGCCAAATTTTAGCAATATCAGCAGCAGAGAATTCAACGTTGCTAGGCATTTTCCAATTATTCGACAGTTGAAGAAAGAGCAGTGATTTCATATTTCGAAGCGGTTACGTCACAAGCACAGAACGCGGAAAATGCAAATTTTTCTGATACGGTTGTAATAAAAGCAATTCGTTTCATTGTTCATATATTTTTGAGACAGCTTATTTTGAATTTTATTTTTTTACAAACAATCTGTGATATAAACATAACATTTCTGTATCGCAATAAACTTATGTTATGATTCCATATGCTAGTTATTTTTTGTGATTATTGCTTTAATTTCTTAGCTGTTATTTCGAAAAATCGCCTGTCCATATAATTTTGAGACGCACCTTAGCAAAAAATAAATCCACGGTTAACCATTCTTTTGCACAGCCCGCCCTCTTTAGCTTCTTCTGACTTTTCCAACAAACTTTTAGTTGGTAGTCCGCGAAAGAAAAATCCCGTTTTATCTACGTCGGTCAAGCTAAAGATCAAAGGACCAGGAAAGAGCAGAATTTCTTTTCGTTTCTTCAAACAAATTAGTCGCTCATAGAGGGCATTCCAGTGGGAATGGTCTCTGAAAAGAGGTAAAGTTAGCATTGAGCCTATGGGAATAAATTTCGTTCCATTAAAAAATGGTCGTTGAGCGAGTTAATCGCACGGGGAAGTTTCACTGTAGTCCGTGACATAAATTTAATGAATGGTATTAAATAAATATTTATTTTTAAATAAAATGTATGGTGTACAACATGTTTATTTGACATATTCTAATTTTAAAATGACTGACCAGCAATTTGTTAATTTCTATTCACTATTTTTTCATATTTTATTTACTTTTATTTTCTGTGTAGAGTATTTCATTTCAATTTTATAAGTATCGTAAAATTCTAAAGGTAACCTTATTTAAAGAAACACTTCATGTAGCATAACCACAGGATAGAATATAACAAAAACATAATATTTTCCTCAGTGCCGTAAGTGACACTTCCATATCGTTTTAGCATTTTTTTGGAAAAATTGTATTTATTTATAAAACTAGATTATCCGGTCGCGTTAAAAATATTTATCTTGGCAAGACATAAAGAATAGTCTAAGACGGCGAAAGTTTTTGTGAAAAACATAACGAAAATTTTTGATTCGGAATTTGAAAGTTAATGCAACTAAATTGCAAACTTGTGTTATACAGTGATGAAATAACATAAATTAAAAACACATTTGCATAAAATTGTTAAATTTTCATTCAAAATTAATAAATTTTATACACAAAATCAGTGCCGTATTCTATGGCTTCCACTGGTGATTTTTTTATATTCTATTCATAGAACAATTTACAAAAAAATTCTTTGTAGCAGCTTTCTCTTGAAATTGTGCTGGAAGAATTTGGAAAATAAGATTTTTTTTTTGGAAAATGTGGTACGAACAGAATGAAAAAAAATTATCATCAGCGGCAACCCTGTATTCAGGGCCTGATTACCAACGGGGCACACTTCCACCAGTAAAATTTTATAGAAATTTTTGCCTTATTGAAACGCCCTATTCATTTAAAATTACTGCCATGAATAAGAGAAATATTTCTATTCTTTTTTACTGGTGGAAGTGTGCCACGTTGATAATCAGGCTCTGCCTGTATTCTATACACGTGCAGTATGTGCAAAATTTGACCAGTAGAAGTAACAGTATATTTAGCCTTTTTTTTATCTGCGATTAAATTAATTAAAAATCAATATTATGTGTTACTGATTTGAAGTTTGCATAAGTTCAGAATACGGTTCTGCACAAAATATTTAGGCTTAGAAACAAATAATCACTTTTATTATAAACAATACAACTTGAAAGTTGTATAACAATAATTGAAGATCAATGTAATTAGCAAATCTGGAAAACAGCACAAGTGGAAAGATTTTATGGCCAATAAAACATGCAAATGAGAATTTTTATGTTTACATGTTAAATAAGCAAATTCGCTTTTTGTTTGTCAATTATGGGAAGAAATCATGGAATTACAGATTCTAGTTTAACGTATTTATTTCGATTCATTACTTAAATATTTCTCCGCGTGATTTTTCTGGTTCCAACCATTCATTTTCCACCATGCAAAAACAAAAATCTGTCGTAAGAGGCGAAATTTCTTCTATTCATCTGCGCAGGCTTAATATATAATGACTGGTTGATGAACGCGATGAATTACGCCTTGCCCACGGCAAATAATTGTGAGGCAGTGGTAGGATTCTACAGACGGAGTTACAAGCACATGACAACTTAGGATTGCCTGTGACAGGAATTCCCCCCTCCCTCCGTAAAGCACGTTTATGAACAATTTCAGCGTATTAGAGATAGAAGCATCAAAACGTTGAGTGCTCCTTTTCGTGAATTCACTATTTTGCATGATCTATAAACGCATAAAGTGAATTATAATTATAAATAGTACTTTTTAAATAAATATTCTGGTTTAAAACTTTTTTATCATTAAAAATATATATATCTAAAATAAATACCAAGTAAATTTTCGTTATCTGAAAATGTTTTTGTTTTTTCAAGAAATATATACATTTTACAATTACTATTAACATTTATGTTAATATTTTAAACTTATTTTAGAATATAAACAAAAAGTTCATAATACAGGATGTAAAATACATGTATTATGATTGTAAAATATGAAATATACTTTTAAAAGATTCAGCCAGTAGCAATATAAAACAGCTTTCTACATGGATTGTACTCACATATTTATTTTTTAAGTTGATCCGGATATAAGGAAATATTTGTTAAAATTTTGATATTCGAAATGCAGAATGTTTTGAGATTTGTTTTTCAAATTTGAAACACAAATTCTAGATAATATCTTTCTGTATATCATTATTATTGTAATATGTTACATAGACTCGCTTTTAAGTTTTTAAATCATATAGTGAAACTTTTGTGTGTAGAAGAACTGAGGTCAATATTTCTTTTTGTTCTTCTACTATAAAACAAGTACATATTCACTCAGCTATAATCATTTTGTTTCTTTCCAAAAGTTTTAAAGTGGTTTTAAACCATCATCAGAGAGAGAAGTTAAATTAACCCGGTGAACGATTAACATACCCACGGTACGGATAGCTTTATAATTTGTCTTATAGCGCATGAATTTTTAACACTTTTTCATCCAGAAAAAGTCGCTTTAGTTAAACAGAGAAACTTTATTATTAAAACATTTGAATAATTATATAGGAAAATAGTGGTATTCAAAATAAAATTTTAGTATTTTCCTGTACACGTTGATTGTGAAAGTTTTTTTAATAAAACGAGAGGATGTAGGAAAGATTGAACACACATGAAGAATGTACATTATTTTACCTTCTTTGGGTGTTAAAATTCTATCCAGTAAAATTTATAAAATTTGTAGAATCATGCTTACTGAAGGGAAAACAGGCAAACGAAGTTTCATTGTATATTTTAAGTAATTTAGAAAGTGTTTCTTAACCCTTTGAGGGGCGGTGGTATATATTATATACCAACTAATTTTAATCCGATTCAAACCAGAAACTTTTAATTAAATTTTACTTTTTTAACTTTGACGAGAAAAAGTTGAAAAAATGCTTATTCTTATTTTGAATTAAATTCTTTCTTAAATTCCGGTGAGAATTTAACGTTACAAGAGCACAAGTGCTGCTTGTCCCTGAAAGGGTTAATAAAGAAATTAAACGCAAGTTAATATTCATAAACATAATTACAACCGAAAAATTTAACAACATTAGTCTCTTTAGAATAATTATAATGTTATTAATACATAATCTTATTAACACAACAGTAAAAAATAATAGTTCTCAAACATCCATAGATGTGTAGTTTACGCTAATGACGATTTCGAAAATACAGCAAAAATATAAACTGGTGCAAATAAAAAATAAGAGTGCAAGAAATATTTGGAAAGTGAAAATTTATATTTAAAACTTACCTAGTTCAGCATCATTTCTTTTGAGGTAAGGTGAGTTTTGGTAATATGCGCCTACAGTATTTACAGCTGATAACTTTGAGCTATTTCATGTGGTAAAACATGGTCCTTTCTTCCGCTGTTTTCAGACTTTTTCTGTAAGCAGTCATAACAGTAAGCATGTCGCGTTTTTACCTTACGATTCCGAGATGTCATCTCAACAAAACCAAGATGTGTACATTTCTTAGAATTTCCAAGGAGTATGTCAGCACTACTTTTTTGTCTACTACCGTAATTTCGCGCGTATGCGCCGCACCTGAGGCAATTCGATTTCCTACCAGAATTTATTTTAAATAAAATGTGACTTACTTCTGCTTAGAACTTATTTGACTTCTTATTTTCAATAAAATTTCCGGTTTGAAAAAGACTTAACTAAGCTGCGGCGCATACGCGCGAAATTACGGTATTTTTTTCTGATAATAAATCGTCCTACGAATAAGCGAAAAAAAAATATATTTGTGATCATATAAGGTGAAAAATTCTATTTGCAGTGTGTGATAAATCTGTCCATATCTTTCAAAACAAACTAATTTATCACAATAATCCAACTTCACTGCACTGCAGTTAGACTAACTTATTTAAACGAGATTTGCCAGTTTGGCCCAATTGTTTATTCAGGATTTTAGAGTTCATATCAGAAATTCCATAGGAAGAATTTTACTTCATGTAATCCCGAAATGATTGCATTTAATTAATGTAAAAATTACTATTAGGAATTTCTGGGGAAAAAAAATCAGGTTTAATGAGTAAATAAGAGCCCAAACTGTGAACTCTGATTCAGACGCATATAATTATTGAATAAGATGCCAATGGAAAGTAAGTTGCGAATTTAAAAAGTTTGAAACTACTAACTATAATTACACTTCATAAAATGTTGTAATTACACTATTTATATAGACTTGCTTCGGGAGGCTCTTGTTACATTTCGCCATCGAAGAAATATGTCAGTCTTCATGGCAAAAATATTCTTCTCAATTGTTTTCGCCGACACCATATCGAATCAGTATGAACAGCGTTTAGAATGAGGCCCTTTCTATATATTTAGATGTAAAATACAGTGGTGGACATAATTATAAGACATGTACCGAATTTCCCATAGAATTAAAGAAACGATATAAAGCTTAAAAATGCATTACATCAAATATGACAAAGACATAAATTTACTCTGTTATTATATATAATTATTTTATAATAATGATATTTTCATACAATTTAATGAAATAACTTAAAAACATAATGGACAAAATTATAGGACACCAACCTTTGTTTCCAAATACAGTGGTCAACATAATTAGCAGACACAAATGGTCTAAAAGAAAATCCTCTAACATGGTTATTCAATGTTTGGGGGAGCCGCCATTGTTTTTTATAACATGAAAGACGCGATTCGGAAACGAATCTATCAATTCTAACAAAATATCGCAAGTCAGTTCTTCCCAAGCACACTTTATAGCATTCATTAGGTCTTCGACACATGTAAACTGCCTCCCATTTTGGTAAACCTTACGAGCTAAGAACACCCACAAGTTTTCGATGGGATTTAAGTCTGGAGAGCGAGAAGGCCACGGAAGAACATTGATATTTTGCACTGAAAGCCACTTTTTTGTTACGTGTAATGTATGAATCGACACGTTATCGTGCTGGAAAGTGAAGTTTTCGCTACAAAGAAGTTCATCGTATATGGCTAGTTGATCTTTAAGAAGATTCTTATACTTTTCGGAATTAATTCTTGAATGCACAAAAACGGTATTGGTTTTCCCTTGAGTCGAAAAATCAGCCCAAGCCATTTCTGAGCCTCCACCTATTTGGCGGCTCATTTGTACATCAGGAGATTTCCGTAAATCATGCCAATAATAGTGAAACCCGTCAGGACCACTCAGGTTAAACTTGTTTTCATCAGAAAATAACACAGAGTACCATTTGGAGGTCCAGGCCATAGTTTGTTTAGCGAAGTGTAAACGGTCCATTTTGTGCCGCATTAGAAGCGGTGGATTTTTTCTTTATTTTTTTAAATTTCACATATGAAGCGTTATGCAACACAAGGCGAATTGTTTTCCTTGAAAAATTCAGTTTCAAAGCATTTTTAATGCCTGTAGTGGTCATCTTGTTCTGTGTAGCGAACGAAAGCACATGGCGTCTGTCTCTCGAGGACAAGCAAGGAGTGCGTCCAGATCTTTAAATCACCGATCCATTACTTCCTCTTTTCAAAACATTTGAAATTGCACATCTAGAGCGTTTAATAACTTTTGAAATACTACTAACTGAAGCACCAGTTATATTTAATCTCCAAATTTCGTGAATTTCACTTTCTTTTACTTCTGTACCTCGTGTCATGTTTGTAAACGCGTGGTCGTTTATCGTCTGCTTTACTTAACTGTTGATGTCATAACAGCGTGCAGAAAATTTCCATACTGCGCATTATTTTCGAAAAAAAGCAGGTGTTTTAATTAAAATATTAGGGTGTCTTATAATCTTGTCCATGGTATTTTTTTTATTATTAAACTCTATAAAAATATCATTTCTGTAAAACAATTATATGTGATAAAAGAATAAATTTATGTTTTTGTCGTATTTGATAAAGCATTTTTAAGCTCTGAATCTTTTCTTTTACTGTATGTCAAAATAAGTAGGTGTCTTATAATTATGTCCAACACTGTAGAACAGTTCACACATTATAAGCTTGTACAAGGATTAAATATCTTATAATCTGCATGCTCTGTCTGCTTCTATGTGTAATGGTTTGTCATTTCAGCGCCGTATTTTAAAAGAAAATATGCACTTTAAATTATTTATATCTAACATTCCTAAGAAACAAAGCGTTGTTATCGGTTTTTCGAATAAAATATTCCTTATCCGCGGACGAACATTCTGCATCTGCAATCTTATTCTTGCATATGTGTTTCGTGTTTTTTTTTTTTACCTGTGAAGCTGAGATCTAAATATTTGCATTGTTACTGTGCTCATATTTCGTATCAGAAGGAAGATTGTAAATAACTTTATTTGAAACATACAGGTACTCCATAAATTCGTTAAAAATTTAAAAATACATTAAAAAGAAAAACATGATGCTAAAAAATTTCGGTTTGCACGAATGAGATACAGGGTGATCGGATTTTTTTAATAATAAAAAAGTTGTGTTTCAAAAAATTACATCTATCGATGGGGCGGACATGCATAATATGAAGCCGATTAGTAGAAATGAGGCTGTAAATAAAACTCCTCGATGCACACATATTTTTCATTCTATGCCAGCAGTATGCTATAGTTACCAGATCAAGTGCTCTTGGTTAAGAATTTTGACAAGAACGGGAAATCAGCAATCAGGGAATTCCGAAAATACTGCTCGATAAAGTACTAAAAACGATAAGAGGGCCCGTTTCATGTGCGTTGATATTGAAGCTTATCAAACGCTTCGAATAAACAAGTATTTAATGGACTTAATGGACTCTCCTAAATAGCTAGCGTGTTTTTTTCTCTTTTGGCGGATACTTTTTTAATCACTAAAAGATATATTATTTGTAAGTTTTTACTTCTAAATTGCAGTTAAACTTGCCTTGTGAAACTGTCATTATTCTCTTCAAGTCGGGTCTCACGCAGGATTCCCAGTTTGGCCACAAGAATTCCTCCATTCAGAAATTCCGAATTAATACAGGGAATTTCAAAAGAAAAATTTGTCTCCCTTTTTTAATCAGAAATTGCGATTTTTAATTTTGCTTCGTTTAACACAGATATTGCCAGTTTACATAAAGAACACTACAGCCACAGACTGATTATACTTAGAGCGTACGCAGTACGTGTTAAATTTGTTAGCGCTCAATAGCACCAATTCCATCTCTTGTAACCTGTTGTCAAAACCAAATCGCTGCGTGCGCACAATATGTAAATGTTGTACACATACATAAGGCCACTTTGTTCACAAAACAAAGGTTGCTTGCATAAAAATAAGTACTAGTAATTTATAGGTTTCGTTAGCCGTCGTTCATCTCACTGACTTTACAGAAGCGTGCGCTGCAACTTTAATGGTGCTATCACACGTACTCTCATATCATAGTCAATATCATGTATTTTATCCGAAACACGTTTTTCAAGAGGAAAACGCTCAAAATCGTCTCGTTTGATACATTGCCTCTCGCAATTTCTTAAAGATCTAACTTACAGTAGTTTGTAACCTCTACGATATATATGAGCTCGAAATCCACCAATCAGAGCTCTCTAAAAATTCCAAGATGGCCACCATAAGTAAGTCAACTGTAATTAAGTCAACTGTAAGTCAACTGTAAGTAATTGAGTAAGTCAACATCTTATGTTTAGCGTGGTCGCAAATATTGAAACCAAAAATACAGAAGAATTAAGAAAAAAGCAAATCTTTAGTAACACAGGGACCAATTATACACGAAAAGAACTTTAAAAATGTGCAGTTATTTTAAAATTAAAGAATTACATATGCGTAGATTGTCTCTTCGGAGTTCGTTATTTATACTCTCGATAAAAACTTTATTTACTAATTTAAACTTATTTATTGCGATTATTTTATTTCAATTACTTATATTATTTGCTATATGTTAAAATTGTACTGTCGTAGACACTTATTTACTTCTCAAACTGTACTAGTTTAACTACTTTCTGCAGCTAAATTTGGCGTTATTTCGTACTTGTTGCCAAATTGTGTCGCCAAAGATAAAAATGCAAGCAAACACGCATCAAGGTATTTTATTGCAATACAAATTATTGCCTCCTTTTAGCACGCAGCGTTCAGAATCTAAATTTTCTAATAGAGGAGGAGGGACAGAAAATTTTCTTATACTTTTAGAAAAATAAAATTTAACAAATAAAAATTTAATATAGCAGCTATTTATAGTTAATTATATTTTACCTTTTAATAATTTTCTTTTAAAACATTCTTGATAATCTTTTTCTTAAAGATATACAACTATTATACAGACATACATATTTATTCGTAAATCGGTGGAATAGTAAAAATCTATTCACAGTTGTTCGGTCATCCAAGGCTGTCTGTTAGATGGTTGGCGACTTTCTCTCCAACATGGTTTATTAGTGAGAAATTGCAGATTCAGAATTGGCCGGAGTAGCTTAGTGGATAGAGCGATAGCCCTGAATGATGTGGACCCAGGTTCGATTTCTGACTCTGGCTAATTTTTCACTTCATGTTGGATTATTGTATTTAATGTTTGTAGGTGAGAATGTCCTTTTCAGTCTATTTTTCATTTTTAATTATTGAAATTCAACCCCCCTAAAATTCTTCCCCCTCCTAGAGGTGTATAAATTTTAAACCTTTATATGTTTTTCAATTTGTTAAGCAAATTGTGCCTTTTTTTTACTTTGTATTAATAATAAATAACGCATATAACCCCCCCCCCCCTCCAGTTAGAATATTTTGCTTCCCTTAAGAAAAATAATAAAATTTATATATTTTCAAAAACAAAAATGAATTGTAACGTAAAACTTTCCTAACAGAAATAGATTTCTAGAATTTTCAAATATACAAACCCAAAATTAAAGCTCGTTATATTAAAATAGTTTTTAAGTTATGCTTAAAAAGCACTTGTCTTGTAATATGTTTTGCGACGATCGAACATTTATTTAACATTAGGAGGTACAAACATAAAACCTGCGTAATTTCTAAACTACTTTAACGAGTGACTTTCAGTTTGATACACAAAGGTAAAATTTACCGAAAAAAATGATGTCGAAATTAGGGTTTAGTACTAAAAGTTTTAGAATATGTTACAATTGCTATACGTAACTTCATCCTTCCTCCTAGCAAAATTTATGCACAGCATTATTATTAGATGTTATTACTAATCTACTGTTACTTGTGACATTTTATGCAGTTATTTGCGTCAGAGTTAGTAGAGGGTATAACCCCACCACCCCAGGACTGTACACAATATATATAAAAATAATGATTGTGTTTTTGAAACGAAAAATATCTAAAACCCATTTAAACTTTCGAAAAATGATTAAAATCATCAAAAACAAGGAAGAAAACACTGCAAAAGAGTGGGAACTATATTGTAATACCTTTTCAACGCTGATCCGATTAAAGATGTTTTTTTTTTGGTAGCAATTGGAACAATGCAAAGAAAACAAATCTTTGCTCTAACAGAATTTTGATTGTATAAACAAAAGAAATTCTTTATGAAAGTAAAAATATGACATTACAGTTTTGAGAATTAAAATGAATAAAAATGAAGGGTCCTCGGCATGATGATTAAGTTCAAAAGAGAAAGCTCGGACACAATGTCAAGGTTCATAAAATATTTCAGTGATGATAGTCAAATTGGATTTCGTAGAGAAATCAGGTAATGTCTCTATAATTCTTTTTAACACCAATGAACGGCTTGTTGCCCGAATATCGTATAATCCCGAAGGCACTTGGCGCGCATTTACTCTCGTCAAGAAATCTTTCACTTCTCTTTCGGGTAACTTTTCCCTGATACTTGGAGTATCACAAATTGAGGTCTGATACCTCTCAGCGTTTATCTCCGCTGATAGAAAACTTAGCTTCTCCAGTTCTCTCCACAGAGAAACAACACTTCTAGCTCCTTTTCTCGAACTGATTGTCCAACTCAAAATTATCTTTCTCAGGATTTTCACAGTGGGAGGGGATCTGGTCAGAGGAGGGGCACGCTAGGGCCACTCATCGTTTAGGAACCTCTGGGAAACAGCCTCCCCATTCAAAACTAGTCCGTTATTGGTTTTTCCAAACCAGTGGATATAAGTTGTGTTATATTGGTTTTCCCATGGAGATACTTTTTTCTCACGGGACCGGCAAGTATTAGAGCAAAGAATGTCGTCTTGGGAGATCTAGGCTATCCATCACTGTTCTAGAGCTTCCCTTGATTCACAAAAGAAGTTCGGCATTTCATACCACTTCAAAATAACACCGACGTGAGAAAATATGCATGAAATAGTCTTTCTAAAATCTTCTCACGGGAAATCTTGGACCACACATATAAACATATGAATGACGAAAATCAATTCTTTATAATATCTAAATTCAATTACGTATTTCAATTCTCCATTACATTCAATATATAACATGAATTACATTTAAAATATGTAAAATATATTAACTAAAAATGTCATAATAGTGATTTTGGCAAAATAACTAAAACTTAAAATCTTTCTTTGTGTTACAGATTTCGGCTTAGCGATAAAGTGCGGTTCCAATACATGTGACAAAAAACTAGTTTTAATATACTATTTTTTTTTTAAATCACTTAATACTAATAGTTGAGAATTCTTAATATTTACAGGTAATTAAAGACGTAAAGTGAAGATATGGACTTTATAATTTAGAATTTTAATGTTATATTAGCAAGAGTATTGTTTTTATAATCTTGGAATTTTAAGTAAAATGATTACAATATTATATATATAGAACCGACATGAAAAGAAACTGCAATATATAAAATGTTAGTACGCCATAATACTTCCTGTTTATCAGTCGAACTCTACACTAAATATTAAAACACCTGCTGCAATTACTCGCCAAATATTACGCCCTCTCCTTACATTAGCAGATAACTTTCAGTAGGGAAAATAACCCTAGTTGTAGCGTGAAAGTGTAGCTCCAAGCAAGCGAGAGGCAATAGCATATACTTCGTATCGTATGGTCTTCCGTGTGATAACAGCTTAAGATCTGCCCTTGACTCGCGTAGCAAAGTTTGTTTTCTATTAGAATTTTTTCAATTTGACTTTCTAATTTTTCTGATTTGTACTTTTCATTTTTCAGCATGCAAAAAAGAAAAAAAAAGTAGTCGTAAGAGGGCGTTCTTGTTTCAACTTCCGATATTTCTTCCTTCCATCTGCTCAATAATAATATGCAGCGGATTTGCACAGAGACCATTAGCTTTGATTTTTTAAAAGCAAGCAGTCGCTTCGCAAATGGAGCAACTGCATTCCAGGAATTCATGGAATTCAGCTTTCTGACTCAAAACACCCCAATTTTGAACTGTATCACTTAAAGCAAGTACTTTAGTTTTTCCGGTACGTTTCTCAATTTCTCTCATCATAAATACTTTTCTTAGATTTTCAAATATTAAAAGTCGAAAATTTGTATTCTCATTCTACAAAACCACATTGTCAAAATTTTTAATTTTGAACTTGTGTTTTTGTTTAACTGTGTGTGTGTGAACATATATCCGAATCTTGCGATTAAATAAGGAAATATTTTCGTTTACAATTTAGTGGTATTCCAAAGTAAACACCCGTACGTACCCCGTTGTAATAATGCATTATGAACTTTCTAATCATGAACATTTCTCATCCGATATTTATATAGTCACGTGCATGCACATTTTACATCAGTCTTATAGCAGTTTTTGTTTTCCAGTAGATGGACTGAAGTCAATGCTTTTCTTTTTTCAATACTAATACAAGTACATGCTCACTCAACTATATTTTTTTCACAATTTTCTTTTTTAAAGAAAGTCTATACGTTTTTGAAGTGATTCAGCATTCTCCGCAAAATCAAAAACAGTTTTGAAACCATCCTCATAGCGGGATGGTCGGTGAACCCGGAGGCACAAGCACAGAGTATGACATGCCTTGGGATCCTACAGTTTTTTACATTTGTAATACTTGTCCCTGATTAAATAAGGCAACGATAATTATTTGGAAGTGTTGTTGCAAAATATAAACCGTACGCGCCCTGTGTAAGTCATAATCATTGCTTGAGCACGCGGATTAAGAGCTAAAATGCATCGCTTTATTTAATACCATAAATCGTACAACTCAACCTTTTAAAATTCCTAAAGTGTTCATCTAAGAGTCACCCAGGCTCTGATTAAATGGTAAACAGATTCATGTGATTTTCTTTCTCAGTGAGATGACCAGTGGCGTAGCCAGCGAGGGGGTCCAAACGCTCTGGATACCAGTAAAATTGTAAAGTTTTTTTTGCCGTTCTTATCGCAGAAAATTATTCGATTACTAAAGTTAAAGAAAACTTTACAAAATTAGTGGTATCAAGAGCATCTGGACCCCCACCCTGGCTACGCCACTGGAGATGACCATTAGAAAGAAATAAATCCAGAATATTAATGCTGTGGGACCAATGGTTTTGATTTGGTGGGGGGTCAAAAGTCAGTGCCCCGCCTGAAAAGTTCAAATTTTATGTTTTGCATAGTCTTTCTCACAGTACGCATTGAAGTTATCCCACGAAACAAATTACATGGCTGTATTATATAAGGTTGGCCCTTTGCTATTCAAGAATAAAAATTATGGGATATGTGTAATGCAGTGTGCTAGATGGCCACAAAAATTAATTTTTTTTCGAAATTTCACTATAGTTTTGACACATAGAGCTAGCTCTTTGCATTGAAAATCATCCCATCATTTATAACTGCTGTATGCTTCCCTATGGGGAAATGAAACACAGAAAAGTAGGCCCCACCACGGGCAAACTTTAATGCATTCCAAAATTTTATGCCAAATTTCCAAAAAAACGTATTTTTGCCTATTTTAAGTGAGGTATACCAGACATGCATTAAAGTCAGAAGCCTGAAAAATAATAATAGAAATGTAGAATAAGTATTCACCTTTCAAAATCACCAAACAGAATCATGTGCACTAAAGCAGTTTACATAGGGTAATGAAAATCGCATTGTAATATAATTAGGAACTACGCTTCCCACGACCATAGCCTTCAATCATTGCCAAGAATAAAAACACTTCACAATTATTTCTAAAATGCATATATTTTTTATTTTAACATGAATTTCCACATGTATAACAATAAGTATTTTTAATATGTTTTTGTTACATGCAGTGAAGATGTTTCAACCTTTTAACGGATAAAACACTTTAATTGCCAAAATGTTGAAATAAATGATTAACACCGGAAATTATGAACAAATTTATTTCTATATTTATATACAAATAAATTTGTTCATAATTTCCGGTGTCAATCATTTATTTCAACATTTTGGAAATTGAAGTGTTTTATCCGTTGAAGAGTTAACAAAAACATATTAAAAATATTTATTGTTACACATGTGGAAATTCATGTTAAAATAAAAAATATATACATTTCAGAAATAATTGTGAAGTGTTTTCATTCTTGGCAATGATTGAAGGCTATGGTCGTGGGAAGCGTAGTTCCTAATTATATTACAATGCGATTTTCATTACCCTATGTAAACTGCTTTAGTGCCCATGATTCTGTTTGGTGATTTTGAAAGATGAATAGTTATTCTACATTTCTTATTTACATTATTTTACAGGCTTCTGACTTTAATGCATGTCTGGTATACCTCACTTAAAATTGGCAAAAATACGTTTTTTTGGAAATTTGGCATACAATTTTGGAATGCATTAAAGTTTGCCCGTTGTGAGGCCTATTTTCTGTGTTTCATTTCACCATAGGGAAGCATACAGCAGTTAAAAATGATGGGATGATTTCAATGCAAAGAGCTACATGTGTCAAAACTATAGTGAAATATCGAAAAAAATTCAATTTTTGCGGCCCTCTAGCTCACAGCATTACACATATCCCATAATTTTTATTCTTGAATAGCAAAGGGCCAACTTTATATAATACACCCATGTAATTTGTTTTGTGGGAAAACTTCAATTCATACTCTGAGAAAGACTATGCAAAACGTAAAATTTGAATTTTTCAAGCGGGGCACTGATCTTTGACCCCTCACCAAATCAAAACCAATGGTCCCACAGCATTAATATTCTGGATTTATTTCTTTCTAATGGTCATCTCACTGAGAAAAAAAATCACATGAATCTGTTTACCATTTAATCACAGACCCCCTGATTCTGGGTGATTTTTATATGGAATGACTCCTAAGCATCCCCAGAAAAATAAATAAAATAAAATAAAATAAAACTGAGCATTGGGAAAACGACTTCTTAGCTGCTAAACCTTCCGAATTTGGAGTACTTCTATTTCTAAATAGATATATATTAGCTTCATTTAAGAAGAAAAATTTGCAAATAAATAAGAGGAAGTTTAGTATTTGATATTCAAAATTTGGAATTTTTTGCAACTAAGCGAGCTATATTTTGTTGACGTCTTCATTCGACCAGAATGTGACAATAAAACGGTTTAATCGGTCTATGTGTATGTGAACGCATGGAAAGACCAAGAAACGTAAGTAATGAGAAGTACAATGAATTTGGGAAGGTTTTATTCCCTTTTTAGAAGAGAAATTAGAATGTCCTTCTCCGATATTGAAAGAAACTTTCCTTCTCTTTAGAAATACTTTTTTTTTTCCTGTTCCACAAACTTGGAATATGGAGAGATTATTAAATATACCAGCAAATGCATAGCTGCCGAATTTCCATGTTTTTTTTTAAAAATCAAATCAAAAGAAAAATTTAATTAACACTACAACTACCATGAGCCGTCATTTTGACAGTTACCAAATGAATATATTCCGATTCGAACTAGAAATTTCTTTTTAAAATAAATTAAATATAAAACTAATGGAAATACGTTAAATGAATAAGTTAAGTAGTTTTAAATAAAATTTCTGGTTTGAAATAGTTTTAATCCTCTAAGCGTGTGGGACGTAATATTCCGTTCACTAAGCTCCAGGTGTCACTGCAATATATGCAATGTTTAAGATAATATAATTCTATAGATTTAATAAATTTTCAAAACGTTGAAGAATGATTAATACTCTCAAGGGTTAAATTCATATTTGTAATTAAGTTTTATTTATAATGCTGAAAGAATCATACTTTTTTAGCATTTAAAACAAAATGGAGAAAACAACATTACAATTTTACCCTTTTTCAAAACGCTCAGAGGGTTAAGAAACTTGAGTAAATTTTCCGGTAGCTCTAGTGTTAATAAAAACAACAACATAGCAAAAGAAAAACTAGTCGTTGTGGGCCACCGTAATACTTACCCATCATGGATATGCATAATGTAAAATATTAAAATAAAAATGTGTAAACTACTTATAAAATGCATTGCAATTCAAATAAAATCGTGGCTTGATGACGTCATAAACTTTAAAGGCTCAATAACTGAATTGCTTGAAAGAAGTTTTTCCTTATAACTCCAAAAATAATAATCCTATTAACTAGCGGTTTATTGCATCTGATTAAGCGTCAAATTTCCAATTAAAATATATCTTTGAAGTGAAATTTGGATGAAATACAGGGTCATGAAAAATCGAAGAGTGTGGTAAATAGGATTCCAAATATCTCGGCAACTCATTATCCGATCGACTTCGTGCTTTATGCAAAAATGTTTTTTTATTGTCTTTCATATTCATTTCTTAAAATAAACAATTTCGAAAATTTTATATACCTTTTATCAGAACGAATATTTCGAGAGTCCGAAAAAATAGTTCCGGTTAATCGAGGTTATTGTAATGAAATAGGCTTCTTCCCATTATTACATACTAAGTACATACCAAATTGCAAGTCTCTATCTCAATTTTTTCGGGAGATAGAGCGTTTACAGACACACAGACGGACGGCAAAATTTTTTTTCTAAAAATATGTTTTTCGGAATCTCCAGTGTCTGAAACGCGTAAATCCGTCGAATTTTTTTTTTTCGATTTTCAAAACGATTACAAGACTTACCCTATACTACGTATGATGGGTAAGTAATAGACACCCTATGTAGGAAAGTTTCACAATGATGACTGAACCGACATGTGCCTGTGAGGCTGCCTACTGTTAGATTTCTTGAAATTTGTTTTACATTCTACTCTGTAACGTTCGCCAAAATAAGCGAATTGCCATGGGAATTGCCATGGAAAGTTGTTATGGAAAATATTACTAGTTTATGTTGTTAAAACATTCTGGGCATTATATATATGTTATTATTATTATTATTATTGATTTAATATAGACGTCAGAAAAATCTTATATCCTGTCGTCTTTTGCCTGTTAAAATGAGCAAAATGGGTAGCATAATGATCGGAACATCAAAAGTTCCTCCCGATCGTTAGTTCTAAAGATAAAAAAATTTACTCTTTAAAGTAGAAGATTACCGGCTTCTGCTACTATTTACATCCACACACACACACACAAAAAATATAAAAAAATAAAAGTACCTATGGAAAAATAATCGTGTTTATTAAGTTTGTTCAAATGATATTTAATTTTTTTGGAAAATTATTTTAGAGTATAATTGAAACTTTCTAATAGTTTTCCCTGGGATCTCAAATTTAAATTTTCCACATTTATATATAAACCTCTAACATACTTTCTTTTATATCTCTGTAAAGATTTTAAACAAAAGTTGGCTGATTTGATACAAGGAACTTATAAAGTGTAAAAAGTAGGCGTTACTAAAATACGATCAAAGTTATGAAAAATGAAATGTGCATAAATTTTAATATGTGGACGTTACTTAACTTAAATATTGCAATGATATTCTAACAGAATAAGTTATTTCAATTTTAATGACATATTTATTGAGATTTTATTGAAAGGATCTGCGATCAAATGCAATTATTTGCCCAGGACAGCCACATGCTTCCATCTTGTGCTTTATAAGTTTAGTATAAAATAAATGCAACTGGAAAACTACTCATACTTTCAAATATCCCCAATTCTCATTAAATTAGGTGTAAGCCATACAATTCGGCAGCCATACACATATAAAATACGTTTCTTGCATTTAAACAGCTAAGCTAAAACATCACATCAGATGGTTTGATCATTAGATCTGAGATAATTGTAAATTTGGCGAACAACAAAAGCAAAAATAAATAAAAGTAAAATAAATAAATAAATTTTGTTATTTTAATACGGGGTTCGTACTCTTTTACCATAATTTTTTAATAGAATATTTTGCCTTATTTTAATGCAGAAAAGTACTACTAATCCCGCAATTAAACCAGGCGGTTACAATTTCTGCTGTTTAAATATTAAATGAAAATATTCTATTAAAAAATTGTGGTAATAAAGTACGACCCCTGATTAATAATATATGTTTATCTCAATTTATTCTATATAATACAAGAATTGCATTTTTTGCAAATGAACAGTAATGAATTTTCTTAAATGTTTGAAAGTATCATTACTATGTCCCTGCGACTATAAATCTACAACGCAATGGTAACATTATTAACCTTAAGCCTATTTTAGGGTTAAAATATAACAATTGAAAGCTTATGGTGTACTTATTCTGACAGCAGCTCCAAAACATTTTTATAATTCAATCAACACAATAAAATTATTAAAAATATGTTTTAGCAATAATAAATTTCATTATGAATAAAATCTTGTGTGGATAAATATACTAAAAATACCAACGTTTAACACATACTATCATCGTACAATGGACAGACGAACGTTTCGTGAGTAACTTGGACTCACTTCCTCAGTGTAAATAAAATTAAACCCTACTGTATCCCCCCGAAAACATGAAATTGAATCTAAAACCCAAATGAAAAACAGCAACACACCGAAAAAATCTTCACGCATCAGCCACCAATCAGACTAAGCCGGAAGTGATTCACTATGACACAGCAACTCAGCCCAAAAAGGTGAGATGTAAGGTACACTTGAAAAATCGTTGACCAGGGAGTTACGAAATTTATGAATATAAACCGCCTCAAAGAAGTCTAAATCTAATGGAGTGTTACATTTCTTAATAATAGTGGCTGAATCAAAGTTAAAACTAGGACTTCCCTCAAAGGGATTAGTCTGAGTGATATTGCTGAGAACATAAAGTTAACAATTACGATATAAAGAAGATATCAACAAGAATCTAAGTGAATATACAGCATATGATAGACAAGAGATAGATAAAGATACAACATATGAAAAATAGCAAATTAAATGATATAATTACAAAATATCATATATAAATTCATATACTGTTATGTTTTCATATGCATTTTTTTATAACATTTGGCAAATAATCTCATTTTCTTAAGCGGGAATTGCTCAAAACTTAAAAAAAAAAACCGCCGGATCTTTTAAAACGATATTTTTAAAGTCACATAATCAGATTTGCAGCCAATAGCGTATTTTAGCAAGCGTAGTTTAACGCAAATTTAATTTAATTTTTGCAACATTTTCTTTGTGACAAATATCTAAATAAAATATTAAAAAATAAAATATTAAAAAATAAAATATTAAATATTGAAATATTAAATCAAATATTTAATATTTGAATTAAAAAAATTTCCTTTGTTTATTTGTATAACTATTATAGAAACTCGTATACTTCAAACCACATTGATAACATGCTTTGCTACAAACGTGTCTACCAGTCTAACTACTCGTATGTCTTAGCTGTGTCTCTCTCCGAACTCATCTGTCTACTGTCTCTCTACTCTTCTGTATACCCGTCTCAGTACCCGTCTGTCTTTCTACCCGACTCTTTAATCGTGTCTCTACCTGTCTCGCTTCCCGTTACACTACTCGTCTATCAACACGTCTGTCTGTCTATATACCCCTCTCTCTACCCGTCTGTCAAGTCGTCTCTGTACTCGTCTCTCTATCCACCACGCTACCCGTCTCCCTACCCATCTCACTACCCCTCTGTCAACCCTTTTTTGCACCTGCCTCGCTACCCGTCTGTCTATTCGTTTCGCTACCCGTTAGCTTATCTCTGTCGCTATCCGTCTCTCTACCCGTTTGTTTACACGTCTATCAATCTCTCGCCAACTTTTCCCAATATTTAAACAATTTAGTAAACGGAAGCCGTTTATCTGTTATTAAATGCAAACAGGAGTAATTTATCTAAAGAGTGTAATCAGATGCAATTTTTTTAAATACATACATAAACCAGCATAATAATTCACCAGTTTTATTTTCATAGTAGTTTATGTCATTTGACAGTAAATCTCAACTTCTTCAACCCGAACTGCGTCAAGCTTTTTAAAAAAGCCCCAAGGTCCGTATAACTGGGAAGGGGAATTGTCCTCAGGGCTATTAGATATATGTTATTAAGTTAAGTGAAAGTTTCGTAATCGGGTTCGCAGCCAATTTCTTATGTCGGAAAGGGTGGCTTCACGCCATTTTAAATTCATTTCTGTAACTTTCTTTTTCTTTTTTGGGTGGGTGGTTGGGGAGGGGGGGGAGGGTTCCAAATATATACACTTAAATTCAAACTTTTGCCCCCATGTTAATATTAGTGTTGTTTGTATTATCAATTAATACTTTGTTGATCGAGCTTCATTCGAAACAAATGTAAAAGACTTCTACAGTTTTTTTTTCTAGGAGAAAGTTCCGTAATCGGGCCCTAAGCTAATCGGGGAATTTAATATCATTATTGTTTCTAACTCTTATAGAGTTAAAACAATATTGTTGCTAGCATTACTCTTGTTTGTGACCAACCTCTTCTGTGTATCTGAATAGGGAAAAGTTCGTATCATGTACTGGTTGGTGCCAAAGGCAGTTGTAGAATCTTACAAATTTTTCTAGAGAGCGGAAAAACATGTTTTTTTAAAATATTTACAAATATACGTTTATTAAACCATGTTTTTGACCCATTTTAAAAAATTAAGTACGGTGCTAAAATAAAATTTTATTGCCATTTTCGATATTTTAATAAGAAATGAAAATACATAACAAACAAATTTAACAAAACTAAGCCATTTTTGGGTACTTCTCTATTATCCCGTCGACCACTTTTCATAACAAAAAACTATCGCCAAACTAAGATTAAACGCCAAAAATACAGTCCCATTTACTTGATGCCAGAAGCATTATACGTATTTGTTATGCCATCAAGTGGTTTTTAATTCGACATTTGCGTGTATTTTTCATTATGTTTTACTGATTTATTAGTTATTTCATTCATTAAAGTAACAATTGTGTCCTTAAATTCTTATATTTTATTTATTTTGATATTTCAATGGCAACGTTCTCCCGTTTATTTAGCGTTACAGTTTGGCGATAGTTTTTTGTTATGAAAAGTGGTCGACGGGATAATAAAGAAGTACCCATTTTTTGTGATAAATAATTGTTATTGCCAGGGGGGCAAATTGTAAACAATTAATAAGCGAACTAAAAAAATTACCGGAAAAAACTTGTGGGAATCTCAAGAAAGAAATATCTGATATAAATAGCATTTAAAATCTTAAAATGGAGAAGTGGTCCGTATAAAAATGCAAAACATTATACACCTGATATAAGAATTTTTTAATTTTTTTATATTTCCGAAAGCGCAGATAAAAGGGTAAAAATTCCGGCACAGATGCCATATACTCACCACGTTGGCGCGATTTTTCCCCCGCCCCTTTGGCGAAAACTGTTTGTTGTGTTTGTTTACTTTTATTTTTTATTTTAATTCTATAGATTATTTTTATATGTATATCAATATTAATTTAGGCACAGATGTCATATACGCACCAGATTGGCGCGATTTTTCCCCCGCCAATTTGGCGAAAACTTTGTTTTTGAATATTAGTTACAAATACCATACAATAATAGCATGTAATTTTTTATTTCAATATAAAAATAAAATAACGTAATAAATGAAATAGCTCCTATTATTCAAAAATGGGAAATAAAAATAAATAAATGATAGTTTGATATAAATAAATATTGATATATATAATAAAAACAATTTATAGAATTAAAATAAAAAATAAAAGTTAATAAACAACAATTGAAACAAAATAACCGGGTTACCATGTGAGGCATAAAATTGCCATTTTGTTGCAATCGCGCCAATGTGGTGCGTATATGACATCCGCGCCTTTATTTATATCAAACTATTATTTATTTTTTTTATTTCCTTTTTTAAAATAATAGAAGCTGTTTCATTTATTACGTTATTTTATTTTTATATTGAAATAAAAAATCACGTGTACTATTTGTCACACTATTTGTAACTAATATTCAAAAACAAAGTTTTCCCCAAGCTGGTGGAGGGAAAAATCGCGCCAACGTGGTGCGTATATGACATCTGTGCCTTGTTTCATTTCACATAGAGGTACGACTGCTCTATTATCCCGTCGACCACTTTTCATAACAAAAAACTATCGCCAAACTGTTAGATTAAACACTAAAAATGCAGTCCCATTTACTTGATATCAGAAGCATTATACGTGTTTGTTACGTCATCAAGTGGTTTTTAACGTGACATTTGCGTGTATTTTTCATTATGTTTTACTGATTTATTAGTTATTTCATTCATTAAAATAACAATTGTGTCCTTAAATTCTTATATTTTATTTATTTATGTATTTTGATATTTCAATGACAACGTTCTCCCGTTTATTTGGCGATAGTTTTTTGTTATGAAAAGTGGTCAACGGGATAATAGAGAAGTACCCACATATGTATTGGTACTTTTATGTTAACTTGGCGCAGTTGATAAATCGCCAAATATTTTTCTCATAACATCTTCATATTGCATTCATTTCATTTAAATATAAATCTTTCACTGATTTCATTTGAAATACATACATTAAAAATACACGTCTTTCACTCATTTAATTTAAAATACACGCCTTTCACTAATTCCATTTAAAATACTAAAAAGGAAAAGAAAATAAGAAATAATGACACAAATCGAAACCTTTTATTTAAACATCAAAGAATTGTTCCTAACATACACACGCGAAATAAAAAAGCTGCTAATGGTGTGATTTACGCCAAATCTCTAATACTAATACTACTCTTACTAATCTCTAATACTTTTCAAAGAGAAAAAATTCCAGATTAACTTTCCATTTTTATTAAATTGAAATATATTTTATTGTGCTGAATATTAGTGCTTGCATATTTTTTTGCTCCATGTATTCCATGAACTTTTCAATTCCGATTGTCTACGAAAATCTCCCGCCGGTGAAAATGACGTACGCACAAAATTTAGTGACGTATGTTCTTTAATTGTGCTTTTTTATCTATTTTTTTAATATAACTTCCAAACGGTTTGACACTTATTCTTGGTAATAAATAGACGACGTTGTCACCTTTATAGGTACCTGCTGTAAAAATTTGAACGAAATCAGTTAAATATTTTTTGAGTTATGCTTGACGAAAGGTTTTAATATCCATCGTAGCTATATATGGGGCAAAGTAATACTGCGCTGTGTATGAGTCTTCGTTGCACTCAGACAATTATGTCCCCCATTCCAACAGTGACAAGCAATAGAGGATTTTTGTAATTCTTTTTTCTGAATATAATTTCTGTGTTCATTGCGTCTGAAACGGAGTTGTCGTTTAGTCTGTCCTATGTAGGACAAACCACATGGACATTGTACATTGTAAATGCCCCAAAAGTTTTGATGTGAGATTTTATCTTTTAACTGTGAAAAATTTATTTTATTAACTTGCTTAAAAACAACCTTAAAATCATATTGTCTTAAAATATTAGCTATTTTATAGCAAGTACTATTGTAAAATGGCAAAATAATGAGGTTAAATGAGGTTCGTATATAGTATTAGCTATAAAATAGCTAATATTTTAAGACAATATGATTTTAAGGTTGTTTTTAAGCCAGTTAATAAACTAAATTTTTCACAGTTAAAGGATAAAATCTCACATCAAAACTTTTGGGGCATTTACAACATACAATGTCAATGTGGTTTGTCCTATATAGGACAGACTAAACGACAACTCCGTTTCAGACTCAATGAACACAGAAATTATATTCAGAAAAAAGAATTACAAAAATCCTCTATTGCTTGTCACTGTTGGAATGAGGGACATAATTTGAACTTTGATTCAGCCACTATTATTAAGAAATGTAACACTCCATTAGATTTAGACTTCTTTGAGGCGGTTTATATTAATAAATTTCGTAACTACCTGGTCAAGGATTTTTCAAGGGTACCTTACATCTTACCATTTTGGGTTGAGTTGCTGTGTCATAGTGAATCACTTCCGGCTTAGTCTGATTGGTGGCTCATGCGTGATGATTTTTTCTGTGTGTTGCTGTTTTTCATTTGAGTTTTAGATTCAATTTCATGTCTTCGGGGGGATACAGTAGGGTTTAATTTTATTTACACTGAGGAAGTGAGTCCAAGTTACTCACGAAACGTGCGTCTGTCCATTGTACGATGATATTGTGTGTTAAACGTTGATATTTTTAGTAAATTTCATTATGGCTCATAAAAAACACTGCATAAAATTTAGTATAAGTGGAGCAAAATGAAGTAGTACTAATATAGTTGTAGTACTATAGTTATAGTAGTAGTACTAATATAAATGCACACTTTTATGAACATATGGAATTGTACCGTATAAGAACATTATTATATCAAAACTCCAACTAGTAGGGAACTGAATGAGAATCGACTGTGGTAATGGCAATATATATATATGCATAAATATAGATAGTAATTATAAATGAGTTTTGTATTGGCTAAAGTGCCAAACATCCTCTTGAGACCCCGCGTCCATTCTATTGGACATTTTTATTTTTTATATGAAATAATTAATTTGAGTTCGAACTTCTAAATACTTGCTGTCCATTATACTAAATAGACTAGTGCTTCTATCTGTGCACCGAAATAATAAAAAAAATTGCAGCTAAATATGTATTGTAATCATTTGAAAGTGGCATAGAACAAGAAACAGACTGTTGAAGGTAAGCAAACAGTTTTAACTCTAAGTTTATGTATTTTTTTAAAGTAGTATGATATTAATGCTACACAAATCTAATTTTAAATGTTGTATCAATGAAATGGCATCGCAGTTTAAGTAATGTAATGTATATTTTAGAGAATAAACCAAAAAAGTTTTAATGTCCATTCTATTGGACGTTGGGTCTTCATCAGTTGTTTTTATTCATATTAGACTCTTGTTGTATACTGAAGAAACGCATTAGTCGTTACTTAAAAATCAAGACAGTATTGAAATAAATAATAGATACAGAAGTAGATAATATATTTTCTTAAATAAAAAAATAAAAAATATTTAGTGAAAGATTTTTTTTGCAGCATTTGGTAAATGCAGATACTTAGAATTAAGCTTTTATTATGTGTTAGACTTATTCATTGTAAATATTTTTGGTATTATTTTTCTGTTACTATGCTATTCATAATTGAATTAATAAATTTAGTCATATTTAAATAACAACAAAATTTTAAAGACAATATATTTAAATATAACAGTATAAGATTATACATAAGCTCATTTTGATTTCTTTTACATTTCTTCTTGGCATTTACTTGCAATTGTGATAGCTGTGCCACTAATTATTGTTATTCTAACAAACAAATGACTGGTGTTGAGATAGTTAAAAAACAAAATAATAATAATAATATTATTATTATTTTGAAAATTAGTACACTGATCAACACGTTTCGTACTTAAAGTACATTTTTTCTATTTAATGATGCAAAAATTGAATTTATGCGATATTTAGAAGTGACGTATAAACGATAAAAACACACTTCTGATGATACAAAAGTTTGTAGAAATAGGAACTTGATGCTGTTTTTTGAGTGCTTTGATTAAAAATCTGTTTCTTTTAAGCCTATGCAGCGATCTTACCCATGTGCGTATGCGCACAACCTTATTTTATATTATAATACTTATCATATTACTTGATAAGTATTATAATATAAAATAAGGTTGTGAGCATGAAATGCAACTGGTATTCGTATATTCGTTTAAATATAATAAATAATTGATTTGCAGAAGCACATTTATAAACTACTGAATTTCAGGTTGATCTATTTATTTTTTACGGGTAATGCACTTTTTAAAACTCTTATTAATATTATTTGGTGCCTAATTAAATTTTGTATCATTATTTTATGTAGAATTGAATTTTGTGTCATTATTTTTTCTCAAATATTAAGAATATTACATTTGGATTCATCTAATTCAATAGCAATTTTTTTACAGGACTAAGACCCAATTTACATTCTATTGGACACGCTAAAAAACAAAGTATTTAATTTTTTTTAAATAAATGAAAATATGTATTGCTTTCTAGACTCAAAAGAAACATAAATCTCAAAAAATGTAAAATTTGCTCAAAAAATATGAGCTTGGGTCTCCAGAAGTTAAATAAAAAAAAAAACACATGAAATGACACAGATAATCGTAATTCTTAAAAATAAATGTTAATATTAATAAATTTGATGTTTGGGACAAGCCATAGTAGACATTTACTTTACTTTTTTTTTCTTTTTTAATACAGAAATTTAACAAGAAATTAAAAAATGCATAGTTCACTTGCTTAATGCACATTTTTTAGACTAAAGCAAGGATGGCGAACCGTGTTACGTGCATGTTCCAAAAATTAAAAAATAATACCTATCAACAGTCTAACGAGCTAACCTTTTATATAAAATAATACTAGCTGTTACCAGTGGCTTCGTTCACGTAACATTCGAAGAATAAATAAATGCATTAATTAAGCAAAATATTTCATTCCTGATAATTAAAAACTTTAAAAAATAATTAACCCTTCATCACTTTTCACAGAAGACAATACGGTATTTCTTTGTTATAGGGGCATTGACATAACTCAGTGTTTAAAACTTTAATTTTGTGCCAAATAATTTCGAAAATGAAACGGCAACCAATGGAGAAAGGAAATCGTGGAAATCGACGAATTGGGTAAAATCAAATGTCAATTTTACCTGATGAACCATTTTACTTTTAATGACTTTGTGAAACGTTTTAAAAGCCATCCTTCAAAAATAATTAATTGAAAATAGTATAATATGCTTTTTCTTTAAATTCAATTCTTGTGAATAGGAAGCATTAAATTGTACACCTAAATGCAAGGAGCTTAAATTTGCCTTCTTGGTTTAATCGATAGCTGAAACAAATCTTGATTTCTAAATGACAAATGTTGATAGACGATTTTTGTTCAGCATAATAACTTTATTTATAATGTTTGAATATGTGGAAATATGTTTTTGTTTTTTGAAAATTTTACTGTAGTGTAGATTTTGTTTTCACCATCTATTCAAATTGAAAATAAATTCTTTTTTCAGTTTTAATAAGAAAATGGCGTGAAAAATAGATTAATTCGTTTTATTTCTCCTTTTTATCCACAAAAATAGAGTAATTTAGTAACCGTTTTTAGAGAAATTTAATAAACATTTACCAATAATAATAATAATAATAATAATAATAATAATAATAATAATAATAATAATAATAATATATTAGAATTTAATTCAAAATTTTAAATTCTGAGAGTTTATATGACATTCTAGGATCAATGATAGCCGGTTGTTAACTAAAACGCGTTGCGTTTGATAATCTAAGAGGAGTAGTTGCAAAATACAAGCTGACGATAAGATTTTAACATAATAGATTCCTGTTAATTTTTCTTTTCCTTATAATCATGATGCGAATTTTTGCAGAAAACTCTCATCTGTATTTAACTGTAATTTTCATGCTTAATAATCAGTATAGTTAAACAAATATTTCAATTTTTCGTTTAAATATGGCATGAAACTCATCTACTTTCTCTACTTACTGTTCCTTGAATTATTAATATATAAAATTGGTTCACACTCCTTTAAAAGCATATTTGAAAATTCACGATTCATTTAAAATATGACGTCAATTTGTTCCCAGATAAATCTTTTTTTAATGATATAATTCTTGTTAATTTTCTATTCCTGGCAATCATACATTTTTGCACAAAACTCACATCTGTATCTACCTGACATTCGAACTTATAAATTAGTAGCGATAAATAAAAAAAAAATCAGTTTTTCATTTTAAGTATGACGTCATTATCCACCTGCTTTCATTATATACTGATTTTCATGCTCCTTGTAATGTTACGGATATTTGAAAATGCATGTTTTATTTCCAATATGACGCCATATTTTTCCAAGCCAAGTAGAATTCTTTTCATAATTCCATGGTCCGGAAATCGTTTCTTATTAATATAATTATTGTTAATTTTTTTTTCGAATTATAGCGCAATTTTTGCTAAAAAACCTCTTCTTAACGTAACCGACATTCATACTTCATGTATATTTCACAAACACACCCTATTTTTGTTTCAAATATTACAGCAATTCATCTTATTTTCATTTTTTTAAATTTTTATTTTTCACGTGCAAATCGTTAAATTGGAAATTAAATTCTACGGGAAAATGTTATTCCAGGCTTTGGATTTATTGGAAACGATAATGCTTAGTGACTTAAAATGGTTAATTAAATTTTACAGGACAAATATTCATTGATCCTCTATGAAAATAATGAAATTTTGAATTATTAAGAATAATATTTAAAAATAACGAATAACACCTACTGTATGTTCATTACTGGGTTATAATTCATTTATATGCAAAGATACAGGCAGTGGCGCAGCCAGGGTGGGGGGGTTCAGATGCTCTTGATACCACTAATTTTGTAAAGTTTTCTATGCCTTATGTGATCGGATAACATTCTGCGATAATCAATAATATTAATGGTATCCAAAGCGTTTGGATCCCCTCCCTGGCTACGCCACTGGATACAGGGCCATTAAATACTCGGTTTTGACGTTTACTTCAGCAAAACATTTACACACACAATCTCATTTATAATATTATTAGGATTAAGGTAGGATTAAAGCGAACAATGTAGCGTTTGATGCATGTACAAAACATTAGTTAATAATCATTTGCTTTCATGCAACAATCTATACTAATATTATAAAGAAGTAACGATTTTTTTTTTTGTTGTTGTTAGTTTGTTTGTTTATTTGTAGGGGGTAATCTCTGGAACTACAGAAGCGATTTCAAAAGTAATGATGGCAAATTAATCCTGATAATCAGCGCTCCAACATAGGCTATATTTAATGTCGGTGCCACTACACCCAGAGAGGTGCAATTGTCAAAAACGTTCTAAAATTTCGATTTTTTTTATACTGAAGGAGGTAGAAACATGAAATTGGCATGGCAGTTACTTATAAGATGTAAATGCTCTCTAAGAACAAATTCTAAAACAATTCGAAATTTACAAGGGTGAGATGAGCGAAAAGTGTTCTAAAAACATTCTAAATTACAATTTCTATGGCATCTCTCGAACTACAGAACCATTTTCAAAAGTGGTGATGGCAAATTGATGGTAACAGTCCCTGCTGTAACATAGGTCATTTTTTATGCCAGTGCCACTACCACAGGGGGTGCAAGAACGAAAAACGTTCTAAAATTTCGATTTTTTTTATACTGAAGGAACTAGAAACTTGAAATTCGGCATGGTAGTTATCTATAAGTTGTAAATGTTCTCTAAGAACAAATTCTAAACAAATCTGAAATTTAAAAGTGTGAGATGAGCAAAAATCGCTCTAAAAACATTCTAAATTACAATTTCTTTGGCATCTCTGGAACTACAGAACCATTTTCAAAAGTGATAGTGGCAAATTGATGGTAACGGTCCCTGCTGTAACACAGGCTATATCTTATATCGGAGCCCACAAGGGGGTGCAAGAGCGAAAATTCGATTTTTTTTTATACTGAAGGAGCAAGAAACATGAAATTTGGCATGGTAGTTACTTATAAGATGTAAATGCTCTCTCAGAACAAATTCTAAAAAAATTCGAAATTTATAAGGGTGAGATGAGCGAAAAAGCGTTCTAAAAACATTCTAAATTACAATTTCTATGGAATCTCTGGAACTACAGATCCATTTTCAAGAGTGATGGCGACAAATTGATGGGAACAGTCCCTGCTGTAACATAGGCTATATTTTATATCGGTGCCACTACCACATGGGGGTGCAAGAGCGAAAAACTTTCTAAAATTTCGATTTTTGTTTATATTGAAGGAACTAGAAACTTGAAATTCGGCATGGTAGTTACTTATAAGATATAAATGCTCTCTAAGAACAGTTTTTAAAAAGTTCGAAATTTAAAAGGGTAAAATGAGCTAAATGTGTTTTAAAAATACTCTAAATTACAATTTCTATGGAATCTTTGAAACTACCAAATCCATTTTAAACGTAATGCTCGCAAATTTATAGGGAAAGTCAGTGCTCTAACGCAGGTTATATTTTATGTCAGTGCCAGTACCCTAGGGGTTGCAAGTGCGAATAACGTTCTAAAATTGCATTTTTTATTATACTGAACAGATTAGAAACTTGAAATTGGGCAAGTTAGTAACTTATAAGTTAGATATTCTCTCTAAGGACAGTTTCTAAAAAAATCGAAATTTAAAAGTGTGTTATGAAGAAAAGCTGATCTAAAAACATTTTAAATTAGGATTTCTATGGAATTGTTAAAGACAGAATCTTGAAATTTGACATGGCTCATACTTTTTAAGACACGGGTGCACACACAGAACAGTTTTTTTTAAATAAATTGAAATTTAAAAGTGTGAAAAGGGAAATTTTTTCTAAATTTCATTTTTTTTTCTTTTTACTAACAGGATTAGAAACTTCAAATTTGGCATGGCGGTTACTTTTAAGATACAAATGTTCGCTAACAATGGATTGTAAAGAAATTCAAAATTTAAAAGGGTGAAATGAGTGAAAAGCATTTAAAAACGTTCTAAATTGCAATTTCTATGGAATTGTTAGGGGTAGAAACTTAAAATTTTACATGGCTGCTGATGTGGTCGTACAGAACAATTTGAAAAAAAAAAAAAGAAATTTACAAGAGTGAAATGCGATAAAAACGTTGTAAATTACGATTTGTTTAGAACTGTTAAGGCTAGAAACTTAAAATTTCGCTTGGTTGTTACTCACGTAAATGACCACACAGAACAGTGTACTAAAAATGCAAAATGTAAATTTAAAAAAAAAAAGGTACTAAAAATGCAATTTATATGACACAGCTGGTATAGAAGCTTCTTATTTGGCATGTTGGTTACTTTTAAAATGCAAATGGTCACAACGACCGGTTTCTAAAAAAAATCTAAATGTAACACGCTGAAATGAGCGGAAAACGGTCTAAAAACGTTCTACATTATGTTTTAATTGGATTTATTCGGGTTAAAAACTGGAAATTTAGTATGGTTGTAACTTTTAAGATGCAGACGCTAGGTATGAACAGTCTATTAAAAACTAGAAGTTTAAAGGTGTAAACCGAGCGAAAAACGTTATAAATTATGTTTTTTTTTTCAAAATTGTTAATGATAGAAACTTAGAATTTAACATGCCTGTTATTTTTTATACTTAAATACTTCCACGGAACAGTTTTTACAAAATTCGAAATTTAAAAAAGGTGCTGATAAAAAATGATGATAAATTTGGCTGATGGAAAAAGGCTTCATGGTGCAAAATAAAAATAAACTAAAGGGGGACACGATTAAATGTTCAAAAGGGAACACAAGTTAAAATCTTAAACCTGATCGAATAGTGATTTTGTACCAATAAATGTTGGCCACAATAACAACCCACCTTAGCATCCTGAGCAACAACCTGAAATAGCTGAAAACTAAAAGTACATATTATAAAACACTTCATGCTAATTATTTTTTATTGTACCATATATTATTCAATTTCCTGAATTGAGTTCAATGAATATTAAAATTTACTTTGTAACTTAAAAAAGATTTCACAGATATTCTAAACAATTATGAAAATACATATGAGGAAATCATTCACATATTATATTTATAGTTTAAAAAAAAATATTTCAATAAATGTTATTCACTAGCAAAGTGATCAATTCTACCAGTATATTGAAAACAAACATTGAGAGAGAAGAAATAGAAAAAAAAAATTTAAAAATAGAATTTTGACTTGAGCATAGTATATATATATACTTTGAAGTTTCCGAACATACACATATTTCACAAAAATATTAGAATCACTACTCAATTCTTATTTTCCTCAGTTTTGTTACAAATATTATCATTTAATGGTACTTTTGGGAAAATTTTACTGACATGAACTTTTTTTACATATTCATGACCATCTTCATTAATTTTTATCAAATAATTATCATTTCTCAATTTTTTGTCAATTACATGTGGTCCATTATATCTAGGTTGTAATGCAGTATGATGTTTAAAATCTACAAGAAAAACTTCATCACCAGTATTTAAAGAAGGTTTACTTCTGCCCTTCACATATTGTTGGTGATAATTAAAATAACTAGTTTCATTTTCCTTAACTAATTTTCTAGTTTCCTGAAAATGACTTTGTAATTTTGTTAGATATTTGCTGTATTCTTCAGCAACTTTTGGTTTTTCAAAAATATTTAGAGGTATATTGAGTTCTCTGCCCAAGAATAGTTCAGCCGGTGAAAATTGAGTTACTGCATGCTTAGAGGAATTATAATGAAATTTAAAAAATAATAGTCTATCTGACCACTCGAATACTTGATCAGAAAGTGCTGCTATGCTGTTTTTCATAGAAAGATGAATTTTCTCGATTAAACCATTACTCTGGGGATAATAGATTGAACTCTTTCTATGCTTAATATCCATAGTCTTAAGATAATCTTCAAATTCATCTGAACGAAAATATGGTCCATTATCAGTCAAAACAGTCCTAGCGATCCCGAATTTGGAAAAATATATATTAAGTTGATTAATTATAGTTTTAGAAGTGGTATTGCTTAATGGGATAGCCTCAAGGTACCTGGAATAATGATCAACTATTGTTAAAATAAAAATGTTGTTGTCATGAGATCTATGAAGTTTTCCTACAATATCTAAAGCTATATCTCACCTGGAGCTAAATCAGCTTTTGGAATCATTTTAGTGACAGTATTTTTAGGTTTAGGTTTAACTTTTAAACATCTTTCACAATTGCTACAAAAATTTTTAGTGTCCTTAAACATTCCTTTCCAAGAATAGATTTTGCGAACAAAATTGTAGGTTTTTTGAGTGCCAAAATGAGGAGCATGATCAACTTCCAAACAATCCTTAATTAAAGATTTTGGAATTAAAATTCTACTGAGATACTTTTTTTTCTTTAACGGCTTCTTGGGGAAAATTTTTATCATTACAATTTTAGTTTCTGAATCAATATAATAGTTATTTGCAGTTTCCTCATCATTATAATTTAATTTTTGAATAATTTCCTTAATAAATTCATCATTTTGTTGATTATTTACAATATTATTATGATCTAAATTTGAATTACTTTGAAAAATATTTATATTATTTACATTTAAGGTTTCATCTTTATATGTTCTAGACAAATAATCAGCAGGGTTAATAACACCAGGAATGTGATCTATCTCATAATGAAATTGATCCAGTTTCAGAAGCCACCTAGCTACAATCTCACTCTGATTGTCCAGTTCCATGTGATATGTTAATGATTTTGCATCGGTATATATGGTAAATTTTTTTTCCATATAATTCTTCACGAAAATGCTTGACAGATGCAAATATTGCGTACAATTCTCTTTGGATGAAAGGATATCTAGATTGAGCTAGATTGAATTGTTTCGAAAAAAATTCAACAGGATAAAATTTCTCATTGTATTTTTGCATTAAAATTCCACAAAATGCAACTTTAGAAGCATCAGTTACTAAATACAATGGAAGATCAGAATTAATGTTTTTAAGAAGGGGTTTATTTAGAATTTGATCCTGTAAAATATCAAAAGCTTCCTGACACTCTGAAGTCCAGACAAATGGAACATTTTTACGGGTTAAATTAATAATTGGCTTAGCAATTTCAGCATATTTATAAACCATGTGCCTAAAATAATTTAAACAACCAATATACTGTTGAACTTGCTTTACATTTTTGGGTATGGGAAATTTTGAAACTTTGTTTACATTATCCTCTGAAGGAGAAAAACCATCAGCACTGACATTAAATCCTAAATAAGTTATTTCTTTCTAAGTTATTTAAATTAAGTTGAATTGGATAAGCTTATCGAATACCTTCTGTAACCAGGCTTTAATTTCAGATATGCTGTCTGCAGCGACAATAATGTCATCAAGAAAGAATTGTAAATTTGGACCTTTTAAGCTAGATAAACATTTAGAAATTAGTGTATGAAAATATGAAGTTGAGTTGCGACTTCCAAAAGGTAGGACTTTTGGCTGGTAGTTAACAATCTCGCAGCAAAATGCTAATTTTTCCCTATCTTTTTCCTGCAATCTTATCTGAAAAAATGCCGACTTCAAATCAAGCACACAATAATACCTTTTGCCAGCAATACTGTGCAGAATTTCTGAAATTTTTGGCAAACATATAGTGTAAGATTCAGTGATGCTATTTAACAGTCTATAATCCACTACCATGCAAAATTTGATTTCTTCAGGAGAGGTGCCTGGAATTGGTTTCTTTTTGACAAATATAACAGGGAAATTATAACTGGATGAAGAATGTTCAATTAAACCAGCATCTAACAATTTTTTAATCTCTTCTTGTGCAAACTGTTTGGCAATTTTTGGAATAGGGTATGGTTTAGTTTGAATTGGGAAATTGTGCATTAATTTAAATTCGGGTTTGACTGCATCAGTTGAACCAAGAGTTTTATAACTTTTAGAAAATACTTTAAAGTTGCTCATTAATAGTTCCAAAATCTTCTTTCTCTCTTTTTCATCTAAATGCTTAAGATTAAAATCAGATTCTGAAAGTTCTGCCTGTCTCAAATTACTAATTTCTTCTAAATTTAAACTATTGATTTGAAAAATTTGGTCCTCAGTAGGTTGGATTTCCTCGTCATCTTCAAACATTTCTACATTTCCTAGTTTTTGACCTTTACGTATATATGATGCAACATTAGTTTTATTCTCAACAATTGTCAAAATATATTTGTTGTCCTCAACAGTATGCAAAGAATTTTCAATATGGCACTTCTGCGAGACTTTTAATGGGGTTAACATGACTCTTTTAGAATTATGAATACCCTGTGGAAATTCCAATTTAATTATCTCAAATGAATTAGGTTTAATTTTAATGTTATTTATAGCTTTAGCAATTACATTAATTTGAGGTTTATCATTATCATTAATTACAGTATTTTCTTTAATCTGCGGAGAAGTTTCTTCAAATTCAAAATGGGTTTTGTTGATGGAAAGTCTTTTATTGAATGTGTCAATTAGAATTTTGTTTCTCTGAATGAAGTCAAACCCTAAAATTATTTGGTAGTTACAATTCCAGTTACTCTGAGTGACAAAAAATATGTTATGAAACCAACGAGTTTTCATTTTGAACTTTATTTTGACTGCTGACAAATATGGGATAGTGGTATTATTAAGGGTCTTAATTTTGACTGCTCTAGAAATATGCTCAACTTTCGCTTGTTGCTTAATTTCTGCTAAGATGCCTGGTTGCACCAGCGAGAGATTTGCACCGGTATCGAGAAGAGCGGGTACCTCTAAATTACCAAATTTAAGTTTAATAATAGGAAGGTGATTTGTATTATTATCAAAATTACACGACATTACATGAAGATTTTCAAGATCTTCAGAATTATTTTGAATTGTTTCATTATCAAAATTTTTAATTTTATTTACAGAATTTAAGTATTCATTTAAATTTGAATTTTCTTCTACAGATTTTAAATTATCATTTACTTGTAAATTTTCCTCACTAGAATTTGAATCTGAATTGTTATTAGATTTTGAATTTTCAATTGATTCTGAATTATTTACAGATTCCAATAGATTTTCATCCCTAACAATTTTATAATTATTGGTCCTTGTGAAATGGGATCTATTTTTACTACAAGAACCATCTATAAGTTTAAATGATTTCTACGCCTATATGGGTGATTTCTACGGTTATTTTTATAATTACCAAAATTCCTTCCACTGCTGTTACCTCTAGAAATAGGAATATGGTTGGAGTTCTGATTGAAATTATTGCTGCGGGAATTTCTACCCTGTGGAAAATACCAACATTTTGTTGTCACATGACTTTTTCCACATATGTGACATTGGACTCTTTCATTGTGACTTTGTCGAAAAGAATTGCTAGCATTATTTTCAGATTTTACTCTTTCCAATTCTTCCTTTAACTGCTGAATCTGTTTGTTACCCTCTAACTGGCTTTGCAGAATTGAATTAAGTTCAAAGTTTTGGCACATATTGTTATTTATAATGACTTCTTGAGCTTCAAGAGCCTTTTCTACATTACCTGCATGTTTACATGCCTCTAAGTAATTTTTTGGACCTAATTTCGACCTTAACTCATTAATGTCGGTTGGTACGAAAAGTTACCATTTAAGTGATACGAAACTTTTAAATATGAACACCAGTATCTTAGTAAAAAAAAATTCATATTATCTAATGTGAAACTGTCAGAGATTCAATCAGTTAACATAAGATTATGGAAAAACTGGTGTCAACTGGTATCGCAGTATTAAAAGGAGTGTAACATAAGTCGGCGTTAATGGGTTAATTTCAGGCCTAACAGCATCCAAAATTTTGTTCAATTTGATGGAATCAATGAATTCATTTGAATCCCTAGTTTGTATATCTATCTTCGATAAATATTTTACTGCATAAGAGTTTATTTCATCAATTAAGCTCTGAATTGACTGATTTGGTTTTTGCCTGATGTTATTAAATTTTGATTGTATCTCATCAAATGGTTGACATCTTTTGAATTTTTTAATTAATAATTCAGCCAATTCATCAAAATTTTGAATATTAGCTACCTGCGGGGAGTCAATCAGAAATTTTTGGGCAGCATCTCTACAATTTAATTTTAGAATTAAAATTCTTTTATTTACGGGCCAATTTTCTAACACTGCTACATCTCTAACCTGTCCGACAAAATATTCAACATTTTCATCAGAAGTTCCGCTAAAAGTGGGAATGGATGAAGCCAAACTTAAATCTATGATCCCTTTACGAGCCATAGTAAATAACAGAAATAAATATCAAAATACAGACTTTTAAGGAGGAGGAGGGGGGGGGAACTTAAAATTTACACATTCCTAACATGCAATTACACAATATCAATATTACAATACATATATAAAATCATAAATAGCTTAAAATATATAAATCATGCATTTAAAAAAATCACAGATAAAAATATAATAAATGGTGTGTATATTTTTGTAAAAATATACTCAGGAAGCTATTGTGGAGACCAGATACTCAACCTATTTAATTTTACATTTGCACGCGGCACCAAATGATAAAAAATGATGATAAATTTGGCTGATGGAAAAAGGCTTCATGGTGCAAAATAAAAATAAACTAAAGGGGGACACGATTATATGTTCAAAAGGGAACACAAGTTAAAATCTTAAACCTGATCGAATAGTGATTTTGTACCAATAAATGTTGGCCACAATAACAACCCACCTTACCATCCTGAGCAACAACCTGAAATAGCTGAAAACTAAAAGTACATATTATAAAACACTTCATGCTAATTAAACGAAAAGTAATAATTCTTTAGAGATTATTCTCGATTAGTTTATTTATATATAAAACATATTTTAAGGTTACACAATTAATTTAATATTTATATTTTAAAAGATGCATTCGAATTAATATATTTCATGGTTGTTCACACATCATACATGTGGGCTAAATAACTGCGTTTAAATTATGAATATTTGAATCTTACATCATCCATGGACAAATAATTTTAATTAAAAAACATAGATACATAATATCGGCACTGAAGAAAAGCTTGTTCTAGCAGAAAGCACATTTTTACACTGAACATCATCTTACACTGACGAACAGAAGATTTCTTTTGAAGACTCACAATTCGTACACTTTCACTATTTTTTAGATGTCGATCACATACTTAAAATTTGTAGACAGATTTTTCACACACAATCTAAATACACCTCTATTTCTTCACCTTATCACATATTAAAGTAAAACACAGAACTAACTAGGGTGACTCCTCACACGAGAAACAATCTCGAATGAATGGGATACCACCCTTCTTTCCCTTGAGACTTTATACCATCCAACACACCGCTCGTTGAAAAAACCACTAGTCATTCAGATGCGATACCACTCCGAGTGAAGGAAGCTTGGTCGAAAAAATATCCGATATTACCACTACCTCACGCGCCGATGGAAGAAGATACAGCGAGAGAAATTCTTCGTATACAGGCGTTCGCCAGCTGCTGCGAGTTTAGTAGCGATCTTGCGAGATGTTTGTTGGTGCGTTCGCTGATTTATAAAGGCAGATGCGCTGACACGGAAGAACAGTTCTTTTCGCATATTGCTCTGAACTTTAAAAGTTTTTTTTGATGACTTGGCTGAGTTGTGAAAGGAGTTTTTTAACATCTCCCCCCACCAACAGCAAAAAAAGAGGCGAACACTGTTCTGAAGAATAGCAGAAAAATTGATGTGAAAAGTCCTGGAGTATGCAAAAAAGTCAAAGTTTCACAAATGCATACAGATGAAGAAATGTTCGTGAAAATTCTTCGAAAAAGTTGCTGGTATAGGAAGTTGAAATTTGGCATGGTGGTTATTTTTAAGATTTCAGTGCTCGCTACAAACGGTTTCTAAAAAAAATCGAAATTTAAATAAGCTGAAAAAGTTCTAAAAACCTTCTAAACAATGATTTATCGGAAATTGTTAGTGATATTAACTTGAAATTTTACATGGTTGTTTTGTTAGAGACACAAATGAATCCAAAGAACAGTTTTTAAAAATTTTGAAATTTTAATGTGAGCAGGAACAGAAAACTTTTAAAATTGCAATTACTGTGATATGATATAGTCATTACATAAATTTGCTTAATTAGTAATTTCGGAATTATCTGTGGCAGTAAAATTTCCTCTAATGAAAATACGCCAACGAATACCACTTGCTATTTTTCAAGAATTACGCAAGCAAAGCCGCGGGTTTTGCTATTAACTAATAAATATGAAATATTAAAAATGAAAATGCAATTTCTCTGCATATTGGAATCAGCCATTAAATTAATGAAACTTTAAGTTGTAGATATGTTTCATTTATCTGGTACCTTGTAATAATAGAAACAAACACGCATTTTTATTAATTTTAACTTACTGCTTTTTAACACATTTTAATGCAACACCAAGGTTATAATAGTCCAAGTTACATTAAAGCGTATTAATAATGCAATAATGTGATTTTTTTTTCTATAGTATGTCTTATGCAGAATGCGATATACATGAATTAAATTTTGCTATTTTTCTTAATATACGCAGCAAATTAGTGTCCATTTGTCATCCTACACTGAAAAAAATAATTGTTGATTTTACAGTATAAAACTGGCATCCCAGCTGCCAGTATTATACCGTAAAATTAACAGTATTAAACAGTAAAACTAGTCGTTGGGGGCCACCGTAATACTTACCCGTCATGGATATGCATAATGTAAAATAGTAAAATAAAAATGTGTAAACTACTTATAAAATGTATTGCAATTCAAATAAAATCGTGGCTTGATGACGTCATAAATTTTAAAGGCTCGATTACTGAATTGGTTTTAAGAGGTTTTTCCTTATAACTCCGAAAATAATAATCCTATTAACAAGCGGTTTATTGCATCTGATTAAGCGTCAAATTTCCAATTAAAATATATCTTTAAAGTGAAATTTAGATGAAATACAGGGTCATGAAAAATCGAAGAGTGTGGAAAATAGGATTCCAAATATCTCGACAACTAATTATCCGATCGACTTCATGCTTTATGTAAAATTTATGTTTTTTTATTGTCTTTTACATTCATTTCTTAAAATAAACAATTTCGAAAATTTTTATATACCTTTTATCAGAACGAATATTTCGAGTCCGAAAAAAATAGTTCCGGTTAATCGAGGTTATTGAAATGAAATAGGCTTCTTCCCATTATTACATACTAAAATTACATACTCAATTTTTTCGGGAGATAGAGTGTTTACAGACACACAGACGGACGGCAAATTTTTTTTTTTCTAAAAATATGTTTTTCGGAATCTCCAGTGTCTGAAACGTGTAAATCCGTCAAAAATTTTTTTTTTCGATTTTCAAAACGATTACAAGACTTACCCTATACTACGTATGATGGGTAAGTAATACCCTATACTACGTATTACTGCTTGCGCGGCAGCGTATTACTGCTTATTTTACTGTTTAATACTGTTAATTTTACGGTATAATATTGGCAGCTGGGATGCCAGTATTATACTGTAAAATTAACAATTATTTTTTGCAGTGTATTGCACTGACTGCCCAACAAAATTCATTTGAAAAAAGTAAAGATTTTTAAATTCATATAGAAAGACAAAATATATGTAGAAAACGCTAAATAGCATTATAAAAAAAAATTGATGTGTTAATTAATGTAAAAATAGGCGCATTAGATGTTGATAGGCAGTATGTGTTTTACAAATTTTTATTGATTACAGTAGAATTAAAAATGAACTTTATCAGGGTTCATACGCCTTTACCACAATTATTTTAAGATAATTTTTTCCTTTATTTAAATGCAGAAAAGTATTACACATCCGGCAATTTAACTAGGCGTCTACAATTTCTGCTGTGTAACCCAATCGCTGCCAATCACGCGCCTGCGCGTGATTGGCAGCAAATCTCTAAATCTAAAATTTTAAATTCGTACTAGAAATTAGGAAAGGAGAATTTTTATTTCACATAATCGCAAAATGCCCGTAATTAAATAAGTTAAATATTACTGGTAGTATTTTCTGGTATGAATTTGAATTTTCTAAATAAAATACAATTAGGTAATTTTAACTCGGCAGCGAATGTGTTAAATATTAAATAGAAAATTCTATTAAAAGATTGTAGTAAAAAACGAGGAATCCTGTTTATCTATGTAATGATTAACAAATTAAAAATTTTCACGTGCCGCAAAAATTTTCTAACGTGCAAACTCTGACACATGTGCCACAGGATAGCCATCCGTGGTCTAGGGCAATGCTGTCCAACTTTTCAGGAAGCACAGGCTCACCTCATCTAATGTCAAAAATTGAAGGGTTCATTATTCATCCGTATGGAAACAGAGAAACATATTACCTTAGTATAGCAGAGGGAAGGGTTGCCAGTTAGATCTCATTTTTATTAAGAAATTCCGGAAGAAAAATTTTCTTTTTTAAGTAATCCTAAAATACCCGACATTAAATAAAGTAAATATTATTATTCACAATTTCTTATATGAATCAAATTTCTGAATAAAATAGGAGGTGATACTTTCAACTCTGGTAGTGAGTAACAATATGCAGACTTCTTATAAGATGCGCAGATACCTCACAATGTCAGCCATAAGGCACCTTACAGTATGCGAAAAATAATTGCAGAAAAAAGTATAAATCATAGTAAATTCAGAATTCCATTTTCCTGAGAGACAGGGTCTCATGAAATTATTTTGTAGAGAAAGGAGCCGCCTATAAGAAAAAAATAAAATCATGTGAAACAATAATTATTTTAAAAAGCATTTTTAAAAATGAATATTTATTTAAAAACTAGAAACAGGAATCATTAGAAAGGGGGGCCATGGCGCCAACCGAATTGGGCAGACCTGATGTAGGGAAGTAAAATTTACCATTATCTGCAAAACCCCCAGTTACAAAAAAATTTCAATTCAGAAACACACAGTCGATCTCGAGAGTGATCTACTGCATTACTTGAATACAAAAATACGGATATTGATGGGACGTCGAATTCTTTTTTTTTTAATAATATATACAAAACATCTTAAATATTTTTCCTGGTAGTTATTAATTTTTCGAAATAAGTTTTATTCTTTGGGGTTGAGAAATGCAAAATTTCTTTATTTACTTTCTCATTACAGATAAATTACATTTTATGATGTTAAACTTATGATGCTGCATCGTAAAAAAACATAATATGTAATGTTTCTTACATGATGATTTTTACTACATTTTATTTTCCAACTTACTATATTAATATACTCGCTAAAAAGTAAGGTGTGATTTCGAATAAAATTTTAAATTATTTTATCATAAAATCTGTATGTAATATGATTATTTTTCATTAATGCAAAAAAGCTCTATCTAGCAAAATATAAGATGTGTACATTCCATGGAATTTACAATGAGTAATACACAGCTATTTAAGATATGATTTCACTTTTTATTATATTAGAACACTTATATCTTGAAAACACAAGTTGTAAAATATTTTTATTGATATAACTATTTGAAATTGGTCGGTAATTTTTCACCGAATGTATGTTTAAATTTAACAAATCAGTTAAACATGAATACAATCACCAATAAATCTGCATATCATGAGAATGAATCTCAGATATGCAAGTCTTTGTTTTGTTGTTGTTGTTGTGGGCGTGTCAGAGAAAGTGTCAATGCACTTCTCTGAAAGAAGGGGTGCACGTGTGATTAAATAAACACGATTTCAACCACAGATGATCTAAGCTCTAAAATTGATTAATCTGTAGAGCTTCGAAAAATGGAAATAAAACATAAGAATATACGTAATATACATAAGAATATACATAAGTTCGTACGTTTTTACCACAATTTTTAAACAGAATTTTCAACATTATTTAAACTCAGAAAAGTAGTATAAATCCTGCAATTAGAGGAGGCTGCTACAATTTCTGCAATTTAAATATTAAATAGAAAAGTGCTATTAAAATTGTTGTAAAGGCGTACGAACCCTTTATATAGCATGCGGTATACCAAATGAAACAATTTATTATGCTATAGACATTTTTCGCGCAGAAAAAAAAAACTACGTTATGATATCCAATCCACAGTTAAGGTTGACGTAAAACAAGAATTATGCTAGCAATAATAATGCTTTAACTGTATGTGTGTCAGACTGATGAGATTAAATGTGCCGATTGACTAAAATGTGCCAATGGACTTTCGATTGATTAAAGAAGTTATCCCAGGAAAATAACAGCAAAACGAGTTTTTTGCATTTGCCCGGAGTAAATGGAGCTCTGTCAATCAGGTACTATAAACTTTTTGTTTATCACAAAAGATAAAATTCATATTAGAGATGGAATTATAAAATATTTTTCCATAATGGTGTTAAAAAAGCTATTGATTTTTATTCATTTCGGGTTTGGGGTTGAAGTATTTTGGATTTTGGTGCTTCCAAAACTGTTTTCCTTGAATGAAAGGTCAACTAAAAATGTTCTTTTTTGGATTCGGGCTAGGTTCGGGTTCACGCCATATAGAAATTCTGCAATCTAGTCGAGTTCGTGCAGGCTTCTAGTTTAATACTCAGCACTTCTGTGTGTCTTTCTGGACTGAGGTACGAAACAAATAGATATTGTACGCCAAATCGCTGTCAGAGTCATGTGAAAATATTCAGGGTTCATTATCAGCGGGTTACTCTTCTATCAGTAAATTTGAATAGAAATTTCAGTCTTTTTTAAACGCTTTATTCATGCAGAATTTCTGTCACTAAAAAAGCAAAGATGTCTATTCCATTTTACATGTGGAAGTTTGCCCCGATGGTAATCAGGCCCTGTGTCTGGATACAACAAAAATAATCAGTTTCTTTCAACACTACAGCGGACGATTTTTTTTGCTCATGTTTTATAAATATATTTATAGCAGAATTTTTTTAAAGCTATTTAACTTATTAATTTAACTTGCATTTTTAAAAGCCCGTACCATGCTACAGGTAAAAACATCTTTAATTTTACTAAAGAAAATAACAATACTATGAAAGAAACCAAATGCTGACTGATATTCTAAAAGAATTTAATTATACTAAAAATAAAACCAATGGAGCACCTGTAGCTGATTCTCCAGATCATAGCCCTGAAGGAGGAGCTTCTCCAGTGGAGAACTGTCCTTCCTCATCTACTAATGATAACATTAAAATTATTAAAAATTCTACTTCTAAATCTCCTCAAATACCATCTAGGTATACTAATGAAATCCAGGAAAATTGCCAAATTTTTAAGGAATTAAAACAATTTCTTCAAATCTCTACATTTTTTTAAATGTATATAAAATATTGCTACACAAACTAAAAAGTTTAAGAATACCATGGAAGTAATGATTGTTCAATGAATTCGACTCTCTTTCCAAAGAAATGAAAATTCCCAATGTTGACTAATGTTATCTTTACCGTGTTACGAGCTCGCTCCACCCCTCAGTGTAGTCCCGAATCGGCCCATTGAGTTGGGAAGATGACCGGGAGCCCAGCCTTGCGCGCATTAGCGTCGACACGACGGGGGCCGGTGGCTGACGACCCCCACCTCATCGTGGTGAGCGGGTGGTAAAGCGGTGTCCGATTAGCCGACTTCGATGAGGGCTGGGTATAGACCGACCCACATTCCTCGGGTTGTTCCCCCCTTTGGGCCGGTTCTCGGCTGCAGGGGCTTGAGGCCTTGGTTGTCCTTTGAGATCCCAGGTGCAGAGCTTCGGCTCCGCGGGGTCTTGGGGCAGCCGGGTGGCAAAAGGTGCCGCGTAGGCTAAACCCTCGCACCTAGTTGGTTGACTGTGTGGTGCCGCTAAGGATGGTTATGTGAGAACAAAGGCTAGCTAACGGGAATAGGTCAGTCACCAGACTTGTCTAAGACAAGATGAAGGGGAGGTCGGACTTTGTATGATAAGGATCGCTTGGGTTCTATTGTGACGCCTGTCGTTGGGAGTGGCGGCATGCAGCAATTCACTGCAACTTGCAGGAGGTAGAATGTAGATGTGACGGAGAGGAGAAAGGTGCTTTTCCCGAACGTCCCTTGCGAGTCCCTCTGTAGCTGGAGTAATTATGAGCCCCCTTCAGGGTCGTTCAGGGAAGAGACTACCCGTTTGTACCAAGAGCGGTTCGAGTCGCGAGGGACCCTCAGGTTCGGGACTGTGGCTTGTGTCGCCCTCTATGGGAGGGGTTCGAAAGTTTCTCTGAACTGTTCGACTGCGAGGAACCGGGCCGGAGGCTCGTCTTAAGACGGTGGCCAAACCTTGGTCAGAAACCAGTCTAGCGCGTCTTTGCGTAGTCAGAGCTTTCTGTGCCTGACAAGGTTGGGACTAGCAGACTTCTTCTAACAATAACTTCTATTTACTAACCTCCACCGGGTCCGATTCTTTAGCGTGCTTGAGGGGAGTTTCCAGGTCCCTCAGAGTCCGGTAGTGGTCCTTCGTTCTTCCGTTACAGTGCATATATATGTGCGTGACCTCGATGAAGGGGGTTGCTTGACTAAGTCCTAGTTTCACCTAGGGGGTTCTGTCTCTCGGGAATTCCTTTGGTGGGTGACATCCTAGCCAGGCGTGTCTATGCGCTTGGGACCAGATTTCTTCCAGGTCCCGTGTTGGCGAGAAGCAACTCCTGCTCTTTGTAGTTATATTATATGTGGATGAGCCGTTGATGGAGAAATCCATTTGACGGGGACGACCTAAGCCAAGGCGTGTCTATGCGCCAGGGAACAAGTTACTTCGAGGTCCCGGTTTGGCGAGAAGCACCTCGCCACATCCGACGAACTAGTCGCTTTATTCTTCCCTTGGATTTGATATTCGGAAGATGTGGTACATTAATGGGTCGTGGGAGTGTTCAACATGGGCTTAGGACCCGGTTCCTTTATGGGATCCCGGCTACGAGGCTGTAGGTCACTCCTGCGTTCCGCCCAAGTGTGTAGTGGTGGTGTCCTCTAGGTTGCGCTCCACCGTATCGCTTCGACCTTTGTCCTCAATTCATTTGGGAAAGGGTGACGAAGTGCAGGTAGGCTCACGCCCCCGCTTCTCCCCCGGCCGAAGAGCACCACCTTATAGGTGTCCGGTAAACCGGCTCCTTCTTGGTCGTGACTCGTATGGGCTCACTAGAGCTTGGAGTCGGTGGTGACGTACGACTGCCTTCGGCAGCCGTAGCTTCTCATGACCGTGTTACGAGACTGCGCGGTCTCCAACCTCACATTTTTTCTTCACCCTTTTATTTTGCTTTATATCTTTTTGTGTGCTGAGTTTTCCACTCTCTTAACTTAAACTCTCTTTTTTGTTCTGTCTTTTTGTTAATAATAATTAAAAAAACTCTTCATATATATTTTCCAAACTGCTTTTATAGTAATGTAATGTATGTAACGTATGTAATGTATATAATGTATACAAATGATCTCTGAAAGGAACCTTTTTTTATGAGTTGGTTATAGGTTCGTCCCTCGGTATGTTTTGGACTGTCTAGATCAATGGAATTTTTTATCAAATTGTTAAACTTTCATTTGTCTTTCCCACTTTTTAATTCTAATTTTAACTATTGTAAATTTTAAGTAGTTTTTACTACATTTATATATTTTCTTACGGCTCACCACTTGCGTTGAAAGTCGATAACATTTATACTAGATATTAAGTTGCTTCACAACTAGGGGATCCATGAATTTCACAACCTTATTCCTTTTTCAGGGTTTACCTTTAACTTAATTTATAAAAAAAAATGCAAATTCCTGAATTTTTTTCAGCGTTTGAACGATCCCTCGAAGTGCAACACCAATAATTTTTTTAAGTTTTCTTCGCCTAGTTTGTCTGAGATTAAATAAGTCAAAGAAAACTTTTAGATATTATTGGTGTTAAAGTTCGAGAAACCGTACAGACGCTGAAAAAAAAATCCGCCTGCGACAGCCGCTATTTTTGTCAGCGCGCAGGCCTAGAATTCAGGGGCGGTGCATGAAGACGTCATCTCAATTTCAGCCATAGTAGAAGAAAATCGATTGAAAAATCAGGCTCGTGAAGTTGAAGTAATTTGATATCTAAAGATGCTCCTTCACAAAAGATAAATAAAAAACAAATAAGAAACAAACATGAAGAAAACAAATAAGTGAACACTGCTGAAGCTCGAAAAGTCAGCATACACGATTCCAATTTAGAAGCAGAGATTTTGAATAACAAAATAGCCATCCTAGCTTCCTCTGGAAACCAGTACTATTATAAAGTTTTCTTCGTCTTCAATAGCGCAGAAAATTCTCCGATTAGACAAGGCAAAAATATTTTAATAAAATGAGTGGTATCCAAACAATCTGGACCTCCACCCTGTCTGCGCCACTGCTAGAAGATGTCGTTGCGATCGACCCGTTATCTTTTCAGCATCGTTCTACATTTATCGGATTTAATTTTTTAGTACTATTTTGTAGCCGTTTTCCACACTATGTTTTCTAGGCGCTGTACCTCAGATATTTAGCGTAGTCAGTCCATGGGATGGTTACGTTGTTAGGCAAGGTTAGGGTAGATAAGTTTTTACAGATGAAAACTGCAGCAGTTTTATTCTCGTTAAGTTTAACATGCCACAGAGTACACCAGCTAATGAATATGTTAGTTTGTTTTTGAAGGTTTATATATAAATAGAGTGTGTGATGTGCAGAATTGTATATTGCTGTTTTCGTTCGCAAACAGAGTAATAACAGTCCTCAGTGTACATCGCATATCATTAAAGAAAATGTTAAACGTACCAACATACAACTTTGAAGAATACCCGAGAGAATTAAATAAAGTGTGGAAAGGATGTTATTAATGCGGACACAAAAGGTGCTGTCCCTAAGGTAAGACAATACAGTAGAGTCTCGATAATTCGAGTCTCGATTGTTGGAGTTTCCCGTAAATCCGAGTTAGTGAAAAAAATCAGTTTAGCTTCCAAATAATGACGAACATATACGCAACACATGAAAGAATTATTTCGCACCACAAAATTCAAGTATCTGGTTTTTATTGTTGTTCGACGGGTCATATGTCAACTGCGCACCCCGAAGCCACTCTCTTAAAAAAACGGGTGTATTCTTCCTATAAGTGCAGGGGATCCCGCCGGGTGAAATTGGAGAGAATCAGAGAATAGTTGTTCAACGAGCTTCCGCCCCACTCACTCTTTATGTCTACTGCGAACGTATCAGAACAGAAGTGAACTAGAAGCTTTTTCTACTAACAACTGCTCTGATTTATCCTTGGACGGAAAATCCTTAAAAAAGTCTGAGTATGAAAAAACTGGTGAGCCATGTATGTGGATTACACAGCAAAGTATAAAAGTATGCCCTCTTTCAGGTCCGATTCTTCAAGAAAAAGCTTTGTTGTTTCGAAAAGAATTTGAAGAAAGTGATGAAAACTTCACTGCTAGTGTAGGCTGGTTTGAAAAGTTGAAAAAATATATCGTATCCGGCAACTAGACATCTGTCGAGAGAAGCTATCTGAAGATTCTGAGGTCGTCGCCGTGCAATTTTGCAAGAAATTGCAGGAAGCCATGACAAATGAAAACCTTACGAACGACCAGCTTTATAATTTCAATGAAACTGGCCTTAATTTCAAAATGCTACCATCTAAAACAATCGCGTCAAGCTAAGAGAAAAGTACTCCGGGTCTCACATAAAAGCAAAGATAGGTTAACACTTCTTGCTGCATCAAATGCTTTAGGAAATCACAAGATTAAACTTGTTGTTATCAGAAAAGCTGCAATGCCAAAAAAGAGCATTTAAGCATGTCTCGATATCTTCACTGTCGGTTACTTATATGAACCAAAAAGTGCTTGGATGACTCAAGAAATATTAATTTTTTTTTACGATTTTCTGCTAGAAGTTATAGAGGAATGGATATATAGTCACGAACAACTAGAATTTACGGATTCTGCCAGAATCAGACAGATTCCACACCACTAATGAGTCACAGCAAGGGGCTGTCTGCTGCGCTAGAATCCGCCATGCTATACGTAGAGCAATAGACTGAGTCGACTCCAGCCGACAATATGCTGCTTTGACGATGGCGTGATATTGCTGCACGGAAACGAGACAATGTGTCAAAAAAAAACAATTGACAATTATTTTAAGATATAATTTACCTGTTGCTATATGCAGTAATGTAATAATTTGTAAGTACATTTTTCATTTAAATATACACTGAAATTTAAAAATTGCTTTATCTTCATTTATTTATTAATTAAATTTTATGATTTCGATAATTCGAGTTTTCGATAGTTCGAGGTAAGCCCGGTCCCGTCCACCTCGAATTATCGAGACTCTACTGTATAAGATATATAAATCAAATATGAATACAGAGATGAATTAAATGCAATTTTTTAATGGTTTTTGCACTGAAAAAGCAAAATATTGTTTAAAAAAACTATGATACAAATTTTTATTAAAAGTAAATATAAAAAAATATTCCACCTCTCTACGATGGGTTACACAAATTATTACTCATTACTTCTATACATGTCTTCGTCTATATCATCAAAAGATTCAATTTATGTATCTCCATCGCTACTCTAAGTTGCAGCTTTTTAGTTAGAGTCTCTCGTTTTCCCTCCCTTCTATCGTACATAGGTGCCAACTTGCGCAAAATAGGCAAAAAAGCACAATTGAACTTTTCAGGCACAGCCAAAGTATGTTCGTAAAATGACAAATTACTAACTGACACCGGAATTTACAGACGACTTGTTTCAATAAATAAAAACTCTTTATTTTAAGCTTTCATTCTAGAAACAAAATTTTATTAAATATTCTTGGTGTCGAATGCAAGTTTGGAATTAAAATTAGGTGCGCCCGGAGTGGGACCACCGTGTCTGAAAGGTTTAAACCACTAATTAAAAAAATAATTTGTCCTAATTAATCACTGTGATTAACTAATACATATTTTTAAATTATTGGTGGAAGTTCGCCCTTGTCGCTCCCTATTACTAAATAACTAGGAATGAACGCCCATGCTTTTAAAACTTACCGTGGTACTACAGTGTATTGGAAATCTTTTGTGAGTCCAATTTTGTCAGTCCTGTGTTTGCGGGTAACATACTTCGAACCAGAAATTTATATAATGAAAGAAATACAGAAGATAATAAATAACCAACAGTTATAAGCAAGGCGTATTTAAATTAAAAAAAATTAACCGGTTTAAACTTTGTGTTTTTTACTTAAAACATGTCGGAGGTTGGTAAGTATTCGCGATGTAAATCAGTCATAGTAACGCAAGTGAATTGCTTCTTTAAAATATTAGTTTATGTATACACAGGGTTTCCAGTTTGAGTCTTTGTTTAAATTAAGAATTCATACCAGACAATCCAATTAGTAATTTTTTCTTTATTTGAGGGTCAATACCAATCTTGAATGTTTAATGAATTCGACTTTTTGAGGTTTTAGGTACATTCATTTGAAAGATCAGCAATTTCTGCGCATTTAAAATTAAACTGCACAAAATATTTTCTAAGGGGATAAGATTTCCTTTCCAAAGGGTGTACGCAACTTCATAAGGCGAAACATTCTATTAAAAAATAGTGGTAAAAGAGTACGAACCCTGTTAGTTGACTTTTGAAGACTCTTTATGCTAAACATTCTTTCATACATGTTTCATTTAAGAATTGATTATTCTTATACATTTTAAAGCTAACATTACTGAATGGCTTCATTGTGCATTATATCATTAATTTTATAGGCGTAATTTCTTATAATTATACGATTTCAGGATCTTACGTATTTTACTGGCAGAAAGAAGCAGCACTAAAACTCATCTCTTGGTGTGTTCAGAAGTGCACTCTTCCCATTTGCGCGATAAACTTTGGCTTTATTGTAATTAAAAAGTTAAAATTTAAAATTAATAAACTTGACGTTTGAAGCAAGCCATGTTATTCATATTTAGAGCTTTTTCGAAGTCTTTTTAATTTATTTTTTTTCCATATTTTAAATAATGTGCAGTGCAGTCCTTGAAAAGAATGGTTGTTAAATATAAAATACCTGCTTCTGTAAACTAAGGGATAGGCAGTGCCGGCTCCTGACTGACTTTATTTAGGGCACTAAATGCATGGTTGCCAAATTTATTATTTTCTTACCACTATTATTAATAAAAAATACTTATTTTTTTTTATTAGCAAAAATTTCTGACATAAAACAAAAAAATGATTTCTTGTAAAAAATAATGCTATGAAAATAATAAATGTTTCAAGCGTGCATTTAGTGCCCCCCCCCAAAAAAAAAGATAGTTATTAGCCGCCACTGTCGATAGGTGGACATAATTGTCGGATAATGCAATCTATGAATTACTAATTGTTTTCTTTTATTACTTTGCCACAAACTTCTGTTATCAGAACTCGCTGAAGCAAGAGAAAGTGGCTCTCATGTATGTGAATAAAATTTGCATATGATACGTAAGGAGCTCATTGATTTTGACAATCGGCCGCAAAAGCGGAAAGTGGCACAAATGAGCACTAAGAAATTTATCACGCACTACGCACGCTGTAAATATAATCGCTCTGCTAAAAACTCACTATTATCTGAAACGAAAGCCATTATATATTATTAAGTCTCGGCAGATGAATGGTAAAAATTTCGCAAGTCGAAAATAGCGCCCTCTTACGACGGGTAGTCTTTGTGCATACTGGAATTTAAAAACATAAAAAAACGTTAAAGCACAAAGAGAAATTGCGACATACTAATACAGATAAGAATGTAAAACTGTGTTTGGATTGAAAATCCATCTGGTAGAATGTCAGTGAGAAGGATGAATGAAATGGTGGATTATGGAACCTAGGAATTACTTGTAGCTATTTCCCACAAACTTTTGCTATGACAATTCGCCGCATCAGAAGAAAGTGACGTGCAATGTGCGCCTGCAGCTCATTTCTGTTTTGACTACCGGCCGCACGAGAGGAAAGTAGCGCTAGTGTGCGCTAACAAATTAAAACGTACTGCACACGCTCTATGCATAATCGCTATGTCTGAAACTGACGTAGATACCAGAGGAATGATATCTCTTTAATACGAAACTTACAGTAGATCCGGAGCAAGATGTACTGTATTACAGGAATACATGGTTCCTACGAGCTGTTGGCGCGTGAGTCTTCCTTTAGATTTGTAATACTTATATCTAAAAATTGCTAATTATATTTTCCTGTTGCTGTAAATTAATTTGTAATAACTTTTATACTACTAGGACAACAAATTAAAAGTTCGTTACTTTCTCATTACATATAAATTAAATTTTATGATAATAAACGTATGATACTGTTATTGCAAAGTATGTATTATTGAACGTTTCTAATATGAAGAATTTTAAAACATTTTATTCTCTAACTTACTGTAATAAAATACTCCCAGAAAAGTAAATTGCCAATCCCAAGACGTGTTTCCTTTTATTTGCTTTCCCCCCCAAACTCCAAATGATGGAATAGTTGGAAATATCTGAAATGGAAAGTATCATGAGTCTCAACATTAGATGTCCAAGACCTTATTTTGATTTAATTTTATTAAACCTCTACAGTCCATAAAATAACCTTCTCACCGCCGCGACCTGATATATCCGTTCACTATGCTGTAGGTTTCACAGCAATACAAGGTTTGTTTAATTTAATATAATTCTACAAATGTAATGCATTTTTAAAACATCAAGTAATGATTGATACTCTCAAGGATTAAACTTATATACGTAATTAAGTTTTTTATCTCAAGTTTGAAAATTCAGATTTTTTTAAACATTTAAAAAAAATTACAAATTTGCCCTTTTCCTCGGCGGTCGGTGGGTATTTCATATAAGTTTAACTTTTGTGGACTTTTTATTTTAAACATTCTTTCAAACATGGATGATTTAAAAATTGATTATTCTTATAAATTAAAAAAACTAACATTCCTGAATGCCTTCATTGTTCATTCAGACATTAATTTTATAATTATAGTTCGCTATAATTCGACTGGTTTCAGTATAGGACAATGTATTTACGGAAACAAAGTAATACTAATACTCATCGCTTTGTTTGCTCAGAAGTGCACTCTTGCCATTTTGTTGCACTATAAATTTTAAGAGAAGAGATTAAAACATATATGCGGAGCATTGTAGGATTTCGATTAGCATCAGCTGATCTTTATCAAACTTAATTTACACTATATAAAGTCACAGATTAAACCGTCGAATTCAAAACTGGTGAAACAGGGATTAGATAGAATGAGCATTTGTGACACATTTGCAGATAAAAGAGCTTTGTAGTAAAAATATTTAAAGCCCAAACTTTTACATTAACGATCTTTATATTTAAATAAAGCAGCGTTTTATTCTAAAATATTAAAAAATTGTTCATATTTAGGAAAACCCTTTATTTTTGTTATGTCACAACCGCAACATACAAGAATTATTTTGTTAAATATAAAAATGATGTTATAGAAATTTGGCGCTGTTTTATAAATTTAAAAAAAAAATGTTGGTTTTGCATAAAAATAGTTATTATAAAAGTCTGGGTTTGAACTCTTTAAGTCACAAATTCAGGGGTCGCAGCGTCCTATTTTTTTATATATATTTGATACCGCTATTTTCAAAACTATAAATATCATGGTAGATTTCTTTAAAATTTGCAATAGAAGGATATTGTGAATATTATATTTTGAAAATAGTGGTGGTGATTATTAAAAAATATATAGGACGCTGCGACCCCTGTACAAAGCTAATTTCGGTGGAAAAGTGCCACAAACGCTACCATGGACAGATTGTTATGGGACAAAGTTGTTTATTCAGCTTTTAGAATAACACCAAGTGTGAGCATTTTGCCCTTTATGTGCAGGTTTTAGACCATAATTTAATTTTTTCCTCATCTGTAAATTAGCGTTAAATAAAGCATAAAGGGTTGTTCCATTTTAGAAAAAAAATTGTAAAAAATAACGCATCTCATAATCGTAATTACTCTGGAAACTGAATTTAAACATATAAGAAAAACTTGAACACTTTCAATACAATTGTTCCTTTTTTTGTGTATAAGCACCTCGCCGGTCGATATTTTATCCACTTTCTGGAAATATGAGCGATATTTTATGATTGGTTGGTGTACAAGTGTATACACTTTATTGTCTTTGCATTCGATTACAAGACGCACCACATAGGCGAAAATTTCGAAAAAGGTGGCCAAAACCCAGAAAGAAACCTTACACTCAATACATGTAAAACTTTGCATTGTTGCATACCAATGTCCTTAAAATATGTTTAGTTCATCTTTATAGCGTACAGTAAAGGCAATATTGTTTATTTCTCCCAATAACATCGTGATGTTCCATATTTTGAAAATTTGTGATGCGTTGATTTTAAAATGATGCTTTGAAAATTCCTTTTTTCCGGCTATATTTTTTAAATGTTTAAGATGGATTGTGCTTTACACAGGATGTATCAGTTGGTTTTATCACCAAAAAGTATTTTAGAATATAATATAGGAAATTGGGTAAAATTATTCATACAGTCAGAGAAAGATCACCAATTCTCGATAAATTATGTGAAAGCAATACAATTGGGAAGCCGTACCCGTATAAAACAAGTTTCTTGCAATTACAGGGTGAAGCAAAATTTTGATTAAAATAAAAAATAATAAAGAACGAAATTTTCACTTTAGTTTAAAGACAAGCAGGTAATAGTGAAATTTTGATTAAAAAAATAAAAAACTATAAATTTTGTTGTTTTAATTCTATATTTTTAGTTCAATTTAATCTACGAAATAAAATAATAGCATTTATGGCTAAGGAATAGCAATACATATTTAAATATATTTAAAAGTGCCCACAGCGCCTCGGGAGTGACCACAGCAATGACATTCTTGACCTTAAGTCTACTTTAAGACTAAACTATAACAATTCAGAGCTTTTGTGTACTTATTTTGAAAGCAGTTCCAAAACATATTATAAATCATTCAGAAAAATTAAATTATTAAAAAAATATACTTCGGGAATAATAATCTTGGTAATGAAATGTAATGAAGATAATGACTAAAATTTTGGTACAAGACGAACAACATGAAGTAGTACTAATACATTTAATCTGATATATACATTACTGCTTGGAAGAATATATGGAACTGTATCCTCAAAGCGCCATCTAGTATAGTGATGGATGAAAATCTACTTTGTACAATGATAATGACAATTATCTCGAGCTACAAACTTTCAATAAGGATAGATAAAATAAATGTTATCGGTTAAGGGGACAGTACACTTTTAAAAGGGTCCAAAATTCGATTTTTAGATTTTTACATCTATTGAAAGGTAATTTTATTCTGAATACCTTCATACGAATATTTTAATTGTGCGATAATTATTTACTGAGATATTAGGAAAAATGTATAAATCAGTCCTTCATTTCTGATTTAAATGCCATGCGAAAACTGGCGTGGTGGCTTACGCCATTTTGTTATCACGCTTTCATATTATCGCATATTTAACAATATGCTTAAATGCGTTATTTGGTTTTATTTGAACACCGTACATAATAATAAGAAAGCTTTAAACCATTAAATTCAACTTTCACTTTCGCCAAGTTTGTTTACTTTTGATTACTTATTTTTACTCTGAAACATGATCACTCTTTTGCTTAGCTGTTTGCTTTTATTCGCTATTAAGCGTTTAATTTGAAACAAAACTTTTCTTTTCAGAATAATATTTTTCTAACTTTACAATATTAATGCAATGCTTCGTATTTATTATTTATTTTATAATGAATAATAGCGCGAAAGAAATTGTCAGTTTAATGGTAATCGCTATACAAAATGCTATTATAAAACTACGTCCTAAGGTGGTAATTTGTCTCATAAAAAACTAAAAAGTAACGAATTTGACAGTTATTATGTTTCAATTGACAGTTTTGGATACGGACTTTTTGATATTAATATTATTTTTAGTAAACTATCCGAATTGTTGTGTTGCAACGTATGTGAATCAGATATTAAAATATCAGAATCCCTAAAAAAAGGACTATATTTTGCATTAAATAATTTCATTTTATAAATGGCGCATTTTTAATTCACTTAGCAATCAATTCAAAAAAAATTAACTTGTACGTTTAAAATAAATTTTTTTGCAAGAATAAGCCCTACATTTTTACCATTAAATTTATTTATTTTTGACGCATGTTCCTATATTCTGCAGCATTTTACAAATTATTTTATATTTCTCAATTTAAACTAGCATCTTATTTTATTTTTAATACTGAATAAGTTATAAAATTAGTAATTTTGTTTCTTTTATTATGAATTTTATATTTCAAAAATACAATTACAACTCTAAACGGCTTTTTCTCGAAATGACTTTTTCCCTCTTGCCCGCATGATATCTCCAAAACCGTTTGAAGTATAGCTTTAAAATTTTTACCCTACCTAAATATTGATATAGTCATGAAAATGAAGTAGAATGGTGAAGTTGTGTTTAGTATAAAAAATTTATGAGGTTGAATGCAAAGTAAATTAGTGGTTCTTCTAATTTTTTTTAATAAAATGTTAATTACTTTTTATCTAATTAACTGTATAAAAAAGTTTTAGATCAAATTATAGTCCAGAGTAGTATGTTTATTTTAAGATAACGTTTATGCAAATTCAATGAAATTTGCATGAGTTAGCGTGCGCGCAATGAAACATTATCCAACTAAACATTTTAATTATCACTTTGAAACTCACCCCATGAATTTTTTTTTATGATATTATATGCAAATTAAAAAATTTTAAACGTAGTTCAACATTGCTTAAATATACTCTGAAATTTTGATGCTTCTAGAGGCCTTACCTTTTGTCAAACTCGTGACAAATTTCGTATGTTCTGCGACAGTTAAAGGTGTACTGTCCCCTTAAAGCTAAAGTGCCAAATATATAAAAAATAGAGACATGAAATATGCAGAGATAGACGTTGTCTTTGTTCAAAGGAAATCCAAATGAAAAGCTAAAATTTAAAATTAAAAAACTTCAAGTGTAAGACAAGCAATAGATTAATATATATATATATATATATATATATATATATATATATATATATTTCATATTTTAAATAGTGTACAGAGTAGTGCTTGAAAAGTATGGTTGTCAAATATTTTTAACCTTCATAGCATACCTGCAAACATCGCACTGACCTTCCGTACAATGTAGGATAATTTAACCGATGTTAAACCCATTTCAAACCAGATTTTTTTTTTTTTTTTTTATGAAATGCAATCGAACATATTTCGCGTAGCAGCATGAAACTAAATTAAATATTTTTTTTCGGAAATATTTTCTGGTTAGAAACGTCTTTAACCTGGATAAAATTAACTCACATTGTACGGAGGTTTAGTTGAAAGTTGGCAGGTATACTTCATAGTTGTCTTGTTTAATTCACATTTTCTTGGCAAGGAAGTAAAGACAAAAGCCATTATATAATAAGCCTAAGCAGATCAAATGTAGTTATTTCGCAAGTTGAAAATAGCGCCATCTTACCACTAATTAGCTGTTTGCATGCTGAAAAAAGAATTTTAAACCAGAAAAATCACAAAAAAAGAAAACAAAAGAAAAGAAAACAGCGAAATTGTAGAGTATTAATCGAAACGGAACGTAAAAGGTTAAGTATGTGATGTGTGGATCCTGAATTAAAAAAAAATCCCTGACGGCGCGGCCTACAGGCGCGCCTGTTTGTTGGGAATTGTGGAAGAAATGAACTTTTTGCCATCATGCGGCATTTGGAAACGCCCACTTCGAAACCTAACTTGTTTGCAGGCGGAGCCGGCAGGGATTTTTTTTAAAATTTGTTTTTGCTAAATGGTTGGTCCTATAAAAAACTTGTCAATATAAAAGTTTTAGATAATATTAAGAGGATTTATAATAAATTTAAGCGAATTTGATATCTTCTGAATTGAAGAAGTTATGAATTTTTTTTTCTAAAACCCCACTTTTGTGGACATTCTTAATGATATAAAAAAATTGTCATACATAAATTTTCGGCCCTTTTCCTAGAAGTAATAATAACTTTAAACGGATTCGATACGCATTATAATTAACAAAGCATGGGTTCTTTTCTGTGTTCACAAAATGCCCCCCCCCTATTCCCCCCCTGGTACGATTTTGTCCATTAACGAACTTGACCGAGATTTTATGTATCAGTTTGGAAGATATTTGTGCAGAATTATGGGAGTTATCGTGTCCGTAAAAAAGTGACATAGATAGATAGACAGATAAAGTTTTGAACTGGGGATGGTTTTGGGTTCTGAAAGTCATGATCGGCGTAGATCTGCAAAAAAATTTCAAAAATTCCAAATGTAATAGGTAGTATTTCTTACAAAATCTACCTAAAAACCTGCTTCTTTAAAGTCAGTGGGATGGGTGGATTGAAACGACGGTTGATGCAATCTATGAATTAATACTAGTTTTATTTTTTTATTATTTTTTTTAGACGAACGTTCTTTTTAGAACTCACCACAGCAGGGGGAAGTGGCGCTCATGTATGTGAATAAACATATGGTGTGCGAGCAGCGCTTTGTTTTTGACAACCGTCTGCAGAAGAGAAAAGTGGCACAGGTGAGCACTAAAAAATTTAACACGTACTGAGTACGCTCTCAGTACAATCGTTCTTGTAAAGACATATCTTTATCGATCGCCCGATAAATACTAGGGCTACCCGTTGACACGAAAATAGGGGATTTTTTCAGCGTTCACACAGTCCTTTGAATTTGAATACCAATAATTTTTAAATGTTTTCTCCGTCTTAATTTTCAGAGATTAAATAAGTAAAAAAAAAAAAACTTTTGAAAGATACTATTGTATAAATTCAATCGCTTAAAAAAATTAGCCTACGGTAGCCGCCATTTTTCTGTCAGCACGTAGGCCTAACAGTACGGAGGTGGTGCTTTATCAGTAACTGACGCAGACACCAGGAAGATGAAGATTCTTTATTCAGGAACCTACAGTAGACCCAGAGCAAGATCTTTGTACTACGTAGATATACTGTTCAATTTTACAACAATCTACACTAACATCACAAGATTCGTAATCTATATAGAAGTTTTCACTTATTTTTTCCGGTGTAAATTCATTTGCACTAACTTTATTTTTTTATGTCAACAAATTAATATTTAGTTACTTTCTCATTACATTGAAATTAAATTTTATGATGTGAAACGTATGATACTGTATCGTAAAACACATAACATTGAACGTTTCTTACATGAAGATTTTTAGCACATTTTATTCTCTAACTTACTGTAAATAAAATACTATCAGAATAGTAAAGTATCAATCCCAAGCCATGTTTCCATTATTTTTCCCCCCAAAACTCAAAAAGATAAAATACGCAGTTGAAAAATGCTTGAATAGGACATATCACGAGTCTCAACCGTAGATGTGTTAGAACTTATTTTAATATCATTTTATTAAATTCCTACAGTCCATAAATTTCTTTTTAACACTTTCCAACCTAGTTGAAAAGTGTTTATGACATCGGTTTGTCTGCTGTCTACCCGTTCTCCAACTCCCGTAAATATACTCGGAATGCCTTGAAATTTTTATATTTTATTGCCGTTTACTACAGCATGTTCCCCATTGAATATGAAGTGAGTAGCACGTATAGTGTTTTTTACAGGGATAGCACGGCTTCCAAATGGCCCGCCAAATGAATACCAATAATTTTTTACAGAAAATTTCATGGTAGGTTTCCAAAACATTTCCGCAATAATTTACCTCCGAAGGTGGTTTCTGCAAAATTTGCAAGAAAAACCTAAAAATAATTTTTTTCTAAGAAAATACCGGTATTCGAAAAGCGGAGCATTTGGGAGCCCTGAAGGATAGTCAAACGTATCCCGTTACATTACAGTCAATGGGAAAAAATCGTTTCAAGTGCATTTTGATGATGCTACGTCATTTGAAACATGATGAAATTGATATATAATTATGAAGCGCATTAAAACATGCTTTTTGTAGAAAATGGGGTACAAAGCATTTATTATTCATTTAACAGGGTCAAACAAAAGAATTCTGTTACACATTGTTCTACGGGGAAAAATTTTTTGCAGTGTAATTTAATGATGTTTTATTTATTGAAACATAATGAACATTAAATACATCATTGAGGTGCACTATAAATTGCTCGCTTAAAAGTATGGTGTGCATTGCGTTTATCGTTCATTTACAAGATCAAATAAAAGAATTCTATCACACATTGTTCTATGGAGAAATATCGTTTGCAGTGCAATTTAATGATGTTGCACTATTTAAAAGATAATGAAAATAATATGCATCGTCGTTTACGATTGGTGATTGCTGGAAATGAGTTTTAAGCTGCCTTATGTTTTTTTATTTGAATTAAATTTTAGCTTAATATGTGGTGTGTAATAAATTGTTTAGATAATATACGGGGCTGTACAAAAGATTTCGAGTGCATTTCCATCGATTGGCGAAAATTGCTAAATGTGAATTTTCTAAGTGAACTAAATTTTATCATGTTTTATATATCGAAATCTACAGATAATATACAGGGCTGCACAAAGTAATTCGACTACTTTTTTTACAATGGAAAGTAATTTCGAAAAATGTATTTTTCAATGTGGTATATGTTTCCTAAACTGTTTATTTACATACCATTTTTTACCTTATTTAACGGTAAAGTTTTGTTACAGTTTTCTGGATGTGTTGGAAAGTGTTTTATAATCTATGCTTGATGCATGAATTTTCGTTCTTGTTTTAATTCATATTAGTTTTACGTTTGTGAACTTTTTATATGAGGCTCTTTTTCAAACATGGTTGCTCCAAGATTTGTTTATTCTTATGAATTTTAAAGCTAACATTCCAGAATGCCTTCATTGTTCATTATATTATTGATTTTATACTTGTAGTTTGCTATAATTCCACGATTTCAGAATCGGACGTATGTATTGACGAAAACAAGCAGTACTAAAAGTCATCTCTTGGTGTGCTCAGAAGTGCACTCTTGCCATTTTGGTATAAACGAGCAAGGTAGACCGAGCTATGCTCGGTCAAAATTAGCCTTGAGTTCAAATATCCTGATCCATGACCAAAATGACCCACTAATGGAATTTTCTCAAACATGTGACCTTGCCTAACAGTCTTCTCGTGCCCAAAAACCATAGGAGGCAAATTTAGTCTAAATAGTCTGAGCCGTTTTTAAGATAAAATAGCTTGACCCATAATGACCCATGACCAAAATGACCCACTAATGGAATTTTCTCAAACATGTGACCTTGCCTAACAGTCTTCTCGTGCCCAAAAACCATAGGAGGCAAATTTAGTCTAAATAGTCTGAGCCGTTTTTAAGATAAAATAGCTTGACCCATAATGACCCATGACCAAAATGACCCACTAATTGAATTTTCTGGAAAACGTGACCTAGGCCAACAGTCTTCTCGTGCCCGAAAACCGTAATATGCAAAATTTTGCGTAATTAGTCTGAGCCGTTTTTTAGATAAAATAGTTTGACCCATAATGAACCATGACCAAAATGACCCACTTATCGAAGTTTCTCGAATACGTGACCTAGCCCAACAGTCATCTTGTGCAAGAAAGGCATAGAATGCAAAATTTAGTGTAAATAGTCTGAGCCGTTTTTTAGATAAAATTAGCTTGACCCACAGTGACCCAAAAATGATCCACTAATCAAATTTTCTCGGACATGTGACCTAGCCCAATGGTTTTCTGGTGCCCCAAAACGGTAGGATACAAAATTTCGTCAAAATCGTTAGAGCCGTTTTTAAGATAAAATTTGCATATATATATATATATATATAAACACACACAAGATTTGCTCGTATTAGAATATATGATTTTTAAAGACGAGATTGAGAACTATGGTAGAGACATTGTCGCTACCATGTCAAACTATCGAATGTGGAAAAATGTATTTACCCTTACTTTTAAAAATGGGCCAACTGTCAAGTCTCATCTCTAGCATCACATCTTTTCTCTGTGCATAAGCATTTCACCGGTCGAGATTTTATCGATTTTCCGGAATTTTTAGTGATTTTTTGTGATTGATTGACGTGTAAGTGCATATAATGAACTGCATTAATGAACTTGTCTTCGCATTCTATAACAACACCAGGGTTCGTACGGCTCCTGGAATTTTGCGACCAGGAAATGCTTTGGTACCAGTATTTCCTTATAGAATATCCTTGGTTAAAAGAAGGTGAAGTTTCGCGAGTTTAACCTAGATTTCTATTTCTATAAAAATATATTGGTAACTGTACAGGAAAATTCCTTGATCCTTACGAACCCTGCAAGACGCACCACATAGGCGAAATGATGAGACATCTTCTAGCAGTGGCGTAGACAGGGTTGAGGTCCAGAAGGTTTAGATACCACTAATTTTACTAAAATATTTTTGTCTTATCTACTAGGAAAAAATTTTGCGACATTGAAGGCGAAGAAAACTTTATAATATTACTTGTTTCCAGAGTATTTGAAACCCCCACACTGGCTACGCCATTGTCTGCTAGCTCTTTTCAACGCAAACATTGTATAAGAATCGAACTGAGAAAACGTTTCAGCTGGTGGTAAATATTTTAAATAATTAAATTATAACCTATTTCCTTTGACTTGGACAGTGATTTTCATAAGCTTTGGGAATATGAATATTGATCATGGCCAAAAAAATGTGATACGCATTCTTTTGTGCCTGGTTGCAGTACTCGATACAAGACAGCAAACTAGAAACAATCCCTATTTAGCATACCAAAGGATGAATATCTGCTAGAAGAGTGGAAAAAATTAATTCCCTGATATGATAAAAACTAACTTCAAAATCACTTACATCTGAAATATACACATACAAGAAGATTCTACTAACAGAAATTATATGCATGTTGTCAATAGTGAAACGGTTACTTTTCTTAGAATCAAATCTATTTTTAAAGCAAATGTCGCTGCGATCGCCCCATTATTATTTAACCGCATCGTTGCACGTTTATCGGCTTCAATTTTTTAGCACTTTTTAAACCATTACCAATTTGGTTATTTTTTAATTCCGAAAATTTGCATTCATACCTGAATGTCCCTATAATCTTCTTTTCCTTACTTAATGGCAGATATTTCGTGACTTCTTAACCCTTTTAAGGGCGGTGGTACGTTTCTGAAACCCCTTAATTTTAACTCCCAAACGCCCCTAATAGCACCAGAATTTTGGTATAAAATTTTCCGTTTCTTATGTATGTGAAATATAGCTTTTTCCTGTTCACAAATAAATTTGTTCGTAAGTTCCGGTGTCATTCAATCATTTCCATATTTTAGCAATGGAGGTGTTTTGCCTCTGAAAAGGTTAAAGAAAAATTCTTCTTTCAGAATTTCTGGTTTGAATTCGAAAATTTTTAATTAAAAGACGGTAAAACCGTTTTTCACACTATGTATTCTAGGCGCTTTACCTCTAGCAAAATTAACCGTTTAACTATATGACAACATGAACATAATTTCTGTTAATAAAATCGTCTTGTATGTGTATATTTCAGATGTAACTGATTTTGAAGTTAGTTTTTATCATATCACGGAATTAATCTTTTCCACTCTTCTAGCAGAGATTCATGCTTTGGTATGCTAAATAGGGATAGTTTCCAGTTTACTGCCTGGTTTCTAGTACTGCAACCAGGCACAAAATAATACATATCACGTTTATTGGCCATGATCAATATCATTCATATTTTGAAAGCTTATGAAAATCACTATACAAGTCAAAGGAAATAGGGTATAATTTAATTATTTAAAATATTTACCACCAGCTGAAACGTTTTCTCAGTCTGATTCTTATACATTGTTTGCGTTGAAAAGAGTTAGCAGACAGTGGCGTAGCCAGAGAGGGAGGTCCAATTGATCCGGGAAAAAGTAATATTATAAAGTTTTGTTCGCCTTCAATATCGCAGAAAATTCTCCGATTAGATAAGGCAAAAATATTTTTATAAAATTAGTGGTATCCAAACCATCTGGACCTCCACCCTGTCTACGTCACTGCTAGAACATGTTCCTGCGATCGACCCGTTATTTATTCAGCATCATTCTACATTTATCGGATTCGATTTTTTAGTACTATTTTGTAGCTGTTTACCGCACTATGTATTCTAGGCACCGTAGCAGAAGTATGCAAAATTTCTATTTAGAAACTTACAGTCGATCCCGAGAAGGATCCACTGTATTACTTGAAAACACAATCCGAGGTTCGGCGTGGGTATGCATAAACAGTTTCTTTTTTATATTACATATATGGAAATTGTTAAATAAAAATTCTGGTAGTTACTTTTATTCTTCTGGTTTGAGAAATTGAAACAGTTTATTTAATTCCCCATTGTATATAAATTAAATTTTATGATGTTACACGTATGATACTGCTTCGTAAAAACATACTATTAAACTTTTTTTATATGCAAATTCGTACTACATTTTTACTCTAACTCACTATATTAAAAACTTGTCGCGTAAGTTCCGAATCCAAGGACACATTTAAATTATTTCCCTTTAAAATTCGAATATGAAAGGAAAACTTTAATAACATTACATTTCATCAAAGACATAAAAAATTGTTTTCATCAAAATACAAGGTGCATACAACACTTGGAATCTCCACACTTGGAATCTACTTAAGATAATAAGTTTACTATATAATTGTTGTAATTGTGAATTCATTTCCTGTTGCATCATCCAAAACCCCCTTTTTCTTCTCAAAGTTTTGAAACATAAAAAGCACCTCCGCAGTGTAGAGGTAGGGATGTACTTCGATTTGCAGAAAAGAGACAGTGAGTCTTTGACGCATGCGCGCAACATTGTTTATTACGTAACTTTTTCAGAACATTTTTTATTAGAACTTTCGTTTTTGAACTCTAAGTATAAGTTTAGTATTGTTTGTGATTATGATTTTTGAGAGCGTGTCGCTCGTCTGAAAAGCTGTATATAATAATTTGTTCGTCGTCTTATTTGTGTTCGTGATGTGATTTATCAATTAAATCGTGATGTCTTCTAATACCTTGATTTTATTTGAGTCAATAGTGTATTCATGCTGAAAAAGGATTTAGTTTTTTGAAATATAAGGAATTATGAAGACCGCGGAGCACCGATGTCCCTTTTGGAACTTAGAGGTAAGAAAAGTTGTTTCTTACTAAATTTATTAGAAATCAATTACATTGAAATTGATTATTTACATGTTGCAACTCTCAATTGAATTAGTAATATAGGCAGTTGGAGTTGCCACAATAATATTTAAATTGCAATATTCTCAATCGAAAACGTCTCTCTTTTTATAGATTTTGAAACATTTTTCTGGGATGAAAAAAAATGCGAAATGTTCTATTACAAAATTGTGGTAATAATCTACATACCCTAAAAATAAAGACAGAGATTTGTTCTGAGATTTAAAAAATGTTTTAAATTTGCTTCTAAGTCAAGTAATTTTTTTTAATTTTCTTGTAACTAACGTGTTTAGAAAATACAGAAATAAAATTTCTTTTCGATATTTTTTTAGAAATTTATAAAATAAAATAAGATTAATCTATCAATAGGGTAAGTGCTTGTTAATACATGGCGTTTGTAAAATATAATTCCTTGAAATATACAATTATTTCATGAAACATATTTCATTCAGAATGTTTATAAAATAGTAAAAAACAGATTCTTTTATGTTCTTAATCTAGTTGCGCTTCCATTATCAGTGTTTGATGGCTATGAGAACACATGTAATAGGATTAGCACATGTACTACTAATTTGTTTCAGATTTTTTATTTCTATGCGACATTTTTCAATATAATATATGCACAGTATCAATTTGTTTTCCACTACCATGAGTAACACATCGATATCGTGTAATCTTTTTCTTTCCTTCTTTCTTTTGCTTTTCTTTTCTTTTTTTTTGGGGGGGGGGGGTTGGTTTAAATATTTAAGGAAAATGTTATCTGGTCGCTTGAACATAATTTACGTACGGCCATATGACCATAAATACAATTATGGTCGCTTGACCATAAAAGCTTAACAAGGTATAGACGACAGTTAGGGCTTGATTATCAACGAGGCTTTTACCACAATTACGCTTTTACCACAATTTTTTAATAGTACTTCTCACCTTATTTAAATGCAGAAAAGTATTACAAATCCTGTAATTAAACGAGTCGTCTACAAGTTCTGCTATTTAAATATTAAATAGAAAAATTCTATTAAAAAAATGTAGTAAAAGCGTACGGACCCTGGCAACTATCTACGAGTAAAAAGGAAATTCATGACACTAATTATCCATGAATATAGACAGCATTTAAATTAGACGAAATTTGTTTTCCATACTTAAAGTACTACATAGTGTAGTCCTTGAAAACAGCCGAAATTTTGACACAGCACTAGTTTACAAATTTTCTATTCAGAAACTCACAGTCAAACCCGAGAAAGATCTACTCCATTACCTGAACACAATACCAGGATTCCGTCGCCCAGGATTGGCATTAATTGATTACTTTTTTAATTGATTGATTAGTCGACTAAACGTTTAATCATACGAAATTTAATCATGATGAATGTAATCATGATTGACCCTGAATAAAGTAATTAATTACACTTACAATTTTTTTATGATTAATTCAATCTGAACGAATTCAATCGCGACTACTTTAATCATTAATCTAATTACACAAACGAAAATTAAATATGGCCGCCATTTAACGTTCTGAAATTCGTCGCTGCTCTATTATAAAGGTATTCTACACAATAATTTTATCATAATAGCACAATTTTGGTAATGTAATTCTCATAATTTTGTGTTAACCTGAATTGTAAATTTGAGTCTTTACTTATAATGAAAAATATAAATAATTAATATTATAAATATTTTAAAATGTGGAATACAATTAGATTATTTTTACCATAAAAATAATAATCGAAAAGTTTTATTATTATTTTATAGCAACATTGTGTTGCTATAAAGCTAGTTTTATTAAAATCTGCCTGTTTCATTGTTATTCCTCCTAGAATATGAACGATGGGCAATATCAAAAACAGAAATTTTAAGAAGTTTTTGTTATTTATTATTTTTATGATTATCAATCAATATTTAGAATTTAATTAATAATCATCTAATATTTAGATAATGTTTCCTCTGTGTTGTAAGAACCAATTGTGGTAGCGCGGACGGCGGCGACAAAAATGACTACGTCTTCCAGTTAATAAATTATTAACAGACTAGCAGGCTATACCCGCTGCGCTGGTCAATTTTCCAAATGAACCTTGAATAAAAAGAAATGGTGAATTTGACCATGTATTTTCAAGTAATTTGGACCTTCACCTGGCAAATCCTTCCGCATTGTTCAATACAATGCGAATGCCATTGCGCTATTATTTTATCTTAGGTGTTAGACAGAATTCAGGCTATTAAGAAGCAACTCTTTTATTACATCATTTATAGTAGAGTTTGATAGACAAATGTGGCCGTTGTGACCAATAGAAATTAAAATGTCCTCTAGTCATCCTACTACTAAATAAGAGAGCAATCATTGCAGAGAATGACCATTGAATTTAAATAATGTTCGGGTTATTCATTTTCTTTTGTTAGTTCTTGAACTCCGGGCCTCTCAGCTTGGCGCTATGCGTGGTTCTGGTAGTTTAACTATAATCTCACTCTACGTTACATTATGTTTCGTAATATACGTCATCTTCTGGCAGATCTATTGCAGTTTTCCATCTTTGGATTCCAGCAGAGTAAATATAGTGAAAAAAGCAATATATTACTTGTACATAAAGAACAGTGTTTAACTTTCATGTTTAAAAGAAATGTTAATAAAAAAAGTGGTTTTTAAAGACGAATTGTTTAAAAAATTAAAATTACGTTATTACGTACGGTGCGTCAGTTGCGTCGGTCTGCGACAGTTGTTCCAAAATTTCCAGCAATATAATATATACTCTAATTAGCGGGTGACCCGATTACAGAAAATTATTCCAATATCTTTTAAAAACATTCAAAAAGAAAAAAAAAAAGGTATGCAAAGAAAACTAAAAAGGAATGAACGGTGAAAAACTTTTTATAACTTTTTATGTGTTATAATTTACACTAAAATTTAAATATTTGTCTTCATTTTTATAATATTATCTGATATTTATATAATATACATTCGAATATAAAAAAATACACTAAAAATTCTGTCATACGTGAAAAAACACCATTTTTTTTAACATCGCTTGGACCGATATCACGCTTATGCCTTTTTGACTTAAAATCCAAATTGTTTGGTGACAAAAGTAAAATCAAAATCGTATATAAACAAATAAAATGTAACACACAATTACCGTAATTTTTATAAGTTCAGATGCAAGTTTCACCTGTAAGTCACATGATGAACGTGTTAGATTTATTAAAAATAAAATTTTAAAAAGAAGAACAAATGAAAAACAAAATTGTTACTCAGATTTTATCAAATCAAATTTTTAGAAGTATTTTTCTTAATCTGACGCAAATGATAAATCGCCAAATATGGTTTTAATTGCAATATTTCTCATTGAATAATTTTGTAAGCATTACGAGCATTCTTTTTCATGTATAAATTAAATATTTTCTTTTTACAACATTATTTGTCATTAAAACTCTTTTTCGTTTTTTCCCTTCTTTTATTTTAAATAAAATTAGTAACTTTTTTCTTTTATTTTTCGATGTGTTTGTATTATTTTCTAAATTATATAGCAGTTTCAATTCTTTCACCAACGATAATGGTCGCCAAAAAACGACCAATGGTAACCTTTTCGTCCAAAATAACAGAACTTTCTATCGTAATTCTATAACTAATCTACGTAGAACGTTGTGTTGTGTACTAAAACCTTCCCTGAAAAATTATCTATCGAACAGTGGAAGTTACATCAAAATCCATTCAGCGGAACTCAAGTTATAAAGGAACGGAACAAAATTTCCGTTTGTGTTTTATATATATAGTAGATAGATGAAAGAATGACTCGCCTGCCTCGATTTTTTGGTACGATACGAGCAGAACTGGGTGAGTTTGTACCAATAGGCGATTTTGAAGGAACTATTATGTCACCGATTTACGACAAGATTCATTAACATATTATATATCTTGAATTGTAGAATACAAATTTTTCAATCTGCTTCCTGATATCTTAAGTACGATATTAGTAGAAGTGAGAGCCAGTTCGTTATTTTAACTGTACTGTCACGTTTTCAAGTTACGGCATGATACTTTAATTGCGATCTCTCTTAACTCGTACATTGCAAATATTTCAATCTGTTTTGTGATATCTTGATATGATATGAGCAGAATGCGGCGCAAATTCGTCATTTTGACAGTACTTTCACGCCATCAAGTTTTGAGATGAAATTGTTGCCAAACTAAAGCTTAAAGGGGTTGTACATATCAATATTTTGGTAAGTTTGGACCCCTTCCCACATTACGATACTGTACGTTATCATTCCTCGACCCCCCCCCCCCCCCTTTAATGATATCATTATCAATTTCTAAAAATTCTTTTTA